>CM057048.1:4800000-6000000 GCA_029948455.1 Solanum rostratum
AACAAAATTAATATATTTGAAAAGAAAACATAAGCATAAGCATTTTGTTCTTTTCATTAAATTTTACAATAAGAATTTAAGATCCCATTCCTAGCATGGGTCAAAAAAAAAAAGTTATATTATAAAGTAGATTTTGGCTTATCAATTTGGAAGAAATTGGGGTTAAGTAGTGGGGACTTTGTGATGTTGATGGAATTGACCTTTCTTTTTATACATAATGTTAAAAGCTTTTTGCCTACTTTTCCAACAATAATAATTAGCTTTTCAAGAATTAAATAATTAGTTGGCAAAAGAGGTACATACACAAGCAAAGAAATGAAATAAGAGCACCACTGATGCAGCGGATGAAACTATTTTTTTTTTTAATTAGAGATTTCAGGTTTGAGTTTTGAGAATGAAAAAATTTATAGTAGGGAGTGTTTTCCCCCAAATGGAGTCCTATGCAGTATGAATCCAAATATAATCGAGCTCCAATAATGTAAATATCGGACACCGAACGAAAAACTAAAAAAGAAAAGAGAAATGAAATAAGAGTACTTATTCTTCCTACCAACCTTTTCTTTCTCAAGAATGGCACATATATATGAAGTATATATTTATTGTGTCCAACATTCATTTAAGGCCAAATAAAGATATAGATAGCCCCACTATAACTAGGCACCATTTTTCATTTTATTTTTCCTACTCTATGTAAATCTTATTTCATTTTAACTTTCCAATGTTATTTTTAATATATCAATAAAACACAAAAATATTATCCAATGTAAATTATTCATGGTGTGTTAATAAATTTAAAAGAGGTATGAAACATTTCATTAAACAATGTCGCGTGTTTTATTTCTTTCATGGTATCGTGATGATCAGTCAACTTAATATAAGATTTCTAATTTTTAAATCAACTTCATTATATCCAAAAAAACTTATCTTCAATACAAATAAAAAAAAATTCTAGCTCAACCCTACTAAAAACACACAATGGAGTTTGTCATATTATCGATGTTTTTTCAAAGGAAAATCAATGTACTTAATTTCATCTATTATATTTCGCACAAAATGAAAAATAGGGGTCAATTAGGTGTTTATCTATGTATTAGACCATTTAAACTAGAGTTAATGGTCAAAAACATATTTGAACTATTATTTTTTTACACCTCAACCATTAGTTATTTTGTTTGTTTATGTATTTGACCTTCATTTAAATTAGAGTTAAATGGTCAAAAGCATATATATATATATATTTGTTTTTATTTTTTTAATTTCATACCTCAACTATTAGTTATTCTCTTGTCTTAATTGAGTAGATAAAAATTGTTCAGATAGAAAAAGAGAACAACTGACAATTGATCTAATCAGATTTAATATGTGTTTTAATACATAGATAAATAATTTAGATTTTGTTTTAGAAAAAAGGAAGAAGAAACAACTTCTAAGTAACGTGTGAAACTCAAAAAATCGATATGCAAATGTGATTTTAGTGTTGTCTATTTAAATTATGTGCAATAAATTGGTATTTATTATTGTATATATAAATAAAAAATTGTAAGTTATTTTCTCTTTCCAAAGGGCATGTGGGGTCTTATATTTTAGATCAGTAACAAGATTTTGCATATTAGATCGAGATATTATAATTTGTATGTGGTTATAAAAATAAAGATCAAAAGGTAAATATATAATTTAAAAAAATTATTGCTAGAGAAAAAATGAACCGAATTAATTTTTTATTTATAAAAAAATGAAAATTGTTGCGCAACTAACTTTCTTCAAGCTTTATTCAAGTGCATATTCATCCGCGATTGTATACTTATCTGATTGCAAATTTATCCAATAAAAATGAATATTCACAATATAATTCATTTATAAAACTCCTTCTCCGATCCATTTAATAGATAGTACGCTTGATTAATAAGAATAGTATAATAAAATAATCAATGAACGACACGAATAATATGTATTTTACTAATCAGTTGTTCAAAAAAAGAAAAATCCAAAAAATAAACAATATAAGTGCCTTGGATTTGTTGAAAACTACCAAAGGTGTCATCCATTTAATTAAATCTCTGACCAAGTAATCAAGTAATTAAGAATAAGAAAGAAAGATAATTGCAAACTAAATATGATAGAAATAGTATACCAAAGTGATTAGTGGCAAAGCACCAATTTGTTGGTTATTAGTAAATCTCAATTCTGTTGAGATGGTAATTAGTGTGTGATTAGTGACACATGCAGGTAATTATCACCTCCTAACCTTAATCCAAGAATTGTTTAGTGCATGTGAAAGATGAAGCATATTTTTTATAATATAAGCTTTTGTCATGCCACAATATTATAGCCATTTGGGTCCACTTTCACATGCTTCATTGACTACTCTCATTACTGTACAATTGAATGAGTCAGAGTTTATTATTCTGACACATTATATTGTTTTTTATATTATAATAATTAAAGAATATCGTATAGTTTTGTGATTAAAAAACAAATATACATTCTTCTATACGAATTTTGTATACATGCGTAGAGAAAGTGTATGTATATATATTTCAGTGGTGTCTACTAAAAATATTTTAATTGTATGGTGGGATTATTTCTAACTTTAATCAGAGTTCGAGTTTTGAATATAAAGAAAATCTTATTGAGAGTATCACCTAGAATGGACCTGCTGTTATAAAGTAATGGTAAAAGTATGAGATTAAGTAATATATAAATAGTTACCGTATTATATCATATTAATATATAAAATATATTTACATACATATAAAGTTATTCTATTTAGTTCGAGAATTTTTTGGGTTTTACTTATAAACTGAAAAGATCATCTCAAGTGTTTGAAATGATTATAGACTTAAACTAAGAGTCTAAGATTTTATTTTAAAATAATAATAAAAATCAATGTGGTACGATTAGATTAGATCAATTTGGTCTATTCTTTTGATACCCCTAATTAGAACGAACACTCCACCACTACTACCCAGCTAAAAGTTTAAGAAAGAATCATGAGGCACATGCCTGTGCACCCCCGGGATTAATCGGGCTCAAAGAGACTCGGACACCCGGTGCAAGTAAAAGAAAAAAAATCATGCGGCACATGAAATTAAATAATTTCCATTTTCTTTGTTTCAATTCATGTTGCAACACACTTTTCTTACTAATTTTTTGAAATTTTTTAAAGTAAAGAAATCTCACATATATCTAAGGTTTCTTAATTGTATTTTTTTTTTTAAAAAAAATATCTTTTTAAAATTTTATATCCAATTAAACTGTATCGAATCTAGGGTCCATGAAAAGTCTATATTTCAGAAAAATAAAAGTAAAATTTGCATATATATATATATATATATATTTTTTTTTTTAACTTCATTTATAAAAGAGTTAATATCTTCCATGGTCACTCAATTAAGAAGTTTTATCACAAAAAGTCACTTATCTTTAATTCTTACTCTAAAAATCACTCAACTATATGTATTTTACTTTCAAAGTTACTCAACTTTGATTTTACTTCAAAAGTCACTCAACTATTAATGTTTTACTTACAAAAGCACTCAACTATAAACGTTTTACTCACAAAATCACTCAATCTATTTAATTATGAGTTACCGATTATTATAAAGAATCTATGCATTGTCAATGTATGAATTCTTTTTCAAGTAAACTCAAATAATTTTATCTAATGGAATAATGTAATTTGTGATTCATAACACTTTATAATTTTATATAAATTTTTTAACATAAAATTTTATTTTGAAAAATAAAAATTTATGAGACAGCTTAAAACAAGGAAATATGGAGATGGATAATTGATGTAAATCATGAATAGTGACGTGACTAAAGAGTTGTATATCTATAAAATCAATCGTCCATATGTGATAATTGAAGAAGATGTTTCCACTTTGTTTCTTGTGAAATCCAATTATTATAGTATGTCCAATTGCACTATTGAATTAAGATTTGGAATCTCATACTATACATTTTAATAGTCGTCAATCAATTATAGGCTTGATATAATTTTAATATATAGTTAATCTCTAACATGAGTAACAATAATAATATATGCGATATAATCTGTAAATAGATCAGGGAAGATAATGTGTATGGAGATCTAATTACTCTTACTGTAAACAAGTAGCAACAAGAAAAATATGTTAAGTGAAGCGAAAGAAACAACAAATAACACTAAAATCGAGAAATAAAATAGTAAGAGAGTAATATCAACAATATTAATGGGGACTAAACAATACTCGACTATACACTGATAATTTTCTACCGAATTTATATCCTCCACTTTCATATTTTCCTTACTAGGACATGGGGGTTAAGGCTAAATTATGGGGCGTGTGAATTATGTGAATCTGTGATCTTGCTGTAAAATTAAATATTTTATGAATATATTTGGTAAAATTGGTATAATATGATCTGCAAATACATATACTACAAAAAGGCGTAATGATGCACCGAATGAAGTTGGGATCAATTTTCACTTAATATATGTTTTCAGTGGTGTACTCATGTTCTACAAATTCTAGATTTAATACTGACTTTAGGATCACATGTTTCCAATTACCTCACTTCAACACTTTTTTAACCTACCTTTACCTCTCGTAGTAATACAACAGTCAATCTCTCACATCGATGTCCTTATGGGAGAATCTATGCATTTTCTCTTGCTTCAATTATCTCAATCTTGTCTTTCTTAGCTTATCCACCATAAATGTCACTCTTATCTTGTTTGAATAATTTTATTCCTGGTCTTATTTTTCTATTTTGCCTACAAATGAATCTCAACATCCTCATTTTCATTACTCTCATGTTGTAATGACCTGACCCCATCGTTATAGGTTAATCAATGGGAAGGGAATAGGGCTAGAAAACTTTTGAGTAGTAAGTTGAAAATTTAAAGCCTGAGAAAAACTGAGTCACGTGAGCTTCAAGGCAATCAGGTGATGGATTGGGAGCTGAACTGTAAGTTTGATCATTCAAATAGATAGTCAAGATGATGTGGGGGCATATATGGCTTTACAAAACTAAATTCAGGCGAATAGAACTCTCGAAATTGATCTTGGCGCAAAGGGTAAATTATTCAATTTCATGGTTTGAATGTGTGTAGTAAAAAAAGGGTTGGGATGCAAGTTACGAAGTTTCTACCTCAGGGAAACCCGCCATGATTGTTTTCATGGTGGGATAAGTGGTCACGATGATGGTATAGTCCGGGATTTTAAGCCAGAAAAATCCTAAATTCATTCTTATTTCTCCCGTTTAGTCCTTGAGAGACCAGAAACAATCTAGGACTATTTCTCTTTAGTTTTCCTTCAATTTCATTGCTAAAGGTAAGTTGATTATTTTTCTAACTTGTATTTTGATTCCTAAATCTTAGATTTTACGAAAAATTGATATAGGAAATGATTTAGACCTGTAATTAATGGTGGGTAAAAGCCTTAGTTAGGAGGGATGATCATGAAAGTGGTCAAAGATTAGAATTTTGCAATAATATGGATAAATTAGGCCATTAATGTTAATTGTATCATTTTCTTGATTGTTTATAGACTAAGAATGAGGTAGGATTTTGAAAAAGGAGAAAGCTCCAATTCTATAGAGTTCAAGACTTGAATTCGAGGTAGGTGATAGTTTAATATTCCAATTTATGTGATATATGTATATTAACTACCTCATGATCTAATTGTACGCAATGAATCTATTAGTTGAACTGGTCAATCGCGAATCATTCATTGTGATTGTGATTATGATTGTGCTTGTGGATCGGGTCACGTTTCGACACATTATTGAATTGAGTTTCACGTTTTGACACATCGGTATCACGTTTTAATACATTACTTTTTGCAGCGCCAACTCAACAAGACTAGAGGCCTAAAGCCAAATTTTAGAGAAGGGGCCTAATTCTTTTTTTTTTTTAAATTATCTTATATATATTTTTATCTAAAATCTATTTTTCTAGTTTTTTTAGATGCGAAGTCATTAGTTATTGCTTTATAATCAATTTGCTTTGATAATTTTTTTTCAATTGATAATATAGCTAATTCATTCAATCTCTCTTGAGACATTGTTGATCTTAGATAAGATTTTATCAATTTTAGTTTCAAAAAACTTTTTTTGATTGAGGCAACGATAACAGAAGCTGTTAACACTATGCTATAAACAGTATATGTATCTGGAAAAGAATCAAGCATTTTTATTTGATTGAGTATTTCCATTAGATCATAATCATCTACTTGTATTATTTCTCTTAACACTCTTAATTCAAAAAATAAATTTAAATCATCAATATCAAAATAAATATTACATGTTAAAGAAAGTTCAAGGTTAAGACAATTTTTTTTAAAAAAAAAATTCTCATCATGTAGTGATTTTAATTTTTTACCACTAAATAAGAAATCAAAAATATTTTCATACACTTCAAGTTTTCTCTTTTTCTCTCTTTTGTAAAATCGAAATTATATTTTCTAGTTGACATATTTAAATAATTGAATTGAATAAATTTTAATAATAACTAAAACAAGAATATATGCAATTATGAATTAAGAATATCAACAATAATAAATTTTCAAGAAAAAATTATAAAATAAAGTTAGAACGATAAAACCTGATTCACGAATTCACTAAGATGGTATAACAATATCAAAATGGTGTTGAGTTCCTTCAATATAGTGATTGCTTGTTGCATTTTTTGAAATTTTGAAAAAACACCAAAAAGCAATTTTTTTGTAACCTGTAAACAACAATAAATCAAATTTTTTGTAGGAGAAAGTTCAATATTGAAAATAAAAATAATAAAACAGATAATAAAAGAATGAGGATAAGGTACATAATAATATAAAATCAAATTAATAATTATTAGAAGATATTTAAAGAAGCACAATTTCCTACATAAAACAGTTATTTCAAAATTGTTCTATTTCCTTGGGAAGAAATGTATACCAACGAATGTTTTTTTTTTTTTACTTTTACTCATTTTCTCTTTTAAATTTAAAAATATACATAATTTTTTTAATAATATGTATAACTACCTTTAAAAATAAAATCCCTCCCCTCTCCCTCCCCCCCTCCAATGGCTTTAGTGGCCCAGTGCTTAAGATGGCTCTACTTGTTTGGATATGGGTGCCTTGGGAGGACCATTGATGATTTTACTTTGAGCTTGATAAGTATGAATTTGCAATGTGAAGTACGAATTGTGAATCTTGTGTTCTTTCGATATATGTATGATTTACTGTGTTCTAGTTGCTTGATATATATTTCACTTATTGGAAAGGAGTAGCTGCAATCCTACCAATACACTGTTGTTATGTATACTGATACTATAGTACTTTGTTTTCGTGGAGTACAGAGCATTTTTGGGCGAATGTAGAGAAATCTCAGTTAGGTGATCATTGACTTTAGAATCCAAGGATGAGCTAGCATCTTTCGAGCTACTACGAATTTTTTTTTCTACCATCTTAGTCCACTTACCTTTTTCTTTTCAGATTTATCTTTGAAGTTGATAACCTATGATATCATGTAATGATGAAAGACGATACAATTTATTCTAATATTATATTTATCAAAATAATATAATATAATATAATATAATATATTATGAAAGAATAGATAACATCTAGTGGTAGATAGAAAAGGACTTCTGTAGGATCAATAATTGATTTATAGAATTTTGAGGGTCAATAATATTAATTAAAAAATATTATGCATGATTTGCATAGGAATGTTAGATTTAAGAGGATGGCTAGACTTTTGAATTATGTAATTAGACATGGGTAGTACAAAAATAAATATGGCATGTGCAAATATGAAGTGAAAACCCCTATTTGACTATTTCCCAATGGTTATTTGACTAATTAATTAAACTAAAAAAGCTTTATATATTTGACATTTAATTAAAGTTATATACTCCCTTTTTAATTATTGGATGCTTAAATGTTCACAAGTGTAATCAACATCGGTTAAAAAAGTTTTGAAGTCACGATAAAAATATTTTTATATGATCTATAAATTATTACTAACACGAAATATTTTACGTATCGAGCTTTTATTTCTTTTATGTTACATCAACATCTGTGAAACAAGAGTCTTAATATTTAAGTTCCTCTTTTCTTCAAAGTAATATCTGATTGTTGCTCCCCACCTGTTTTTTTCCTTTCTTCCAATAAATATTATAGCTGGACTTAACCGACACTATATACTATATTATATATTATATAGTCCCCCCTCCCCCCTCTCCTGCTTTCGTTAAAAAGTCCATACTTAACTTCATTTCATGTCGGAGTCCCACCCTATCCTATCTCTCTATTACCCAGAATGGATGGTAATCTTTCCTTCTGAGAATTCTCTTCTCTTTTTATTTGTGGGGTGGTTGTTGTTTGGCAGGAGGGGTTGGGGGTTGGGGGTAGGGGCCAAGAAGTATATATTACATCATTACTTCATCCATTCCATCGTACTATTTGATTTGACATGATTTTTAAGTGGAATTTGTGTAAAAAAAAATTATTGTCTAAAATTATTTATAAATATTTTCTGTGGTTGAAAATTATTTTATTACGGGCAAATTGGAGATTTTAACTTAAAATTATTTCTAATTTAAGTAAAGTGACATTTTTTTTAAGATAGACTAAAAAGAAAAGGGTGTCACATTAAATGAAACGGAAGGAGTATTAATTTAGGGGTATTCACGGGTCGGTTATTGGTTAAAACCAAAACCAAACCAACTTAATTCGATTTTTAAATTCTCAAAATCAAACCAACTCAATTATAATATACATTTATCGATTTGGTTGTTACCGGTTTTGGTTTGGTTTAGTTCGGTTATTCGGTTATTAACTATACACAAAACTAAAAGCAATAATACATTTAAAATGGAGAAAAAGTGACAACAATCCATTCAAAACGAAAAATAGTTAGAACGACTGATATTATAAAACTTTCAATCACTAAATTTACTGTGAATTTTTTTTCAAAATTCACCATTTTGGCCTAGAAGAAAGAGCTAGTGACATTTCTAGTCCTACCAAGAATTGTCATAGACACTCATATACATAAAATTAATAAGATAAATGTTCTCGTTTCGAGCATTTATGCTTTTATAAGTAGATTAAAAGATTAATGTATTATGTATGTATAATTATAAAATATATATAATTTGTCGGTTCGGTTCGGTTCAGTTTGGTTCGGCTATTTCTTCGATTTTTCCAAATAAATCCAAACTCAAACCAAATACTATCGGTTTTTAAAAAACTAAAACTAAACCAAACCAAAACCAAAATAAAATCGGTGAATTTAATCAGTTTGATTCGTTTTTTAGTTTGGATCCATTTTTATCCGAACCGTGAACACCCCTAAGTATTATATATGGTGTGAAGAAATTGTGTATCTCAAATATCTAACTTGAGAAAATAACAAGAATGATGTTTTATATTTAGGATAGGTTTAAAGTAGTCTCCAAAATATAATCTTAAGTAATTTATTCAAAAGTGCTGAATAATACATTTCAGAAATTACTTTGAACCTATCCAAGACATTTTTGTCACTTTTGCTAACTTAATACAAAAGAAATTAAAAAAAACTTAACATCTTCTTACCAACCTCTTTGAAAGAAATGTGTATAGACACATTTATTTGGAGAGTAGGAAAAAAGTAGTGGAAATGGGACCTAGTTGAATTTACTCCAAATGGTGTTTTTGTTGTATAGTGATATAGGACCCCCACCTTAGGCCTAAAGAGTCTGAAAAGAGCTTGTGAATGCAATGGTACAATTATTGTGTTGTGCTTTCTGCACACAAAGTTTACAAATGACCATTCCATTCATCCATCTCTTACAATTTCTACTGCAGATGACTGATCATGTGGCCACACATTACAACATATCCAGTAGTATCTGGCGAGAATGTTGTGTATGTAGTCTTACTTTTACCGTTGGAAAGGTGTTTCCAATAAACATATGGCGACTCATTCTCAGACTTTAATTTTTTATATATCGGCAATATAAGAATTTGTAGATAACTTGCTATGCATTAATACACATTGTGAATGTGTAGGTTCTTTATATTGTCGGTGAATATAAGTTAAATCTAAATCTGAAAGGATAAGAATTGCAGTTAGTCAAAAGATGGGAACTGCAAAAGCAATAATTATGCCCACCACACCTAGATGTGAATAGAATTATCTGAGGAAAAACAAATGATTGGGGAATGTTAGATTTTTTAAAGAAAAAGGTGTATGCTTGTAAAGAGAAAATAACATGAACAAGCAAGGCATCTATTTGTTGGGCCTTTTTAAGTATGATTTTTCTAGTGGACTAGCCCCAATTAGTAATATCTTGTTTAGAGGCCCAACTTCTATAATATGGAACAATCATAAACTTGGATCAAGTATTAACAACATACCATGTAGAATCTCAGAAGCGAGGTGTCGAGAGGATAAAGGGTACATAGATCTTACCATTACCTCATGGAAGTATAGAGGTTTCTGGAAGACCCTAGGCTCATGTAACAAGTATTAAGCTAGCAATAATGACACAAGAAGTACATCAATAAATTTTGATTCATTATTAAGGACAACAATGTTATTAAGAAACAACAAGGATATTATACAAGCACAAGGGGGCGCCCTCAAAAGGTCCATGAAGGTGTACTAGAACTAAACTAATAACTATAACAATAAAGATATTAAAAAATTTCCTTCCAAAGTTTCACCTAGTGATTTGGATGATGACCTTCAAGGATTGGGAGTGAGAGAAGGAAATGAAGGGATGGACTGCAGTATCAACTTGCGGCTGCTTCGACGACCAGGCGAATTTGCAACACAATGAGGAGGAGAAACTCTCTTCCTGTTGGGAGAAGCTGTCTTAATACCACTGATTGGAGAGCTAGTCCCCCCTTGTTGGAGTATCTCGGGCATTTCATCTTCTTGAATCGGCTCAATTGGTTTCTCGAACTTGGGCTGAGGTTGAAAGAACTCTGGCCTTCCGACCCCTTGGCCAGCAAATATACCAGATGAGGATCCGATAGATAGAAATGATGATCGAGGCGGTTTGTTCTTCAATGGGAAAGGGAGCTGCATTGGTGGTCTATAAAAGGCAAAGTTTTTCATCAGCTAACTTAGTAGAATTAAAACATGAAAAGCATAAAGAAGGAACTTTGCTTGAAAAGTCGAATGATTGACGTACCTTCTAAAAGCTAAAGGTGTAGCAGGGACGACAGAATCTGTATTCAGCTCTGCATCACTCTGTAGTGGGTTTTTATGAGAAGTTCTATCGAAAATACTCTTTTCATATGCATCTGTTTCCTCTTCCTCAGCATCCCCATCTGTGCCTATGAAAATAGAACCTGAATCATGATAGTAGATTTTCAAACTACATATACAAGTCACAACAACTGACTGGAACTAAGAAGACAATAAGAACCAACGTCAAACCCCTCTTTCTTTTTCTCAGGCATACGTATAATTTCTTTTAATCAATCTTCCGGTTTGCGTAGCAGGGAATGTTTGAAACTAAAATCAAGCCATTATCAGAAATTGCCAAGTAGACTTACCATCCTTTCTGCCAAATGCGTTCTTGCATCCTTCACATCTGCAATTGATGGAGCATCCAACCCCACCCTTCAAGAACGAAAGCACTTACTATCAGCTCATGTATGAACAAATGCATAACCAATGCAACTTGCAAATATACAAAAAGAAAGACCTGATAGCATTCACAATATTTCTTCAGACAGCCGGACTTCTTGCAGTTGCATCCTCTCTTGTGACGAGCTGAGGCAGGAGTCTTGCTGGAATCATCCTGCAATGCAATTAAATTACTTGTGTTATATGACTTATTCGTCACTTCGAAATAACAAAGATATGACAATGAAAGCCAAGAACTTTTTCCTCACCCCTGTTTCAGAAAGAGAGTCAGTGTTCCTTATCACTTTAGGAGCAAAAGCAAGAGGATTTCTTGATTCGATCTGTTTGCGAGTTGC
This sequence comes from Solanum rostratum, assembly GCA_029948455.1. Taxonomy (NCBI): domain Eukaryota; kingdom Viridiplantae; phylum Streptophyta; class Magnoliopsida; order Solanales; family Solanaceae; genus Solanum; species Solanum rostratum. Next base: position 4,811,955 of record CM057048.1, read on the forward strand.
TAGGACAGTATCTTCATGAATAGGCTTGTTGAAGCAGTCTTGACATGCACATGGCTCCACACAGTAGACTCCAGCAGCAAAACATTCACAGTAACTGCATATAAGTAGAATAGGAATGTTAAATTTGAGATAAGCACATTGCCACTACGTCAACATAATAAAGAATGTTTGGCTGATATAGACTATAGAGAATCTATTTTTCTATTAAAGTCTAAATCACATAAGATCATAAATTTCCACTTCAATTATGCCAAAACACAGGTTACATCTCAATCCAGAATTATTTTTCTCTTTGGGGTTACAACAGATGGTTGGGGCAGTAACCACATGTCAAAGAAGTTTTTAAGCATTTCTCATCATCTCAAATTCAGAGAGGTACAAAAAGCATCCAACAATAAAGCTACACCAGATATGAACAAGTCCATCAACACGAAACTGAATAAAGATCAATATGTGCAAGAAGTTTATACATGGTAAGAACCCATTATTCCAACTTCTGATCATGCTTTTGTAGCATGAAAACTCGCGGTAACCATTTCTTTATAAGGTTTTTTGGTTTCTCCTTTATGAAAGAAATAATCTTGACATAGAACTGTACAACTAAGACAGCATTGGATTGCCATTTTCATTTCTCGCATCAAAATACACACATAACTTATGTCCGGATGTATGCACACCTATTTATGTGGAATAAGTATGCACTCCTAATAATGACTTCTGGCCTATACTAAAAGTATCACTATACTGTACGGTCCTAAAATATACCATAATATTTACTTCTATTAGATCATGTGATTAAGAATAAAATAAGAAATTTAGAATTTAAGAGTTTTGTCAGCAGAGGAGGTGGCTACGAGTTTTCCATTGTCGGAGAATTTGACGCTGGAGATGGCGCATTTGTGGCCAGAGAGAGTGGAGTTAAGCTCGATAGTTGAAGTTATGGCGGGTGTTAATTATTTTCTGAATGCAAGAAATGGAGTAGGGTTTCTGAGAGGTTTCATAATTTTCACATAAATAAACGATAATTCTTTGATCTCATAAACATGTGATTTACAGAACGACGATATTATCAGTCATAAGTTTCATCCAGTTAAAAATCATAGAAATGTTTTACATTTGACACCTTAAATCCAATCTTTGAGGCATTGAATCAACCGTCCCGACAAGATATGCATATCCACTAACTAAATATGGGGATTATTAGTCATTGTATAACAACTTATGTACTTATAACCTCTACAATTTTAACTAACCAAACAACTCCATAGTTAACCACAAAGAAAAATGCTAATTAAACAAGCCGGTTCGTTTAAATCCATAATAAGCAACCCATGGCATGAAAATTGAGTACAAACTAAAGATAGGCACATAAAAGGAGATGGTAACTTACAGTTTCAAGCATTTTGATTTCTTACAATTACAGCGCTTGCATGCCTCACCTTCTCCAGCTTCCAATCGGCGTCTGCGCAAATAGTTTGTTATCAAGATAATGGTAGACTGCAGAAAGAGATTACAAGAACAATCATAAGGGAGAAGTATGGACGTGCCTCTTTTTCTTTGGACTGGTCTGATTAAGTTCTTCACTATTTACATATCCAGGTGCCAGGTTAACATCCTCCATAAGAGGAACACTATTCTCTAGAGGAACAATTTCTCTAGAGGTTTCTGGTAGAGATTTACTTATTGATTCTTGACCAGTAACTAAAGTATGAAGACTGACAGCTGAGCCAGACGTAATTAAAAGCTGTTTCCCGGAAGCACTAGTTTCATGCTTGACAACTTTGCCATCCTTTGAAGATGCTGCAAGGGCATTTAAATGCAAGCCAATTCCAGGTAAAATGCATCGCGAAGATTCATTTACGGTCTTATAAGGTACTAGTTGCTTCTCGTTGCAAGCAGGGTTTCCATCAGCATCTTGCACAGCAGAAGAACCAGAAACCTCATCTACGTGCTTTCTCCGAGATCCCACCATCTCAAAAACTAGACAACGTCTTCTCATTCCACGGTATAGAGTAGAGACCATCTAAATAGAAAACCAGTAAGAGATCAAGATCACAAAAATGAAGAACTGGAGAGTCCATGCAAAATATGCTTTCCACTAATAAAGCTAGCTCTGATAAAACTAAAACAGCCAAATAAACAGCTTTAAGATCAGCTAATAAACCACTAACAAATATGCTCTATGTTTTGACTACTTCCCTCATATTCTATCAATAATTATTGCAATAACCAAAATTTTCCTTGAATTGGTGAAACGCTAAAATATGTTGCATCTCATCATAATCGGGAATCAGTCAAACGCTTTCAAGCTGTGAGAAAGTCAAGGTCCCAGACAACAGAAACTTGTAAATCAGTTCTGATCTTACAAAATACTCAATGGTTCTCCTAAGCAAACTTGTAGTCAAGAAAGTTGAACACAACTGTTAGTCCGTAACATAGAAAGAGATAATTACAGAAAAGGAAAACAGAAAATGCTTGGAACTCCAAAAGCTAATCAGCTACCAAAAGATAGTGGCTATCTCATATTATAATAACAATAAAAGCACCAGCATAATAAACTAGTATACAGAATGCAATTCCTCACCTCATTATCAGTTCTTTCACTTTGACTCACACCCATGCCGTCATTCGTTAGAGAAGAATCAGGTTTCATATTTTGGTTCTCAGCATATTCATTGACTTGGGTTTCGTCCCCAGGTTGAGTAGATGGTTTCTCTGTTTCACTTCCATCTCCGCCACATTCGCTGGTACTAACCTGACCAAGAACTTGCACATTCTGCATTTCATTTGAGGCAAACCCAAAGTGCCTCAAATTAGGACCTGCTGCTTTAGTGAAAGCCTCAGGGTCCCCAGGTGAGTCAAAGATCAGTAGATCTGTAGCATCACAAATCAAATTCTCCCAATCACATCCTGAAGCTTCTTTATTTGGATCACTTTCATTTGTCCCCTCCATATTGACTTCACATCTAAGCAAACCTTTTCCAGACAAGCCTTGTACCAAAGGGACATATGTCACAGAACTGCCTGCAAATTCTGACAAACTCTTACCTCTGATGGCCCCAGCCGGTAAATTACTGGGACTATCATTGCACTCATAATTTAGAGTTCGCTCAACGGCAAGCTTTGAGGATTCATGGGATGCTTTTACCACAGAAATCTTAGAACCAAGACTTTCGTTAGGCTCATTTGAGCTATTTACAGCATCTAATGTGCCTTCATCGTTATCAACTTTAACACTGTTATCTGAAGCAAATTCTGGTTTAGATGGATCTGAGAGCAGGTGCCTGGAGAAAAACAACAAAATTAACAACAAAAAGGCTGATAGAAAATAAACAAAACAGGTGAGAGAGAATGATGAAGCTGCAATAACATTCGTTACCTTCTTAGAAATCTGGATTCCCTTATGGAACTGACATGGGGTGAGGTGAACACAGACGGTATGGATCCAAAACTAAGGGCATTGAGCGTCTGAGGGAAGTGTGCAGCCTTAACTGGCTTGATGGGGGAAAGGTTGTTAAGGAAATTAGAAAAAGGAGACTCCTGCAAAGAGGAAAACAGAAGACATTCAGATGGCAAGAGAACAAACTAAATGATAGTGAGAATTTCCTGAAAGTGTGGATTTCAGAATTACAACCATGCAGCAAGCTAGGCCTTTTAAGAAAAATATGTTATTTACCTTTATTTGATCCCAATGCTAAAAGAACAGAAAAGGATCACAAGTTAATGTCAAAGATAACAAACCAAGTAATGTGCAAGGAAGAAAATGAACTTGTTTCATTCCTGCTCTTTTTTAATCATATATAAAGCAGCTTATTTGCTTCAACAGTTAATTAAGAGGCACATGCAAGCTGTCCAACAATACCTAGAAATTAGTTAGTGTAACTAAACATTCCTGTGTGAGATAATAAGAGCAATCCAATCAAAATAGTCAATTTCCAGCAAAGAAATGAATATGGTGACTGCAAATTTCATTTATTTATATATTTTGCTGATTAACCTTCTTGAAGGAATGAATCCACCATAGCTCAATAGAAATCACAGAAACCCAATCCACACAAGATGAAAATGTGGACAAGATTCAATTGAGAATTAGACAGCAGTTGATGGTTGATTCCACAGAATAAACGAGACAGAACCACCCAGGTAAAACATCATAATGTTTCCAAATACAAAGCAAGGAGAGAACTATTGACACTATAAGCCACAAATGAAGAATCTCAACAAGAGAGTCGCGAAGGCTAATCATGTGATGAAGGAAATTAGTTAGAAATTAGAGAATAGAGAAGAACAAAGTTTTATCACACATGAACTAACACCCATACAGCAAGCATCCAAATCAAAAAACTAGTTAAACATGCAAACTCAGAAAATGATAAGAGAGACAACATGACCAAGTCCTGAAGCATTTTAAACACCAGGAAGATAAATCAAGGATAAGGTCAATTATCTTACCAATAAACTGAAAATCACCACCAGAAAACACATCTAAAAGTAAGAAAGAAAGAGGAGAAAGAAACCCAATTCTCCAAAAGTGTAGTTTCCACTAATTAAAAACCATTCTATTATTACAAATGGATTAACAGAAGCAGCAGCCAAAATCCATGCAATTTACTTCAATCCCATTCTCACTTTCCAAAAATTTATTTTCAGCAAGCTTTGGTGCCTAAAGATTTTGATCTAACCCTCCAGTATAAAACCTTTCCCAGAAGCAGTGTCCCTCAACAACTGAGAGAGAAGGAGAAGAAAGACAAACATAAAAACATGAAATCCCGAACTATTTTGGGAAGATTAACACAACCCCATTTCTCAAAAAAACACCAAACTGAAACAAATCAGACATCAATAATCAAAGCACACAACACAACTACACCATAGATTCCAAAAAAATCAAGAATGAACCAAATCAGTAACTAAGAACCAAAACCCTCAAATGAATTAGCCCAAAATCCCCTTTCCCCCCAAAATGAAATTCAAAAAAATAAGCCAAAGATTCAAACTTTAAGCACTTTCTGAAATCAAATCAGTAAACATACCTCGAATTTAGAGATGGGTGTTGCGATCTGGCTCTTGTTCCTCTCTGGAGTGTCCATAACCACCACAACACCTCCGCCTCCTCCTCCTCCTCCTCCTCCTTCCCCTTTTACATGCACCTCACTCTTTCTACCCTCTACTTGTTCACTCTTTTCCTCTACATTTTCACCCTCTAAACTCACTTTCTCATCTTCCCCTTCTTTTTTAGACATCTATCTGACTTTCTATGGACCCTTTTTCTCTTTCTATACTCACACACAAGAACACACAGAGAATACACACAGTTTCCCTCTCAGATGAAGAAACAGACGAAATTCAATAAGGAGCGGGAAGAATGGTGATAAAGAAAGGTGGGATTTTCTCGTGCTGATAAAAGAATGGTGACATCTGCCCCCACCACCCCCCAAGAAAGAACCCCACAACCAGAGAAGATGCCACCACAGCTGTTGGTATGTGTAATTGGATGAAAAATAAAGAGAGAACAAAAAACAAATATAAAAAGGGAGGAGGGATAAAAGGACCAAAAGGTAACGTACAACTACAAATTTATTGACCAAATCTCCCCTCTTTACTTCCTTTTTTTAACTTTGTAGTAATACTTATTGACTCCCATTTTTTTTTTCTCTTGTGGTCCTAGATAATGTATTGGTTTAAGATGGAGTTTTATGATAAATGAGGATTCATATATTTAACATATTTGGAATTGAAGTATAGTTATTATTATTTGTTGTCTTTGTGATCTGAGGTGGAAAAAAATAAAAATTGCGTGAGAATATAATGATGTATCTTTTAACGTCAGCAATGACACATTCGTGTTGTCCTTGGAGAAGTAGCTTGGTTGGAATATATGATAATTGAGGAACTATAGTGTAAATTTTAATATATAATTGGGGTTGAATTGTAGTTATTATTATTTGTCGTTGTGATTCACGATAGAAAAAATAGAAATGTATATCTTTAATGCCAGCTATTTGCTTACGAAACATTAGTGTTGCTCTCAAGGGTAGTTTAATTGAAGTATATGATAAGTGAGGATTCAAATATGAAGTTTAACATATTAGGGATTAAATCGTAAATATTATTGTTGTTGTTATCGTGGTTTGAGATAGGAAAAACAAAAATCTCGTGAGAAAATCCAAATGTGGTGCCAACTGTGCAATATTTGTGTTATTCTCGAGGGTAGTTTAATTGGAGTATATGATAAGTGAGGTTTCAAATATGAAGTTTAACATATTAGAGATTAAATCGTAAATATTATTGTTGTTGTTATCACGGTGTAAGGTAGGAAAAGCAAAAATCCCGTGAAAGAATATAAATAGAGTGTCAACTGTGCAATATCTGTGTTGTTCTCGTGTAGATAATTTAACTTAACATAATCTACGATGTTAATCACAAATATTACAAATTTAATCTTAATCACCTCGAGATCACGAACATTTAAATATTTGTTCTTTACGTCATTGTTAACTATATAAAATCGAGGGAGGAAAGGGATGGGAGGTTAACTTATTTATCCCATTTATTTTAATTTATTTATCTTAATTTTTTATTTAAACAATCAAAGGATAATGTTTAATTATAACTTTTAAATATTTTAAATTATTAACGGATTTGAGCAACGTATGATTTTGCTTTGTTTTAATATCATATAAACACGGAAGAATGAGTCAAAAATTGTTAGAGAAATATAGAGATAAAAAAAATAGTTTCTATTTAGGTGGTGCCTAATAATAATAATAATAATAATAATTCTATGAATAGATAAATAATTTTAAATTTCAGTTATGCGCTTTTGCGGGCTATTTTTGCTGTTAGTTTTATTATTTATTAAATTATTATTATTATTATTATTATTATTATTATTATTATTATTATTTATATACTAATATTTATGGTGAGATGGCGGATAAATACTATTTTAATATTGCTTTTATTAATTGATTAAATACATAATCGCCAATTTTTTATGAGTCTTTATTGCACTTATTACAATGTCATAATTTGCCTATGCTACTAAAGAAAAATGATTATTTTGGGTTCTTAAAAATCTTGTCTCACCAATGCAAAGTCCTAAATATTCCACTTAAATTCATAGATAAATACAATAATAACAACAAGTGAAATTTCACAAGTGAGGTCTGGGTAGAATGTACGCAGATCTTGTCACTACCTCATAGAGAGGTAGAGAGGTTGTTTCCTGGGACAAATTTGTATATATTCTATTTTAATGAATATATATATATATATGTAAAATTTTAGTGAATATATAATTGTTGTCTAGGAAGCTTTCAAAATGTTTTGGAAATGTAAAACCTAATTGGAATTATAATTAATGTATAATGCCATAAAATGAAGATTATTCCAATTTTTGGGTGTTCTCACTTCTCAAAAAATAATAGCTTGTGAAGTAATTTACGTTTTGAACAAATTTACATTTTGTAAAAAGAAAAAAAAATTACAACTCTAATTTTATATTTTATTTATTTTATTAGAATACTTGTTTAGTAACTCTAATCTACATTTGTCCTTGAGATCATCAAGATTTAATTCCTCCTTCAAGAAAATATCATAATTAGAAGGAATTTTGAATATTTTATTAATTTTTTATCTTAATGTAAAAGTTTTCTTTATTGAATTATTACTCTATTTATGTATCATCTCCACATAATTATGGTGTTGTAGTTTTCAAGAGCAATTATTATTAAGAGTAAAATTAAATATACATATATATATATATATATAATAATTCATTTTGATTGAATTTCTAAAGTTTAGATAATTTGAAATACCTAACTTTAAGCAACCATGACAAATAATTTGAGTAGGAGAGTATAAGTTTAGTTATTATTTATTTTTATAACTACTGTTTATCACTTATATGAATTTTTAAAACTAAATTGTTGATCAATTCAAAATAATTGAAAGCCATCAAGGTGTTGTAACTTGTAATAATGATATGAATCCCAAAGAGTGGTGCCTAATTGGTGGGTTGATCAAGGTAGATTGAAAATGAATTAATATAAAATGGATAATAATTTTATCCGCTCGTATTCTACGTGATTATAAGCGAATTGAATAACAAAATACATTGTTAAAAAATCGATTTAGCTCATATTTCATAAGTAAATAGTACTCTGCTTTAAAACTTAATATTTGGGTAGAACTTCTATTATATGATGATTGATTTGCAAAAAAATGTATTATTCCACATTATTATATTCAAAGTCAAAGTGCAATTCACCAAAAGACTAACTTGACCCTAGGATCTTGAGATCAAAAGTCGGGTCTCATATCATGGGTCAGGATTGTGATCCTACGACAGTCTCAGATCGTTTTTTAATCAGAAATAAGAGTCGAATTCTATACTAAAGTTAGGGTCAGGATCGGATTCTAAGTTGGGATCGCAAATTTGGTTTCAAGTCAAAATTTGAACCTTTTCCAAAGTCATGATTGAATTCAAAGTCGAATCTTGGATCAAAATATTGATTTAAGGTTTAAAAAACTAAAAGTTTCCAAATTAGGGTTGAGGTTGATGTTGACGTTGAGGTCAAGGTCGAGGCCGGAATCATGAATCATATAAAGATCAAAGACTTGAGGATCAATGAAGATTAGTAGAGAAATTGAGCTGAGCAAACAGTTGCGAGGTGAGGACTGGGTAAGCGTTAAGGGAAGATAAACGTCGAGGCAATAAAGGAGAGGAGTGAGTGATTATTTAAGGGGGAAGGAGGGGGTGGGACAAGTGCCGAGATGGTGGTTCGAGGGGTTGGCGATCATAGATTGATGGCCTCTAGCATCCAGGTGGATTGGGTTGGGGTAGGGAATAAAGTTGAAAGAGAGTTTTGGATTTTATTTTTTTAAAATTTTATGTATGAAATTGATTTTTTTTGCTAAAAAAAATAAGTCTATTTAAAAGATATTTTTTTAAAATATGATAATTTCGATATGATCACCTAAAAAGTATTTCACATTAAAGAAGCAGCTAAAAACAATTTTTCAACATCAAGAAATGAAGTACAGACTAAATTGTAGTACTATATAAAGAAGTATAAGATATGTATATAAAACTTCATAAGTTTTATCAACAAGCACTTAGAGAAGTGTTACTCAGTTCTAGAAAGAAAAATAAAACAAGATAGATATAAAATTAAAATTTTTAATTTCACTTAGAGAGATACACTCCATTATCATCGCATTATTTGATATTTTGACTATGAGTTCATACATGTATATTTAATTTTTTTTTAAAAAAATTGTACATTATCATATATAATCTTGAAAGGCGATTATGGATTCACGTGAACCCAATGAACCTCTCTGTATATGCCCCTAGAAATATATATATTGTAATTTTTCCATGAAGTTGTGTCGATCGACACCACTCACATATATGACTCCGCCGCTGCTCTCTCTCCCTTTCTTTTTAGCCTCCTTTCTTCTTCTTGTCTAGTCCAAGATATTTCATACCAAATACACTAAATGAAATTGGTACGAAATACATACACACTAGATATACAAATATATTGTGAAATATAAATACATAGAAGGAGAGGGAAGAGAGAGGGAGAAACAGTTTTAAGGGAGATACACACGTCAGGTGCGTCAAATATACTGTATCAAAAGACAAATTTGAACAAAATATGTAACTGTTCACATTTATACCAGCGTATTTTATGAAAATCCTCTTTTAATTTCCCTCCCTTACAAAAAAAAAAAAAAAGGGAAAACAAAAAGAAGAATTGTCCACTTACTTTTTCTTTTTTTTTTAAAAAAAAAATGTTGTTAAACTAAATTATTCTTACCTTGAAAGAGAAGTTACCAAATGATATTTAATAAAGTCACGAAAAATGCATTAAGTAGTAAGTGTTAGTGGATAACGTCATAAATAAATACTCCCGTGACTTCATTCAAAACTCATAAATAAATAAATAAATAATAATAATAAATCATTGATGGGACTTTGGCGCGCATTCTATTTTCAAATAAGTTAGGCTCACCTGTTCTAAGCTAACAACTTCCCTAATCATTGGACCAAAATAGCCATGTAGGTCCATTATATTCTCAATTGCTTTTTTTTTTTGGGGGGGGGGGGGGGGAGAGTGTTTTTTTTTAAAAAAAATTATTAAAAAAAGTATGAAATTAGAAGACAAAATGTTGAATTGGTCTTGTATGCTTGGATAAAATAGAAATTATTAAATTTTTGTTGTGTGATATAGAGCGGTAGTCGGTAAGAGCAATTGTAGGCAGATTTCTTTGAATATTGATTGACTACTCTTGTATGAGTGTTGAGAGCTTGGTACAAACTTTTGTTGATCTTTGCTTAGAAACGGAGGTTGCTTGGAGATTCAATTTTCTTGAGGTCTTCGTAAGAGTTTGGTGCTTGATTTGGATTAGTCAATTGAGGTCTTTAGGTTTAATATACCTTTAGGTTTCAAGGGTGGAACTACATTCATCCAAGGGTGGTCAGATGAATACCCTTCGTTAGAATTTTTTTTGAATATATATGTTAAATAGAGATATTTTGATATATATCAATTGTTGAACACCCTTAATACAAAATCACTCATCCATGTTCTAAAAATATGAACACCCTTACAAAATTGCTGGCTCTGTCACTGTTTAGGTTGCTTTTGATTTTCTTTCTTGTGTCAATTTATCTATCTTTACTTTCTTGTCTTTCGATTCCGTGTTCATTCTTATTTTCATAGTGTCGCTTTGCATCATTTAGTATCACAACAAGGCTTAGATTCGCTCCTACGATTCTCTATAGAATATAAAGTTATACTAATTATGTTTCATTCGAATTCAATAATTTTAATTTTGACTCTGCATATAAGGGATCCTTTTGAGTTGGTCGTTAGATTTTGTTTCCGATTTTATATTTACATAAAAATGACTGTTTAAATTTTGATTAAAAATTTATAAACGAATGTACTCTTAATTTGAGCAAGTGAAACAAAATACAGTGAATTATGATATACAAGTACATAATTTGTTTCATGCAACTTAATTATGATGGATAAACAATTCAAATAAATGGTATGAGTATGACCATGCCAACTTATATATTTGATCACAGAAATGACCAATCATTGCCTATTCAAGAATTAATCTTTACACCAAATGATTTTCTAGTCTTATGGTTATGGGCATTTGAATTTCTGTCCAACTTTTGACCTCCTATATTATTACTATTTTTCATATTGTTTAATTTTGATTAGTTTAAATTTATGCTGCGTAAGTACTATTCAATAAAATTTCCTTTTCTCGATGCTCAAACATGATAGTAATACTTCCTAACCATGAAACTAAATTTCATAACTACAATCAACGTAGATTGCTATTATTGTAAGTTCGGCCATAACAAGATGAGACTTTACCGCTAACGAGTGGCTTTTCGCAAAAAGATGATATCGGAGAAGTGAAATATATGAGATTAGAAACGTAGATTGCTCGTAGATAGACTAAATATGAGTTGAGACAAAAGCTTTATCATGTCCTTTAAGAAATTTTTCATGTTATGTTATATTAGATGTTCTTTAGGACAATGTTTTGTTACAATAATTAAAAAAAATAAAACTAACATTTTGGCCGTATGTAATTAACGTACTCTATTAATTTCCACAAGACACATACATAAAAATGTCTAGTCTCTTCATTGAACATGTTAATCAGTCGTGGTGTAATTATATCATAATGTACCTTATCAATCATATATTAATTAATAACCAGAGTACAATATGAAAAAACTTCCTAGTTTTCTTCGTAATTGTCAGTAAAAAATAAAGTTTAATTAGACGTACTTTATTATTCGTTGTCACAAATTTTTTTAGTCATGATGAAAGCATATAGTATATGATTCATCAAAGTTTGGTTCCACACTGCACAAATAAAACCAACGCAAGTACATTTTGTTGGGAACTTCACATCAATTTTTAGTTTTATTTTTTCAAAAATAAAATTGATAGCATGTGTGGACGGTTCAATATTCGTATAATTTTGTATATTTCATAAAATCAATTTAAACTTGGTTCAAAAATTAGAATTAAGGCGTTTTGTTCTAATTTGTATAATTTTAATTTTTTGTACTGGTATATATACTCATTATTTTCAACTTGAGTAGCATATATTATGTTATGTGTAATTTCACAAAGTACATACTAATATTTTGAACTTTGAAGACCTGTTTTCTTTTAGAAAAGTATTAAAAACACCTTTAAATTTGACATGAATTGTTAGTTTCATCCATTAACGATTGATAGTGTTAAAAATATTTCTCTATCTAACTAGCTGAACTTAAACAAGTCTCTGGTCTTGTAATAAAATTTAAATACACTCCTAAATTCTTGTCAAATTAAGGGGTGTTTTAAATAGTTGTGATAGATTGGGGGTGTATTTTAGTTTAGTCAGTCAACTAGAAGAGTGTTTTTAAAACTATTAACAGTTCGAGAATGAAACTAATAATAACTTGTGTCAAGTTCATGGTGTAAGTTGCTAGTAAAGCTGTTTTCACGTGACTAGAAAATCAAGCCTTGGAAACAACATTTGACAGAAATGCAAAGTAAGGCTGCATACAATACACTATTACAATCGAACCCTTCCCCAAATTTTGCGCATAACGAGAGCTTTAGTACACCGGATTTGCTCTTTACTCCTCACATGAGTAATATTTCACCTCACATATTTTCACCTTTAACTTTCTTTTTGTCAACATTATCTCCCCCACTTTTAATAAATTTGGTCTGTGGTCCTCTATATTAATGGTCATGTGTCAATCACGTGACTTTCCCAAGTGGCTTAAAAGTCGTAGTAAGAAGTAAACTGAGACTTGTAAGTCTGTAAAAATTGTTATACCAACTCCATTGACATTTGTACTTTCCCACATTCTCTCGTAAGTCCAACTTCCTTTGCTATCATTGTGTCCACATCATGCGTAGTCTCCCATGTGACTCAATTCTCTTTTTATTTAATGACATCTTTAACTTTTTTGGAAAATTACACTAATATTATTCGGATCAGTTTGCATGTACTTTATCGAATCAATTCTTGTCTTCTAAGCCTTAATCAAATGCAAATGATATTTGAACCTTAATCTTTCATAGTTGCATTCTTAAATGACTCGACTCATAGATAACATCTGTAGTGTGATAGACAGTGGCGGAGCCACACTGAAATTAGAGGGTTCATCTGAAACGAAAGATTATACTATTTATATACGATAAAAATAAATTTTTTATGTATATATATAATAGATGTTGAAACCCTTTTGATTAGTTCATGTGTTTACTTCTTAAAATTTTGAACTACTTTAACGAAAATCATGATTCCGCCATTGAATTAGTGGAATCTGTGTAAATGAGGCACATATACACACGTGTAAAAACCTACTAAAATATCAAGAAATCTTATATCCAAACCCATAGTTTTAATATATAATGAGTATAATCAAACTTAATTATCTAATTAACAGTTGAATTCATTAAATTTAAATTTTAGATTCGACTTTGCACTTGGTGTAGCTTTTTACTAATTACTACTAGTATTTGCATGTACATAGTAGAATCTTGAAAAGTTGGATGAATTAGACATTAGTTGTACTTTCTATTAGTATATACATATCTTTATTTCAATGAATTTTTTGGTAAAAGTCCAATTATTAAAATCTTATTAATAGTTGACTAATTGTACAAGAATCCAAACTTTAGGCTTAGATTTGAATATTTGATCCAAGTACAAGTTGCAATAGACAAATTAAAAGAGTAAAGTTTACTATTAATACAAATAATAATAATAATAAAAGATTAGTTTAGTGTAAGGTTCTAGGGTGTGGTTTACTCAAGAACATGCAAGGACAATTTATTTGCATATTTTTTTTAGGGTTCCTATTGACAAGAATTGGAAAATGTGTTTTTTTGTCTGGCTTTTGTTATTCAATGTGAAGTGGGACTAAGAAACATTTATTTTGAGAAAGTTTATAATAATGTCCAAATGGAAGAAGATATTATCACCACCTAAATTTGTCTTAGCATCTAAACTTTTTCATTTGTCTAATAACAAGATTTTATACTTAATTTTTTTTTTGTTTTTATTGATCATATACATGATTGGAAACGAATCTACCTAATTAATTATAATCATTTATTGAAATCGTACTTTTTTTATTGTTTTAATTTATTGTATTTAAACTGAGGGTGTATCATAAACAATATTTAAAGTCGATATAGTGGTGAGGCCTGAATTTTAACTAAAGGATATCAAAACATAAAAACATAAAATATTTTTTACTTGACTACACATTATTTTTGATCGATATCCTTCAACTATATGAAACTCCTTCACTGAGTATGTGTACACTCTACTCTTCCATATCTCGCTTATAAAACCATAGTAAATGTTGTTGTAGTAATGAAATTTTACATATTTAAGTCAGGGATTTGTTTAGTATTTTGATTGACTAGGTTACTCTCGTGGACTTTTAAATTAGTATAATTAAAACGATTATCCAGATAAGATATAACTTTGTTTTTGTTTTCATTTGTATTTTCTTCATATGGACCAGAATCATGTTTTATAGCATTAAGTTATTTTATTCATAGGAAGAACTGTAATCATATTTCTAATATTTGTGATTTCTCTTATATTTGCTTTTTATTTACCTTTTGATTCATGAAACCTGATAAACATTATTGTCTTTCACTTAACTGTGGCTCCTCCATTAAATATTTTCTCGTTGCATATCGTTTGGTTTGGTTCGATTTTGAAATTTATTAATTTAATTGATTAGTTATCGATTTTTGGATATACCAAATTATTATAGAAGTGTTAAGATATTGACTTATCGGTTATTGATCATATCGTTATCGGTTTAATCATTAAAATTTGACCAAAAAAATTCTTTATTGAAAATTACTTAGAAATGAGGTCATAAATCAAATGAACCATACACATGAATTGACACGTTGCATTTTTGTTCAAAATCAAACACTATCACATTGTTGAATAACTAAGAGTTTGAGATAGTAAAAAATAAATGTATGAAACTATCAAGGAAAAAATAAAAGTATGAAACTATCAAGGACTTTGTATATCAAATGGTACAAATATAATTATTTAATTTATTATCGGGTTATCGGTTAATCCGTTTAGAAAAAATTTGAAATCGTTAAGAATCAATAATCCAATAGTTAAAAAAATTTAAACTGTTACCGAAACTACTAAACCAATAACCCATCATCAATAAATCAATAATTTTTTTGATTTAAGTAATCAATTTCGATTCTACTTTGAGAGGTAATATTTTCTACCATGACGAAGTCATGTAATCTGGTTGATAATATGGTTAGAGTCACGTAAGCTATATTGGACTATTTTAATTGTCCAAAAATATACGTAAACTTTTTAAATGGTATAATTCATTATATAATTCGTAGTTTTTGTATAGTGTTTGTATATTTTGCTATACAATTCGTGTACAACATTTGTATAATTCGCTATACAATTCGCAGTAATTTGTATAATCGCGTACAACGTTCGTATAAATTGCACAAATTATACAAAACTCAAACTATAATTACAGTTAGATATTTGCGGCCGCTAGCCTTAATTAATTCAAATTATAGTTATATCAGATAATTAACTAATATATATTTGCTTATCCGCGTAATTTTTTCCTATATAGACTAGACCATTCAACATATAAATAAAGTTATTACCACTATGACTTAACGATTGCAATTTTGACAATATGAATTGATTATTCACTCCATATTTATTACTACTACTTTATTTTATATGTGTATATTTATATTCTATATTAGAAATAATTGATTCAATTAATCCATATTGAACCAATGTTCTTGGAAACCCTATCCTCTTGGATAAGGTTAGCTAGAATTCTTTGTCCCCTCTTTGATCTCACATCTATGGACCCAAACTTCTTTTCCTTTTACAAAAAGTTTTAGGGTTTTGGCCATTTCTGTCAGATTTGTGCTTATTGTAGGTAGTAAAATATTACTTTAATTGTTCTTTACATGCAATATCACAATTAATTTAAGTGTAAAGTCTGTGTATAAATTATTATTTCATAAATGCAGTGAGCACTTTTTGTTCACAAGAGATCACATTGCTCCAAATCTCATACTTTCATAAAGGAATCATGAGATATTCTGATAGTATCATAATTTCATCCATTATGTAATTGTGTTTAAAAACTAAAGGAAAGGGACAGTAGAGGAGGAAGGAAAGAGAAATAAAAATCAATGTTATTGAAGATGACATTTACCATTGAAGTTTGGTAACTAGGGGTAGTAAAATTAAACTCAACTCGTTCAATTAGTTGAAGTTTGGGCGGGTTATTAGCTCAATTCAACTTAATCCAACCTTTTTCAACCCATTTAAAATTAGCTCAATTCAACTTAATCCAACCTTTTTCAACCCATTTAAAATTGGATTGATATGCAATTCGAATAAATTTGAGAGAGATCTTGTCAAAAATATTTTAAAACACTCTTTCTTTTAAATTTGATATGTTTTATATAGCTAGAGTAAAGAAAAATATAATTTAATTAAGTACTAAAATATTACAACAACAACAACAACATACCCAGTGAAATCCCACAAATGGGATATGGGGAGAGTAGAAATGTACGCAGACCTTCCCACTACCCCGTAATAGAAGTAGATACGTACTAAAATATTGAAAAAAATAAATAAAATAAGTAAAACTTAGTAAAAGTTGGGTCGAGTTTGGATTTTGACTTGCTCTATAACCCATTACTCGACCCGTTTTGACCTAACCCATTTTGATCCAAGCAAATTCGGGTTGAGTTTGGTCTTGACCCGTTTATTGTTTTGACCTATTATGACTCACTCAAATTTGATCAAACTCGCTCAATTGTCACCCATAGGTGTAATATTGAGATAGAGAAAGATTCATTTACTTTTTTTACTATAGATCTGGGGTTCGAATTTTAAAAATGGAGAAATCTTTAGTAATGAAGTCTAAAAGTGAATTTTTAAAATAATTTGCAAACTTATGCTTGACAATTAGAATGTGTACAAGATAATATGAGTACGAGTGCAGTGGGAAAATAAGAATTGAGTGTGTCTGACTTTGGTATCATAATAACAAAATGATTTTTGTGCTTCATTAAATCAAAAAGTTAAATTAAAAAATGATTATTATCCGAGATTATACAAGGAGATTTTCAATCCACCCATTGATGTAGGACTACTAACATTTTTTTTAATGGATCTTATAAGGTGAGAATCTGAATTAATCGGGACAATAATGATTATATAAAATAGAATGAAGAAGTAGATGGCATTTAAAGTTGCTCATCTAGCTTGCAACTTGAATAGTGTAAGGCCCATTTGTGCTTATGTTAGGTAGAGAGCCACTCTATTGTTGTCTTTTTAGCTTTGCCAAACAAAATGCCAATTCACAACCTCTACTATAGAGTTGTTGAATAGTTAATAGCACATTAGATTGGATATATAAAATAAGAAAAAGGGGGGTGTGGGGGGGGGGGGGGGGGGTTGAGGAAAAAAATATTGACTAAGGTTCCATCCAATCACTGAGTTATGGTGCAGTAATATGATTGCTTCATTTTGAATCATAAATTTTTTAGTTCGAACCTTGATTATGAAAAAGAATCTCATTAAAAATATCGCTACTAAATTAATTCTATAGTGCATCATTTAAATTTAGTCAGAACTCTAATGTAGACTTCAGACCCTGGACCCCGGGTGAGGGTGAAAAAAGTCCACCAAAGATCAAAGACTGTTGGGAGAGTCAAAATATTTCTAAACAATTAATGTCACAAATTTCTTAAAATTAAATGAAAAAGAAAGACCAAAAAATAATTAAGTATGTGGAAATGTCAGGCAACTTACTTCCATGGAGTTTACTTTTTTTTTTAATAAAGACCACAAAAGTTAAAGGTAGATAGATAAATGTGAATCCAATAATTTCTATGGATGATATTTCCTTTATAATTTTGGGGTTTCTTTATTTGTTGAGAAATTTTTAAGTGGGGAGAAGATCAAACTCAATATTTTCCATCAACAAATACCTACCTTTAGGGAGGTAAAGGTACATTGAAAAAGTATTTGGAGGAGGCGATTAAACACAATATGACACAGCTTTATATCACAGTGACTTTAGATAAAAATGAGTGAAAGTCACATATTAGGGTATAAGGTTGGTAGAATTAGTCGTGTCTTTATATATTGAGTTGTTATTGTCTGAAAGTGGCCTCTCTATCTCTATGACGTAGTAGTAAGGTCCGCATACATTTTATCCTCCCATACCCCACTCGTGAAATTTCACCGATGTTATTGTTGTAAATACCTACCTTTAGTTTGTGTTGAAATTTAAGCCACACTGATCCTAGCTAGTATATAAATCGATATTGTTTTACATAATGTTTAGCATGAAGTACAACAATTCATGCATAATTTAAATCGGCATAATAATCCCCATATTATTAATTCCCACAAAAATAATATTTACATGACAATCTCAATATAACTAATCCATCAATTGCTGAGTCCCTTAAAAATAATCTTTAAATTGCTATTTCGATATAATTAATCCATCAATTATAGCTGCTTTGATAACTTAACTAAGTTTAACAGTCTTAAAAAGTGATCATACTCATAATATCAAGGACAATTAATGAAATAGGGAATATATGATAAGTGATGCTTGTTATAAAACATTCTTAGCAAATAATGAATAAGATTCCTATGTGAGCAAAGATGATGGACACTCTAGATTTTTATTTGGGTTAAATTCGAGTTAGGTCAAAATGAGTAGTTAATAAATATGTGAGTTATTAATTCGTTCAAATGTTACTTGGGGTGAAATGTATTATAATAGAGGTTAGAATCCATAACTAACGTAATTCTTGCTAAGTTTTGATTGATTTTTTTTTTTAATAATTTTTAATACCTAATTATCGTAAATTGACTTGCATTAAATCACTTGTTAGAGTTTTCTTTCTACCATGTTGTATTGGTTGCATAGGATGCACAAACTTTAGTACAATATTTCTTGCATGTATCTTGTTTATCTTATTTCAATTTCATTATAAACACATAAAATGGATGTACGATTAGCTCGTAATCTATAAACACCTACTTTAAAAATATTTATTATAAATTGTTACTAAAAAAAGAATCATTCTAAAGTAAGTTACTTTTAAAAACTCGAGTAACATATAATAAAGAATTATTTTGCTTAATAATTATCTACACTCACATTAAAAAAATTCACATTTTTATTTCATCATTAATACTGAAAAATGAATTAGCAAAATTATCATCATTATCTCTTAATCTTGAAGTCAACAAAAATAAAGATAGTTCCATCATCCATAAATATAATACTTTGCTTTGCAAAACTAAAATAAATAAATAAATAAATACAAATTTTCAGTTTTAATAAATTTCTTTTCTCTTTAATCAGACGTTTCGTATTAGAACATTGAATATGAAAAAAAATTGCTGGTCGGGACCTCCCATCCCACCCTCCTCAATGAAGCGCTATGTAATACTAATTCGAATTAATCAGACTCCAATACGAATATCGAATATTTAATAAAAAATAAATAAAATATGAGTAAGTAAGAAATATTTAGATTAGTAGATTACATATAAAGCATTTGATGTGATACAAAACAAAATACTTACTTAATACAATTGTATTTATCATCAAATATTTAATATTCTTTTTTCTTAATAATAAATATAAGATATTCACGGTAACGATTTAAACTTCTATAAAAATAATAGAATTACACAATTTAAATACTTTGACTGAAAAGAAATGAAATATGACTTAAAATTGTTTATTCATTATTATTATACCTATTATGGGTTCAGTGCACTTTTACCCCTATTTTGTACCGATCTTTTCCTTTCATAACATTATTTTTTCTCCATAAATAAATTTATATTTTTATATCATAATATTTCATAAGTTATATCGATATAGCTTAATTTATGTCCAGTTAAATATCATATTTGTTTGGTACAAATATTATATTGTTAATTTAAATATCGAATTTGTTTAGATTGCTACTTAAATTTTACTATAGCATATAGTTCAATTTCATCAGTGAATTCTCATCTTATGTAACAATTAATTTAATGTGATTGCTTTAATATTTTCTTCTCAATTAACGATTCTTGTTTTTTCTCAATTAACAATTCTAGTTTATCCTTTACCTTTATTTTTTTTTATAGGAAATTTCTCATACACCCTACTTTTCTCACACTTTACTATTCAAATTCTTGATATATGGCATTATATAATAATGAAAAATGATATAATCTATCTAAATATTATATTCCTTAAAATAATGTATATAACATAATGTAATACAATATGATATAATATAAAATATAATGTAAATACAAATCTAATCGTTAAAGGACAAAAATTTAAAATCAATTGATTTAAAGGATAAAAAGCACGACTTTACGTCTATGGTTTATTTTTTATTGGGATAATTTTAAATATATGTAAATAAATTAATTAATTTACAACAAAAATAATCAGTTTTATTTATATAAAAATTGTCTAAATTCATAGAAAATATATATTACTATAGGATATAGCTTATCAAAAGTTATAGAAAATATACATCTATTATTCAATGTAAATTACTTATACTTTATAGATATACACTAAATATAAATTATGATACACTCAAAAATTAAATATAATTTAATTATATGTAAAAATACACACTAATTATATATGCTTATTCAGTGAGCGATTATTTTTTTTTATAATTATTTTAGCTGAATGATCATTTAATTAATATATTTATAATTATCCCTTTTTGTAATTTTGGGTCATGAAACTGACATATCACAGATGATACACAGAAACTTTCTCAGGCCCATAAATTTAGACCCGACCCGACCCGGTGAAATCCGACCCGAACTCCGTCAACCCCATACTCCATCCACTATCCGGTTTCCTTTACACGTAGTCAAAGCGTTTTCTTTATTCTTTTTCTTTTTTTGTTTTTTCTTTTCTTTTTAATGTTCTGCCAAAACTGCTTAGTGCTTTTATTGCGACTTTCAATGGTTAGTGTATAGAAGAGGAAAAAAGGAGAAGAAGAAAGAAGACAAAGTTTATTATATTAGCATGATCTGTATTTAACGGCTAACTATGTGGTCTAAAAGTATAAAAAGAAAGAGAGATATGAAGTGGAAGGAGTAGATTTTCGACCAGTCAAACTATTTTCTGCTGCCCCTTTGTTCATTTCTTTTTAGTATCCGTTGAAGCAAACATACCCCATATCTGAGAAAATGAATTTCAATCCCGAAAGGTGATTTCTTTCACTTGTTTTCTCATGGATTGGTTTGTTCTTGGACTGTTTTTGCGGGGTTTTTTTTTTGGGGGGGGGGGGGCTTTTTTGATGGTTGATTAGGATATTTGGACACCCTTTTTGGTAGGGTTTGGTGGGGTTTGATTTTTTAGGACAGAAATGGTGAAATGGGAGATGGGTTTTGCTTTTCTTGGTTTAGCTGAGTATGAATCAGTTTTAGGGGAATTTGTTTCATTTTGGTCCATATGTTTTTGCAATCTGTTTTCTCTTCCTAACTTGTTACTGTATATGGATGTTATAGATACATTTCTCAGTAGTTTGACTGACAGGACATTGATTTGGGTGCTTAATGTGTATTTTTGAAGCTCTTTCCAGAAAAGAACATCATGTTGATCTTGTCCCCAATCATTTGTGGTGTAGATTCTATAGGTGTATGCGATTTTGCTTTTACTGTGTTTCTTGAATTGGCTTTACTTGTATAGGTTGGGATACTGATCAGCAGATCTGATGCTGTGGTGTTACTTTTGCTCTATACAACTATAACAACAACAACAACGTACGCATTGTAGTGGGGTATGGGGAGGGTACGATGTATGTAGAGAGATGTTTCCTATAGACTCTTGGCTCAAAATAGTTTTGCTCAATATTCTATACTAATTATTTACTGCTTTATTTCCTAAATTCATTAAGGCGATTTTGTGGTGACTGGTTTGTGCATCTCTGTGAATACGGATAGATGTTTCTGCTTTGCTCTCATTAAACCGTTTAGCTAATTAATGCGTACAATGTGGTATATCCCTCGTGGATTTTCCAACATTTGTGAGGCTACGTTGGTTTTACATTATTTCCTAGAAATAAATGCACTGAATATATTCCGTGTTTGGTTGTACGCAGTGACATGTGGAAATGGCGTGACAGTTACTCTCTTGGAGATGATCCTGATGTTGGTAAGATATGTTCTCCTTTTTTTGATCAGTAAAGAATAATACCATGTCCAATTTACTGATGATGAATGTGTTTCGCGCCATGTGAATAGATATAACTGATTGCTTGTTGAGCAAAGGTGAAGACATTTCCTATATGTTTGACGATGAAAGAACTCCAGTTAAGTCTTGTGGAGAGTTGGCTTACCATGGTAGCAGCTATGGTAAGATGATACTCCATCCTCGCTCTCATAAAGTACTTGCAGCTTCTCTTTTGCACTTCTATTCAGTGTTTTACTGCCACTTCCATGAACTATGCTTTTTTGATTATGATTTGGCCAAACTTATATTCTTCGCTCCAGAATCATATCAATTAATCTGCATTTGCCTATCTAAAAACCAGGTTATATTAGATGTTTGTGTTACTTGAATCAATATTTCTTAAAGAATGAGCATGCACCTACATATAATTTGTTCCGTATTAGACTTGGTTTTATGTATTTATGGGAGTGCATAATGTGGTGGCTTCTTGGCTAATCTTTGTTTGAATTGGTCGGTTAAGTTGTATTTGCTAAAAAGATTACTATCACGGGACGTAGTGACAAGCTAAGTTGCTTGGACTCTTCATTTTTGGTGCCACGCTCATGTTGACATGACATGGTCGTTGGTGTGTCCATACACAATCCAGTCAACCGGTTTAGGTACTTTGACCAAAATCGGCGAAGAAATTCCGCACAGATTCAATAATTTCTGTAATCAAAACAAGAGCTAAGGTAACTCTGAAGAAAATGGAATACCTCTGTTGTATATAAAAATTTCTATGTCATTCCTTTTTCCTTTTATCTCCTTCGAGGATTTTCCACTTGATCACTATTTTCTCCTCAAGTTTTCCACATACGAACTCATAATTTTGGTTTTGTAACTCTTCTTTTTAGATATTTGAATTATTTTTAGCTAAATCCTCATAACCATATCCATACCTGGATCCGTATCCCCGACTCTTAAAATTTAGATTATGAAGGATCCAATCTCTAGATCCATACCTATATCGGACACCCGGACTCGAGTCTGAGCAACATAGGCGACAAGCACTTTGTGCCTCAACTCTTAAGCAAACTATGACCTTATGCCTTAATCAAGAGTTTCTAGTGCACTTTTTATGGTGTTAAAAACTGAAATTGAGAGATGACAATGACAAGTAATTTTGATCTGCTTTACATAAAATATTTCTGCCAGAGGATACTGTAAGTTCCTAAATATCCAGATCTTGAATTTGGGTGCTTTATGAAGTTGTTAAAATATCATTATCTACAGTTATAATATTTTCCGTATCTCACTTTTGTACTTACAGAAAACAATGACAAGGAAACCCAGAGATACAATGAGTCATCCTCACAAGTGAAAAGGCGCAGAATGCTACAATTTGAATCTGAAGCATCAGATGCACCACTTAGCAATGAGGAACTATCATCATCATTTTTAAATTCGCAGGTAGGCTCCCATGTACTGTCACATCTTTAGGTTGTTCCACTTGATATTTTTCTTATTTGTCTTGATCATTCGTGTCACTGGGTATGTTGTTGTTTGTCTTGATCATTCGTGTTATATCACAGAACCATTCTGGTTACAACTCCTTTTGGGGTTCACTCAGAGCAATTGGGTCTTTATTTCTCACTTTAGGTTTTTCCTATCAATTCATGTCTAGAAACAACTGATTTTAGTAGTATCCTTGACTATTTACTGATTGCTAAATTAATTACAATGTGTCTGATTTGTTACTTTAGATGCCTCCAATTTAAAGCCCTTGTAAAATTTGTAGAAAATTTGAACAAGTTAATTAATATGGGACTTTGTCATTCCAAATCATGTACCTTTTTAAGAATTAAATGATCTTTGTATTTGTTCCATGTATTAGGAGACTGATACTTCTGTTGAAGAATTCATCTCTGAAATGTCTCAGTGGGTTTCAGGATTTTCAGGTTTGTTTCCTGTTCATTTCTGCTCTTCATTGGATACAAACCAATTGCATCTATAAGCTCATAGATAATGATCTTTTTTTCAGAGGACATGTCTTCATCTGGTAATGAGGGGCTAGATCAGCCATCTGAAGGATGGGTTGCTAGTTGTTTTAATGATTCTCAGATGCATGTGAGCCCTGAGGATATGTATGTTTTAAGTTTTTGCATAAGAACTTTCTATCTCTTTTGGAAAGTAAAAAGAAAAAACAATTCAATCTGACAAAATATTTTTTGGAAACAGCGCGGCCTCTGATATTCAGCTTGATATTTCAGGTTAGTGACTAATCTTTGCTTAATTTTAGTAGCTTATTTTCCTTATTGATTTGTGCCAGGAGGTGCTCATTCATCTTTATTTCATTCTCAACCTTCTGTTTCTCTATGCAGAGATTTGCAATGCCGCGCCTGAATGTGAATCTAATGTGGTTCAAGAGCGCCCTGTACAGACTCGTAAAAGTGTTGTTTTCAAAGGTATTTTTCTTCCTGTTCTGTCATGGATGATATTTCATCACAGAATATTGTCTCCGTATTAGGTACCACTGTAGAGAACTCAGCCATATCTCATATGTGAGCTAAACTTGTCTACTTCTCCGCCCTCACCAGGTAGGAAGTCATATATGCGGGCTCCTATAAAAGCTGCCTCCTCTGTTGTCTATCCATTTGCTTTTGTTAAACCGTGTGGTGTCCACGGAGATGTGACTTTAAAAGACATAAACCAGCGGATACGCACCCCAAAATCGAAGACACCACAGAATATGGAAGATCCTTCAGTTGCCTACCCAAAGTCTGCTTTCTCTGGTAAGCCTGTTGTTGGAAAGACCACAATTCCAACAGAAGGAGGAAAAGGCAGCATCACCATAATGAGGACAAAGGGATAATTATTTAAGCAACTAGTGGCTTTTGTTTCGAGGCTTTGCTCCATTTCTTTTGGAGACCGATATCCTCAGTTTTCCCAGGGGCCTTGAGGTAACATGCTTATCAGTCGACATCATCCTTGTAGCTCATACCGTGATGTCACTTTTGCATACTCGAGTGCCCTTCTTGTTGCTGCATGCTATGCTTTAGACATGGTACAGTCGACGACGAAGTTGTAGCATTGTAGTTTGTTGGAGATCCTCTTATAATATGGCTGTACAAAACCTTCATTACCTTTGCTAGTTTATTAATTTGAAAATACACTTTGTTACTCTGGCATCTTTATAAACTATTCAAGTAACATTTTATCTTGCAGGAGTTCTCTTTAATGTGTGCAAATTTCTACCATGATTTATGTAGCGCGATTTTGATATCTATCACCTAATGGCAACCATTTGGTTCTTATGAGTGGTGATAATGTACAACTCTTCTGATGTTTTTTCTGGCTGGTCACATAAATCAGCCAGGATGACTTCGTTGTTCCTGAATTTCGAGTTAGTGGTAAAAAAATGCACCTAATTATCATTTTTTTCGTGAATTTCATACCTTAACTATTCATTTCTTCTCTTCATCTGCCTAACCTATCACTCCATTTTGTATTAAAATACACCTTGATGTTGTGTTGGCCAAATATTTGGTCTTAATCAACAACAGACTTGTATGGGCCAACTCGGCATCCATGTATTTTTTAATACAAAAGGAGTGATAGTTTATATAGGTAAATGACAATGGATAAATGAGATGTGAAATGCGCGAAAATGGAATAATTTAGGTGAGCTTTTTAGTATTAATTCTATAAGTTGATGCATTGTGGACCTTTGTAACCCAAGAATGTTTATTTTTGTCCTTTCACCTCTGATATATTGCTTCATTTTGATGCTATTAATACTTCTATGCTATTTGAGACCAAATGCAAGCCAAAAGAGAGTGTGGGGGTGGGGTGGGGATATCAAACTATTTATGGTGATTACCAAGATTATAAAGAGGAATTTTGGAGACATTAACACTAGCTTGCCTCTTCCAACTGCTTAAGCTTTTGATGAACAAAGTTATCGCTATTTGTGTAGGCAGTAGTAGAGCTAGAATTTTTTTTAAGGGGATTTAAACAGACATACTAACTAATCGAAGGGAGTTCGATATCTATTATATATGCATAAAAAATTTGTTAACATATATAAATAATACAACTTTTTACCGAAGGGGGTTTGGATGAATCCCCTAACTACTATGTGGCTCTGCCAAATTATGGAATATTTGAGACGTATGAGACTTAATCACTTAAACAGATAGGAGATGATAGTACTCAGAAAACTTTTAAGAAAATATACAACTTTGCCCCCTTAAATTACATTTACCAATTTATTTACTTTTTTACCAATTAATTTACATTTTTACCAAATCCAAAAATTTGACTTTTCCATTAAAATAATGATTTTTCCTTTTTTTTTTTCCTTTTTGATGGCCTGATCTGACCCGCATTAAATGCGGTCAGGCGGCTGATCTGACCCGCATTAAATGCGGTCAGGCGGCTCATTAAATGAGCCATTAATGCAACATTGTTTAAATTTCAACCACAACAACATACCAATTGCATACCAATTTCATGCTCCCAAAAAAATACCAATCGAATACCTATATAAATACCAAAAAACAGCAACCATGCAACAAGCCAATCCTAAATACCAAATAACATGCCAACATAAAAATGACAATACCATGATGCATCCCAACCAATTGCATACTAATTGCATACCATGATGCATACCAACATTTTACGCTTTACATTACGTTTATAAATTGAAAATTTTATTCTCCAATTGGGAAGAACATACTACTTTTTTGTCAATTATTATAAAAAAAATAAAAAATAAACAAGAAACCCATCAACAACACCAATTTCTAAATCTTTTAAATATCATTAATTTATTCTTCCTTTTCACCACATATCACATCACACTTTAATCAACTTTATCATAAAAAAAAATACTCTCTTTCCTACTTTTTAATAAAAGTTGGTATAAATTTGGTAATATAAATAAAGTTGGTAATGCCTTGTAATTTCATAACCCAAAAAAGACATTTTTGAAATCCACCCTAGTACTCATATATGAAATAGTTGAAGTATGCAAAAGTGGACTCAAAAGGATTGTCATTTTTCTGACTGTTTGGAGCAAGTTATGTCAGTACCAGCAAGTGAGTAAAATATTTAAAATCTAACACATAACTAAATTACATGTTATTGACCTTAATATCATGAAGAAGGGTGCATGCTTGACTAGATACGAATAATTACTGGTCTCGAGTTTGAGCTAGAATATGGCAAAATTTTTTGTATGGAGCACTTTCCTCTGAATTAGGTCTTATGTGATGCAAATTCAAATTAGTCGAACACCAATAAAAAAAAAAAATTCTTTCATTTATACTGAAACTATTGAATTCATTAGATACCAATTTCTATCTCAAAAATATATTTTCTCTGACACCATCTTTTCCTATTTTTTCTTTAAATAATGGGATGCTAAATATACAGATTGAGCTTAATTTACACAGTTGGATAAATTAATTTTGGCTACATATTAGTTTAATTTTTTTAGTGAGACTTCTTACGTAAGTGTCTAGGCTGTCAAATTCTTTCATCTAAAATGACTGCATGTATGTCTAATTTTTTCAATGCACATTAACTCAAATCTTCTTCTAAACAATTTAAATATTAGATATGAGCTCTTCTTAATATTTTGATTCTTTTGATATTTTATTTACTCAAAATAATTTAAATTTGTTGCAGCGTTCAAGAATTTGGGAAAGTAATGTTAGTTACCAACAATACTAAAGAATTGAAAACCATATACAAAATCAGATTCCTCTGTTATACTTGATATAACGATTGCACATAACCTGTTTTTGTATCATGACTGATTGTACTTGAAATAAAATCAACATAAACACATATATTGTATTCAAGAACTGTGTATTGGATACAAAATAAGCATAGTTTATTCAACTTATACAAAAAAGTGCACATAACTTAATTTTTCTATCATGAATGAATGTATTTAGACAAAATAAATTAGAACGCATAATTATTGTATCACAACAGTGTATTAGATACAAAATAACGAATTTTTCAATCATGAATGTTTGTATTTGAAACAAAATAAACAGAAACACACAATTATTGTATCACAACAACGTATTAGATACAAGATAAAAATATTTCAGATAATTGTGTATCCTCTCTATTGTATTTGATACAAAAAAGGGACACATAACCTGATTTTATATCATTTGATTCAAAAAATAAACAAATTCACAATATTGTATCCTAAACTGATGTAGATGATATAAAATTTTACGTATATCAAAGTGCGCAATTGTAGTATTCGATACAGAAAAATAACATATACATTTGTATAAAAAACAATAAAATCTTGGGTAATTAACTATCTCCCTTTTTTTTTGGGGGGGGGGGGGTTCTACACTTTGACAATTGGAGTAGACACTGTAATTTTCTACACTTTCTTCATGTATACTTGATCGTAAATCTTCTTTGACCTATTTTCTGCCATTAGGATTTTCATAGTCATATGTACGATCAGACTTTGGTAATTGGGTAATCCCAATAGTGAGTTAAGGTGCATTGTCCATGAGTTATCAAAAACAGAAAAAAAAAAAATAAAGAAGAAGACAAACATACACTGCAAAGTCGAAGAGTATAGACATGAAAAGAGATATGGTAAATTTGAAATTCAAATTTGACAATCATCTTCGTGATTTTAGGCTAGAAAATTTGGGGAATGAAATCTGGAAGTTGATATATTTTAAATTTGGAAGAATTTGGGCAAGAAATTATGTATCCGCGTGAGAGGTTTTTAGGAGGAGAAATAGGAGTTTTTGAAATATTTTGATACGATAGGGAAGAATAATAAATAAGGTAAAAAGATGTGTGATTAGATAATTTTTCCTAATTTTTATACGCGACTAATTAAAGAATATTTAAGTCATTGATTATTTAAAATATTATTATAAGTAATAAAATGACCCACAAAGTAATTATAAGACATCTTATCCACGTCTAACAACATATTAAAATACTTAGTCATAATATCCAATCATTAAAAAAAAAAAATCTGTTTTCTTACATATTATTACGTGATTAAAAATGATTGTCCCTTCCCTCTTTCCAAATACCAAAAAAGGAAAATAAAAATAAAAAAAAATTATGGAAGAAGAACAAAATAATTAGCTTAGCATTCATTGAAATAATTAACAAATTATAACAAATTGGGTTAATATTCCATCCGAATTGACTCGAGAGAGATTCTATCAAAATATCTTTAAAATACTTTTTTTTTATATGTTTTATATAACGGAAATATAGAAAAATATAATTTAATTAAGTACTAAAATATTGAAAAAGAACAAATAAAGTGAGTAAAACTTGATAAAAGTTGGGTTGAAAACCCGCTCTATAACCCATTACTCACCCCGTTTTGACCCAACTCATTTTCACCCAAGCAAATTTGGGTTGAGTTGGATGTTGACCCATTATAACTCGCTCAAATTTAACCCAACCCACCTACCCAATTGTCACTCCTACATAAATCACACAAAATTTAATTAATATTGAATATTCGACAATTTTATCATTTAATATTCAAATTTCTAGTTGGGATAACTAAACAATTTTATCAAAATAATAGAAAGAGTATGAATGTAAAAACATAAAGAAAAATTTATTAGTCTTTTCTAATAAAGTTGTGATCATAATCGATGAACAATATTTAGATCCATTTTTTTTCTTTTATATATTCGTATATAAATTTTTTACTATTTGGTTGACATATATGATAATTGTTATAAATATTTTAATATATTATGTTATATCTTACAAAATATAATTACATCTTATTTGAATAAGGATATTATATAAGGATAATTTACTATTTAAGCATAATTTTACCTAGAGTGTACATCTATAATATTACTTGGATTCAATAATTATTAGGAGCACGTTTTAATTAAGAAAAAATCCCAAATGATGATAAAAAATGTAAAACTATTTTCATTCGATATTTCCCATTCCAAAAGTTAAAAGGAAAAAACACAAATATGTTCCTATTTTGAGTAATTTAATGAGATAAGTATAAAAAAATACACTTAAATTATATTTTTTTTTTTGAGTTTCTCAAATTATTAAGCGATAATTTAAGTATGAAACTCACACTTTCAATAGTTTAGATATAAAACTA
Organism: Solanum rostratum; assembly: GCA_029948455.1. NCBI lineage: Eukaryota > Viridiplantae > Streptophyta > Magnoliopsida > Solanales > Solanaceae > Solanum > Solanum rostratum. The sequence continues at coordinate 4,842,431 of CM057048.1, forward strand.
AAAGAAAAATGAATAACTTAAATATGTTTTTGACATTATCTCTAATTCAACAGAGGAAATCTGATTTTCCAATAGACAACTATATAACACATTTAGATTACTTTGAAACATTGTCGAGGCAATCCATTCTAAAAATAGAACAAGACAATCAAAGCAACAAAAAAACAAAATTGAGAATCACTTAGTTTTGTCACTAAAAAGAAAGAAGTAAAATTGTAAAAGAATGTCACTTTTAAATTTTATAATTTTTTAATTTCAATATCGTCATTGTATGCACAAAATTATAGTATTTAGATGAAATTTTAATACATTTATATATATATATATATATATATATATATATATATATATATATATATACATACAATCTGTGTGGTGTGATTTATTTTTATTTTTCTAATTTGATTGCTCAAAATTCTTGAAAATGTTTTCTCTAAAAGAAATTTTCTTAAAATTGAAGAATAATTTTTTAATTAAAAATAAAAAATAAATTCCACAAATAATATTTTACATTGATTAAACAAGAAAAATGAATTTCTTAGAAGTAGAAAGAATAAGTTTCACAAAATACGTTTAGTATTAATTGTCTAGATTATATATAAATTTTTTGTGATAATTTTTTTTCCCACCTATTGTACATTAAAATAAACAAGTAGAAAATTACTTATTAACCCTCAAAATAATTTTTTTTCCTCCCTACCCTACACACCCATTAAAATAAAATTAGATGGGAGTAAAAATAAATACTTCCTTCGTTTCAGAAAGAATAACTTAGTTTGACTTGACACGAAGTCTAAGAAAATAATATTTTTTTTGATGTTATGATTGTAAATTAAAGTTATGTCAAATGTATTAAAATATCACTTAATCTTGTGGTTTTAAGTGGAAAGTTAAAATCAAATTGTTGCGGGCCAAAAAAAAGTCATTCTTTTTAAAACCGACTAAAATAGAGTGTAAGTCATTTTTTTTAAACGGAGAGAGTAAATAAATAAATTAATTTGATTGCACCAAGCGATATATAAATTTTTCTTAGTAGAATTATTTTTTGAAAGAATACTTGATCAACTAGAAGAACTAAAAAAATAATTAATATACATTAAATAAGAGCAATAAAGTCACTTGTGAAATTTATTGGGTATGTTATTGCGTGCAACTGTCATCACAAAATGTGACATATAAAAGAGACTAGATTACTCCAATAAGAGTAAAAACCAAGAAGGACAAATTGGTCAATTCAGATGATGTTTGTATATAAATGGAGGAATTTATGTTTTACAGGTAATTTAGTTGCAAGGATTTGCACGGAAATGAGTACAATTATTCTCTTTGGTGTTTGGTAGAGAGTATCTTATGCTTTTAATGAAGAAAAATAGACATTTTTAATGGTAAATAAAAATAAATTCAAGCTTTTTTCTAGGCGTATTTTTCTCCTCCCATTAAAATTTCTTTTCTTTTTTTTTTACTCTTCTCATAAAATTTCCCTTTTTTCTCTGACTTTTTCTCACAGAAAAATCATCAAAGCAGAAAAAGGGGGTTGGGTCAAACTTTGCGTCTCTTGTGTTTTATGGCTAAATCTTCTTTTTCTGCATATGGGTTTTTGATTTCAGATTGTGGGTATTCTTCTTTTTCCCTTAAAAATCAGTTCTTGATTTTTTATTATTTTTTGGTTGTGTTATTCTTTTTGGTCTCTGGTCTTTGTCTGGGGAATTAAAGGTCATTGTCCTTAGGGTTTACTTTTTTTTTTCCTTTTTAATTTAAATGGTTGTCATTTGTGAATAAATGGAATGGTTGGTGGTGAGAAAAAGGTTGCGTCTTTGAAGAGATCCTAAAAGTCATTCTTTTTTTTATCATTTGCTTTGAATTGTTCTTCTTTTCTTGAGTAATTTATATTATTTATTTGTCAAATTTGGAAAAAAGGAATTACAGTTGGAACTGAAATTTGGGTTATGGGAAGGTGTTTTTCTTTTTTAAGAATTTTATATTTTTCATTGTTCATTAGCTTATTGAAATAAAATACCCTTATTTTGTGTTTATCTATGTTCTAATATCAACTATTTCTTTTTTCAGATCAGAAATTTGCTAAAAGTTTGAAGCTTTGTGGGTATTGTTGCTTGAATTATTGGAGTTCTATTCAAAGATGGATTTGAATACTAAGGAGAAAGTTGAAGAAGTGTCCAAATTGGAAGGGGTAGGTACCCTTAGTAATAAGAGTCTTCGAAGCATCAGTAGCAAAGATATGATATTCAGGGCTGACAAAATTGATCTGAAAAGCTTGGATGTTCAATTGGAAAAACATTTGAGCCGTGTTTGGTCAAACAATTTAGAGAAACAAAATCAACAGAGGCCTAAGGAAGTATGGGAGATTGATCCTTTAAAATTGGAAATAAAGTATCTTGTAGCTAAGGGAACCTATGGTACCGTTTATCGCGGTACCTATGACAATCAAGATGTTGCAGGTAACATTTGTTTCTATATTTGTCTTATGATCTTGGTTGCTACATGTTATATTTTGGAATTTAGGACTCCAGCTGAATCTAGAATTTCTAGAACATGAATAAAAAGAAGAAAATGTTAATAAGTGATAATAACTCAATATTGAATCAAGTTCACCATTTAGCCTTTGTTGTAGCATGTATGTCAGCAGATGATATTATATCAATTAGAATATATATAAATGAAGTGCCTAGTTTTACAGAACGACCATGGGTTCATGTGCCTCATATTTTAGCCTATAAATTCGCCCTATCTTTTCATTTTATGTAGATAATTAGATATTGTTGTTTATATTTTGATATCGTTCATTTCTTTACTACACCAACAAGTGAAAGAAACTAGAAATAAGATTCATTGTGATCATTGATGAAATAAGTTGAGCTGGATATCCATTGTAATTGGACTGTAGTGATAGTGATTCCTGTGAACTTTGACATGTCTAGTGATAATTTTCATTTTTATTGTTTTGGATATCAAGAAAACTAAGTCCACGTCCACTGTATTTTCTCTGTTTATTAGACAGTGAATGACTATATTAAATGGCCTTCACAAGTAATATCGTCAAAAAGCTGGGTTTTTTTGGTGGATAATCTGTTGACTTTTACTTTTTGTTGTCTGATTAACTTATGGTTTGGAATGAATTTAGTGATATTCACTACCAGGATTCGAAGCACTAAACTGGATTGTTGATATTGCAGTTTGCATTAAATGATTATTGTCTCAAATTATAATTACCCAAAACACTTTTTCTGATAAGATATATAGGGTTGACATTGAAAATTCCTTTTATTCTCTTCTCAACAATAAAAGAAAAGGTTGTTTTTGTTCTTTATTCTTGTGTGGCCGGTTGAGGGTGCTTGGATAAAATTACTGCCAAAAGTGGCTCACCTTAGTGAGTTAAGCTCCTTGTTCTCATCCTGCATAAGTATTTAATAGTGGGAAAAAAGACAAGTGTTGAGAACCATGAGGTCTCATGCTCAAATCCTAGTGGTGACAAAAAATACTTAGTGCCATTGTGGACAAAGTTACCTGGTACCTTGGGAGGTGACAAGTATCCCATGGAATTAGTTGAGGTGTAAAAAGTTGGCGCTGACCATACTATTATGATAAAAAAGGAGACACAGAAGTAAAACTCTTATTTCATTCGAGAATGGTCTGCTGAAAGGCCTATACCCCAAGGTCTTGACCAAAGTCCAGGCTGAAAATAATCGCATACATAGTGGTTTAATGGAAGGGATGATATACCTGCAAAAGAATTTCTAAATGCATCAATTTCTAGGATTTTGTCAGGTAACATTTTCTCAATTAAGCTATTTAGGCCAGTGAGCTTTTGGGATTGAGGCATAGTTGTTGTTGTTAGCTATTTAGGCCAGTAAAGAATGTGTGTTTGCAATGAAATTTGCAGCACCTCTGTAGAACAGAATTTTGAACAGTTTACTGACTGTAAATTATGTATTTCAATTTACCACAAATAGTTCTGAATGAAATATGTGCATTTCCCAAGGTAAAATTATTTTTTGTTTCAATGAAACAACTCTACTTATTCATGGTTTAAATAAGTCAGCTTTCTGTTCCTCCGGTCCATCCTTCCCCCCCAAACAGCTACATGCTGCAAATTTGGAGCGTAAATCAGAATTTAAACATCCTTGTGAGTTGCGAACTCATGATTAGACTAACTTGAGCCGATGAACTCCACATTATTTGTAATAGTATGTTGGATAAAGTATTTATGAAAAAGAAATGCTGCCAATTAATGAAAATAATCAACAGTATTCTCAAAGTTTTTCAGGAATTTAACCAACCACCAATAAGAGTTTCTTATGGAATGTAATTTGTGTAGTGAAACTGTTGGACTGGGGAGAGGATGGCATGGCCACAGCTGCTGAAACTGCTGCTCTGCGAGCATCATTTCGGCAGGAGGTTGCTGTTTGGCACAAACTTGACAATCCAAATGTTACAAAAGTATTGGTTCCTCACTTCAGCTTTTAATTATGAGTACTAATATTAAGATGTTGCCATGCAGCTTAAAGCAAGCTTTGGCAGTTTTAGATTTTGTATGTAGGATCCAATTAAATAACTCAATGTTCTGAATTTCCATTTGATTATATTTGCTGCTTTCAGTTTGTTGGGGCTTCTATGGGTACTTCAAATCTTAAGATTCCTTCAAAGAATCCTTCTGACGGTTACACTACCCTTCCTTCTCGGGCTTGTTGTGTTCTTGTTGAATTTCTCCATGGTGGAACATTGAAAAACTACTTGTACAAAAACAGGAAAAAGAAACTTGCTTTTAAGATTGTCCATCAGCTTGCTCTTGATTTGGCTAGAGGGTAAGGCTTTTTCCAACATTGTTTTCTTGATAATTATACACAACGATGCTTATTTTCTTCTTGCAATTGTTCAGGCTGAGCTATTTGCACTCAAAAAAGATTGTGCATCGTGATGTGAAAGCTGAAAACATGTTGTTAGACACTAATAGAAATTTAAAAATTGCTGATTTTGGAGTTGCTCGTGTTGAAGCACAAAACCCCAAAGACATGACCGGTGAAACTGGAACCCTTGGGTACATGGCCCCAGAGGTATTCACACTTTTATGAGAGTTGTTGGGTTGACTTTGCCCGTCTGAGATATATTATGTCAGCATGATATCATCACTTGTCTACCCTCTCCTATCTCACTTGCAGTGTCTGATATCTTTCAAGAAAATCCTTCTTATTTTTGCGTTAATGTAATTTCTACGTCACATCAAATCTACTTTTTCTCTATCATGTGCAAAGGATTGAATAACATGCATTGTGTAGGTACTTAATGGCAAGCCCTACAACAGAAAATGTGATGTATATAGCTTTGGTATTTGCTTATGGGAAATTTATTGCTGTGATCTCCCGTATCCAGATCTAAGCTTTGCTGAAGTTTCTTCTGCCGTTGTTAGACAGGTTTGTCCTCTGAGTTACTAGTAAAAACATAACTTCATATAGGTTTAAGGTAGAATATATAGATCTGGTCGCTTCTTCTCTTTTCTGTAGATCTATAATTATTTCCATGGATTGCAAGAATTTTTAGGTAGCTTCTTCTCTTATGCATCCATCCAATATGGATAAAAATCAGGAGTAAGTTCCCCTTGTACGTTCAAGGACATAGTTTTGCCATTCCTATCATCCTTTGCTAGGACAAGTGTGCAGATTCTTCCATTTGTTTTATACTCTGTTTCTCACTCACATTAAAAGCAGTTTCCGTATTGAATCTGCTTTTTAATAAACATGTGATACAAATCAACCTTATGGAGTTCTACTTGTTGCTCAGACTCTTCAACATTAATGCCCATCTCATGCACACAAAATATTGTGGGTATGATATCCCTTTTGAGTGGTCACACCCTTCAGTACTAGAGCGCATGCTTGTCTTTCTCGACTCATTGCTCATAAGTTATGTTGCTCGGGCTCTCTAAATTGGTTGCACCCCTGTCAGATTCTCCAAAATGCAGTACTTTTGGAGTATCCGACATGCACCCGTTGACATATTTGAAGAATCCGAGCGACATAGTCATAAGTCATATCATGAGTTAATACTGGTCTGTTATTTTTTTTAATGTGCGAAAAAGGCACATGTTGCTTGAATTATTCACATGTTGTAACCATCTTGCAGAATTTGCGACCAGATATCCCCAAATGTTGTCCAAGTTCTCTATCACAGATCATGAAGAAGTGCTGGGACGCAAATCCAGACAAGCGACCTGAAATGGATGAGGTAGTGAAATTGTTGGAAGCCATTGACACAAGCAAAGGAGGGGGGATGATACCTGAAGACCAAGTTCTTAAAGGCTGTTTCTGCATTGTTCGTAGTAAGGGTCCATAGTCTTTGTTCCTTTAATTTTTAGCCCTGTTTGTCAAGTTGATGAAATTGTACTCTTAATTCACTGGGTTGCTTGAACGTCTCGATCATGAATGTGTCTATCATGAATGCTGAAAAATCTTCTTCAATTGTTGTAAACAAGTATAGCTGGTGAAAAGTTCATGATTTTTAAGTTTGATCTTTTCACATAAATTCATCCTCTCTTTTTTCTTCTCGACGATTCACATTGATCTATCTGTTATCTTTCTTTCATGTATGGTTTGCACGAATCTATTGACAAGAACCTTCCATTCTCCTCCCTTGATATGGATGCACTGCTTAGGCTTCACTATTTTTCACCAGATTGCAACTGTTTCTTCTTTTTCTTTTCAGGAAAACTCCGATGTTTTTAATCCACTGGCCCGACTAACCCAGATTGTGGCAGAGAAGCCCACTATGGGGATTCTAGCGCTCCCTATCAAAGAAGATTTCATTTTAAGGGCAATGCTACAAGTATATAGTTGACTATTCTGTTATGCTTTATGGTAATAATGGCAAGACTACAGGCTGTTTTGGTTTACTATTAAAGTTGAACATGAGATTTCAGAGTCATTGGTGCTTTTACTATGACCATTTTTCCCTCTTGATTCTCACAAAAAGAATAGTACAATTCATGGTTCATATTGGCTATTTTCTCTGAAAAAGGTCAATAATGCAATCTAAGTTTTCTTAAGCTTTTGGCTTTTGTGTCCAATTTGGGGTCATGATATGCCAAATCTTTCTTATCATGAGTGGGTCTTTTCCAACCTGATCAGAAAACATTGAGTATCTGTTATGAGTTAGCATCATAGTCAAGTGGATTCCAACACATCAACCATTTGGAATATGTCTGAGACAATGACAATTGACTAGCTTCCCAACTTTCCTTTTTTTGTTTGTTCTTTTGCTTGGTCTTGTCATCTTTCCTTTCTGGACATGACACAATTCCTTAATTCCTCAAGATATGATGTGCATGACCACCTCTTCTTCTTTGTATTTGTTGTATATACTTGTTTGTCATGTTTTGCTTGAATCGAGGGTTTACTAGAAATAATCTCTCTATCTTCACAAGGTAGGAGTAAAGCTTTTTATATACACCCCTAGACTCAACTCGGGAATTGCACTGGATTTGATGTTGATGATGTGCATGACCTCCTCTCTTCTCCCACATTTCCCATTGACTATGGTCTATATACTAGACTAGAAATTGCTGTCAGCTTTAGATATTCATATAATGTCACTAGGAAAAATTCATTTTGTACTAATTGACTTATCAAAGTGAGAAAACTAAGGGAGGTAATCAAGGTGAATAACCAGTATTTCACATCGAGAGGGTATAAAAGACTACTATTTAACATAAAAGTCCAATGATCCCACGAGGCGGAGAGCCTTTCGATGAAGCCTACACTGACCTGAAAAGAAGAATAATATGTCTTTGTTTTTGCAACAAATTTTAAAATGATGAAAAATACATTATAATCACAAATAAAATTTGAAGAAATAAGAATGTTATTGATAAACAATGTGGTTACAAATCTGTTCATCCCTTGATTCTTCTCTCATAAGATTTCTCCGTGATTCGAAGATCGTTAATGGAGTATTTTTCAAATTAGGATGATTTGAACTTGATTTCCATGAAAGAATTTATGTGGATCATTTTGAAGTGTTTGATTATGATCATACAGGGTTTAGGATAGAATAGTCTCGAAGAAATCCTGATTGAGATAATACTTATTTTGTAGAGTCCTATAAAATTTCGATGACAACCTTGATCGATATAGTTAATGAAGTGTAGGGGCGGACCCACATGAAGTCCGCCGGGTGCTCGACCCATTAACTTAGTACCAGACATGATATATCTATGTAGAAATTATGAAAAATTGGTATAAATTTAATATAGAGCACCTATTGAATAAGTTGTTTGGTTGGTTCAATGGTTCAGGGCGAGTGTTTAAAGTTTTTTTTTTTTAGTGTAGTTGGTTTTGAGTTTAAATCTCATTCACGATACTTTTCATTTTAATTTTCAAAATTCACTCTTCTTTATTTATTTATCCAAAGTAATATATAAGCTACTTTTCCTATTTTTTTCATTCTTTTACTATTTTTCCAAAATGGAGGACACATAAATAAATACTTTGTCTTCCATTATTCAAGATAATAAATACTATTCTCTTTATTCCTTAGAATTATCATGTGTTTACTTTGAAAAAAATTAATTTATAATTTTCAAAGAAAAATTAAATTAGAATAATTCAATATTTTAAAATTATTAAATTTTTGATATTCAAAAATGATATTAAAAGTACTATAATTTATAGTTTTTTTTATATCAATATGATAAAAAAATTATATCTTAAAATGTTACTCAAGATTGATATCGTCTGAATCTAGAAAAAGACAACTATGACAAGTGAAAAAGGATATAGTGAGTAGTATTGATTATTTTTACTACTAATTTCAAATGTAATCGTCTTTTTATGACAAGTGTTAAAGTTGTGCACTTAGATTTTATAATTGGTAGCTAAGCGAGGGCAGAGCTACACAAACCCAAAGAGTTCATTTGAACTCTGTTCGGCAAAAAATATATTATTTATACATATTTAAAATTATATTTTGAGTATATATAACAGATGTTGAATACTCTTTGACTTCTTGCGTATTTATTTTTTATGTTTTGAACTCCTCACTAAAAGTTTTAATTTTACAATTGTTAAGCTAAGAGAACACCCACAACTTTAAAATTCTATATCCGTCACGGATCAATTGCAACGAATGTTATGTCAAGACCAGGTTTTGGTTCCGACTTGAGACAAAAAAGAAGTGATAAATGATTTTCCTTCATTTATCTAATTTTTGTGTGAAGAAAATTAATCGATAAATATTTTGTCGGTGTTGAGCAGTAGTAAATTAAAAACCCAATAAAATATTTTAAGAAAAGAAAGAAATTCTTATTCTAGCATGATGCTTGGTCCATGGAATCGAATTGCTTTCACATTTTCTTATGTCATTCTACCCTGTCAGACACGATGATTATTCTATAGGACTCGTGCACGCAATATGGCGTTTTGTTATGCCTAAGTTTTCTTTTAGATTCACCTTTACCAGATATCAATTCCGTTTTTATGGTAGTTGAAGTTGATTCAATCGCGATCAGTCAGTGGTGCAGTTAAGATTTTTAATAAGAAATGTCAAATAACATATGATCTCAAACAATTTTTGTACATTAATCGCCAAGAGGATAAATATTTATTAAATCAAATTTTGACGTATATATATCATGTAATGCCTTTTTTGACGAAGGACAAGGATAGCTCCGCCCCTCATTGCAACTACCCTACTTCTAAGTTCTTATACTTAAATTTTGGCCGGGAGGTAAACTTATAATTATGATAAAATTCAATAGCTTTGATAAAGAAAGAATTTATATTTACATGTGCTAAATATATACAAGTATAAACATTTTATTCATAATTCAATGAGTTATCTTTCAAGGATTTAGAATTAAGAATTAAGAATCTATTTTCTACTAAGATACGTTTAATATTGTGACGTTCTTTTGAGGATTGATAACAAACACTCCTCTTTTTGTTTGAAAAACGTATTCTATCATATTAGGAAAAAGAAAATGTTTCAAACGTAATTATCGCTTAAAGCTTGCATTTTGATGTGGGATTATAATATCATGATTTGAAAGTAATGTCTTGAACATACAATTTGAGATTATAATAAAAAAAATAATTTTAATATAGATATATTAATTTTTTCTCTTTATAAATAACATATATATTATATATATCAAACCTCTAAAAATATTACTACTATTCTGGTCAAACAATAATTTTTTTCGTCGGTCAAACTATAGTCCATCACCTAAAATGTTTGGTGTTGACAAAATATAAGGTGAGTTTCGACGGTGGAAAATATTTTTTATTTTTTATATGTTTGATTGGTCACATTTTTTAGAAAATATTTTCTCCGAGAAAATAATATTATAAAAATTGACTTCTTAAAAATAGGAAAACTAAGATATTTCATATTGATTATGTACTCTTCACTTTCTACCGTAACAACTGATCATAGTAAACATTTTTTTTTCTCCTTTCCCACCTCCCATACTATACACAATTTTTTTTATTTATAAATGAACACAAAAAATAAATTAAAAATCCACCTCTTTTTTTAAAGAATATTTTCCAATTTTTTTTTTCATAAAAACATTTTCCCCTTACATGCAGGAATGGACAGTTGGACACACCCATACAATATGCTTTTGTTTAAACAGTTGTCAATACGCTAAATATTTATGTGATTATATATATAACATGGTACTTAAAAAAAAATTAGAATTAGTTGTAAAGCAATTTCCTCCGTCAATTATGATTAAACCATCTTAATCCAAAGAATTTCCAATTAAGCTTTCATTTTATTTTTAATTATTTTCCACCAAAAAAGGCCATGATAAGTGTATTTAACATTAGCGTGAAACTGAAGTTAATTATTTTATTATTTAAGAAGCATAAATTAAATCACGTTAATTCTTGTTTAAGATGGCGTAGACACTAGCTAATTAATTATGTGTTGGCTTGGAGTTAAGTTCCAAAGTCCATCAATACGTTTTGTTGGTTTCAAGTTTCCTCCTCCATTAATTAGTTAATTATCTCTTGGCTCTAAGGAACTATTCTCTACGTTTACTTTTGCTTGTCACTATTTTATTTATCGAGTTTAAACAATACGAATTTTGACCAACACTTTAAGATGTATTTCTTTTTATCATGTTAATATGAGAACGATTGTAACTTATAATATTTTTCGGATAGTTTTCAACCATCTAAATTTTAGATTTCAAATTTTAAATTTAGCTACTTCAAGTAGCTTTGAAGTTTAGTCAAGTTGATCTCGAAAAATGAAACAGTAACAAGTAAAAGTAAACAAAAGGAGTAGTAAAATGAAGTGACCTCAGAATTGGATTCGAACTATATGTAAGGATATTATTTAGTTGAAGGACGTAAAAAGAAAAAGGCACATCATTTGTAATGGGCTCAAAGATAAAATGAGTCGATTTTTTTTCATGTTTGTGAGATTCATATAAATATCTAATCAAATTTGATTTTGCAAAAATTATTTATTGTCCTACCAAAACAAAAGGTCCAAATACATGCTATCATAATTGTCTAGATACATTGTAAAAATATGTCCAAATACATGCCATTTTAATTAAGTAACATGAGTGATCTCTTTCTTGCAACAAATCTAGCAGATTATATTGCCTATAAAAGGAGATGTCTTTGTGAATTTATCCATCTCTTTGAGAAATACCTTCTTTCTCTTTTCTTGTTAATAAGTCAAACGTTCAAGCACGAGTACATATAAAGTAAAAAGTAATTTTTCGAGAAGCGATCGATTATAACGATTTGCATTCGAAACGGATCGAAATAGCTTTTCGAAACAGTAAGTTGCAGTTTCTTTTAATTATCATTATATATAATTTCTTTTAATATTATATTAAAGAAATATATCTCTTTTTAAATATTCAGGGAATCAATTAAAGATATATCTGCCCATCTTTATGCGGAGAAATGCCAGGTTTTTTTTTTTAATTTTATTTCTAAGTCTTCCTTATTACATCTGGAAAGGTGGGACGAACTTTTGGGGTAAGAAAAATCAATTAGGATAGTTTAAATCAGGTCAAACAAATAAAAAAAGAAAATGTAATAGTAACAAATAACATACTAAAAAAAAAAGAAAATTACTAAAAATGTCCTTAAATTTGACGCAAATTATTAGATTCATTTTTGAACTATTGACAGTTTTAAAAATACTCATCCACTTGACTAACTTAAATGAAATACACTTCCAAACTATCAGAAATGTTAAAAACATCACTTAACTTGGCAGGAATTAAGGAGTGTATTTCACTCTTGTTATAAGATCGAGAGTATATTTAAGTTCAGTTAGTTACGTAGAGAAGTGTTTTTTAAATTATCAATAATTTGAGAATGAAACTAATAATTTGTATCAAGTTTAAGGTTGTCTTTAGTACTAAAAATATTAAAGTGATATTTTTTCAAAATTTTGTAATAAATATATAAATTTTGTAGTTCTTACTTTTTTTTTACGTCATATTTATCTTGTATTTCTCTTTTTTATATTATTTTTAAAAACATATTGTTTATTTATTTATTTTATCCTGATTTAAAGCTTAAAAATACTATATCTTTACGAATAGTTATTACTCCCTTATCACACTCCTGAAAAATTTATTAATATCATATCCCTAATTATTATAAGAGTTCATTTATAGTAATGAAAAAGTTGTAAATAATTTTTCCTTTAATTAGACAAGTAAAGTTAATATCTATTTTAGTATAATAAATAAATAAAAAGGAATAAAAGAGTTAAAAAAAAACTATCCTAAAGTTTTAAAATAATAATTAATTGGGGCCAGATAATTTAAGAGGAAAGGGGTACACACTATATATGTTGGAGAGTCTTCATTGCCAACTTCTCAAAGCAAGTATCTTTTTCTTTCCTCCTAATTTCTACACAACCCTCTCATTTTCATTTTTATTGAATAATAATTTTTGCAGAAATTAATTATAACAGAAAGAAAAGAATGGGGTTGGAAAGTGGGTCGACATTATTGGTTGATTTCCTCCGGCAGTGCGGTGGTTACGCCGTGATAGACGGTGGATTGGCGACGGAGCTGGAAAGGCACGGTGCTGACTTAAATGATCCTCTTTGGAGTGCCAAATGCCTTGTTACCTCTCCTCATCTTATAAGAAGGGTAACTATTTTTTTTTCACTTTTTATTCGTCGTTCAAATTATCTGTCGTGTTTTTTTAGTCCATTCAAAAACATCCATTTAGGAGACATTTTTAATTATTTTTAAAATTTTAAACCATTAAATATTTACTTTAGTGAGAGTGTCTGATGAATTAGAAATACAACAACAACATACCCAGTTAAATTTTACAAGTGTGATTTGAGGAGGGTAGAAATATATGCAGACCTTTCCACTATTTCGTAATAGTAATAGAAGTAGAGAGAACCGTTTCTTGTGAACCCTCGACTCAACGACCTATAAGTAGAATAAAAGAGAACAAAAGGAAAAATAAAACTAAAAAAATTGAAATAAATAGAGCGACCACGAATTAGAAATAGAAATTAAAAAATAATTAATTTTAAATTTTAAATTTTTTTAAATAATTTGAGTTAATTATTTTTTAAAATTTTCTATGAATGATTTAAGAAGAAGGGGGTAATCTCTCTTTTTGCATGGCTATGTTGAATTTATTTATTTTTCAGTTGTTTTTGGGAACTCATTGGAGTTGTAAGCAGCAAGATGTTACTATCTCTATTTTAATTAATTTAATTGAAGACAAATTTTAAAAAGATTTTTTTTTTGAAATTTAATCTATAATAACATATTGTCAAAGGATAAAATAATAAATAATATTAACTATTTCTAAATACATAAATATGTCAATTTATTTAAAACAATCTAAAAGTACACCTATAAGTGCAATAGATGCGTACTTATTTCCTTTCTTTTTCTTTTTAAAGTTTTTTTTTAAAAAAATACATAACGATGGTGGTTGATAAATGCTATTTACCATTTTAACTAATTTGTGCTTTGTCCACCAGCATCAACTCCTCAAATTAAGCTATAGGAACATAAAAGGAAATTACTTTGTATTTTTGGAACTTTGTTGGAATTTATATTACGATTTGGCTATATATATTTATACATATTTAGATATTTTAGTTATTTGCTTATGTGGAAAATTCGTTCTGTCTTCTGCTTGCTATTTAAATTTATGTAATGTTATATTTTCTGCAGAAAATGTGAGGTGTAATGTGGAGAAATTAATTAGTGTGTCGTGAATTTTACCTTTTTCTATCAGTATCTTGTGATGTTCGATTACATCTTACGTTGGAATTCTACAATGGATCTGTTTGACAATAACGTGGCTGATCGTATCTTTGACACCTTTTTGTTTTATGCTGACACATCGTAATACAACTGTAACAAGTTGTATAGTTATATCTACATTAAAAATTACTAAATTTTTAATAAAATATTAAATCTGAGAATCATAATTTTCAAAAAACCTGTACACTCTCTCGAAAATCGCATCTGCGTATCAAATTTCACTAGATATGTTATTGTTGTTGTTATAGCGAGTATAGTGCCGATTCTTATGGGTGGACTCAACCCAATAGATATTTCCAACAATATTTGATTGTTAGTTTTGTTTTATGAAACAGGTGCATCTAGATTACCTGGAAGCTGGTGCCAACATTATTATCTCTGCATCTTATCAGGTTTTACAATGATCTTATGTACATTTTCCTTTATTGCTCTTTGGGTTAGGTAACTAGTAATGTTCACATTAGTTGTTTCATTTTCATTTGCATGAGACAGGCAACTCTTCAGGGATTTGAAGCCAAGGGAATTTCAAGGGATGAAGGCGAAGCATTGCTCAAAAGAAGCGTAGAGATAGCACGTGAAGCGCGAAATATATATAATGACAGAGCTTCCAAGGGTTCTTGGGATGATTTTTGTGATGGAACTGGTTTGAAACGCAATCCGGTCTTGGTTGCAGCGTCTGTGGGAAGCTATGGAGCTTATTTGGCTGATGGTTCTGAATATAGGTGAGCTAATGTTCAATGTCTTAGCAGAACTAAAGATATGTGAAATAGATTAACTCTGTCCTTGGTCGTTTGCAGTGGAATTTATGGTGATGCAATTACTGTGAAAACTCTGAAAGATTTTCATCGAAGGAGAGTTCAGGTTCTTGCAAATTCAGGTGCTGATTTGATTGCATTCGAGACAACTCCAAACAAAATCGAAGCTCAGGTATTTACTAAACTCTGCTTATTTTCGTCTACTCAAATGATATCTTCTAGTTGTGTGTCTAACTTCATTTTTCCCTTCTTATAGGCTTATGCTGAGCTTCTTGAGGAAGAGGCTGTTAACATTCCTGCCTGGTTTTCCTTCAGTTCTAAAGACGGTACCAATGTAGTCAGTGGCGATTCCATTGTAGAATGTGCTTCAATCGCTGATTCGTGTAAGCAAGTTGTTGGAATTGGAATCAATTGTACCCCTCCCAGATACATTCAGGGGCTGATCCAATTGATTCGAAAGGTACATTTACTTATTTGGTTTGTGAATTCATACGTAAAGAGTAACGTCTCGTCATGTACCAAGATTTATCTTTAAAACTCTGTAATGTTAATTGCTGCAATGGCCAAATGATATGCAGGTAACAAGTAAACCAATACTTGTTTATCCTAACAGTGGTGAGACTTATGATGGTGAAAAGAAGGAATGGGTGGTAAGTCTTTTCCGTACTATACATAACCTTTCTTGTTCGTACAATTATCAAATGATTGAACAATCAGGAGCAATTTACTTACGCAACTTGTTTTTATATATTGTTGCAGGCTTCAAGGGGTGTTGTAGAGGAAGATTTCGTGTCATACGTGGACAAGTGGTGCGAGGCTGGGGCGTCTCTCGTTGGAGGGTGCTGCAGGACCACCCCTAATACCATTAGAGCTATTTCCAAGGTTCTTTCCAGCAGGTCTCACAGGGTTAATTTGAACTGAGTTTTGGGGCTAAATATGTTAGAACTAAAAATGCTTTGTTTTATATGTTGTTTCTCAGAACAATGGTGAGTGATAGTGTTATGTAGTGTTTTCCTTTTGTTTAAGGTGTAGGTCTATTTCACACTACTCAGTAGTGTACAAAACAACAATTCTCATACATGTTGCTGTTTGGGTCCCAATTTTTTTTCCTTTTAAGTTAATGGAGAATGATATTTTTGATCGAAGTAAGTCATTATTTAAATCAACTCATTAATATAATACATAGTTTGAAATTTCATAAAATTAGTGTAAAAGTATTTTTCAGCAACGTTTTAGGTTATTCAAATAAATTTAACTATGTAATGACGGCATTAATTTAAGAAATAAAACTGTGAGTAATATTTTTATCATAATACATTATTCACAATAACATCTTATGATACGTTGCTTTGAGACACATTTTACATCTAAAATTTTACCAACAGTAACGTTTCTTAAGAATTTAATCATGAGCTATCGAATCCTCTAAATAAAAAAGCATTGTAAATATTGTAGTTGGGCAAAATCAGTATGATTGTTGGGCATTAATTTTTAATGTAGAAAGGTCAGAATAGGCTACTATTATAATGATCAATTTGTGAATTCACGCAACGTTATTATCAATAACGTTTATTACTAATTGTAATGTTTTCAAGGTAAAACATTATTTGTTATTTTTCCAAACATTATTATTAGTAATGTTTTTAAGTTAAAACACTACTGTTAGTAACATATTATAACTAACTTTGGAAAATTCGATCCTAAATTTACAGTATTCGATGGTGCATGATTGAATTCTTAAAAGTGTTACTGTGAGCAACATAGTTAGGTGAAAAATGTATCTCAAAGTAACTTATTATAAGACGTTACTATGAATAACGTATCATGCTGAGACGTTACTCACAATAGTGTTTCTTAAGTTAACACTATCAAGACATAACTGAATTTGTTTTAATAAAATATAATCTAAAATATTGCTAAGAAACACGTTTTAACTAATTTTGTAAAATTGTGAAAAATATAATATTTATTTTAATAAGATAAAATCTAAAATATTGCTAAAAAAACATTTTTACTAATTTTGTAAAATTGTGAAAAAATATATTATTTTAATGAATAAATTTAAAAATATATAAATTTAAAATATATATATATTTTAGATTTTTTATGGCTAAATAGAGTATGTTTTTTCGAACTCGGATAAAAAGCATTGTGTTATGATTTAGAAAGACAAATATATATCCAGCGCTGGTTAAATGTTGTAATTCTCGTCAATGGTGTTCATCAACAAACATGGTGTCAGTTGGAAGCTCTGGAAAAGTTGAATAAACACCTCAAATAGCAATGGCAGCAACCATAAATCTGTGTCCTCCTCTTCTCTCCACCACACAACATCCTCAATCCAATAGAATTTCGACATCAACCGATTTAATAAAATCCTGCAAAAATCTCGACGAAATCAAACAACTGCATGCCCATTTCACAAAACAAGGGTTCAATCAAGACCCTGGTTTTCTTGGTAAACTCATTGCTAAATGCTCCGAAGTGGGTTCCTACGATAGCATGGAATATGCACAAATAGCATTTGACAGTTTCTGTAGTAGTAATGAAGAAGGTTATGATAATACATACAAGTTCAATTCATTGATTAAAGGGTATTCTTTAGCGGCGTTGTTTTATGATTCTGTATTAACTTATGTTAGAATGGTTGTTGAATGCGTGGAGCCTGATGGGTATACTTTTCCTTTGGTTTTGAGTGCTTGTGCGAAAGATGGGAGATTTTCTGTAGGAATTCAAGTTATGAGTTTGGCTTTGAAATGGGGTTTTGGTGATGACGTGTTTGTTTTGAATTCATTGATACATTTGTATGGTGAATGTGGGGAGGTGGGTAAAGCAAGGAAAGTGTTTGATAAAATGTCTGAGAGAAATTTAGTGTCTTGGACTTGTTTGATTGGTGGGTATGCGAAAAGTGAGAAGGTTGAAGAGGCGGTTGCTTTGTTTTTCGAAATGATAGAGGAGGGTGTTATACCAAATTCTGTGGCAATGTTGTGTGTGATTTCGGCTTGTGCAAAGTTGGGAGATTTGGGCTTGGCAGAAAGAGTGAGTGGTTATATTAGTAAGGCAGGACTGAAGGTTAATACTGTTATGATAAATGCTCTTGTCGATATGTATATGAAATGTGGGTCTATGGATAAGGCTAAAAGGCTTTTTGAGGAATGTGTTGATCGTAATTTGGTACTTTACAACACAATTTTATCAAACTATGTACGCAATGGGATGGTAAAGGAAGCACTTGAGGTCTTGGGTGAAATGCTATCCTGTGGAGGACCTCGTCCGGATAGAGTAACTTTGTTGTCTACTATATCAGCTTCTACAGAGATTTCTAATGTTTTCTTAGGAAAGCAGTGTCACGCTTATATTTTGAGGAACGGGTTAGAGATTTGGGATTCCATTGGTAATGCCATCATTGATATGTATATGAAGTGTGGGAGTCAAGAATGGGCTTGCAGAGTTTTTGATCAGATGTCAAACAAGACAGTAGTCTCATGGAATTCACTTATTGCTGGATTTCTGAGAAATGGTGATGTGGAGGCAGCTTGCAGGACTTTCAATGAGATGCCTGAGAGTGATCTTGTGTCATGGAACACCATGATTGGTGGCTTGGTGCAGCAGAGCATGTTTGAGGATGCAATTCATCTATTTCGTGTAATGCAGAATGAGGGGATCAAAGCAGATAGAGTGACAATGGTCAGTGTTGCATCTGCATGTGGATACTTAGGTGCTAATGATCTTGCTAAGTGGATATATAATTACATAGAGAAGTACGAAATTCATCTAGATATGCAGCTAAGTACCGCACTTGTTGACATGTTTGCTAGGTGTGGTGATCCTGCAAGTGCAATGAAAGTATTCAACAAAATGAAAGAGAGGGATGTCTCTGCCTGGACTGCAGCAATAGGGGCCATGGCTATGGAAGGCAATGGTAGGCGGGCAGTCGAACTATTCTATGAGATGCTTGCGGAAGGGGTGGAACCTGATCAAGTTGTGTTTGTGGCTGTACTGACAGCATGTAGCCATGGGGGCTTAGTAGGAGAAGGAATGGAAATTTTTACAAGTATGAAAGAGATCCATGGCGTCTCACCACAGATAGTTCATTATGGGTGCATTGTTGATATGCTTGGTCGCGCTGGCTTATTGCAAGAAGCTGTTGATATAATAAAAAACATGCCAATGAAGCCCAATGATGCAGTTTGGGGGGCTTTTCTTGCTGCTTGTAAAATGCATAAAAACAACGAGATGGCAACCTATCCACTTGATATGATCTCTGAAGCATCCCCAGATAAAGCTGGGATCCATGTGCTTCTTTCAAATGTTTATGCTTTGGGAGGAAAGTGGAGTGATGTTGCCAAGGTAAGGATGTCCATGAAGGAAAGAGGGATAAAGAAGAACCCCGGTTCAAGCTCAATCGAGGTGAATGGAAACATTCACGAGTTTACTTCAGGTGATGAGTTTCACCCAGAACACACACAGATTTGCCAAATGCTAGACGAAATGAACTGCAGAATTAGAGAGGCAGGTCATGTACCTGATCTAACAAATGTTCTGATGGATGTTGATGAACATGAGAAAGAATTCTTGCTTACTCGACACAGTGAGAAAATAGCCATGGCATATGGACTCATCTCCACATCTCAGGGACATCCCATTCGTATAATGAAAAACCTTCGCATGTGCTCAGATTGCCATTCATTCGCGAAATTTGTTTCAAAAGTATATGACCGATATATTGTTGTCCGAGATAACAATCGTTTCCATTTCTTCCAAGGAGGGTTGTGTTCTTGTGGTGATTATTGGTAGCTAAGCTGCATGTTGTATATGTTTGTATGATATATACATTGTATTGGTACTTCAAGGAGCGTTGCAGAGGGAGATTTTCTCATTGAAACTTGGTGCAACTGACTATATATGGAACAAGGAAAAATATTTATAGCAATTTATGAATTTAATCCATTGTATAACTTGTATGAAAATGCATTATTCATGTGGATCAAATGTGAAAATTCAATACATAAATTAACAGTACCTAGATAAGAACACTGAAATGTTAAAGATACCCTTAAACAAAGACATCTTATTTTCACTAATATAAATCTAGATCTTACAACCAATGAGTCTCAATCCCAAGCAAGATGGATCGTTATATGAGTCCTCATTGACCATGTAAATCTCATCGTAGTCCCATATTATACAAAAACCAAAATAATATTAATAGTACTAGTAATTTTCCTATTCAAAATTATAATAATACTTAATTTACATGGTCGATGAGGACTCATAAAACTGAACAAATTCACAAAAGAATCACCTGACTTCACCTCTTAAAAACATTGCTGACTACACACCTTCAATGGTGTGGAACACACATGAGTAACAATATAAATGATTATATATGTTCGTTTTACGAGTTTTTCTTTTCTAGAAAGAGGTTTTCAGGTTAATGTTGGTGTTTCCAGGATTCAAGGTTCAGTTCAGTATGCAAATCCAACCTTCTATCTTTTCGTGCAGGACTTCGAACCATCTCTCCATAGCTACCTTATATTCATAGCCACGAAACAAGGTCTGCTTGAAGAACCATCTAACAAACAACGACCTCAGATTAACTTCAAGTTGTTTTCCAGCATTTCAGACGCCAGATTTTCGTCCATTGTTTGCTTCTGCATATTTGGTAAGAGAATGAAAATCAAACCAATTATTTCAGTTTCAGCAATGATGCGGCAATTCACAAATTAAAACAAAAAGGATTATCACTTCAACAATGAATTGACTGCAGTATTTTGTTTGTATTTCTGTAGCACGTGCAAGTTGATGTACCAATCAGGCATTCACTAAAATGCTACTTATTTATTGCTACATATCGAACACCATGATATATAATTTAAGTAAGCTCTATAGTATGCATTTTTTCATAGAATAGATATTAAAATTGACGTTCCAACTTCAAAAGAAAAATTAAACAGCTCGACTCAACGAAAGGTGGTAGTACTTTTATAATTTAATGTTGAATCTTATTATTTGTTTATTCTATATTCATCTTAAAACAAAAGTGACAAGTCCTCCTCTCAAGATCTATTAAAGGCAGTTTTGATGTAAATACTTCATGGAACACATAAAAATAAGATATTTTGGAATAGAGTAAGTCTGCAGCAAGGGATTTGAGATAGTAAATCAAGAAAGGATGAAAACACCTATAAAAATGCATCACTATAAAATGAACGATAGTTATATTTGGGAACAGAATGAGTCTGCACCAAGGGATTTATCTTGTGAAATGAAATATATGCTGCACGGAAAGAACCCTGGGCATTCTAACTGAGATCATAAGCCTACATAACAAATGAGAGAAATACACGTAACACTTGAACAACTTATTTCATCAGTATTCTGTTTAGAAAGGCTGTCATCTACCTTGAAGACAGACACAGATTCTGTAAGTGTTCCCTTACTCTCCAAAATCTGCAATGCTGCAACCTCTAAAAAGAAAAAAAACGCCAGCGGTCAAATATATAAAGAAAAACATCAGAGCCTAAGACAAGGGGGAATGAAAAGACAACTATGGCAATGCAAGAATCACAAGCAGAAGTATTTGATAACTTCTCTCTGTTATGGTTACAAAAAGTGCTAATATGCATAAAACAAGGCATTAAACGCTAGTCATTTACCTCAACTGTGGGAGAAAAGCAGAATGTTTGATCAAACTGGCACATATTCTGCATGAGCAATGAGAAATACCTTGCAACAGGAAACATGAGAAAAGTTTTTATGGAAATAGTCAAAGGACTGGACATAGTCTCGCCTTTCATTTTTTACCAAAGATGTCCTTCACAAAGTTCTTCTTCAGAAGACGAATTCTCTGTAGTCAGATGACCAGAGTCTTTCATTAGCCTATTCAGTCCTCCCAGTAGACAATAAATTTCATTTGTTTGCCCACTGGAGGTATCTGCAACCAAAAAGGGAGAAAAACCAGAACCTGTATCGACCCAAGCACACCCTGGAGACTTTTTTACACCGCAATCCCGCATGACGGTCCTCACTTTTGCCAGTTTGTTCCAATGCCCAGCATCTGCATACATATTAGCAATTAACACATAGTGTCCAGGCTTATCAGGCCTCGCCTCCAGCAGTTTCTCAGCTGCCCACTCTCCTATCTCAGTATTCCTATGAATCCTACATGCTCCAAGGAGAGTTGCCCACATTTCAGGTGTTGGCTCATAAGGCATCTTTATGATGATTTCCCTTGCCTTTATAAGTAGACCAGCCCTACCAAAGAGGTCCACCATGCAAGAGAAGTGTTCCAAATGAGGACTTATACCATAAGTACTTTCCATCTGTTCAAATAATTTCTGGCCCTGCATCACAAGGCCGGAATGACTACAGGCTGACAAAGCAGCAACCACGGTCACATGGTCTGGTTTTATATGAAGCCTTATCATCTCATTAAATAGTTCAATTGCTTCTCTTCCTTCACCTTGAATACCATATCCTGCTATCAGCGAAGTGTAGGTAACTGCATCTTTCTTCTTCATCAAATTAAATAGCTTTCTGGCTACTACGACCTTTCCAGATCTTGCATACATATCCACAAGCGAATTCCACAAGAGCAAATATTCCTCAAACCCTTCACGCCTTGTAAGATAGCAGTGAAATTCTTTACCATGTTGTAAATTTGCCACCCTAGCACACAGGGGGAGAATGCCAGCTATAGTGATATAATTCGGCTCAACACCAGAAAGCAGCATTTCTCGGAAAAGAAACGAAGTTTCCTCAGACCTGTCCCAATGTGCAAAGCCAGATATGATTGTATTCCAGGTAATTACAGTTTTGGAGGCAACAAACTGAAACAAAATATGCGCCTGCTTGAGTGCCTTGCATCTGGCATACATATTGATTAAAGCATTTTGTACATTATCAAAATCATCAAGGTAACATCGGATCACTAAACCATGAATTTGTTTTCCAATTTCTAACAAACCAGTATGGGAACATGCACCCAAACCAATAAGTGTTGCCACAGGTTCTAGCTGAATTCCACAAGTTCTCATTTGAGAGAACAATTTAAGAGCCCCAATAAAGTTACGTGTCTTCAAGCAACCTCCAGCTATGGTGTTCCAAGTAATAATATCCAGTTCAGCATCAATAGCCCTCATTCTATCAAAAATCTCAAAAGCTTTACTCCACATACCTTTTGAAGCATAACCAGAGATCATTGAATTCCAAGAAACTGCATCCTTAACTGGCATCTTTTCAAATATATCATGTGCAACATCCACTTCCCCACATTTCGCATACATGGAAACTAAAGCATTCTGGACAAACAAGTTATCCTCTAGGAAACTAGCATCTATAGATTTGTGAATATCCCGTCCAAAAGCAAGATTTAACTGCTCACCACAGGCCTTAAGCACAGATGGATAAGTGAAATCATCGGGTCTTATACCTCTATTCACCATCTGCCTATAGGCAGAGAATGCCTCTTCATTTTGCCGCTGTTTAACATAAGAAGAAATAAGGAGATTCCAAGGGAGAGGGTGCAAGATATTTGAAGTTTCAACAATTACATGAGCATCATCAAGTAAACCAAAGGTCGTATAAAAGGTGATTATCCTTGGCACCAAATTCCAACTATGTGCAATGCCCAAATTAAGAATGCATGCATGAATTTGTTTCCCTTCGGAGAGTGACTTGCTATTAGTACAACATAATAAAAGAGATGATAAGGACTGTATAAGAAGATCACAAGGGGTTTGAGAGGAGACATCAGTCCGAATTAGAGAAAAGGTTCTAAAGGCTTTGCATATGTGACCTTGGCCTGCAAAGTCCTTCAAGGTTGTCAGTAGGCAATCCACCATAGATAAATTACTTGCTTTACAAGGCTCTGAAATACATTCACGCAATCCGGAGTCTGATTCTCTAACACTCCTCCACTTTTTAGGTATGAACTTCTGAATTTGGGACAGAGGAAGGTTTCTTGGTTGCACATTACAGCGAGAGGGCATAAACTATAAATGGTGAAACTATAATGAGTAAGAACAAGATTATGTATGATATCATCTGCACTCCCACGCATTTACAATAACAACAACAGTCTGTAACAGCTTAAAAAGATTGATATTTAGCCAATCTACCCCCCTGCAAAAAGACTTATAATGTGTTAGAGACACAATAATGGCAAAAAATCCATAAAAATGTACGCGTTTAATTAAAAATAAGATGCAACCAAAAAGGAAAATAACTATTAAGCTTTTTAACAGATAACCTGAAATCACATTGTCCCAATTTTTATGACTCTTGTATGTTGGAACATCCAAATATACTATGTAACATCATTATATTACTACACAACTTCCACCACTTTCACGATATCTGATTGATTGAACTATTCAAGTTTTAAACTTTTTGAGAAATCTTAGCAACTTAGTTTGTCCGTCACTTGAACTTTCACCTTATTGAGGTGAATTTTCAATTCCCCACCAACCCCTAATTTTTTTCTAAAAAAGTTTTAAACTTTGATGCAACGGTTTACTCTATGTCTATACTCTATAGCAATTCAGAAGAAGGGGAATTGATTCTAAGAATAAATGAGTAAACTTAGGGAGGAAACTAACACAAAAGTTCTCTTTGGAATTTATTCAAACACCTTGTGTGCTAGCCAACATAAGAAAGTTTAAGCCAATGGATCTTCCTAGAATAAAACAAAAATAAGAGATGACCACTGGAGCAAGTATCCAAACCTCCATTTAATCAAACAACATAATAAATTTCATAACTGAATTTCAAGGATAGTAGAATGTACCTCAATTTTACCAAATATTGAAACGTAACCATAGAATAGGACAGAGGGAGTAAGTAAATTCACACTCTCTCTGTCGCATGTGGTACATTTGTTTTGATTTGATATTAATTTATGTATCTTTTCTTTTTAATAGTTAAAACAGTAAATTTCTTTTTCCAAATTTTTTTTAGTTTTATAATTTCATATGATATTTTTAATATTTTAGTATATGTGCACTTTATATAGATGTCATGTATGTCCTGTATCGTTCTCTATTGTTACATAATGTTATATATTCATGACCTAAAAGAGATTATAGAGGTATCGGTGAAACTACTATGAAAAGGTAAGATAAATAATAAAGTAGAATTATTGAATAATAAGTCAAAATGAGAAGAAAATATTAAGGTAACTATGAAAAAGTAAGATAATTGAATGATAATTCAAAATGAAAAAAAATATATTAAGATAATAACACGATCACAGCAAATCAAGAGTATTTTCACGCTTACCTAATAATAGATTTAATCAATACGATTTAATAAAATTTAAATAACAATCAAACGAACATCGTATTTACACTAATAATACAATAAAAAAAAGTAACGATATAATACAAAAATTATATTTATGCTAATAATACAATATATTACAAGAAAAAATAAGTAACAATAAATTTAATTATCTATCATTCTTAATTATCATTACATCAATAATAAAATATCAAAAATACGTGTGCATAATAATTAGTAAAATATTAGCAAAAAACTATAAAAAAAAATTTAATTAATAGTATAGCAATAAATAGATACTCTTAATTCTTCTCACAGTTAATACTAACATTTTACATGAATCTTGTCGTCTCTGTTTTAGGTATGCATCTCCTTCCTCTACTTTTGGTTCTTCGTTTAATCGGTTTAATTTATTTCTTTTTTTTATGTATATATTTGTGTTTTAGTATTTGAGCCAAGTGAATTTAGGGTTCTTTGGAGGATTTGTAATTTTGATGGTTTTAGGGTTGAGCCAGTGAGTGATGAGTGTTGGGCCATTAAAGTGTAGACATATTTTTACAAAGATGAGTTGCTAGCAGCTAAGATGGATGTACTGTCATACAAGATTAGAAATGACCACATTCAATGGAAGATGCAAGTAGCATAGAGTGAGGGTAGAATGAGAGAATGTTGCTCGTAAGCGATAACAACAACATATTCTGTGAAATTTCACTAGGTAGGGTTTTGGGAGGTAGATGTACGGAACAATAATGAATGTTAAAGGGAGACAAGGCTGATACTTAACATTTTCACTATAGAAGAGGTAGAATCAAAATCACATGAAAAGAAGTTGTATTGAAAGAAACAGACCTATTGAGATATGTGGAAGAAAAAAAAGCTATAAAAGTGATACCTATTAGTAGTTGGGAAAATTCTAGTCATGTTAGTGAATTTACTTTAGGTCTTATGTTTCTAGAGTCTCTCTTTTTAATCCTCCTATATGAGATTATATGCTAATAGAAATATAAAAATTAAGTAGTATTATAATTTTGAATAGGAAAAATACTAGTACTATTAATATTATTTTGGTTTTTGTATAATATGGGGCTACGATGAGATTTACATGGTCAATGAGGACTCATATAACGATCCCCTCTTGCTTGGGATTGAGGCTCATTGGTTGTCAGATCTAGATTTATATTAGTGAAAATAAGATGTCTTTGTTCAAGGGTATCTTTAGCATTTCAGGTGTTCTTATCTAGGTACTGTTAATTCATGTATTGATATTTCACATTTGATCCACATAAATAATGGATTTTCATACAAGTTATACAATGTATTATTTATGTGGAACGAAAATGGTTACCAAATGCTATGCTAGTGATATCAAGCATTGTTATTAGGCAGAGTTTTAAGCATTATTATCCTTGATATGCCATAAACTGAACAGCCTGTCATCCTCTATCTTAAAGATGCTTCAACTCCTGGTTCTTT
This sequence comes from Solanum rostratum, assembly GCA_029948455.1. Taxonomy (NCBI): domain Eukaryota; kingdom Viridiplantae; phylum Streptophyta; class Magnoliopsida; order Solanales; family Solanaceae; genus Solanum; species Solanum rostratum. The sequence continues at coordinate 4,869,233 of CM057048.1, forward strand.
CTGACTGTGTCATTCCAGGTTAGTTGAAATGATATCCAACTTGAAGCATTTCCCGCATTTCTGGTGTTTGGTAGCTCAAAGGCATCTGAATGTGTGGAGGAGTTCTGTTCACTATGTTTCTGATGATTTGTTGTGCAATAGATTTTGTACTATGACTGAGACAATTAACATTAATCAGCAGCCAAAGGTGACTGAGTCACCAGAACTTCCGGATTGGGTTAGAATTTTAAAAGAGGAGGAAGCAGCGGTTGAACTGCAAGATGATTTCTTACTTCCCTCATTCTCAGAATGGGTTAAAAATGAGAAGCTTCGTGCAAGAGAAGTTGATGTGCGAAGTTTGGCAAGTGATTTGACGGAAAATGAAGTTGATAAGCTCAGCAAAGTACTGAGGTTTCCTTTCAAATCACCCGATGCTGTTGTTGATGCATTGAATCAAAGCAGGTTTGTTGTTTCAGAGTGTTTGGTGGAGCAAATTTTGAAAAGGTTCAGTTTCGAGTGGATACCTTCTTACGGTTTTTTTAAATGGGCAAAAGTGCAAGAGGGTGTCACACTTTCCTCTGACTTGTATAATCTAATGGTTGACAACTTAGGAAAATCAAAGAAGTTTGGTCTTATGAGGGAATTGTTGGACGAAATGAGTCACTTACAAGGATATGTTTCGTTAAATACTATGATCAAAATCATGAGAAGGTTTGCCAAGTCTGGTAAATATGAGGATGCCATAGGGGCATTTGAAAGAATGGGAGAATTTGGTTTACAGAAGGATACAAATGCGATGAATATATTAATTGATGCATTGGTGAATGGAGGAAGTGTGGAGCATGCTCATAAGGTTTACCTAAATTTGAAGAATCATATAGCTCCATCAGTTGAAACGTATAATATCTTAGTGCATGGTTGGTGCAAAGGAGCTAGAAAAATTGATGAAGCAAATAAAACAGTTAAAGATATGGAGGAACATGGTTTTGCCCCTGATGTGGTTACTTATACTAGCTTCATTGAAGCCTATTGCCGTGAAAAAGACTTCCGCAAAGTTGATGCTATCTTGGAAGAGATGAAAATGAAGGGGTGCTCACCAAATGTGGTGACATATACTATAACTATGAAAGCTTTAGGGAAAGCAAAGGAATTGAACAAAGCCTTGGATGTATATGAGAAGATGAAACAAAATGGTTGTGTCCCTGATAATTTGTTTTACAGCAGCTTGATCCTTATGTTAGGAACAAGTGGGAGACTGAAGGATTGTTACGATATATTGGAAGATATGCCAAATCAAGGAGTCTCACCTGATACAACCACATACAACACCATAATTACAATAGCTGCGCGCAACTCTAAAGAAGAGGATGCTTTAAAATTTCTCCAAAAAATGGAGGAGAGTCAATGCAAGCCTGATAGTTGTACTTATGCACCATTATTTAAAATGTGCTGCAGAATGAGAAGACTAAAGGTTCTATCCTTCTTATTGAACCACATGTTCAAAAATGACGTGAGCATGGATCTTGGAACATATGCTCTTCTGGTTCGTGGTCTTTGTAGGAATAGGAATCCTAAGCGTGCTTGTGCTGTTTTTGAGCTAGCAGTGCTACGAGGGCTCCTCCCTACGGACACTATGTATGACAATCTTGTCAAAGAACTTGAGAAAGAGGGTTTAAACGAAGAAAAGCAACATGTAGAAGAACTGATGTCACAAGCTAAACAGCAAGCATCAGACATCTCATCCGAGAGACCTATAAATATTGAAGAGTAGATCTTTTCTTGTTTGTAAGGGAAAGGTTGTACAATTCTTTTCCTTCTTTTAGTGATAATTATGGAGCTAGTTAATCAGAGGCATATTTAGAGCCCATAAGATACATTCAGGAAGCTTTTGTGGAGTTAAGCAAGATTTGCTTGACAATATCTTGATTTTTGTAAGTTGATCCCAAATTTTAGAATTTTCTCCCCTTTCAGTTGCAAAGACATCCTAACAGTTTCCCTATCTCTGTTCATGTTCTTGAAGTTCTAAACCAAAGATTCTCTGCTTGAAAGAAGGATTGGACAAAATGAAAGATGTATCTAATTGCATTCAAAGTAAAATAAATACAAAAGAATACTGTTGTAATCTGTTGAGAACATATCGAAGAGCATAATGTACAGTGAACACATCCAATTTGTTTGACCTAAGAAAGAAAGCTAAAAATGCATTCCCTTGGAGGCCAGCCAAACTTCTTGACCAGAATCAGTGTTAAACATGGGGCGTGTATTTCGTATTCAGAAGCTACCATCTGAGCCACCTTGTTACCGAACATATCTGAATAGTAACACGAAGAGTTTAAACTTCTGTCTAATTTCTTGGCTTTCATCTCGAATCACCTTTGTTACAGACATCTTTGAATAGTAACATGAAGAGTTAAAACTTCTGCCTCGTTTCTAGGGAGATCGGTGAAATCAATCTACTATTTTGAGTCAATCTCTTTGTCCTTGGCCTTTGCCATCCGCATCTTTCCAGGAACTCCTCTATTAACCTGAAATGAACGATTTAAGAGCATCAGATATCAGAGCAAGGACAATTAAAACAGGAGGAGGCTACTAATTGTACTCACATGCTGCATATAGCCTTCTGTGAAGAAGCCAGCTCTCTATCTGGAAAGCTCTCCTCCAAGCGATAACTCAACCAAACATACAGATCCAAAACCTTCCAATTATAACAGCGAATTTCATTAAAAAAAATTAGCCGACAAGGGTATATTCTATTTTAAATTTTATCCAAGGAACACCCAAACAGAAAAAATCAGCAGATAACAATGAACACACTCAGCGACCATCTTGATATGCATTGTTGTCGCTAAGTAACATTAGTCACAGCAGGCTAAATGCACACATTGGAAAAACAAGTTTGGACCAAGATAATATCTATGATAGATCAGTAACAGGAGGCAAATGATTTTTTAAATTAACAAGCAGACTGTCATACTCCCAACTTCTGTTCCAACTACCAAATGTTGTGACTTTGTTCACAAAGTGGATAGAATAGAGCAAGAAATGGTACATATAAACAAAAAATCTGGTCAAATTCTATCTAACAGAAAATATAAGAAGCTTGTCTACATGAAGTTCTCGAGGAGTTATGGAAGAAAATGTAATTTTGACATACCTCAATAGAGTTCACTACATACTCTGAGAATAATTAATAATCATAGAGTGACGCTCATGAAAATTCATGGCCTACAACTAGAAAACTTTCATAGAATGGAAAACTTTCACAGAAACTGGAAATCATGGATGCAATTTTGGTGGCCAATGAATGTGTGGATATGAGATACAGATCCAAAGTCCCAGAAATCCTATGCAAGCTAGACATAGAAAAAGCTTATGATTACTTGAACTGGGAATATATGTTGGGAACTCAAAGAAGGATAGGTTTTGGCTACACCTGGATAAAATGGATGAAATTTTCTGTCTTGATCAATGGATCTCCAACTGGCTTCTTGTCCTCGGAGAGAAGTTTGAGACAAGGAGACCCCGTTTCTCCTTTTCTCTTCATTTTGGCTATGGGAGGTCTGAGTGATATGCTGAAGAGTGCTCAGGTAAATAACAGAATTAAGGGTTTCAAAGTGAATGAGGGTGCCAATCTGGGTGTGTCTATTTCTCATTTGCAATATGCTAATGACACCTTGATGCTATGCAATGCAGAGAAGGAACACCTAAAACATCTAAGGGTTATTTTCATCTTGTTTGAAGCAATTTCTGACTTCGTACTAATTGGGGAAAGAGTTTTGTCTATCCTATGAATGAAGTTCCAGAGATCAGTAACTTGGCCAACATTCTTGGTGGCAAGATAGGGGAACTTCCTACCACCTTTCTTGGCATGCCTTTGGGAGCTAAGAGTAAGTCCATGAACATATGGAACTCTATGGTGGAAAAATGTGAAGAAGTTGGTTAATTGGAGAAGTCAATACTTATCCTTGGGTGGTTGAGTCACTTTGATCAACAGTGTTCTTGATGCCATGCTAACTTACATGATGTCTCTTTTTCCCATTCCTGGGAATATCATCAAAAAGTTGGATGCTATCAGAAGAAATTTCCTTTGGCAAGGTAATGGTGAAGGGGAGAAGAAGTATCATTTGGTCAAGTGGGATGTTGTCATAAGCAACAAGAAAGGAGGAGGTAAGGGAATCAAGAACTTAAAAGCACAAAACAAGAGCCTCCTGTTAAAATAGTTATGGAGATCTGCAACAGATGAGCAGGCACTATGGATGGAAGTCATCATTGCAAGATATGGTAGGGAAGGCCCATGGACTACTAAGAAGTTAAAACTCCTTATGGTGTGGGTCTATGGAGACCTATCAGAAATCAGTGGCCAAGAATGTAGGTTAATTCTACTATCAAAGTGGGCAATGGTAGAAAGACAATGTTCTGGAATGTTAAATGGCTGGGACAAACATCTTTGAGGCAACAGTTTCCGGACATCTACAGCATCAATCAACAGAAACTAGCTACATCTCAGAAGTCAGAAATGCACAAGGCTGGAACCTATCCTTCAGAAGATTTCTCAATGATTCGGAGGTAGAGAAAATGATTCGATTCTACAATACCTTGGGACAAGCCAAGATCCTCAACTGCAAGGAAGACAGACTGCTATGGAAGAGGGACAAAGATGGCAAGTTCAAGGTGAAATCAGCCTACAAGTCACTGGATACATCAATTCAAACTAAGGAGTGGCCTTGGAAGATGATCTAGGTAGGAAAGATACCACATAAGGTGGCCTGTTTCACTTGGCTAGTTGCTAATCAAGCTGTTTTGACTCGGGACAACCTTATGAAAAGGGGAAGACAGTTATGTTCCAGATGTCTTTTTTGTGAAGTTGAGACAGAGACAGAGACAGTAAACCATCTTTTCTTGCATTGTAAAGTGACTGAGAAACTCTGCCAATGGTTCTTCAACTTGAGGGAGACTAGATGGTCTATGCCAAGGAACACTGCAGAAGTCCTAGCATGTTGGAACAAAGATGGGAATCAATCAGAACATAAGGAGAGATGGAAGATTGTCTCTGCTTGCATCTGGTGGATAATTTGGACGGAAAGAAATCAGAGATGTTTTGAGAACAAGTGCAATCCTTTCCAAAGCCTAAAAATGAACTGTTTAGCAACTTTATACTTTTGGTGCACCAATATTGTACCTAGTGATCCGGAGGAGATCTCTCCATTTTTAGATAATTTATGAAGGTCATTGGTGATAGATCTCTCTTGGCTTTTCCTATATACTTTTGATGTAATTACTACATGAGTACACTATTGGTGTTACTCTCTTGTTAATAATACCAGTTAACATTATCAAAAAAAATGGAAGAAGATGCCGGTATGAAGTTCCAAGCATACAAACTCTACATTGCACAAAACAAGACTCTTTTACAGTTGAGCGCAAAAAATATGAGTCAGTCCATCAACTTAACCTCAATCCCTAGTCCCTACCCTACTTAGGGTCCGCTAAATGAATTCTCCATATCCATTCCACTTTATCGAGGCCCATTTCTTCAGTACTTATAAGCAATTTGTCTTTTGAAGCAAATTAAGCTTTCACTAAGATTATCATATGAGCAGGTACACCAAGGTAAGCAACCAAAATGCTTTCATAAATATAAAACATCATATGTTACAGAGAATATCAGAAATCATTCTGAACACTTGTACTCAGTCACTCTTAAGGTTTGGAAGCTAAGAGATCCAGTTAGGGCATTGATTAAAAGGACTGCTCCCTCGACTACAGGTTCCTCAACTTTCCCTAGTTGAACTGCTTAACAGGTGTGGACAAAGTGTGATATAACAAAATACAACATGCTAACCTTGTGAATTGATTCAAGCTCCTTGAGTGCAGTATGAGACTTTGGCACCTTAAGTGTTCCAGGAGTAAATATTTCTCGCAGTCGTACCAGGCCATTTTTAGAATAATTTGTTGCGAACTGATGCATCAAAGCAGTGATCATTAAAGTAGTCTTTCAAAACAGCCATCCTTGAAATGTTTGAGGTAAAATCCATCTTACTTGAGTGAGGCCTTGAGATGAAATGTCGTCATCCATGTCAACCGGACTACATATGAGAAAACAGAAATGAGTCAATGCCAGAAGCCCCCTTTTCCCCCAAAATTATGGATTTGCACATGTGCCTAGAATGTTCCCTGTTACTATTGTCAAGCTACAGAAAATCACAATAAATGTCACAGATTTCACCTATCTTCTCTGTTAGAACCAAAGATGTTACCTTATACAGAAAGTATATTTATCGTGCAAACTGAGGGGTAGTGTATCAACAATAGCAGCAACTTTCTGTTCCCACAGTTACAGTACAATCAACCAAACAAAAAAAAGATAAATAATCCAACATGGAAAAAATAAAAATGAAAAACTGCGAAGGACAAAATATAATGTAGAAATAAGACAGTCTGCTACAAAGAGGGAAGAAAACAAATTGAACAAGAATACCATACCAACAATTCATCACAATCAGCAATGAAATAATGTTCTGATAACTTGGCATTGTCCATAAAATGCTCCTATAAGGAAAAAAGCAGAGTAGTTATGAGCACTCTACTTGCAGTCTCGCAGAAAGCAAAAAGGGAACAAACCACTGCGTAACAGTTTCAGTGGCAAAATCCATTGTATTAGAATACATTTATTGACATTTTACAAGTCTTCATAGGGCAATTGTCGCTGCAGGATGGGCAGTTGGTCAGATCATTTATGGGATATCTTACAACAAGAATCCCTCTTTTTCATTTTTTCCTAGCCAATTTTCTAATAACGACATATATACGAAGACAGAAACACACATGATAGAGGTCCTTTGCAAGTTTTAAGTAGATGATTATTGTAAAACTGGACTATGAGAATCTGAGCTGGTAACTCACCAGTATCTCATGTATTCCATGCTTTGGATGCAGACGAGAATACATGTATAAAAGGTCAAAGTTTGGAAAGAGGCCAGCTCGCTGCATTGTAAATTTACTGCTTTTGATTAGAACATCCCATTAAAAATTGAAAGCATTCTAAGGAATTGATCTTGTAGGGGAGATTGCCTCTATTATAATAACACAACAACAACAAATGTAATAGCAATATTCCAGAATTTAGGATGGCACTAATTCAGCCGTAAGTCGATCACCTCAAGTACAGGAGATGGATAATCCAGTGAGGAATGAAGTAATGGCAGATCATCTGCTTCCAAGCAAGTTACTTCACCAATAGGAAAATTGGATTTGTACCTGCCTGCTCGTCCTACAAGACAGTTTAATCGCCAGAATAATCATCTCACGGAATATTAATACTTGATATGCATAAGTGCATAAGTTCTGGATGGCATTCAGATAGCTCTTGAAAATACGACGAAGTGTCCAAATTTAGATATGTAGCTCACTCGGTTAAGAAGTTGGGCATCTGGTAAAGCTGCTAAAATGGCTATTCAGAAAGTCCAGAACCCAAGACCCCAGAAAAAATATTTTGGGAACTCTTTCCAAACAGATATTTCCATCAGTAACAGGATGCTTAGAATGGAGTGAATCTGGAAACACAAATTAAAGAAAATTTCCATTTGGACAATATATTTTCTCACGACACAATATCATTCTGTTCCAAAATTAAGTGTATAGAGAGGGGTCAGCTCTTGTTAACCCAGAACAACAAAGTAAGGGTGGCTGTGACTTTGGACCCCATAAGGATACTTCTCTGGAGCCTCGGGTATCGGCCACAGCTCGTACTCATTCAGTAATTCTACCCCTTCTTCATTCTTCAACTTTTCAAGTGAATAGCTTTTGAGGAAAGAATTCTACTCAATACTTTAGTGAATAGTTACTATTCCTTTTCATAATGCTTTGTCATGCCTTTTTTAGTATTTTTCCTTGGCTTCTTGACTCCTGATATTTTCTTGGGCCAGAGGTCTACCGGAACCAGCCTCTCTACCTCCCAAGGTAGGAGTAAGTCATGTGTACACACTACACACTAACCCTCCCCAGACTTCACTTATGGGGATTACACTAGGTATGTTGTTGTAATTTTGACCAAAGAATATGTAGAACACTGGCAATGGAGTTGTTGTAATGGACTTCCATAGAATACTCTACCAGATTTTATAACCCTATGCACTGTCTTTGGAAAGGCGAAAAATAAAGAGGAGAAACAAGAGGTCTTCATATAACAAAAATCTGTACAGGAAAAGGAACAGAGATGAAATAGAACATTTTAATACTTTGTCCAGGGGTCTCTATCATGCTTCAATAGATAGCATTTTACTATATAACGACTCAGAAGCTTCAGATGGAAAACGAGCCTCCCCGCCCAACGTTTATCCTCTTTGTTTTTCGCTTTTGTACTAGTTCTTTATTTTATTCAGTAAATGGTCATTCATATAAATTATCTCCTATGGTGTACACATTACAAGGAAGAAGGTTAAGATGAATCTAATTACATTAAGTGTTGATTAAAAGATAATATCTCCGATAATTTATTATAAAGAAAGGAGGTTAATTGTGTCTAATCACATCATTAAGCTCCTTACACTTTTACATATAACAGAGTCGCTGCTTTCGCACTTTAAGAAGAAAGAGCACACTGAATACTACTACAACATTTTCAACCACCTACAAAATTAATGAGGAAAGCTATGATGCTGAATCCTAAAAAATAAGCACTCAATCAGGTCAGACAATCTGTACCAAGTTGCTCTCCAGTAAAATAACATACCTGCTATCTGCTTTATCTCTGGTACAGTTAGGTCCCGTACTTCAACACCATCAAATTTCCGTAATGTTGAAAATATAATTCTAGAAATGTTAAGGTTGAGACCCATCCCAATAGCATCACTCGCAACAAGAACATCAGAGTTGCTGCTTGCATCATTGAACATTGTTGCCTGCAATCTTAAAGAAGGTACTTACTAGCTAATTTGCCAGCATAGTAATAGACATTAAGCATAGATTGTAATTTACGACAGTCATCACATGGAATGTCATAAAATCTGTATTATAAACCAGGACTGACCATAGCACACTTAAGGACAAAAATAAAAAACAATAAAGAGGAAGATAGCTCATAGAAACGGGGGATATCTCGATCGGGAGAGAGAACGGGGAAATACCATATGACCCAATATATCTGACAAGTCACACTATATGTCAGTCCAAAGTCGACGTCGAATTCCACGCCTATTTATTTTAACTTTTGGAACACCAATAGGCATTAAATGAAAGAAAGAAATGATGATTAAAGAGAGGCTCTACTAGGATGATAATGTTCATAACATAAGTTATCCTCAGTCTGAACAAAAATGGATTACAACTAACCAAGAAACATTATAAGTTATCCTCAGTCTGAACAAAAATGGATTACAACTAACCAAGAAACAACTGCACCCAACATCAACAAAGAAAGAATTAGAAGTAAACCTGTCTAGTTCGAGTCTCTGGCGGCAATGAACCATAAACAACAGAACAACGATGCATTCGTCCAGCTTCAATTTGCTTCTGTTAACATTAAGAATGATAATATCGATCAGGATGAGTAGAACTTTAAAGTCTAAAAACCCAGTGATCCTTTGAGCATATCAGGACAAGAAGTTCAATGGCCATTACAAAATCTTGGGATTATGCTAAGCAGAACTAGATTTAACTCGTATCAAAACTTCATCAATTGAGTGACAATTTATTTCAACTTGCTGTCAGGATACACTTTACATGCCAATTTACTGCATCCCCTACCCAGTTGTTCTGTTATTCTGATTTGCCAAGCCAATTACTCCAGTAATTAAAATTCAATTGCTCTAACTTCTCCTTTCAGTTTAAACCTGCTAACTCACAAGTTACACAAAGCAGCAGCAGCTTATGATTCATCAATCGCTCTACTAATTTAATATCTCACCTGATTTCAACTACTTCTATCAGTATAAGCATGCTATACAACAAGTTATACCCCTACAGGAGTTTTCCTCTAATATGTTACTTTTTCTTCCTTCTCGTCCTACTGTGACAGGGATGGCCATGACATTAATGTGTAAGGTTGTTCCTCACCTTCATCCTGTATATTTCCGCACGCGAGAAGGTGACAACACAATCACCAGTCCGTATATTGGAGAACGATCCCAAAGGAACCTTTGATGGAACAAGGGGTGAGAGCCTCTCATAGTACTGAACCTGGCAGCAAGGGGAAGCAAGGAAAGTCACATACTCACATTATTTGTAGCAGGCATTAGAGAAAATGAACATAAAATTACTAGCAGAAATAAACTAGGAAGCAATGAAAAAGTAGCTTGGACTATCAAATTAAAAAGGTCCATTCCCTTAAAAAAGAAGATATGCACTCCCCAACCATGAGGATGACAATAGAAACATAATCCAATATTGTTTCTTGCGTAATATAAGACTAGAGAGAGGATCATGTATAGACAACTAAATAGAGGCCAATAAAGAAGATCTGACATCATAAATTAAATGCGACATTCAAAGAGTTCACAGCTGTAATAAATTCATTACAATAGAAAGATTCGAAAAGTCCAACTTTAGAACTAAAAAAAACATTAACATGTTTTGGCAAAAACTCAACCACAGAATATGCAAAAACTCGTACATTAGTGCGCAAACTCGTGTTTTTGAAAGTTTTCAGACGCACACCACCTTTTGTTTAAACACCAGAGAAGAAAAGTTCAGTACCTTGACAGTGTCTCCAGTCACTTTGAGGATTTCCTGAACAAGAGGAACAGCCGCTGCATCTCCACACAGATGCAACTCATTAGCAGCTAGTCCCAATAACGCCCGTGTAAATGAAAAACCCCTTGACCTACACCCTATCATCTGAACAAAGTTGATGGCATACACAATCAATTATCCTAAGATACAAGAATCAGTAACGAACAGAACTGGGCAACTGCGTAATCCTTTAATAGGCAATAGCAAAAAGAACACATTTGGTTCAGAACAAGTGATGAGGCTTAAAGATAGGTCTGAAACTAAAGTTCCACTCTCTCTCTCTTCAATTACAAGAATAAAGACCAATATCAAGTCAATTTGCTTTTTCATGCAACCAAATTTGAAGCTTATGAAGAAACTAGAAAGACTTCAAAGCACATGATGGAAATCTAGGAAAGGAGGAGAAACAAAAGGGAGTCTCCTCCTGATTTCACTTCATGATGTCCTCATACACCATCATCAATTTGTGGAGTGTATATACCCCCAAGCCCTCTTTTAGTACCATTTTCCCTTTCTAACAGGGGGGTTGGAACTGGACTTTCTTCAATCTTCATAGCCCTAAAGGCGTCAGGAAGAAATTTTGATCAGCCAGTGTAATAACTTCAACTGATAGAAAAATCTACCAAGTTCCGTCTCTCTCCCCTGCCCTCACCCCACATGGAGCAAATATCCCGTTCACTTTTACCAATCCACTATGCTAAAAGTTTCATCTTACCATATCATGGTAAAAAAACATATTTTTTCATGTTTTACCCTTTAACATTAATTACTTAATCATTTTCTAAGACTTAAGCCTACGATAACATACCCTGGAATCCCACAAGTTGAGTTTGAAGAGGGTAGACTACGTGCAGATCTTATCACTACTTTTGTCGGGTGGAGACATTAGTTTCGATAGCTCCTCAGCTCTAGAAAAATACTTCCTCTATTTCAAAAAGAATGACCTAGTTTGACTTGGCACGGAGTTTAAAAAAAATAAAGAAGTCTTTTTAACCTTGTGGTCCTAAATTAAAATTTTGTCAAATGTATCAAAATGCCCTTTAATCTTGTGGCTTTAAATATGCCATATGGAAAGTTGAAGTTAAAGTGTTGCAAAAGAAGGTAAGGGGTCATTCTTTTTCTAAACAGACTAAAAAAGGAAAGCGGGTCATTCCTTTTTAGACGGGGGGAGAATTTTTGAAGTAGGATTGCAAGAAAAATATGATAACATAATAGCAATGAAGCAAATGAAGGAGAAGGGACTAAGTAAACTACTACAAAGTAAATGAAGCAACATATCGTAATGCACTTTGAGGAATAAGGGACTAAACTACTATTAAGGAGAAGACGAGAGGGGGAGGCTAGCCCCTACCTTTTCCACAAAAGTGCAATGACACTTGGCCACCAACTAACCTTCTACCCTAATCCTCAACCTCCAAACCTTTATATCTAGATTTCTAATCCGTCTCCCCCAGTTCTTTCTCGACCGACCTCTACCTCTCCTAATTTCTATCACAACTAATCTCTCACACCTCCTTACTGTCGCATCCACACACCACGTTTTCACATGTCTCGAATCATCTCAATTTCACTTCCCTCCTCTTATCTACCACGGAGGTCATTCTCACATTGCCTTGTATAACCACATTCCTAATTTTATCTCTCATAATATGCCTACACATCCATTTGAGCATTTTCATCTCCGGAACCTTCATCGTCTAAATATGGCATTCTTTACTGCTAATACTTTTTCTCATACAGCGATGTCGATCCAACCAATTCTCTGTAGAACTTGCCTTTAAACCTCGATGACACATTCTCATCACGCAATACCCGAGGTCAAGCCTCCATTCCATCCACCCTGTTCCAATACAATGTATGACATCATTGTCAGTCTCCCCATCTCCTTGGATTACTGATCCAAAATACTTGAAACTTCTTCTCGTGGGTGTGACTTGCGCGTCAATCTTCACTTCCACTTCTGACTCATGTTTACGTTATTGAACTTGTACTCCAGGTACTCTTTGGGATAAAAATTATAGGTATTATGGTAAAATATACGCTTCATTATGTCTTAAAGGGAGTGCTATGTCCAGTGTGGACGAGTAAAAGTGCACGGAGGGAGTAAATTACATAACCTTGTCATTGTACGTGATGTATTATCTAAAAGGGTTAGGAGGTAAGCCCTGCTTCACAAAGCTCTACTTCTTGGAAGTTTCTAGCCTCATGAAAACCCCTCAAGGTGCATTCATGTAGTGATTCCAGGGCCCAATTAACCACTTCAGTATCAGAAATTTTCTTGCCTTAGTAATTGGAGCAGAACATACCAGCTACTTAGGCTGACCAAGAAACTAAAGTTAATAGGATTTTTAGCGGTTGACATCTCCAAATACACCCACTAAACCATATGATGAATTGGTGACCATAGGTTCTCTGTCAGTGGTTCATCTTTTCCTACTAAAAAAGAAAACAAAAACAAAAGAACCCTCCACTCAACCCATCCACCAAAAAAAGAGAGTTCAACTGAAACAGTCAGGAAAGTCAATTAGCTTCTCTTCAAAGAGACAAACCAGTTCCTGAAATTACCCAGTTGAGGTGCTACTTGAAAGAAAGTTCCTTCAGACAAAGGATCAACTCTGAGGTAACAACTCTACCAAGAAACGTTCTATAAAGTAACACTTTATGCGTCTACCAGATCCAGAAGTGCTGAGTCAGGGTAGATTAATTGGAAGTGGCAACTGTGAATCCCTAAAAAGTTAAACTTTGGACTTAAAGGTCAGCCAGGAAATAGCTCCACTAGACCAAGCAGCTACAAAAAACACTGTGGATTCCTTAAAAAAAGCAGAGTAGTTTCTCAAAGTGAAAGGCCACCTATCAGTCTATGAGATGACTTGGCTTTGAGACATGTGAATATAGGGGAGAACCCTCTTACTCATTTGAGTACACACACACATAAAACTCAAAAATGATGACATTATAAGTTACAGGCACACCTGAATCTCATCAATAATCGCACAGTCATAGTCAGATGAAACATCAGCCATCTCTACTGTAACAGACTTATGTCTTGCACCCTCAACTTCCTCCCTTTCTTGTCCAGTAATAAGATCACAAGGAACATTTGACTTGTTCATCCTTTTTGCAATCTCCCATGCTAACAGCCTCAGAGGGCCACAATAAACACCTGGATTATAGATTCTAACTAATCAGTTTATCTGCTTAAGGCAATTCCATTAATTGGAAGCAGAGATTTAACTCAGAAAATTTCATGGTATTGACATTTACAGTTTACCAGAAGAACTTGACTCGAGCTGTTTTAGGGCATAATATGTTTTGCCGCTGTTTGTTGGGCCAACATGTAAAAAGACATTCCGGCTTTTCTTTCGAGCATGTGGATACCATGTATGTGGATGACTGAAATTTGAAATGAATTACAACGGAAAAATCATAGTGCACACTTTTTCTCTTTGATTAAGTAATATCTATATATTATTAAAAATTTCTACATAAAATCAAGAAACCAAATAAAAACCGTAGATGATCTTCTTTCATGCAGTAAGTAAGAAACAAGATACAAGATACAATTCTTACGTGAGGTCTGTAAAATCAACTTTTCTAGCCGCAGTAGAACTGCTGAATTGCCTTGAGCAATCACAAATATCAAAAGAAGCTTCTGTTGCCATATTCCATGGCAGAAAATAAAACTCTCCACCACCTGTTCAACAAGAAATTGCTTGAATCGTTAATAATCTGTCGGCTGCAAGCCCGCAACAGTTTTGCAACTACAACTTCATAATTTTAGAAATGACCAAATAGCAAAAGGACATATTATACTCCGCAAGTAGAATCAGTAAAGCACTGAAACATAAACTTGGAATGATGTCCATCTATGCTTGCGGACATAGCTACCGTATGGAAAGAGCAAGACTATTGAAACACCCTACATAGACTGAGCAGAAACCATTCTCACTATTTTCACAATAAAAGATTGAATTTTGGAAAGCGCAATCATACTAGTTCCCCACGAGACAGCATGAACATGTTAATAACATAACAACAAGAGGAGATCTAGGAACTAAGCAAGTCTTGCGGTCTCAATCAACATTGACAATAGTCTAATAGACAATACCCCTTCTACCATGTTACGATGAAATTCACATTCCTTGAGATGTAACATCGACATCGCACGTGCTAATTCATGAGCCAAGTCTGGATAAGTTAATATAACCTCGTGCATCAAATTATAAAGGACAAATATGTATTACCATCACCAGAGAAGAACTCTCTATATTTTTTTCTGTAGACAACGTGGTGCAGAAACTCAAAAATCAAAAGGTACAAATATGATATAAATAACAAGAAGATCTGCACAGAAAGAAACCAATTCTTCCAAGAAAGCAGAGTCAATTTGCTTGCATTTATGTACAACATAAAAGACAGCATCACTGTGTTTAAACACCAAAGAAATTGGCATCGACTATCTGAATCATTTCTGCTTTATTTTGGCCTGATGCGCTTGTTTGTACAATATAAAAGACAGCACCACTGTGCTTAAATACCAACAAAATTGGTGAGGACTGTGTGAATCATTTCTGCTTTATTTTGGCGTGATTCGCCTATGAATACTATAAACAACTGAATCTCAATCTCAATCATACATAAAGTACAAAATTCTCATCCTACAAGGAACTCTACATCAAATTTTTCAACTACATGAAAGTCAAAGTGCAAAATACACAGCTTTCTATCCAACATTCCTTCAAAATAGCAAATGAACTTTACAATCCAAAATATCCCACATTAGCAATCAATTGAAACTTTACATAACCGTTAAATATCTGCATACACATTAGCAGTTTCTCCATTTATTTTGACAACTCAAATATGTATCAAAATCAAAGTTTAAACAACTGAATATACTAGCATTCTCTAAAATGCTGCAGCAAAAAAAATTAAAAACTCAAATCCTCCAGCAAAAATCCAACTTCTCACCTCCAGATCTTTAATCCTCCACTATTCTATACAATAAAGAAAATAACTTTACAAAAAATTTAAAAAAAAATTAGTTACTTTCTTCTTCAATATTTTATCTTCCAGGAAAACAATAAGAACTATACAGTATAAAGAAAAGGGTATAAAGTAAAATTGAAAATTTACCATGTGATAGAATCTTATACGAAATGCTTGCCGGCGATAGTCTCCGGCGAAAGAGCAAAGACGCCATTTTTCTTTTTTTTAGTTTTAAATTTTTTTTCTAGTTTTTAAAAATTATCCTTTAATTATTTTTTTCCTTAAAAATACTGCTAGAGATGGGTGTTTTTCAGGTTTTAATTTCAGAAAAATGAAGAAGTAGAAGAAATCGTCGGAGGAGAAAGGTGCTGAGAAAATTGTGGCGTCTACTCCGACCGCCGACTTCGGTTCTCAACTATTACTATTTCTTTTGGTAGAAGTAACTTGTGAAAATTGAGAGACAAGTGACAAAAAAGTCTTAAAATTAATTGTCAAATTTGTCATTAGTTAAATTAATTATTTGATTAAGTTAATGATGGGTGTAAGTGTAAAGTTTTAAAACTTTTGGAATCCATATGTAAAAAAAAACTTTTTTTTAAAAAAAATGAAATTATTTTTTAAAAAAAAAATTAATTTTTTTTAAAAAAAAAAAATTCCAAGCGGTTGATTTCGCATGTTCCGCGTCGCGGACTGGTCGCGTAGAAGCATATATGCATATTTTCAGTGCTGAAAATGTTGCGTGGTTTTTCGATCGACCCGGGAGTTTTTTTGGGCAAACCAACATGTCTTAACATATTGAAGGATGTGTAGGTGTTGGTTGAATTTTTTGGGGCCCGGAACGAAAAATCCCAAAAATTTGGGACACAAAAACAGTGTGCATCCGCGACCAGTCCGCGTCGCGGACATGCACATTTCCAGTGCTGAAAATGTTGCGTGGTTTTTCGATCGACCCGGAAGTTTTTTTGGGAGTTTTTTTTGGCGAACTAACATGTCTTAACATATTGAAGGATGTGTAGGTGTTGGTTGAATTTTTCGGGGCCCGGAATGAAAAATCCCAAAAATTTGGGACACAAAAACAGTGTGCATCCGCGACCAGTCCGCGTCGCGGAGGCGTCGCGGACATGCACATTTCCAGTGCTGAAAATGTTGCGTGGTTTTTCGATCGACCCGGGAGTTTTTTTTGGCGAACCAACATGTCTTAACATATTGAAGGATGTGTAGGTGTTGGTTGAATTTTTCGGGGCCCGGAACGAAAAATCCCAAAAATTTTGGACATAAAAACAGTGTGCATCCGCGACCAGTCCGCGTCGCGGAGGCGTCGCGGACATGCACATTTCCAGTGCTGAAAATGTTGCGTGGTTTTTCGATCGACCCGAGAGTTTTTTTGGGAGTTTTTTTTGCCGAACCAACATGTCTTAACATATTGAAGAATGTGTAGGTGTTGGTTGAATTTTTCGGGGCCCGAAATGAAAAATCCCAAAAATTTGGGACACAAAAACAGTGTGCATCCGCGACCAGTCCGCGTCGCGGAGGCGTCGCGGACATGCACATTTCCAGTGCTGAAAATGTTGCGTGGTTTTTTAATCGACCCGGGAGTTTTTTGGGAGTTTTTTTTGGCGAACCAACATGTCTTAACATATTGAAGGATGTGTAGGTGTTGGTTGAATTTTTTGGGGCCGGGAACGAAAAATCCCAAAAATTTGGGACACAAAAACAGTATGCCTCCGCGACCTCTCCGCGTCGCGAAGGCGTCGCGGAGACGCTGTATAATTCCCAGCAGCTGCTGAGAATTTCCCAGCAGCTGCTGAGAATAATCCAGCAAGTTGCCAAGTTGCTACAACAACTTGTAACAAAATGTTTTCGATCGAGTTATTTCTAGTGTTGAATTGGACGAAATTCCTTATATTCATGTATAACGATGACCACGTCGACC
Organism: Solanum rostratum; assembly: GCA_029948455.1. Lineage (NCBI taxonomy): Eukaryota > Viridiplantae > Streptophyta > Magnoliopsida > Solanales > Solanaceae > Solanum > Solanum rostratum. Next base: position 4,886,862 of record CM057048.1, read on the forward strand.
AATTAATCGAAACAACCACCGAAATAAGTGTGACTTACATGTTCAATTGATCAATTGATTGTTTATTACTTCTGAGTAAGTGAAGGCAATGTATAAGATCATTGCTGAATTTACCATTTTAGTTGTAGTCGGAGTAACAAAACTCAACTTACCACTACACATGGACGATAGCATCCCCTTATAGGCATCTTCCGATACGCACTAACGAAAAATCTAAGGTCGGGTCCAGCAGCTGCTGGGAATTATACAGCAGCTGCTAAGAATTTCCCAGCAGCTGCTGTGTTATCCCCAGCAGCTGTTGTACATTTCCCAGCAGCTGCTGTACATTTCCCAGCAACTGCTGAGAATTTCCCAGCAACTTGCCAAGTTGCTACAACAACTTGTAACAAAATGTTTTCGATCGAGTTATTTCTAGTGTTGAATTTGACCAAATTCCTTATATTCATGTATAACGATGACCACGTCGACCAATTAATCGAAACAACCACCGAAATAAGTGTGATTTACTTAGTCAGCATCAGTCACATGTGCAATTGATGAATTGATTGTTTATCACTTTTGAGTAAGTGAAGTCAATGTATAAGAGCACTCGTGAATTTAGCATTTTATTTGTAGTCAATGTATAACTTACCACTACACATGGATGATAGCATCCCATTATAGGCATCTTCACATAGGTAGTAACGAAAATTCGAAGGTCGGGTCCAGCAGCTGCTGAGAAAAATACAGCAGCTGCTGTATATTTCCCAGCAACTGCTGTGATATCCCCAGCAGCTGCTGCACATTTTCCAGCAGCTGCTGAGAAGTTCCTAGCAATCACCGATTCATAGGCATCCGTCCATAGGCTATTGGCATGCTTTGGTGATTTTTTCGGGGCCTGTAGCTTAAAATCACCAAAAATTGGACTTGAAAAACACTGAAGATCCGCGACACGTACGCGTCGCGGATGTGTCGCGGAGAAGGTTTTTTGGTGAGATTGGATTTTTTTGTGTAAGAGTGTGTGCACAAAAAAATTTGATTTACAAAATCATCGCGGAATGCATGTAAGTGATGACGATATCATCCGGCTCACAATTTAATTCACAACTACAAATAATTTGATTTACAAAATCATCGTATGAGATATCTCGATTCACAATCATCGCTATCGTCTCGGCCATTTCTTTGTCTTTCCAACGCCAAATAAAACGATTATTCGACTCAACCCATTCACCATGACAATCAACTCCTAATACTATTCTGTCTCCCATGGGTGATCTTCAAGCTACCTATATGAATAACAGTTAAAAACGCAACATCAGAAAACATGTACAGAAATACAACAATTGCAGCTACTTCATCATATGAAACCAACTAATTCAGTCCAGCAGCTGCTGCACACAGTCCAGCAGCTGCTGAACAGTCCAGCAGCTGCTGAATAGTGTGCAGCAGCTGCTGCGTCTTCCCCAAATCGCCCCCACTGTGCACAAATGGGAACAATGGCCAAAAATTCAATAAAACCACAAAACACAAATAAATAGCACCAAATACACTTTTATCAATCATAATGAGGATGGAAACTTACCTTTCAAGTAATTTCTACGGCTACCCGAACAAATGTCCCAAATAAATTGATTTCTTTTCACACTAATTTGAAGCACAAATATTGTGTTGGGAAAAATACTAACAACAACAACAACAACAAGAAGAAGAAGGAGGAGAACAAGAAGAAGAACAACAACAACAACTACAACAACAACAAAAACAAATGAAACGATGAAAATGGAGGAAAAATGTCGCGGATATGGGGTTTGCGTCGCGGGAGGGAGCTGAAAAAGAAGGGAGGATTTGGGGGTATTTTGGGTATTTTGTATTGATGGGTTAAAGTGTAACAAATTGAAGTTGGGGACCTTTTTGCAAAATCAACTTAAACCATTAACCCTTAATTAATCTTTTGTCACCTACACCTAATTCTTAAAACTAGTGTCACTTATTTTTAATTTTCAAAGTTTTTTGTCAGCCTTAATTAAAAAGCCCAAGTAACTTTTACTAAAACTAATTATTTCGAAAATTATTTTAATTATTATTTTGATAATTTTCGAAATAGGCTAAAGATAGATTATATATTATTATATTTGTATAGAGATATGTTATCATGTAACAATTTTATTTTTATCTAATAAAGTACTATATATTTAGGCTTAAAATATAAACAATATAATTTATATAAATTTTATAGTGTAGAAATTATATTATTTTTTTTATTCTATTCTAAATTATAAAAATTTTAAAATTTATGAAATTTGAAATGCATCAATGGACTTACGAATACATCAACAAATGTTTGGATACATAAAAGAGGAATGTATCGAGAGGATAGAACATTCAGATAGATAAGGGAGTGATATATCTAAGAGGAGATTTATGTATCTAAGAGGATATAGGTATAATTAAGAGAGAATGGATGTATTTGAGAGGAAAATGCGAATGTATCAGTGAAGGAAAAGTGATATACCCAAAAGAGATTGTTTTAAGAAAATTAAATGGTAGAAAATTATAGATATTATAGTAAAATAAGATGTGAAAACTATAGAGAAAGATAAAATATTATAGTAAAATATTGTATCTATCTTGTTTTTTTTTTATGATAATAGAGAAATACACGACTCTTTATTAAAATTGTTTTTTAGGCACCCAAAAAAACTGAATTATTTGATAGTTTTGTAATTGTAATTTATTTATTTTTTTAATTTAAATGATTTAGCTAAATTATTACTTTTAAAAATGTCAAATTCAAAGAATAATTTGATGCACTAAAGTGCTCGATATGCTTTTCAAGACTTAAACTCGTAACCTTCGAATCACATGATAATAACTTTACCAGTTATTATAAAGCTCCTTTCAAAATTGTCAAATTCAATCTCTACAATTAACTTTTAAGAGTCATATTAATTAATTGTAGCTAACACACGAAATTCAACTCTCATCAAATATCTTAGTTTAAATAAAAATATATATTATCTTAATTCTTAATAATGAAAGGTGGAATCCCAATTCAAACTCGGAATATTGTGCTTCGGATTAGTATCTCTTAAGCCAGCTAAAAGAGAAATTTCTATGAACTTTTTGTCTCTTAACATTTTTTTTAATCACAATAGTTTATTTTGGACAACATGATTTATTTTAGATGAATTTTCTCATATAATCACTCAAAAGTACCTTAATTATGCTCCATAGATATAGTTTGGATAATTACATTTTGTAACTATAGTTATAGCAATGTTTGTATAATTCGTGCAACATTTGTATATGTTTGTATAATTAGTTATATAATTCGCAGTTTTGTATAACGTTTGTCTATTTCACTATGCAATTTGTGCACAACATTTGTCTAATTCGCTATACAATTCGCAATGTTTGTATATTTCTATATAGAATTTAATTCGCGCACAACTTTTGTATAATCGCACACAATGTTTGTATAAATCGCGCGAATTATACAAAACTCAAACTGTAATTACAGCTATATATTTCCCGAAAGCTATAATTAATTCAAATTATAGCTATATTAGCTAATTAACTAGTATATATATATATATATTTATCCGCGAAATTTTTCCTTTATTCAACTTAATTTGCACCATTTTAGTAACATTTATGGAGCTAAGTTGGGCCTGTCTACAGACTTTGGGCCTATGAGAGACCTCTCCTCTTACATTGGCCCAGTGATGAACAACTTACATCTATGGGCCTTGGGGTCTGGTAATCGTCTAGCCCACAATCCCAAAGGATCCTATTATCAGTATGAGCCATGAGGAGAAGGAAAAGGTACCTACAATACATACGGTGAGAGGCGAATGAGAGAACTAGTGTATCTCAAATACGTGTGAACCACACTATATATATATATATGGGATGCCAAATACAACCCTGTATATTATGAAAATATAGATACACATAGAGAGAGAGATGAGCGAAATAGGAGAGAGTCGGGTGATAGATTTTAGTGTATCCTACATATATGCGAATGTATTTAGATACAGTATCTGGAATAAATTACGCCTAGTATTGACCTCGTGTAACTGAAATACATGTATCTGGATGTGTCAGATACGTGTATTTAGCAGGCACGAGTAGTAATTTAAAAAACTTACGAAAATGCACGTAATTAGATCCTAAAGTAGTGAAATTTGTGAAAATGTATAGCTATACAATCCCTGTTAAATCTCGATTTTGCTGCTACATTTTCTTCCCTAGGTAGGAGAATATTTTTTTTTTAGGTAAAATTACAGGGCCAACTAATTTATCAATATGATCGAAATAATATATGATATACACACTATTAAAAGCCGATCGCATTGACTTCACGTGGTTCAATAAATAATGATAAATATCAAAAATTTATTTCTAACTTGTTTCCTTGCTGAGAGTGTACTTTATAACTTTTTCTTTTCCTGTTCTTCTCCTTTAATTTACACACCATTACAGTAATAACCGTGATAATGGAAAAAAAAATCTCATTTTAAGATTTTTTGAATGGTTAAAAAGATATCATTTAATTAATTAATTTAAACAAAATAAGATCAAAGAAAGCCTATATATATAATTCTAATTACAATTTCCATGAGTTAAAATAATAATTTCTTTGCTTGATTTGATTCAAATGCGGCGGATGGAGATTTAGATAGGAATGATTGAGTTTGAGTCAAGGATTCTGGCGGGGGAAGACCTAGTTGAAGTGGATTGATCAAAGGGAGAAAGAATCGTCTTAATCATTTGAAATACATCAAGCCTCTATTAATTAAAGAGTACCAGATAGAGTTGAAATCAAATCCTCAATCTAATCTAGTCTTATAAGAATGTTTACAAGTCGACATCATAAAAAAAAGTTGAATTATCAGTAGATAATCCTCCATAGAAAATGAGATTTATAATCCGAAAATAAGACAAATAATCTGATAGAACGAATAACATAATCTGATAATATAAATTTTGGACAATGAAAGGATGGATGTTACATATGGGCTTTGATTGGACATGCACCCAATAAAAGGTGGTGAATAGGAAAAGACAAACCAAGACTACCACAAGTACAAAGTCTATGATAATAATGATACTCAAAATTAATTGGATCATATATTATATTAGATATATGTGTATGTCACATTATAAGAAGTAGGTTAAAATAATTTAATGTGAAATCTATGGATACTGAACTGATTGCAACCCCTATAAGTTGCATGTTAATTAATGTGAAATCTATGCATGATTTCCAAGTTCCAAATGAATTCTGATTGCAACACTATCCATATTATGCCCTCCATATATGGTCAAGTAATTATATAGACCTAGACTCGAAATCTTCAAAAATACTGTCGTGTGTATCAATGTCGGATCCTCCAAAATTATAGTGCACTATTTCTATACGATCCGACACACAGTACTTTTTATATATAGTGCAAGATATTTACAAATGGTAGTTTAATTAATGCAGGTTCAGAGTGAACCAAAAAAGATGTACCAAACACCCCTTAATATTTTTGTCCAGATCATGTGAAGAACATTGAATAGTGTTAGGTGATTGCCTAATTATTACCACCTTTTCTTGGGCCAAAAATCTTGCAATGAGTATATGGGATCATAACTTGTGATTTGGTTTATCCCAAGTTCCAAGTTGTGGCTAAGGTTCTCCATATTTACTCAAATTCACTATTGTTTTTAACTTTTAACCAATAAAAAAGGGAAAATGTTAGATAAGCCTGCACTACTTTCAAGTTTCAATAATAGGTCTCCATCATCTGCACAACATATTATATTATATATATATATATATATATATATATTTGGTGGAATCGACAGATGTAGTGGATCGCTTCGTAAACTTTCACGAAGAATCAAACAAAATCGAGCTTGGATGAAACTCAAAAAAGATTAGAAGAAAAAAAAGATCAAAGATTTAATTATTGAGAAAGTAAAAGAATGTTATTGAGTAGCGATTGCAAGTTTTAAGACTTTTCGATCTTCCATTCCACCATAGCAGAAAGATATTGAAGGATTGATTCACCATTAAGAATATTAACCATAAATGGATAGATCTCTTTTACTCAAGGGTCTAACTAAATCCTTTAAAAGGCTCTCATGAGATCTCATTGGCATATCCTACCAAATGAAAAGGTCGGCAGTCGCACGAGCAAGTTAAGAGCTAAAATTCCTCCACTCGTCTGTTCTTATTTATTAGCCTTTTCTCTACTACAACATCAAGTTCGTTGTTTAACTAATTGATCCTCACGCATCTTTGACTAATTTAATTTAACTTTTTAAAGTCTTACAAATGAAGAATATCTCAGTAGATCGGAGCATTGACGTTGTTAGAATTTTCATTAAGAAAAATTAAAATATAAACAAGTAATCACTAAGAGCAGCTAATTAAAGGTTTTCAACAAATTATACATATTCATAAAAAAAAAATTACCTATCTATTCTATACAATATAATTTTTCAGCGAATTGAACAAAAATGATTCCACCACTATTAAAGAGCATTTTTAATATATTATTGGACCTTTCCAACATACATTCTAATTCATTAAGTCAATTATTTCCCGTGAAAATTGATCATGTGCTTTGGATGATTGAGATCTCCCAATTCAAACCCTACAAATGAAAAATATTTCACTTGTAGCATTTTTAACTATCTTACTAGATTTTTTACGATAACATACTCAGTGGAATCCTACAAGTGAGGTTTAGGAAGGATCGAATGTACGCAGACCTTATCACTACCTCATAGAGGTAGAGAGGTTATTTCTTGTATCCCTCGTCACAATTATTCAAACTCCTATAAGGTCAATCGCTGCAATTCGTAAGGTACCTTATTGAGATGTACGTTTTAGTCAGAGAAAATACATTTTTATTTTTATTTTTGGTTTCCATGCATCCATTTATATCCATGGTCCCTACATACTCAACAACCCATCTACAATATATATATATATATAAGTGACGGATGCAGTATTTTCGTTAAGATTGTTCATACTTTTTAAATGAATGGGTGATTTTTGTATAAAAAATGTTCAACATTTGGTATATATCAAAATATGCATATTTAACCTACATATTCAAAAATATTTTTTGACTAAGGGTATTCATTTGACCACCCTTAAATGAACGTAGTTCTGCTCTGCTCTGCTCCTGCTCCTGTAATATATGTGTACGTGTTTGCATGAGTTTTCTTGTTCAATTAGAAGAGTCATTTACTGTTGTTACTATATAGAAAAAGACGTGTGAAGTAGAAAACTCTGAAGGTTTTAATCATTTGGATTTCTACGTGAAACACTTTGTTACAAAAAGTTTTATTAATTCCTAGAATTTTTGGATTTAAGTACTTACAATATATTGCAAGTAATTTTGGCAAAATTTGTCAAGTTTTGGCAAAATTATTTAGCAAAAATTCAAGAACTCAAAATCTAGAAAAGAGTGCTTTTTCGGTTCTTTTAAAATTTTAAAAACTTATCCCAAATTTTATATTTTATTAAAAAATAACTAATTATGACTCCAACAATAGTTTTATCTACCAAACCCCTCATTACACGAACCACATTTTTAGTGAAGAGATTGTTCGTAGAATACAAAAATTTTATATTAAAAAATAGCTAATTTCAATAATTATGTTGTTATTATTACAATATTTATTTTTTAGCACGGATGTGCATCTTTGTAACTATTGTAATTTGATAAATGAAAATAGATGGTACCTGTATATTAGTAATTTAACTAAAATATCTTGTTACTGTTTTTTCTAAATAATGTATTATCTATACAATAACATACCCAGTGAAATTTCACAAGTGAGAAGTTGTTCCCTAGGAACCCTCGTCACAAAAACGAATAATGTATTATCTATAGTTTATTATTAAAAAAAATGTGTAAGACTTATGAGTATTTTTAATAAGTTGTAGAACTTATGGGTATAAACATGTTTCATATATTTATTTTTTTAAAAAGAGAAATATATTTTCCCAAAATTATAACCAAATATGTATTGGAACTTCACTCAAAATTGATCTCCGAAAGATATTTGAAAATTTACTGTCAGACGCTAACTTTGAATTGAAAACTTGTTATAATTTCAAAATAAGAAAAAAGAAATTAATAATACAAACGATGAATCGGGCATATAATAAACAAAGAAAGAAGTGTTAATTAAGTGCATTTTTGTTTCTTCAGTCATTGATTTTTTTTTATGTGATGTCTAATATTTGACTTATTACTTGATTTTTGTGCTTTTATTCCCTTTATGTAGGAAATATGTAATATTTAAATCATTTTTAGAACTATATTACTTTCAAATATATACGAAATAACAAAAAATAATAATAACTTACTACATCGACAATCGAATAGTTGTTATAATAATAATAATATACCCAGTGAAATCTCACAAGTGGGGTCTGAGAAGGGTAAGATGTACACAATATCACTACCACATAGGTAGAGAGGTTGTTTCCTGGGAACAATCGAATAGTTGTTAAATTAACGAAAAATTACAACCAGAAGGATCAAAATTGCAAAAATTAACTAAAAATTATTCAGAGAAATTTTCGCATATATCCACTCAAAAATATTTTAATTCTGCTCCATAGGTATAGTTAGGATAATTATATTTCATAATTATAGTTATAATAGCATTTGTATAATTGGAGCTGTATTTGTATATGTTAGTATAATTCGCTATACAATTTGCAGTTTTTGTATAGTGTTTGTATACTTTGCTATACAATTCGTGCACAACGTTTGTATATTTCTCTATACAATTCACAATGTTAGTATATCTTTTTATACAATTTGATTCGCCCACAGTTTTTTATAATCACGCGCGGCATTCGCATGAATTGTACGAATTATACAAAACTCAAACTGCAATTATAAATAAATATGTACCGCGAGTCATAATTAATTTAAATTATAATTATATTAGCTAATTAACTAGTATATATTTGATTATTTGTATAACTTTTTCAATTAAGTTATACTTAATTATTACTTAATCAGAAATCATAGGAATCTCAATGAAGAAATTATTAATAATTAAGGGACAAAAGTGCTAATTATCCAATAAAAAAGAGAGACAGTTAGAGATAACTACTATAGAATGGGGCCGTAAAGCAGAATGAAAGATAAATAAAGCAACAAAAAAGAAGGAATCTAAAGGGAAAAAAATAAATCAAATGTTACTATTTGCCTCCCTTCCCTTTGACTGCCTCGTAAATCTTCATTTCTTTAGACTTTAGAAAATAATTATTTAAAATTTAAAAAAAAAACAAGAGAAAAGGTTATTAAAAATTTTTAAAAAAAGGAAGAGAAAGTCATGGATGAGCTTAAAACTTACTCGGCCCGTTTCAAAATATTTATCGTATTTTGCTTTTTAAAATTAAATTATATAAAGTTTTATCAACGATTTAACATATATTGTTGCTCATATTGATACAAGAAAAATAGTAATTTATATAATATTTTTTTTATAATTTTTAAATATTTATATTAATTTAATTAATATTTAAAAATTAATTAAATTAATTTTGGAGAAACAAAACATGGGAAGTAATATATCTTTAATTAAAGAATAGGAAAAATAATCATTTAAAAGCAGCTATTGGGATTTGTAACGGCGTTTTGAGATATATTTGGCGTTCATTATTTTTAAATGATTAGATTAACGTTAAAGTTGAAACAAATTTCACTGTTTTGATATAATTATTGTCGACCAAGAAAAATATTAGCAACTAAAATTACCTTTGGCTCTTTGATCATTTTCCTTTTTCAACTTGCTCCCCTCCCCCACACCAAAAGAAAAAAGAATCTTTTTTTAATTAATTTTTATTTAATTAAATTTTATTTCTAACTAATATTTTAAAATTTATCTATTTAAACCATTTAATGATCCTGATAAAAATATAATATGAACCAATTATTTAATTTTTCCTAATCAAATAATTTTTCAAATATCCTCCAAGCCAAATATTATATCTTACGAGGAATGTTATTCGATATAAATCAAATTTCAAATTGTGTTCATGTTTAAACAAACTCTTTTGCACGGACACAAGAGATGTTATTTTTTTTTATCTCAATTTATGTGATGCCAATATATTTTTTATATATATTTTTTTAACTTTAAAAGTTGTTAATTATTAGACATTAGAGCTAATATCATAAAATCATAATTGAAGCAATCGAAGAAATATAATAAAGCTGCTTTGGAAATATTAAATCAAGAAACCTGGAAAATATTTTTGTGGGTCCCATATAATAATGACATGTTATTTTTTAATCTCAATTTATGTGATGCGATAGATTTTTTTACATTTTTTTTTAACTTTTAAAGTTGTTAATTATTAGACATTAGAGCTAATATTGTAATATCATAATTGAAGCAACCGAAAAAATATAATGAAGTTGCTTTGAAAATATTAAATTAAGAAACCCAAAAAATATTTTTGTGGGTCCCATATAATAATGGCGAAGAAACAGGCAACTCAATTAAATTAAGAAATTCGAAAAATACTTTTGTGGGTCCCAAATAATAACTGCGAAGAAGCAAACTACTCGAGCAAGCATGTTGACGGAGAACTACCTACTTATTCGCATTTCTTAATAAGTAATATATATATCAATTTTCTCAATATATTAGTATCCACGTCACTAATATATGATCAACTAGTGAAAGTAACATTGAACACTATATTATTTGTATGTTCCTAACAATTAATGCAAGTAGCCTCAAATCATGGTTCATCTATATATACATATTGCAATCAAAGCATGGAAAATGTAACATGTTTAATATTCATGCATTGTGTCTTGTGAGAAACAAGCCAAGGTTCAAACCAAATCATCAAATCACATTGACCTTCAAAAAGCATTATTTTAGTAATGAACGTGAAATGAGCTAAAGTGACATTTATTTTGAAATAATATAGTAATTAATATAGTTGGACTTCCCTATAAGATTCATTCTCAATAATAATATTTTGTTATAACCAGTGATGTAGTCATTAATTTTTGCTAATTAAGGGGGTTCAAACTCTACAGACACACAAACGAGTCAAAAGGGGTTCAATATCTACTGTATAGACATAAAAAATTATTTTAATCATGTATAATCAAATATAAACAATAATTTTTCACCAAAAGGGACTTAGATACCCCTTCCCCCCCAAATCAAAAGGTGGCCCCACCCACTACTTATGACAATCATTTTTTAAATTTCCATATGAACGGGGTAGGGTATTAGTATATCTAATACATAATTTAGATATGACAAATTATCCTCTAAAAAACATGAATTGATTGCAGATTATGAGATTTGAATTTTTTTTTACCTTCAAAAGAAGGTATTACTCAGAGAAAATGACATTTTCACAATACATGCAAATCCCTCTGATATCATTTGAGAATACAAACTCTTGTTGCACCCCCAAAATAGATTTTTGTTAGAATCATTAGTAGAATCAAGAAAATGATTATGTTGATACATTCGAGTAATTAAACGTTTCACAATTAGGAAACTAAATTTATTGTTATAGCCTGAATTTCCAACAAAATCGACCTATTTCTATTTAAACCACGATCCTGAGCAAGTGCATAAATATACTCTTGAAAGATAAGTGAATATAGGAAGTTGTGTGGTTGTGCGCTATCTGGCTGTAAATATCTGTGGATTTCTTCCATTTGAAATTCGATTTGAATCAAAGATGGAAGATTTTGAGGGTCACGTCACGTCATGTTATATCATATGTATTTTGTAATTTGCTATAGCAAATAAAATATACTCTATTAAAACAATCGATATTATTATAAAGAGGTTTAATCATAGACATGACATTTAATTATTTTTAAAAATCCCTTTTAGTTCAAAGTATAAATTTAAAGTTTAAAAAGCTAGCTAGCCTAGTGCAAATTACCCTCTTTAAGACATCTCCAATCGAAGTGTCTAGTATCATTCTGGCTCCCACACTAGATTAAAAATATTTTTATTTTATTTTTTTGTACAAAGCACATTTTTATTTCTAGGTTACTCATCCCTTTTTTCCTCTCATAGTTGAACTTGCTTCTTCTGACAAATATGATTTTGAGCGATTAGGGTTATAATTAAATGATAAATATCTTATATTATTAGTTAAAATTTTTGAATTGGGCTCTGTTGGTAAAGAGTCGCTTTATTAGAGATTGTTTTACCTTCTTTTCTTAATATGAAATTTTTTAATTTGAGTTTTTATTTAATCGAGCTCAATATAAATATCGAACGTTGATTAAAAAAATAAATAGAAAGACAATATGTATATATAGTTTTTTTTTAAATGAATATTGACTTTGAAAATTGCTTAAATTATTGATTTGTTACTTAGTGCGATGAAATATTCTTATTTTGCTCAAACTTTTAAATGAAAGATGCCTCTACTTTTCAATCGGAAAGCCAGCATATCTGATAGTTTAAATAATTTCCATAGTCTTCCACTAGCTCTATATTATTAAATACAAAAATAAATAAATAAAAATGGTTACATCAATTCTACACTATCAAATTGTAATTATTTATTATCAATAAAAGCTAATTTATACGCTTGAAAGTCTATACTAATGCATAAATCCTTAACTAAATACTCACAAAAAAAAAGCAACATAATTAAAAAAAAACAAAAAACAGACAGCTTGTGCGATTCATAAATATACAGAGATTTATATTTGGTGGTTTACACAAATTACATACGGTAAAAAATTAATTATCATTAATCAATTCCGAATACAAAAATTAGGATCTTTAAGTATCAACAGGTATCATTTAAAATATCATATATTGAACATAAAGATAATTTAAGAATAAGAATTAATGTATCTAGTAGCTGCACGAGCAATTTAGTGGCTTAGTGCTAATCAAGCAACACGACAGTTGATGATGAAATACTCCCTCATTTCATTTTACTTGTCATGATGTTTCATTACACAAAAGTAATTTGACTAATTTTTTAAGCTACATTGAATAAGATTAATTAAAATACTTAAATTAATTTTTTGACAACTACACGAAATTAAAAATACTATATATTGCAATCATTTCGTTATTGATTTATTAAAAAAATATATCTTAAAATACTAATCAAAATTCCTGTAACTCTGACTTTCGAAATCAAAATGTAACAAGTTGAAACATACATAAAATAATTTATGGCTTCGAAGTAAATGTCTAGACCAAATTTGGCAGCACACTTCAATGCAGCCAAACAGAACTCTTTATTTTCCTTTCAATGAAACATAGTAACAACTTTTAAATCTTAACAACTTTTTTTGCCCCCACATGACCTAATTCCTCGTTCCATAATTAGAGAAAAAAACAAACAAAAATTCAAAAGAAACCAAAATTAAAGATATTGGTAGGTCCAAAACAAGTAGCCATGGCCAATTTATAAATTTTCATCACTTATTATATATGGCCATTACTCTTATGTATTTATGTAATAATATATATGTCTTCATTTTCTTGTTTGTATATTAAATGTTCACTTTTTGAGTCTTGAATGATTCCATGACAACATATAAAAGCTATAAATGAATAAATAATTATTATTTTTTTTAAAAAAAAAGTGCAACGCAATAAGAGTTTCTACAAATGGGAAAGTGCATCACAAGCACTTCATTGTTGTAATTGATTTTTGGGTGATTAGAAAAGATTGATTTGAAACTCCACTTAATAAATATGCAAAGGCATGGAAGTCTTATCTTATAAATATATGTATCATTTTGTCACCTTTTTTAAAGGCATGAAATTGATCAAATAGTAATTAAATTTTCAACATAATAATTAAGTTATAAAGTTTTGATTTGAAATACAAAATTTTAATTTCAAATTGTAATATTAAATCTCAAATTCACACACTTAGTAAGGTTTCAAATTTCAAGTATTAAAAGAATCTATCATTTTAAATTTTGTAAAAGAAGATTTATATTGAGCGTGAATAGAATATTGTCTATACATGTACAATGACAAACGATAGTACTTAAGAATAATTATTCTACACCGAAGGCTTTAGAACATGTTGGAGAGCTTTAAAATTCCGTTCTAGAACACTCTTTCTCCTGAAGCGATTCTCATTCTCATTACAACATAACCTTCTGAAATTGAAATAAAGCCAGAGTCTATTTAACCAATATTATAATAATATTCTTTATAAATATTTTTGCTAATACGTCTTAGGATATTTCGATATTTTGAAATGCTCTATGATTTGCTTTGGTAAGTTTGTATAAGAATTGAAAAAGTTTTAATATTTTTTTTACAAATTGTGGAATTTACACGTTTATGATAAAAAATGCAATTTAAGAAATTCAAATTGCATATTCAAATAAAATTTTAATTTAAAATCAACCTGATTTCAAATTATTATTTGAAACCATGTCCAAACATGCTCTTAATAAAGGGGAAAAAAATATTCTCTACTAAATTTGCTTACATTTTATTTTACGTGCTTGAAGCGATGAAATGATAAGAATATATTTAGAAGAGAATATATATGATGCATTATTTATACGTGGAAGTATATTTTTACATAATGACATGTGTGGGAATATATTCTCATTTAATCACCAATATATTATAAATTAGGAGAACTTTTAAATTGATAAATCATGATTTTAATCTTTATAAGTTATGATAGTTAACTAAATATATTTAATATTTAACTAATTGAAGTGTGCATTTCACCCTTTAATTTACTTGTGAATATTAATAATTTTTTCACTTAATCACGCATATATTATGTTAAGCTTTTATTGTTACTTATATATATATGTTTAGATTATAGTCTAAATATAACATAGTTCCTATATAAGGAGATTAAAACACATATTTTAATTAATTAAAAATTATTAGCTATACCATCGTAAAATTTTGTTAGTTGGGAATAATTAAGTGACAAAAAATTGACAACTAAGATATCCACTCAACACAAATTTTGAGAAACCAAAGGAGAACAAAAAAGGACTTTTCTTTTTCATAGCATTAATGATTCACAAAATTTGAGGACCCAAAGGACTTCATGGTAGTGGAAGCTACACTTGGCTAGCTACTCCAATTTTATGTAAAGTAATAATATGCATATATACAAATATAGTTAAGCAACTGAAATAGATACATCAATAAATAATTGTCATAAAATAATTTAATTAAAAAATTTATAAAATATTTTTATGAACTCTATATGATAATGGAGTAGAAGCAGACAACTCAAGCGAAAACATTGATGAAAAGTTATATGTTAGTTGATCGTATTATTATTGAGTCAACTTGAACGACAATTATATATTAGATAGATATTAGATATGTCTTGTGACATGACTTTATATAGTAATAATGTATTTATGGGTCCTAATAGAACCACTTCCGCCGTCAGCTGAAATTTACTAATAGCTAAAACTTTAGTATATATGATTTTGTGCTTATTGATAATCACTTAGGCCCATTAATCATGAAACATATGAAGGATTAGTCTCTCTTTTTCATTATTACAAATATGATTATATATGAATTATGATTTAGTCAACCAGAATTATTGAAAAGTGTAATTTAATGGTTGATTAATTATTTAATTAGCTCAAAACGGCTAGCCGATTCATATGTACTTTGAAGAGGGAGCGGACGGATCTATAATATTAAAATATAAAATTTCACAAATTGTCAATTTTTCGCCTTTATAATAAAATATGGTGATTATTATAGTTTATGATAACGATTATTTTTTAATTACAAAGTTGGACAAACGTAGTTAGACCGTGCTATTATTGCTACATTAACAAGTATGTGTGTTTTCTACTGAACTATAGTAAATTCATTTGTTAGGTACGTTAGTTGGATATTATTAAGTGTCATCTGAATTCACTGTATCAATTGAACTATAAATATAGTCAAATAATACAGTTAAATCTCTTTATAACAATATTATTTATCTCAATAAATTTTAGATATTATTAGAGCGACATGTTATTATATATAGAAGCAGAGAAAACATAATTGTTATTGAGAAGTCTACAATATCGTCAAATATGAACACTTTTGACTTGATAAAACATTAATTTTAAATCTTGATCATATTATATTGTTTCCTTCAATAGTAGGCAGACATATAGTAAGTACTACAAATGAAACTGGTCCCTTCTTCCTAAGTGAAAATGAAAAATTAAACTAATTATTTATTATAGTTATAATTTTACACGATTATTGCTTGTCACTATTGTTCTATTCAAGTTGCTAAGAATCACTTTTATATTTATAATTATTTGTATATTGACAACGAATTATATAAAATAGCGAATTATACAAACAAAAATACTCATAGTAAATAAAATTATAACTATGAAGCGTAATTAAATAAAATGCAGATAAGGAACATAATTAATTAAGATACTTACCGATAACTCTTGTAATATGATGAGTCACCTTCCAAAAGAGGAAGCTATAAATCCATTTGTTTTATTTTTTCACCAGTCAAAAATTAATTAGGATAGGAACCCTACGAAACTTGGCGGCTTATATGTAATGAGAAAGAGGACCACAACATCCTAAATTCAGACAGCTGCCCGTGTCTTCCCCGGCATCCTACCTATTTTGAGCCTCAAACTTAATTTTTATTTCTAGAAAAATATATTTATTAAATATTAATCGATATTTTTCTCATATATAATATCTTGATTTATTCATCCCAAAGATGAGACTCTATGAATTTGATCTAATTATTTGATTGACGATCATGAAAAATCATGAGAGCGGTCTATTAGTTTTATCTGTGCAAAATTTCTCATGACTAGGGCCTATAAATTGATCTAGCTAGTGAATGCACACACATAAGAGCGTGCATAGCACGCTTATGTGGTTTGAATATAATTATTATTATATCCAAACTATTTGCTTTGCATGTATTTATATTGAAGACTTGCTCCGATCCACATGGTATAGTTTCTATTTTGTTACGGTTTTAAATGAAGAAATTTGAATATATACCCCAACTATGTATGATTTCCATCCACCTCGTCCTAAGATTGAATCTACTTTAGTCAAAGAAACCATAATGTTACATTTCATTTATTAGCATAAATTAAAGTCATTGCATGATTTTTACTTTAAATAGGTTGATTTTTAATTTTTATCGTTCAAATAAATTAATCTTTTAGAAATTAAATTTATGTCTAGCCGAGTATAAATTCTTTAAAGAGGGGGGGGGGGGGATAATTTGTGATTATAATGCAAAATAACAAAAAAAAAAAAAACTAAACTTATATTCCACAAAAAAAAATTATTTATCTTGAATGATAAATTTTGCTGCACATGACTTGTCAATTGATATTTTACCTAAAACCTTTTGTTTTTCTCCTATATATAGTATTATTGGCAAATGGTAAATGGCCCATCATATTATGAAACACTCTAGTTTTAGAAAATAGACATTATCACAAAATTATGGTGATCACGGAAAAGTTACTGGTGATGATATTGATAAGATTGCAAGATTGAAATCTCGAAAGATATATGAATGGATTTTTTCATAAATAACTATGGATTCAATCCATTTTTATTGAGCAATTTTTTTTTTTTGATTGATGTTCGATTCATCATTCATATTAGTAATCATCATTCGTATTAGTAATGATTCAACCAGCAAGCTACTTTATGGTTAGAAGATCAGGTTGATAATTGGCATAAAGATTTAATTAATTAAATATTTTTTAATTAGCAAGATGATTATTAAAAATTCATCCCTCTCTCTGCCACTGATTTCTACATCATAATTAATAATAAATTAATTGTTGTTACAACAAGAGTCATTAGACATTAATAATCTATGCAATTTCTACGAGGTATTGATAAAGTATGCGTACATTTTATTCTCCTCAGATCTCACTTGTGAAATTTCATTGAGTATATTTTGTTATAGTACTATATATGTGCATTGATTCACACACTTCATTAAAAAGTTAATGATGTTATCTTAATATTGTATTGTGTATAGTGTTTTTTTTTTTTATAAAACAAAAGAAAAGAAAAGTAGTAAATCCCAGAAAGCCTGTAAGAGGGGCATTCCTTTATTCACAAACAATTGACAACTCCTTCTTCCCTAAAACATTCCTTCCATATAGTAATAAGAACAAAGCCCAAGAAAAAGAAGAAAATTACCAAAAGCAAACAGATTTAATGGAAACAAATAAATAAATAGATTTACAAAAAAGAGCAACCAAGGGTACAACATATTGATCAATGAAATAGGTTAAGTCTCGTGAGATTTCAAATTCAATTTTCAGTAAAGATAAAAAATATTAACTCTAATAAGTGATCTTTTCTCATTTATTCTGTCGAGATATGTGCAAATTAATTCGAGCATCATGATTAATGAAAAAGGTTTAAAAAAAGGAAAACTATAGTAAATATGTGATACGTGATATTCTGTATGTGCTGAGCAACCAAGGGTGCAACGTATTGATTAATGAAATAGGTTGAGTCCCGGTTTCAAATTCAATTTTCAGCAAAAATAAAAGATATTAATAAGTGATCTATCTTCTCTCATTTATTCTGTCGAGATATGTGCGAATTAATTCAAGCATCATGATTAATAAAAAAAGGAAAACTATAGTAATATACGTGATATTCTGTATGTGCCGATTCGAACACCACAATTATTTCTTTTAAGAAAGGAAAAGATAGACGATAAATAACATATGTGATATGTAAATTCAGTATGTCCTAATTCAAAAGAGGAAAAATAGACGATAATAATGTATGTGATACGTGATATTCTATACGTGTTGACTCAAATACTCTGGTTATGTTATTAAAAAAGGAAAAATATGATAATAATATATGTGATACATGATATTTTATATGTACCGACTCGAACACCATAATTATCTTTATAAGAAAAAGGGAAAAACAGATGGTAGTAATATATGTGACAAAGAATAATGATTCCTACTATTACTGCAACAACAACAACAACAACATCACATTGTGCCTTTCTTTATCTTTAGTTGCCTTTATTTTATTTTTAACTTTGATTTTGTATGACCAAAGAAATTTTGTTTCTAAAGAAGGGGTAGTTTTAGTCTAACCAAATCTTCCACCCTCCCAACTTTTGCTGACCAATAGGAGCACATCTTTAGTACAGCTGACCAAGTCGTTTTATTCACCAAATCACATCAAAACGACATATGACATTGGGTTTTGGTGTTAAAGAAAACAAAGAAATTAAAAAAAGCAAGAAACCAGTCTTCATTGTTTGTGTGCACTTTATTCTGTTCAAATTCTTTACTTTGCTGGTTACTAAGAACGAGGCTTTGTTTCAAGAAAGAAGAGAAGGACCCCCTTTTGCTTTCTCTCTCTCATTCTTTTTCTTTCTTTAATTTTCTTATCTATTTTTGGCCTACATTGTCTTGTGCTTAACTTAAAGTAGTGTAGTTGTCTCTTGTTTCAAGTCCCCCCTTTTTCTTTCTTCTATATAGTCTTAAATCTTTGGGTAAAAAAAATAATACCCATGTACCAGAAGAGTGATTTTCAACAAGAAAGGAACAATCTTTGTGCTTTTTAGGAGATACCAAGGATTTAAGGAGTGTCCATTTGCAATTTTGGTCTATTTGGGTGTTGGATTTTTGAGTTCATTTTTCAAAGAAGAAGAAGAAGAAAGAGTGACTCTTGATAAAAGTTCTGAGCTTTCTTGATTTTTGATTCTTTATTGTATGATTGTTAGTGTAGTAATTTGGAACTTGTGGGAAGTGGAAGGTGGGGAAGTATAGAAAGAGGAAGGGTGCATGAAGGAATAGTGAAACAATGAGAGATGAAAATTCCAAAAAAAGCAAGGTGAATGAGTGAATACATACTCATCTTAAGCTTCTTTCCTCTTTGTTCTCATTTTCTTGGAAATTGTAATTTCAGGAATTCTATTTTTTGCATTACTCCAACCTCAGTCTTCATTTTGCTGACACTTTTTTTTTTTGATTGCTGAAGCTTTCCTGGTCAAAGAAACTTGTCAGAAAATGGTTCAATATTAAGGGAAAAACTGAAGAATTCCAGTCTGATGAAGTTGTTTATGGAGGTCTGAATCTAATTTCCTCAGCTTTTGTGCTTAAAAAACAACTTTTTCTCTTGCTGTTTTGGTGAATTGGGGTTTTCTTGAAATTATGAGCACTTGAATTATCTCCTTGCTGCTAATAAAATTAGGTGAATCTTTTATTATTTTCTCTTTGTCTGTTTGTTATTTCAGTTTGGAGGTGGATGGGTAGATGGGAAATCTCATGTTTTTTCTTTGATATCTCTGGTGACTGGTGAAGGTTTTTGTATTATGATGTGAAATTACAAGAGTAATAGTAAAATTTCAACAGGACACTGAAATTCTACGATTGAAGGAAATGCCTGAGTTTTCGAATTGGAGGATCAATAAAATAAGTAGTTTTTCTCACATTATTACTGAATTTGATGGCTACTTTTCCTAATTAGTTTCTCAAAATGCCACCAAGATAAAGTCAAATTCAATCATTTCAATTTCTGCTACTTATATTGATGAAGTTTGGTTAATTTTACCAAATTTACCTACACTTCTACTGTGAATCGAAGCATAAATGAATGTCCTCATTATTTAGGTGGCGATGAGTGGAGAACAAGCATCTCGGAGAGGGAGCATTGCACGATTAAGAAAACTAAAACAGGTAGTGACAGGGTACTGGTGAATGTAAATGAATACAATTCCCAGTCTAGCATGTACAAATCTGTTCTTTATTGATTATTAAGCTAATTCATATCACCTTGCCTTCTCAAATAAGTAGAAAAATCGAATTCCTCACGGAGTATGGAGCGTCCACGACGAGGAAGAGCCGATCTTGATCACCCTCAGGTTATAAATGTACACAACTACAGGTTTGTACTCTTCATGAATCTGTATCTTTCTAGTCTGTCACTTTTTGGGGGGTAAAAAGCATGATTGTGTTTCTTTCTTGGCACAGTGTTTTCGTTGCTACATGGAATGTGGGTGGAAAAGCACCATCAAGTAATTTGAATCTAGATGACTGGCTTCATTCAGCACCCCCTGCAGATATCTATGTACTTGGGTATGAGTTTTAAGATTTGTCATTATGTATCCTTACAGATTTTGTCCTTTATAGTAGCTGATTGAAACAAAATGTGATTTTACTATCAGATTTCAAGAAATAGTTCCTCTAAATGCTGGTAATATTCTTGGAGCTGAAGACAATGGACCTGCGAAGAAATGGCTCTCTTTGATCCGAAAAACACTTAATAATGGTCCTGGTAATAGTGGAGGCAGTAGTGGCTGCTATACTCCTTCTCCTGTCCCAGATCCAATTGCTGAATGGAATGCTGATTTCGAGGGGTCAGGTAGACGCAAGGCATCATCCTTATTTCCTCGTCGGTCATTCCAGACTGCTCAATGTTGGAGAATGGAAAATGATCCATCCATCTCGCAACCTCGCCTTGATAGGCGATACAGCGTGTGTGATAGAGTAATTTCTGGACACAGACAGAGTGATTTTGATCCTAACATAAGATGGGGGCACAGACCTAGTGACTATGGTCCCAGGCAAAGTGACTATTCTTCTGGTTATCTTCCAAGTGATTATTCATCTGGTCACAGGCCAAGCGACTATTCCTCTGGTCACAGACCAAGTGACTATTCCTCTGGTCACAGGCCAAGTGATTATTCATCTGCTCATAGGCCAAGTGACTATTCTTGGGGACAGAGACCAAGTGATTTCTCCAGATGGGGCTCTTCAGATGATGATTATGGTCCAGGAGATTCACCAAGTACTGTTTTGTTTTCACCTGTGACCGGTGCAGAAGATGGTAGTAATAGAATGCCTAGAAATTCAAAATACTGTTTGGTAGCCAGTAAACAGATGGTTGGCATTTTTCTTACTGTATGGGTAAGAAGTGAATTGAGGGAACATGTCCGGAATATGAAAGTATCATGTGTTGGCAGAGGGTTGATGGGTTATCTTGGAAATAAGGTAATTTTAAATGGGAAGAATTGGTCTTTTTTGGCTGAACTAAGTTGTTTCTACTTATTGATGCTATGGAAAAGGACACATAACATGTTTATCCGGTTCTCGAATTTGCAGGGTTCTATTTCAGTAAGTATGATGTTGCATCAGACAAGCTTTTGCTTTGTGTGCACTCACCTAACCTCTGGTCAGAAAGAGGGTGACGAGTTAAGAAGAAATGCAGATTTTATGGAGATACTAAAGAAAACAAGGTTTCCGCGAGTAAATGGTGCAGATGAAGAGAAGTCCCCTGAAAATATCCTTGAACACGAGTAAGACCACTTTTAACTTTGTAGTTCTTCCATTACTAATGATATAGAACACAAGCTCATGAAAGTGGGAAAATGGAGTGAAGAAAGTTTAATACAATTAGTTCTGTAGAACTATAACTAACCAATTCTCTCGTTTTACTTTGGCATTGAATTATATGATCAATTTCGACTGTCCACTTTATTTCATCCAACATACAAAAATTATTACGTTCTCTAATAATTATCCTTTGTTGTTTAGCCGAATTATTTGGCTAGGGGATCTAAATTATCGAATTGCACTCTCTTACCGTTCTGCCAAAGCACTTGTTGAGATGCAAAATTGGAGAGCTTTATTGGAAAAGGACCAGGTATCTTCATAATCTGAGTAGATTTTTATCCATTCTTTTTGTTAAAATCAGTTTGGAACTCGTCACACGACAATGTTGGACTGATCTTGTTTGAGTTTCCTTGACAGCTGCGCATAGAACAGAGACAAGGTCGGGTTTTTGTGGGATGGAAAGAAGGGAAGATATATTTCCCACCGACATATAAATATTCAAGGAATTCAGATAGGTATGCAGGAGATGATATGCACCCAAAAGAGAAACGACGAACACCTGCATGGTACTGCTTTTCCTTTAAAATGTCAAAATCATTCTTGAAATCTCAAAATAGCTCATATCAATAAGTATTGAGATAAATAAACAAATCGAATGATAATGCATTCTTTATCGATAAAATGGTTAATTTATTTCTTGAGACTAGAACTGATCTTTTCCCTTTTGTATTTGAAGGTGTGATCGGATATTGTGGCATGGAGGTGGTCTTCAGCAGTTATCTTACGTTCGTGGAGAGTCTAGATTTTCAGATCATAGACCTGTTTCCAGTGTGTTTTGGGCTGAAGTAGAGTCGGTCCCCAGCAGATTGAGGAAAAGTATGAGTTGTTCAAGCTCGAGAATCGAGGTGGAGGAGCTGTTGCCATATTCTCATGGCTATACAGAACTCTGTTTCTTTTGAAGGAGAATGGAGGATGCCAAACCTCAGCTTTCGGTATGCTCCTAATATCTTGACTGTATTTATTTATTTGGATGTTAGTTATTATATGTCTCTATATGAAATCATTGATTTGGTAAACACAACTTTCTCCTTTATTTGACGTTTGATGCATGAAGTGGCATGTGAAGAAAGAAGAACTGAATTCTTTTTCCCGAACTTCTTAAATGAATCTTTTGTAACTTTGTGAAGTAAGTTGAAATATGCACTTATCATCAACAGGCATAAAATGTTTGCTTGTTCTAAAATATGCAGATTCCTCATAGGATTCTTCTAATAACAAATTCATTTCTTGTTTTTAGCATACAGAATTTCTTCTGTGGCCCTAGACATTGTGTCCCTTGGTCTCTCTGGGATTGTTTTTACCTCTAATTTTTCGTCCAAACCAACTACTGAGTGGTCCTAATCTTTTTTCACTTTTGGTCCCCAGATTCAGGCGGGAGCCACTTTGACGAAACTCAAAACTTGAAGGGCGCTTGGGACCGTCCTTATCCCACTAACTAAAAAAGGTTAGTCCTCCTCCTCTTTATCCTTTTCTTGATTCTGCAGGTTTCACCTTCACTTTTGTAAAATCTCCATCCTCTTTCTTTAACCAGGTGTATATTCGAAATTTTGATGACTAACTTAACTTTGCATCGGCGTGGACTACATATACATTTCAGTAGAACGTAGGAGCATAACTCGACTTGTTAATTAACAACAAACTCCCCGTGGCAGCGTCTCTTTTGGTCATAGTTTTCATCTTTTTCTATAAGGTAATGTTACTTCCCTTCAGTTTTACATGTCTACACAAACTATTAGCTATATCTGAATTGTTTTCTCTACTACCATATTTCCTATCTGCGTATACTCTACCTTCTCGGACATTACACTGTATATTGTTGTTACTAAATATGTAACTCTTTTGTCAATGTATTTGCAGGATGAGCTAAAGACCAGAAGAGTTAAAAGAAAATGCCAAGAGGGGAAATGACAATGATTTTTGTTTCCAAGATTCTTTTATTTAAGTAGTCAGGAATAGGAGCAGGGAGATTCAATGACAAGAAGAGCATGAGTGAAAAATAATCATGTTTGAGTTTTTTTTACTTTTTGTATTTAATGATTCTGATCATCTGATGTATACTCAATTGCAAACGTGATACTTAGTAAAAAAACATTTATTTATTTAAACCTCTTTGCCAATGATTTACCTGAAAAGTAGTACTACTGCTTATTTTTTCTTGGTTTACTCACTGTATTAGGCTGTCTGTTTTTTTTTTCTTCTACTGTAAGGTTAAAGATAAAGTAAGTAGACAAGTTTACAGAGTTTACAGGTAAAGTCATATTTGATTCAGAAGCACTTTATTCTTGGAAAGATACAGTTCACATTCTTCTCTTTTATTGTCTCTAGTGGGAAATGGTAAATATTTTTTCAGTTTTTGTTTACCACTAGGTGTGACAGAACCAAAAGACCTTAGCTTTATAGAATCTAAGTTAAGACTCCAAAATTTGCATTTTTGAAGTTGTGATCTTTAGAACTTTGAAGTTAGTTGTATTTGGATATGCATTTTAGTTGGAAAAATTTGATCTTTTGGTGTGGAAGTGAAATTTCTTTCACAAATAGTTTGAACTTAAAAATCTTTTGAAGATGAATTTTTCGAAATTTAATCTAAAATTTATGATCAAATAAATATTTGAAGATGAAATTTTAAACAGGAAAGTTAAAAAAAAGTTTATAAAAAAAGTAGCCCATATTTTATTCACATAAAAAATAGCCCAAAATCAACAAAACTATACGTGACTATACAATATAGTTTGTCAAAAATTATAGAAAGCATATACTATTATACAAGGTATATTACTTAAACATGAGCTATACACTAAATATATATTATGATATACAAATGTACACTGACTATACATGCCTATACAATGAAGGCTATTTTTTAAAATTATTCTTTAAGTTTAGTGTCTCCCGATGTAATTTGCTCTTGGTAAAATTTAATCCAAAATTTGTGATCAAAGCTACTAGCCAAGTATTTTGTGTGGATAGTTCTAGTTGGATTTATCTCTTAGATTTTGGTTGGATGGAGGCTAAATTAAATAAATTTAGTAGGAAGCCTAAGGCAAAAGGGCAAGATCTATAAATGATGTAAATTGGGATCTGGCAACAGGCGACTTTTTTGCGATAATTATTATAATTGATCTCGTTAATTTTTCATTTGCTTTTTATTCTACTCGTTCAATTTCATATCTAGTATTTTCAGTCTTTGGGAATGATATTTTTTAGATTAGAATCTTTCATAAACAACTTCTTTATGCGTTTTAATAAGTACACATTTATTTTTGAGTTTCATACCGAGCGAGTTTAGCCTTTTTACAAGAAATTTGTTGCTCCCTAGAGATATCATGAAACTTGAAGTTACAAATGGGATTTGATTTTAATGCTTAGAATGATTAACATGATATTAAACCATGCAGAAATTGAAGATATTGAGGGGGAATAATATAAAGGGAAAAGTAACAGCACCCATTGTATGACTTCTTTAATGGTCCTAAAGAGTTGATATGACTTGTTATTGACTGTGAGGACCCTAAAGATGTGACATACCTTGCTTTAATTTACTATTTACTGGATTTAGAATTTACAAAAGTATGGTCTGAACAAAATTGGTTGGTTACGACTTAGGACTAGGAACAGGATAATTTAGTTAGTTAACCTTAGTTTTACTGCTTTCTTTGTGACATTTCCATAATGTGACAATTATGGCTCGTTAATAGTAAGTCAAAGAGATTACACTTCTTTTAAGCCGAAAGTCTATTGCAAATTTCATCTCTACCGCTCATAAGATAGAAATAAAATTTGCATTTATTTAGACATATCTAAATTCCACGTTTGAAATCACAATGAAAATATTCAAACAGTTGGGAATTGAATTTTTTTTAGTAGTGTTTATTTATGAGGATTTTTTAAAAAGAGGAAAACACTTAAAACATAATAAGGCAAAAATAGTTACAGTTTGCTAAAATTACGATTTGTAGCCACATATTATAGGAGAGAGGCGAGCGAAATCGAGAGAGGGAGGAGAGAGGCAGCGAGAGAGGATAGAGAGGTGAATTGTATATGTATATTTATCAAATTATATGTGTATATCTGTCAAATAATTGTATATGTGTAACTAATATACATACATATTCATATATCTGGCAAGCGAAATTGGGAAAGTGAGGAGAGAGGCGAGCGCGATCGAGAGGGAAGAGAGTGGCGAGCGAGACAGGGCTGAGAGTGGAGAGAGACAAATTGTATATATGTATATCTGTCGAATTGTAGATGTATATCTATCAAAATAATGTATATATGCACCTCATATACATATATATTTGTATATCTGGCAAGAAATTGGAGAGAGAAAATACTAACAAAACCCTAATTATAGCTATAAAATGTAATTTTTTCAAACTATAATAATATAATGCAAATAAATATCATATCTTTACCTAATTACGTAATTTATCCTTTATTTATTTTATTTATCTAGTAGTAGTGGAATTTCATATTTTTCTCAAGCTTTATCATGTACAAGTTGGTTGATGAGACAATATTCCATCAAGTGTTGAAAAAAAGGGCAAAAACACTACTCATGTAGCTTTTAATAAAAGAGAGAAGCATTGAAGCTCAAAGCACTTAACAAACATCCTGCAGACTCTTTGCAGACAAGGGAATATATATAGACAAAAAGGTTTCTTTTCTTCATTATGTCTTTGTCTCTATATATTAATATACTATATTACTTTTTTTTTTTAATGGGGATGGAAAATTGACAGGTTAAAAAAGAAAATCTAAGGGGTAACATGAAAAAGTAAAAAAAAAAAAAAGACAAGTTAATGGGAGAAGTCATGATTTATATTAAGACTCTTTTTCTTTTTCAAGACATGTCAATTTCAGTTTTGTAAATTTGCAGCAAAGAGTGCTCGACATAAATCAGAGAAACTAATACTATTAAGCATAGTTTCATACAAAAATAAATAGCGCAAAAATTATTTTTTATTACGTATTTGATTCATTACTTCTTATCTAATCTTGTGCTTGGTTTAAAAGTCTATAAAAAACTTCTTTCGAATTATACCCTTGAATTATTATGAAATTGTAATTAGATTAAATTAGATTATTTTTGTATGACTTCTAACTAGTTAGGAGAATAATAATTTAGTCATCATGTTAGCTATTTTCTCATTTGAATTATTTAAGAATAAATAATTGTGATCTTAATAAATTCATCATTAATAAAATGTCAATTTTTAAATTAATAAAGATAGACTATTTATTATTAAAATCGAAAAGATGGTTAACAATTGTAAAATAAATAATATATATTTACGCATAAAATTTCAAAGTTGTAGTTTTAATATAGTGTTTATATTTTACAAGATCACTCAACTTTGGGAATATATCTAACATCATTGGACTTTATTTTGTATCAATAAAATCACTCAACTAAATTAATTATAAAAAAAATTTGACATGGCAAAATTTTTTTGGTCTATTATGTAAATATGAAACCACAAATAAATAAAATTTAAAAATTTGACATGATAAATTTATTTGGTTTTATGTTATGAAATATGAACTCGCAAATAAATAAAATTGTAAGCTAATTTATTTAAATAAATTTACAAGTACAGAACTACAAATATAAAACATAAAATCAAGAAAATAAAAAAAAGTGTAAAAGAATTTGAGGGATATTTTTGTCTTTATATATTTTATCCATGGTATTTAATCCAACTTATTAGTTAATACCAACATATGGGAGGTATTAGTTAATACCATGTATGTGGTATTAACTAATATATGGATTAATTATACATGGGTCCAAAAATCCTACCAAACATGGTATTAACTAATACCATTCCCCTAATCCTGCATTATTTGTCCTAATACTTCCTACCAACCCCAAAGTGTATCTGTTTTTAATAAATTCTTATTATAGTTTTAAATAGTTAACACTAGAGAATGGTGGGTTTTTCCGTTGCAAAAATGAATTTATAAATATACACGAAAGATGTAGAATGTTTTTTTCTCTTTCGAATAACTAACCTTAATTGTCATATTATAGTTTATAGTTTCGTGTCATAATATAACACAAGTTATATATGTCTAGGCATAAAAAGTTGTCACTTGAGGGATCGTTTGGGACAAAGGATAATGGATAACTAATCTCAAGATAATTTTAGAATGAGTTTATCCCATGTTTAATAGAGATAATAAATCGAGGGATAAATAATCATGTGATAACGCGTTCCTATAAAACTTATGTTTTTAGAGTTAGGCATAAATTCAATTCATAACCCACAAGTTGTATCTTATAAAATATAACTTAAATTAAGTCGTATCGAACTTATGTATATGCATTAGAAGGCATTACTTTTAGTTCATATAAAATTTATGCCAATAGAAGCATCCTTTAGTTTCATAATCCACAAAGTTATGTTAATGCATATATAATTTATTCCTACAGAATTTTTATTAAATAAGATAAAATTTCTCTAAATTTATATCGAATACGATAATAAAAAATTAAAAATCACCCCAAAACAAATATAATCCGCGCGAAATTAAACTTGATTGATATTTGCAACAGTTACAAAGAGACTTTTTCTTTTTTTCATGAGTTCTGAGAAATCCACTAAGGTCGATATTTATACTTTTAATGAATGGGACAGTTCTTCAAATTCTAATGGCATTTGTACAGTCAACAGTCCCATTTGCTTTGTCTCTGGGACCATAACCTTGCCATATACTACAAAAAACAACTCCACCATCATTCAACTTTTGTTCCATACATATTTCCACATATAATGGGAAGAATCAGAATTTTCATTAAAAGATTCAAAATCTAAAGAAATAGTCATACAAACTAGTCGAAAGAGGATTCAACATCTAATATATATCCATAAAAAGTTATTTGAACCATATATAAATAATATAATTTTCTTTCGAAAAGAATTCAAATGAAACCCTAATCATAATATAACTCCAACCCTGTTCATATATACAAATGAATGAAGCAAGAAATTTTAATGTAAAATTCAAAAAGAAAAAAAATTATAGATGTACTCTTTGATTATTTAATTTAGTGCTTTTCGATAATGTGACTGAAATATACATAATTTATACACTTCTATTATGTATATGTCATGTATAGGTATATATATTATACGTCATCACCAAAAAATGTAGTGCAATGGATGAAATTACTCCTCCTCCCTTGATCAAATATTTCGAGTTCAAGCTATCAATATAAAAAAATCTTCCCAAATGAAATCCTACGTGATATGAATTCGAAATAGTCGAGTTTCCGCTGATGAAAAATAGACATACACAAATAGGGTTTTTTCTTGAAGTTTTGCTAGAGTAGAAGTAGGGGTCTTCTCAATTACTACAAGATTTTTATTGATGTGATTGAAGGTAAAAGAAAGATACATGTATGGGAGACACTTGTTGTATCTCTGTCTGGGCGGCATTCTCCTTCACTAGCATAAGGCGGTGGCATGCATGCTTTTGTGCCCACTTTCATGAATGACTTATTTAATTTATAGCCAAATCTTTTTATAATGATATTTGTATTATAATTTAAACGGTTTAAATATATAAAAATATTGCGTTTACTATTCGAAATTGATAAAAGAAAAATGTAAAGAGATTATGCACATAGATAGTCATAATAAACTTCAGGTAAAAACGTCTGATGTTTGATCTAACGTTTGATGTTTGATCTTGATAAGTGAGATAAGAATGTCTAAGTCAGACGAAATTCGAAATAAATTAGTTTATTAAACAAAAGTTAAATCAAATATAAATTAAATAATGCCACCAAAAGTGGATATTTATGCATCGTCTAATGGGTTTGACCCGTAAAATGACTTGTTTTCAACATAATTGGGCCTAGGTTTTTTAAGCCCATTTACAATTGAGATGTTTTGGCCCAAGTTCTTGTAAGCTTGTTGTTTTCAAAAGTTGTGCCACAGGAAAAAAGAAGAGGAGGAATTTAGCGTATTGTCACTCAAAAATACATTAATTATGCTCCATAGTTATAGTTTGAGTAATCATATTTCGTGATTATAGTTATAGCAACGTTTGTGTAATTCACGCAATATTTGTATATGTTTGTATAATTCGTTATACAATTCGTGCACAACATTTGTATAATTTGACATACAAATAACACACCATGGTGTGTTATTTTGTTTGATACACCCAACGAATCATCAACCTATACCAAACAATAACTTTTGTAATGAATCACTATATTCAACACGTACAGTGCTAATGAACCAACAACATATATGAATCATTATATTATGACAATAAAAATATACAACCTCACGTCTACATATGTGTAGTGATTCATACACAATTAGTTACTTAAAACGTCCAATGTCTAAATTTTCAGCTACCCGTTTTATAAAACACCTCATGGGCACGATTTTTCAGTACACCAAAACTCACAAAAAATAAAAATATACAAGATACATACTACCCACATAAATCACTATATTTTCATAATAAATCAAAGAACAATTTTTAGAATCATTGACAGCTACTATGTTTGAAAAAACAAACCTTAGGCAAATAGGGTCGATTAATTACGGATTGGGCTTTCTTCTTCGGCTTTTTTGAGATTTTTGGATCTGGAGATTTGAACTTGAAGCTTTGTCCTTGTTCGATTTCATTTCTCCCTTTTTCTTCATTGCCATAAGATCATGAGTGTGTTTAGATATGTTTTCATGAAAAACTTCATCGTTAGAGTCATACGCACCATCTCGGATAGCTTGTTCTTGCTCTAATTGAGTGAGCCCAATGCTAAAGGATGGTGGACCCATATGTATCTATATATGAAAGTTGAAAAATATGCAATTAACAATGAATTTAAAATAGAAATCGTATGAAATTGAAATGGAGGAAATGAAGTTAACTTACTTTGTTTTAAAAAAAATGATAATAGAGGGAGAAAATGTCGGTTGAAATATGAGAGAAGTTAGAAGTAACTGAATCAATTTAAACTTGATTTTAGGAGCAAAAATAGGATTTGTGGCGGAGGAGATGGGATTGTGGATGAAGTGTATCAGGCGTGTAGAGTGAAAAATAGAAAAATAGGGGTTTTTAAAATTTGTAAAAATAGTAAAAAATATTTAAAAATAGTGAAAAATAAATGTGTACTTCCGTAAATTTAAACTGATGGAAACACACGTAATTAGGACTTAAACTAGTTGGATTTATGTTATTTGGTCCACAATTTGTAACTTTGTCAATTGCTCCCTCTGCCTCCATCTGGTTTTCAGAAGCCCAATCGACTAAACATAAGGAGTCAACTATGGCCCAACTCATTTCTCTAAGGGAAAAGCCCATTCAAGAGTACAGGCCCATATTGAGTTTCTTAGGAGGCCCATATGGAATTTTACGCAAATCTCATACTTTTTAGAACTAATTCCAACTAATATTAACTTTTTTTAAAATTATCAAAAAAAAAAAATATTACAAAAAAACAGAACCAGTGATACATGTCGAAAAGGTAGGAGCATTAAGGGATTTCAATAATGATACATAGAGAAGTAGTTTTGTGATTTTTCAAAAAACTAGGACTTTTTGATAATTATATTATACATGTTGTGTATTTGTGTAATTTTTAGTTTAACTTTTAGCCTTGTTGGTGTAACAAATTAAATTCTTGGGGATTTGGATTGGTACAAAATTGGGAAATTACCTACATATTATATTTAGAAAATATTTACTATGTATAGCAATATTATTTTAATACATATATAATTCACTTTTAATATTTTTTATCAACATATAAGTATAATATATTTTAAAACACTTATAATACATCTTTATAATTTTAATACATATTTTATACATAGTGTAATTCATTTATATTACATGCATAATTCATTTTAATATGTAATGTAGGTTTTTCACCAAAATTATTATAAGACATTTTAATACATATACTTTACTTATATAATTCACTTTTATTACATAATACACTTGTTATAAGTGGTAAATATTTTTTAAATATAAAATATCTAGGTAATAA
Source organism: Solanum rostratum (assembly GCA_029948455.1). Lineage (NCBI taxonomy): Eukaryota > Viridiplantae > Streptophyta > Magnoliopsida > Solanales > Solanaceae > Solanum > Solanum rostratum. The sequence continues at coordinate 4,919,307 of CM057048.1, forward strand.
ATAAAAATATATTTAAAAAATAATAAATATTTTATAAAGAGATTAAAAAGATAATTATTCCTACAAAATTCTATTCATTTATTCTATTGTCATAAAAATGTATACGATTATACGTAATAGACACGTGTATTTCTACTTACACTCATATATTCAATGTATAATAACTATTTATAAACATTGACACGTCCAGCTCCATGTCAAATGTAGATTGTTGATGATCATACCAAAAACTTATTTTTGTTGAGAAGATATTCTATTTTAAAAAGAACTCACTATGTATTTTAAAATTGTTCACTATATAACACACGCAGGGCGGACCTAGGGTGGGGAGAGGGGTTACATTCCAACTCTCTCGATAAAAAATTATACTATATATATAAAGTAAATTTTCTATATCTTGTATATAACCCCTTAAATAATAATTAAAGTCTAGCATAATGGTAAGATTCTTTTGAAACGAACCCTCATGCTCAGGGTTCAAATCAAAATTATATTTTATTGATTTATTCACATATTTATACTTTTATTATATTTTGAATTCCGCTAAATTTAAATTAAATCCGCCATCAATTACACATCTATAAAATTTGTCAGTCCATGCATGCTACAACATTTGCATTATGTTGGGTGTCTTATTGCTGTGGCATAGTGAGATGCAGCAAATTGTGTTTTTTGCAATATCGAAGAGCCAAATCTTCGTCGTTTTTGCATGCATGCGTCTTCTTTGCCATGTGTTTTCTTCATCACGTGTACAATTTGTATTTTTGCAAAGGCATATTAATTGGCTATTTTTAGTAGTTTTTGATTTTTTAAAATATATATTTTTTTAATTTTAAAAGTATGTAAATAAATATAAAAAAATACTTTTAAATGTTTTTGTAAGTACTTTTCACTTTTAACTTATAATACATTTTAAAAAAAGTTATTGTATTGATTTTGTGAACTATGATTTATCCAATCATCGATATACAAGGTTAATTATCCCATTTGAATTACTAGTGGGGAAACTAAAAATTCTAATAATACAAATTAAACTCTAAGGGGTCATTTGCTTAAGAAATTACGAGATATTTCGAAATTGTAACCTTAGCATTCTACTCTCCAAAATCCTATAAGGGATGAATGATATAGACATATAGCTCATATAATTAGAAATAACGTACTTATGTGGTTATGAAAGAGAGATTAAGTGAAACAAAATTGTTATAAAATATTTTAAGGAAAAATCAAATTTACCCCTTCTCCACTCCTTTCTTAAAAAATCTATATTATTTTTATTTTTAAAAATAAATAAAATTCTATCTCACCCTCATCTAATCTTTGCTCCTATTTATTTTTATTTATTTTCATTTTTTATAGTTATTTACACATAGTTTTAGAAAATATATTTTCTCTCTTCATGTACTGAATATAACAGAAATAAAAATTTATTTTAAGAAAAATATTGTGGCAAGTAAAAAATAATTTTCTAAAAAACAAAGGATTAGATGGGTAGAGTAGAATTATTTTTTATAAAAAGATTAAAATAATATCTAATTCATTATTTGCTGGGGGCAGGGCGGGGCGCGGGGAGGGATCAAGTAAGAATTTCTTTAAAAGAATTTATAAAGAATTTTTCTTAAACTAAAATATTGGTTGGTTTGGGGGTGGGTGCGGGGGGATGGTGAGAGGAAGTGATTCTTTTTTTATACTTGTGTATCAAGTAAAAGAGAAGTAAAAAAATGATTTTAAAAAGAATCTTGTGGTAAGTAAAAGTAATTGAAAAAAGAATCAAAGCCGAGAATTAAGTGGGGTAAATTTTTTTTTAAAAAAATTAAAATAATATCTATAATATAATTTTAATTTGGGGGGGGGGGGGGAGGTTATGGTGAGAGAAAGTAGTGGAGTGAGGTAAGAAAAATATTTTATATTTTATTTTATAATTTTTTAAAAATATAATACTGTAATATTTAATTTATATTAATACTATAATTTCTTTTTGTCAACGTGAAATATTTTGTCCAGGTGGAGTGCGATATGACATTTTTATTTTAAATAAAAGAGAAATTGTAGTACACACATCATGGTAAGAGTAAAATAAAAGAGAAATATATGTTTTTCAAACTAAACTTACACTCCCAATAGTTTAGATATATAACTCAAAAACAAAATTTAAATATACTTAAACACTTATTTTAATTAAATATGAATAAATAAAAATTAACAAGTATAACAAAGAGACATGCCTACATATTAATTAGCTCTTCATCAATTTTTCTCCTCGAATTTATACCACTAGATAGAGAGTACTCTAGCGGCCAGCTTTTATTAAAAGTGAAAAACTCTCACGAAAAAGTACAAGCAAAGGGGACTAGGCCTTACCTTACCAAATCCTAATGAGGTATTAAACCTTTACTAATTAACAAGCGTGAAGAAAATAAGAGCTAGAGAGAACTAAGTATCTTATGATCACCACAGAGTTTGTTATATACTCCATGATGACGTTACAAATGAAGATACTTAGATAATGCAAAAATATAAAAACCAAGAAGAAAGTTGAGTTTTCTCAAACTTCCTTTTACAAATGTATAAATTAAAAAAGATAGATTGTCAGTCTAAAGTAACATGAAGTTTCTTCTATTGTTATCTTCTTCTTCAAATCTGTCCAATAATAATTGATAGTTTATTATTTTTTCTTGGATTTGTTGGATCTTTCTGAAGCTATTAATACTGTCATGTGATTTTGCTTTGCCAATTGCATTGGTAGGTGTCTTCGAACAAACTCTCCAATCACTTTACCATCCCAACTATGTTGTCTTCCATGTGATTCTTTTTTATTTTGTTGCTTCCACTTCTTTGTTGCCTAGGTGAGATATCTCCATCCCTAGCCACTTGATCGAAGCATATGTCTAACATTTTATCTTCCTCATCAACGTCAAAGGAATCATCGCCGCCCAAATCAATTGCATATACATTAGTTAGACTAAATCCTGACACCAATTCTTCCTTACAATCATACTTTCTTCTTTATAGTGTTGATTGCTACCAATTGGAGTAACTACCAAAGGCTGTTCATCAATTCTTCTCATTCTCACTCACCCATTTAGAGCCAAGAATGTCTTCATTGGTAATGTATACTATAGAATCAAACAAATAATGAATAGGGATAATAATTAATGATGGAGTTAAATTTTTTTAAAAATTGATATAAGTAAATAGGATAAATTAGTAGAAGAAAATTCACCGTTTATATATAAACGGAAAGAATAATTTTAATTATATATAAATAATATAATTTTTGACTTAATTTTGATTGAACCCCTGATCATAAACTGACTCCATCGTGATAACGATTTTGAAAATAGCATTAATACTTATCAACACACCGTATATTTCCACATCTAGCCACGTAATATTTTTCTTTTTGTTGTCTATGCAGTATCTGGTGCCCTCATTGGAGACTGACTAATTTGGATTATCACTGGGTAGGGCCATTCATGAAAAACGCTCCCTATAAAAAAAAAAAATATACTTAGAGTTCGAACTCGAGACTTCTGGTTAAAGGAGAAGCAACTCCTACCTAATAATCTTATTATCATGCCAAATCTTTTGTCCTTCACAAATTGTCCGTACACAGTACTCACACAATACTGTCATGTGATTTTGCTTTAGGTGTCGTCGAACAAACTCTCCAATCACTTTACCATCCCAACTATTTTGTCTTCCATGTGATTTCTTTTTTATTTTGTTGCTTCCACTTCTTTGTTGCCTAGGTGAGGTGTCTCCATCCCTAGCCACTTGATCGAAGCATATGTCTAACATTTTATCTTCCTCATCAACGTCAAAGGAATCATCTCCGCCCATCAATTGCATATGCATTAGTTGGATTAAGTCTTGATACTATGACCCTGATTCATTCTTCCTTGCAATCATACTTTCTTCTTTATAGTGCTGATTCCTACCAATTGGAGTATCCATCAAAGGCTCTTCATCAATTCTTCGCATTCTCACTCACCCATTTAGAGCCAAGTATGTCTTTGTTGGTAATGTATATCATAGAATCAAACAAATAATGAATAGGGATACCAATTAATGATGGAGTTAAAATTTTTATTTAAAAAAATTTAAAAATTGATAATTAAAGGATAAATTAGTAGAAGAAAATTCACCGTTTATATATAAACAGAAAGAATAATTTTAATAATTTTTGACTTAATTTTGATTGAACTCCTAATCATAAATTGGCTTCGCCATGATGACAATTCTGAAAATAGCATTAATACTTATCAACTCGCCGTATATTTCCACATCTAGCCACGTAATAATCTTTTCTTTTTGTTGTTCATGCAGTATTCGATGCCCTCACATTACGTAGGATCCATTCATGAAAAACGATCCCTATCAAAGACTTTTTTATAGGCAAAATTCGAACTTGAAATTTAAGGGAGGAGCGGTAGGACTCCTGCCTGATAATCTTATTATCATGCCAAATTCTTTTGTCCTTCACAAATTGTCCGTACACAGTACTCACGTGACATGCACGTAGCCTCTTCCTTTCCCACACTAGTCAATTTCCTTCACTATAAATCCTCACTCATCAAATCAACATTTCTTCAACCCCATCTTCTAAAACTTTTCATCCATCAATCAATTTCTATTATGGCAATTTTCACTAGATCAAAGCTTTTATTTCTCTTCTTCTTGATCCTCTCTTTGGTCCTCGCATCCCAATGCAATGACCAAAACCCTCTGAAACAAGTCTCGAGGTGTGAGCTCGAGACTTGTTCGAGGGAATCTCAGGTTCAGGGCAAACGTCCCGAACAACAAATCCAGTGTCAGAGGAGCTGCGCTTTGTATTACGAGCGCGCTCAACAAAGAGAGAAGGGACATGGAGAAGATAATCAAGGACCAAAAGGTGGTGTTAATAATACTTTTTTCGTTTTTAAGTTATTTGTGTTACTTAGCTTCTTTTGAAAAAAATAAAAGTACTTTCTTCATTTTAAAAAGAATGACCTTCTTTTTTTTTTTGTGGCATGTTTAAGACTACGAAATTAAAGAACATTTTGCTGCATTTAACATAATTTTAATTTTAGATCATAAAAATTTAAAAGTCTTATTTATTTTCTTACGCTTAATACCAAGTTAAGCTAAAGCATTTTTTTAAAACGAAGGATGTAGTACCTTTTATATTTGGTGAGTTTTACTAACACTCGTTTATAGTTAATATCCTTAAGAATACTTTTATATAGAAATAATATGACATCTCTAATTGTCAATGGTATATTTAGTACTAGTTACTAATTTATGTAATTGAATATGATTTTTCATTATTTTTTCCACAAAATTAGTTTTTGAAAAAATGTGTAGTGAAAATAGATTTCATATTGAAATGTTAGAAAAAATTTTAACTATTTTTTTTTTGTGGTGAAAATAGATTTCATTGAATTCCACTGTATATATATATATTTTTTTCTTTCCTGGCATAGAAGGTAAACACATTCATACAATTTAATACACATCTATACCATTTTCATATTCAAATTCATGCCTACTCTTTCCCAACCATAAAAATAGTTCCAAAATCAAACCAAAAAGCATGCTAATACTGTAGCTCTTGAAAACATGCATATTTTATATTAAAAAAATATAAAAATTAAATAACATATATCAGAGACTTGTCTACCTAAACAAATTTAAAAAATTAAGCACAACATACATATATTCATTCCAAAGGCTTGACTATCTTAAAATAACTTGGTTGCATATAAATAGGGGTGACAATTGGGCAGGTTGGGTCAAATTTAAGAGATAATAATGTGTCAAGATAATAAATAGGTCAAGATCCAACTCAACCCGAATTTGCTTGGATCAAAATGGGTTGGGTGAAAACGGGTTAGATAGCTGGTCAAGACTCAACCTGACCCAACTTTTACTAGGTTTTACTTATTTTATTTATTTATTTTTCAATATTTTAGTATTTAATTAAATTACATTTTTCTTTATTATGGCTATATTAAATTAAAAAAAATATTTTAAAAATATTTTGATAAGATCTCTCTAGAGTCAATTCGGGTTGCATATCAACCCAATTTTAAATGGATTGAAATGGGTTGGCTTGAGCTAATAATTAACCCGCTCAAAATTCAACGAGTTAAACAAATTGAGCGGATTGAATTTAATTTTGCCACCCATTCGTACAAACTCCATACCAATTTATATTGTGAACAAGGGACACACACACAAAATACCAATTTCACATAAAAATCCATGCGAATGTTTGCCAACAATAACCAAAAAAATTCAAAATCATACCAAATGTAACCAAATTAAAATACTAATTTCACATTCAAATGCATACCAATAATTGCCAACAAAAAAAACATAAAAAAATCATACCAAAGACATGTCAATATGATAGCCAAATTAAAATATCAATCTCACATTCAAATACATGCCAAAAAAAATAAATATAAAATCATAGCAAAGGCATGCCAATACTGTAACCAAATTAAAATATCAATTTCATCTCCAAATGCATGCCAATGTGTGGCGACAAAGAAAAACCAAGACCATACCAAAAGCAACCCAATACTTAGACCAATTAAATGCATATCTATTTTATACTGAAATAATGTGTCACATTGTTCTTGACCAGTGTTTGAGTTAAAAAGTGAAAAATGGATGCCTCTACTTAGACATGTGCTTCATTTACGGCAAGTCTACGGCTCTTTCTAGGGATAGATGAAGCTTTATGATTTTTGTTCATGATGTTGAAGAACTCTGGTGCTTCGAGAATGGAGGGATTGAGGAAGGTGAAACAATAAAGTGGAGATTTTTTTTCCCCCTTTGAATGTCTGCATAGTGAAAGAGGTAATGAAGATGAAAGAAAAAAATAGGCTTAACTCATAAACAGACACTTAAACTTGTCTATTAGGAACTTGTCTTAGTTTAAGTGTCTAAGTGAAAAATGAGAACAAATTTAGGTGTCTATTTATGAATTAAGTCAAAAAAATAACTGACAAGTTGAGAGATGTGAATATGAATATGAATATAAATATGAAGAGATGTGTTAAACTGTCTTTTTCTCTATATAGTTATTATTTCGAATTTTTAATTAAATAATTTTTAAACTAGAATAAAACTATCGTAACATGTAATAATCGTTTTAGATAGTAATTTTAAAATAATATATTTAAATAATGTAATATATGCTGTTAAATCAGTATGTGGTGATTTTTTCATATAACAATCTTGAAATATTTTAGGAACATAGAACCCATCTTTCAACCAACATGGGACAGAGGGAATACTAGACTTTGTTGCCTTTATATAATTCTGTTATTGTGTTTCTTGTTTCTTAACAGGCCAGGGGGAGTCTGAGGAGAGATTCAGAGTATGTCAACAGAGATGCTGGACACATGAACAAGTATCACCATGTGTACAACGTTGTCAACAAGAGTACCAAAGAGAGCAACAACAACATGGTGGGTATGAGACCAGACAGAGAGAACAAGAAGAAGAGAATAATCCCTACTTATTCAAGTCTCAATGGTTCGAGGCTCAATTCAGAATCAGTCATGGTGATTTACGCGTCGTTGAAAAATTCACTCAAAGATCACAACTTCTAAGAGGAATTGAAAAATATCGAGTTGCTTTCCTTGAATTGGAGCCTCACACTTTCATGATGCCTCATCATTGTGACAGTGAAGCTATATTTTTTATTGTTAGAGGTAATTTATTACTCCCCTGTTTCAGTATATGTGACACTCTCTCTTTTTTAGTTCATCTGGAAAGGATTCAAACAACGTCTCTTTTCCTTATTTGACCACTATCTAAGTGTCCCGCTGAACAATAAAGAAGAAAAATAAACTAAAACATAAGCGTTGAAATGACTTTAATATAGGCATTTTGGTAGACCTAACAAAGTTCATTTTTTATTTCTTAATTTCCATGCCTAATCTATTGAAGAATGAAAAAAGTTCACATTGTTGATTAATGAGATGAGTGGTCTCTTTATAAGGCTTGAGCAATCCTCCTCAGCTTTTAGGGTGAGAGTTAGGTCCAGTACCTACTTTTGTATGGTAACGGAGCAGGATCAATCTCACCCAATGTTGGGTCATGAAAGCTAAAAATTGCCCACACATTGGGCATGAGGTGAGGTGTCGAAGAATGAACAGAAGTCTCACATTGGTGGTTAATGAGATGAGTGGACTCATTATAAGGTTTGGACAATCCTCCTCCCTAGCTTTTGAGGTGAAACGGTGTCACATAAATTGAAACGTAGTGAGTAATTATTTCCATTTCCCTTGATGTTTTTGATTGCTCGTACACCACTAAATGTCTCTTTTGTTGCAGAATGTGATCTCCATTTTTCCTGATGTTCTTGATTACTTGTACTCCAATAAAATTTCAACTTTTTATACAGGGCAAGGAACAATTAGTGTAGCAGGACAAGATGACAAGAAATCCTTCAACTTGGAGAAGGGGGATGTATTCCGGCTGCCTGCTGGTACGACACTCAACTTCATCAACAGAGATAACAAAGAGAAGTTCTTTGTTTATGCTCTGGCCAAGTCCGGCAATGCCCCTGGTCAGTTGCAGGTAATCATAGTAGTACCAGTAGTCCACCAAAATATTCATAAAATCAAATATTCACTTCGAATATAACTTCTCTGTCTCTAAGGTAGAGGTAGGAATAATGTCTATCTTTTCTGACCTCACTTTGTGGTATTACATCGAGTATGTTGTTGTTTCAGTATTAAAGAGGTAGGGTTACCATCTGCACACACCCTACCCTCCTCATATCGTACTTTGTGGTATTATATTAGCTATGTTTGTTCTATAAGAAGTTTTCAGATGCTAAAATACTTATTTTTGGATTCAGGAATTCTTCAGTGCCGCAGGTGAAAATCCTGAATCCTTCTACAGAGCATTCAGCAGCGATATCCTGGAGACTGCTTTCAACGTGAGCCTCCTTAATTAACATTACATTTAGTCTTTTTTTTATGTTAGTTACAATGCTCAGTGTTCTTCATTATTTCGATTTGATTAGACCCCAAGGGACAGGTTAGAGAGGCTATTTGGACAACAAAAACATGGGATAGTAATCAAAGCCAGTGAAGAGCAGATTCGAGCTATAAGTGAATACGCCTCACGCTCCAGTGAGCAAACCAAAGGTAAAACACAAGGCCCTTTCAATCTGCTGAAGGAACGTCCATTGTTCGAAAGCAGATTTGGACAGTTCATTGAAGTATCTCCGGAAAGATTTGAGCAGTTGAGGGACTTGGATACTGCTGTTGGTTTCATGAACATCAACCAAGTAAGTCTCTTAGTTAAGTTATATAATTAAAGAACATAAATCTTGGTATCCCAAGCAATTTTTTGCAAAATTTATACTGTTAGTGTATATAGGTTGAAAAACTATATTATTGTAGGGTGGAATGGTACTACCATACTACAACACAAGGTCTACAAAGTTGGTAATGGTTGTAGAAGGAAATGCTCGCTTTGAAATGGCATGTCCTCATCTTGGTAGGCAAGGACGAGACCAAGGATCTCGTGGAGAAAGAGAACAAGAACAAGAACAAGAAGGAAATGTCCGTTACCAGAAAGTTAGCGGTAATCTAAACGTTCATGATATTTTGGTAGTCCCAGCAGGCCATCCTATTACGTTTATAGCATCCGGAAGCTCGAATTTGAGGCTAGTTGGTTTTGGAATCAATGCTCATAATAACAAAAAGAACTTCCTTGCAGGTATACTCCCTACTGTCCTCTCTTCTTTGAAATATTCCAACATCTTCAATTTATAAGTAGCCATATTTATAAGTAATATTAACATGCTATAGCAACTTAATGTGTTCTAGTTTTCATCCTACTAATTTCAATTAGTGCGTATTTGTCTCCATGTTACTGATTCATGATATGATGAAGGGGAGCCTTGGAGCAACTGATAAAATTGCAAGGTAAGACTGCGTACAATAGACCCTTATGGCTGGGCCCTTCTCCGGACCCTGCGTATAGCGGGAGCTTTAGTACACCGAAGTTGCCTTTTTTACTAATTCATGATACAGTGCTTTGGGCTTGCCCTTTTTACTAATTCATGATATTGTGTGTATATTTTACAGTATCAAGTGTGTTTCAATATTTTGCTATAGCAACTCAGTATTTTCTAGTTTCATGCTAGTATGACAGATTAATCCCATTTCTAGCTAGATAACTAGTCATTAATCATTACTAGTTATTTAAATACTCTTTAGACGATCTAATCGTTGTTATGTTTCAGATGACTTGATAGTGTAAAATTTATATCGTTACTTCTTGGTTGATATGAAATAATAGGTAAACAAAACATATGGAGAAACGTAGAGAGGGAAGTGAAAGAATTGTCGTTCAACACGCCAGGAAGGGAGGTGGAAGAGATTTTCGAGAAGCAAGACGAGTCCTACTTCGTGGCAGGACCAGAGCATAGGGAGAGAGGTGAAGAAGGAAGAAGGGGACATGAAGAACAATAATTGTCTTCAGTTTTGGACTTTGTTTTCTAAATAAGATATGCAGAATGCAGTTAAGAAAATATAAGGATGCATATGTGCCAAGTGAGAGAGCTTTGTGAGTTAAAAAGAGAAAACTCCTACCTACTAAAATAAATGGTGTTCTTGGCTTCTTATCTTGCCTGTGCAATGTATGTAACTTCTGCATCATAAATAAGTATTCTCCTATTTTGCACCTCCAGGATTCGAATTTGGTTATGTTTAATTTTTGCTCAAGTGAAATAACGACAAATGAAATAACGACAAGTAAAAAGTGAACAGAAAGAGTAAAACATATGAAACTTCTGCATGATTTTTCTCAAAATTGGTTAAAATATATGAAGCCGCAACAAAATTCAGATTATAAGATATCAATTGGAACTTAAAAACTAGCATTAATCCCATAAGATTAAACAACATAAATTGTTGTAAGTCTTCTTAGCCTTAACTAATTTCATATTACAAAATCAGTTGAAACTTAGTAAGCGTTTGGCCCCAAGTTTTCAAATATTCTTGACAAGTTTTGCTAAAGTTGCACCATGCATTTGGCCCCAAGTTTTCCCAAGAATATTTAGCGATTTCAGAGAATATAATTTATATTCATAAATTCTAAAAATTATTTTAAAAATCCCATAAGTTTTTCTTGCCATTCTATAATGAACATGTTACATAAAAAGAAAATAACTTTATAACATAATTGATAACAATCAACAATAACAAAATAACAATATGGGTAAAATCAATACATTAATTATATTAAAAATAGATTATTCTTTTTTCCAATGTTCTTACTCAAACTATTTTTTCCGAAAGTTATTATAACAAACTATTTTTTTATAAAATCTTGCATCAAATGGATTGCATCAATCTAAAGTGAAATCAATTTTGAATCAATTGGCTACGTTTTCAATGGAATGACTAAAATTGCAATAGAAGGTCATCGCCTAAATCCAATTGTAGCCGCTCCCAAAATCAACCTTTATTTGGACCTCTTAGCTCAAGCCCGGCCCACAGCTCCATACCCGACCCAGCCCACCAAAAATCCGTTCGTTTAAAAAAAATTGACCAGTACAGTTTTAATATGTATATTATATTAAGAAAATATTTATCATTTACATCAATGATAAATTATTTTTGCTAAACATTATAATATATTTTTAATACATATTACATAGAACTATTTATATAACATATATAATCAAGTTTTATTGATGGATAATATATTTATCACACACTTTAATACACGTTGTGTCAATTTTTAACCAAACAAGCACAACATACTTTTAAATACTCTTAATACATTTATATCGCATGCATAATTAACTTTTTTTAATACAAATACAGATTTATCATAACATTGCTATGTATTGCTGTAAATGGTCATAAATAAAAAGTATTCCTAAAATGAGTAATTATTTTTCAAAATGTACACACCTCTTATTCCATTTTAGTTGTCATGTTGCGCTTTTTAAAAGTGAATTCGATCAATTTTTAAAATTAAATTAAATTAATATTTTAAAATAAAAACTTAGATATTCAAAAATTATAAAAAAAATAATTATTATTGATTGCAAATTTTTTTTTGACATCAATATGATTAAAAAAATATATTTTAAAATATTAATTAAAATTTTACATAATTTAATTCTAAAAAATAGAAATAATGACAACTAAAATAAAATTAAAAAAATTATAATTTTTGTAAATTTCCTACTAAATTAAACTACCCTTTTTTTTTCTTTTTTTTAAAAAAAACCACACACCCCTATAAATTTGTCATCATATGCATGCTATAATTATTACATTGCATCATCTTGAATGTCTTTTTCTTGTGATGCGGCAAATAGTGTCATTTTGCACATATACTATACTTAGTATAAAGTTTTTATAAAATATTATAGAGGCAAATGTTCGTCGTTTTTGCATGCGTCTTCTTTGCCAAGTGTTTCTTAGTCACGTGTACACTTTGTATTTTAGTTCAAAGCCATCTTTCTTACGTAAATTTATAAAAACAAATTGTATTTTGCCTTGTTATTTTAAATTAATATGTACTTCACCTGTCACTTGCTCAACAACCAGATTGCTTTTAACAAAAATAGCATTCCACTAATTAAGTAATTAAGGTTATTCATAACATAATGTATATAATGTATTCCTAAACATTTAAGGTTAATTAACTCCAATTGAGTAATATATGTCTTGTTTAGTTAAAAAGAAAGTTGGATGTCATATTAGTAAGTAAATATATCGTGCATTTTATTTCCTTATTTAATAGATATAATGTATTTGATTAATTCACTTTAATTCTATAATGCAAAAACGTTTATGGGACCTTCAAGTTTTGTAGTTTAAGTTAAATCGTTCAAATTAAAGTAGATTTATAACAATAACATATCCAGTGAAAATCTTACAAATGGGGTCTGGGGAGGATAGAATGACCTTACCATTACCTCATAAAAGTAGAGAGACTGTTTCCTGGGAACCTTAAATTAAAGTAAATTTAAAAGAAAAGAATTTTATATAAATAAATAAAATATATAATTCCAATTGTGTCATCGCTTACTTTTTAAAAACAAATCATTAAAAATTAGTAACAAATACTAGTGAAAAAATTCTATTTTATATGATAATTAAGAAATTGTTAATAGATATATTAAACTTACAAATTTTCCCATTGTTCATATCAATGCACATAATATAAATTAGAAAAAAATATACATAGGGTGAAGGAATAGCTAGTATTGGGAACGGTTCACATTTAAAAGTCCATATTAATTTTATCAAAAAAAATTAATTTTATTTTAATTTAATAAGTGATCAAATAAATTTATGATAACTATGTTTAGTAAAATGCTCATCTTATATGGTCTCGATTAAAAAAAAATCAGGCCATTCAAAAATAATCACAATAAATCTCCATTTCCTGCAAAGTTATAATGATGAATATTAGCTAAAAATTTATTTTAATGAGAGATTAATATTGAATTTGATAAGTAATTTTTCTTTTTGTCCTTATCGTATCTTTGTTGAGTCTAAATTTAGACAGGGATGGGTTCGTTTTTTACAGTTCGATTTTTTCCTAAAATCAAAGATAGAACGAAAGAGAATTTGGCGGTTCGATTTCGGTTCGGTTTTGCCAAAAGAAAAGTAAACCATTGATTTTTCGGTTCGATTTTTTTCGGTTCAATCTTCAGTTTTTGTTCGATTTTTCGATTTTTAAAAATAATTTTTTAAAGTAAAATAATATGTTGGGTAGAGACATATCATTGTATAGATATGCTAAACAATTGGTAAAGAGTAAAGTTTAGATTAGTACAATTATCACAAATATAAGAACACATGTTCTAGAAAAATAAATATCAAATACTCCTTGGAAGGTTCAAGTCAATTGTGTGTAACCAAAAGAAATTATCAAACAATTATCAAATACTCCTTCAAGTATCAATTAGTTGATAGTAGTCAAAAGACTTCTCGTTGAAAGCTTCAAATCTTTGTCTCTTTCCTGTAACAAGAAAGACTTTCCTTCTTAGCCATGTGGCCTATAAGTATAAACGACATAGTATAGCAAAATCAATTTTTGACGGTTCGATTCGATTTTAGAAGACGAAATCGAAATCGAAACCGCACAGAATCGGTTCGGTTCCCTTTTTGTGTTCGATTTCAATTTTTTACAGTGCGATTTTTGTTTAATATTTTTCAATTGATTTCTGTTCGATTTTCGATTTTACGGATCCATCCCTATATTTAAATCTGTCTTTGGTGAATTATAAGTTGGATATTTTGGAAAAAGAGAAACAATAATAATTTTTCAATTTTACGTATTCAATCCTCAATACTTATCAACTCGCCGCATACTTCCACAGATATCTTTATTAACATACTAAATTCTTTGTCGTATATTAATTGTGTCCGTACCCCAAATCACTTGACACACATATATGTGATACATTATGACACAAATGTTAGAAAAATTATGTGATATATATATATTTTTTCTATTTTAGTTTATATAAAAATATGCTGAGTAAAAATGATCAAAACATTTGATTTGAATATCAAATGTTAGAAATATATATTATTGTTGAGTTTTGATATCAAATTCATGTAGAATTATTTCACAAATATTTTTAAAATAATACATATTTAAAATACATTACAAAATCAATATATATTTAAAAAAACATAATAAAATATAAAAAATCATTTAACTCTTTAAAATGTAAGACCCTTATTAAATATTAAATATATTTAATAAATAAATTACTTAAATTTAATAAACAAAACAAATTATAGTTTAGAATTCATACACTAAAAATCAAAAGAATTTTAATACTGCCTCAACAAGCCAGCTAATTTAGCTAGCCTTATCCCTTCACATTTTCGGATTTGGCTCCTCCTCATTACACGTTCTCTTCATTTTCTCGAGTGTATATTTAGATAAGTGTCATAAGTCATATTTAAAATTTAAAATTAATTTAATAAACTTCTTAATCATAATTTAAAAAAACAAATAAGGGAAAAAATCATCAATTTTGGTATGAAATTTTTTATGTTTCACTAATTCTATTTCCTCTTCACCATAGTATAAAAATAAGTAAGGAAAAAAATCACCAACTTTAGTAAGAAAAATCTCATCTTTCACTAATTTTGTCTCCTTGTCAAATTATTACTTTCATGACATATATTTTACATCACAATTATATTATTTCCCTAGTATAAAGTTTAAAAATACTTTTCATTTTTTGTCTATCTGTTTTCTTTATCTAACAAAGTAAGACCAAACATAAAGAATATAATGAGATCAAACATGAGTAAAACAACAAAATATTAAGTGAAAAAATGAAATCAATTTTTTTTTTCATTTTGGTATAATTTTATTTGCTAAACACTCATTTTAATTTGGTGTATATATATATATATATATATATGTATATATATTAAAGTAATTTAGAAAATATGATTTGAAATTTCTTTTTAATATTAAATTTCTTGATATTATCTCAAGTTATTTTTGTGTATGTTGTATTATCTTCCATATGCTTTTTATTAATGATATTCAGATTTGATTCAATCGAAATTGTAAATAAAAAAATAAATAAAAAATTATATTAAAAATCAGAAATTATAATTAAAGTGCTGATATTAATGAGGAAAAAAATTAGTAAAAGATAAAAAATTTATTACTAAAATTGATAATTTTTTTCCTTGCTTATTCTTTAAAATATAATTAAAAGACTTATTAAATTAACCTAAATTTAAATCTTTAGATTTTAAATATGACATATATCACGAAAATGGGAGAGAAAGAGGAGCCCTCTCCCATATTTTCCACTCCACTCCATTTTCCTCTCCAGAGTGTACTCTTTTGTTTTTCGACCTCCACGTAACTCTTCACTTCCAACACTTGTCAATTTGCATGCACATTTTCCTCATTATAAATTCCCCCTCACCACATCAACTTCTCTTCATCCCTCACTACTACTACTACTATGGCAATTTTCACTAGATCAAAGCTTTTATTCCTCTTCTTCTTGATCTTCTCTCTGTTCCTGGCATCTCAATGCTATGAACAGAATCCTTGGGGTAAGAGGACCGGAGACCCGAGGCGTGAGCTTGAGAGTTGCTTGAAGCAATGCCAGAGTGAGAGCCAACGCCCTGAACAACAACTCCAGTGTCAGAAGAGCTGTGCTGTGCAGTACGAGCGTCAGCAGAAAGAGAGGTCTGAGGGAGAAGGGATTGAAGATGAAGTGACTCAACACCGTGACCCGCAGGAGAAATTAAGGGAATGCCAACAAAGTTGTGAGAGACAAGCAGAAGGACAACAAAAGCAGCTGTGCAGACAAAGGTGTGAACAGGAGTATCAGAGAGAGAAAGAACAACAAGAACATGGCCGTGGGGAGACTGGAGAAGATAATCAAGGTACTGTTGGTTATACTTTTTATTTTTTTATTTTAATTAAGTTAAATTTTGTCTTTTTTCAAACTTCTTTTCTTTTTTTGGAAAGAAAAAGTATCTATTTATCTTTAATATCTTTAGTAATAAATAAATTTCTGCAAGAATAATCTGACATTTTCAACACCATTTAAGTTCAAATTTATTTTTTGGTATAAAATGTCACAAGATTCCTTTTTTTTTTCCTTCCTACAATTTTGGATTTTAAGTCTCAGTTTCATTAGCAGCGAGAATTTTTAATAAGGAGATTTTAAATATAAAAAATTAGATACGTGAACAAGACGGAGATTCAATTTTTACCGTATATAAAATATTAAAATAATTGTTTGAATTTTTTCTTTTAAGCCTTGTAAAAATTGTACTCGATCCATTTCAATTTTTTAATTAGTTTCAATTTTTCAACTACACATCTTTAAGAATTAATATTAATAATAATATCAATTGATGCATCTTGACTTATTTCCTTTCTTAATGAAGGATCATTAATTTTTGTTTTTAAATTTTCTTAAATGAATTTAAATTACGTGCACTTAGTGTACAAGATTTTCTACCTCATCGGTAACTTTAAAGATAATTATCATAATTTTCAAGTAATATTTAAAGGTTTTGAAAAGAATATTATATAGAAAAATATTAAGTATAATTTAAATCATATTTATACTATAATTCAATTTTTTACTATGGTATGATCATGGTAAAATGACGATGGTGTGATTCTCTGTCCTCCTTTTTAATTCCTTTCATCTTTCATTTATTTCAAAAAACTTAATTTATAATATTCATTTTTATAATAATAATAATAATTCTAATAATGTGTAATAAATAAAAAATTAGTGCGCCAAAATTAAACTCTTCAAATAAATTAATAACATGCAGTTTTTTTTCAACTCTGTTTTGTTTTCCTAACAGGCAAGCGTGGTCCTGAGAAGAGATTGAAAGAGTGCCAAAAGAAGTGCCAGAAACAACCGGGTCAACAACAGATCCAGTGCCAACAACGTTGTCAACAACAATACGAAAAAGAGAGACAACAACCACCTGGCCAGGAGACTGGAGTAGAAGAAATTAACCCAGGGAGAGAACAACAAGAGGAGAATGTTCCCTATTTATTCAAATCTCAGAGGTTCCAGTCTCGATTCAGAGCCAGTCATGGTGATTTCCGCACCCTCCCAAAATTCACTCAAAGATCCCAACTTCTAAGAGGAATCGAAAAATTCCGTGTCTCCGTCATTGAAATGGAGCCTCAGTCTTTTATGATGCCTCATCACTGTGATGGTGAAAGCCTCTTTGTTGTTGTTAGAGGTAACTTAATCTCGCTTTTGGAGTTGAGTTTAGCTAGTTATCGTATTTTTAAACAAAGTGAAACGGTAAATTTCAACTTTTTAATCAGGCAAAGGAACAATTAATATAGCGGAACAAGATGATAAGAACTCGTTCAACTTGGAGAGGGGGGATGTACTCCGTCTGCACGGTGGTTCGACAATCTACTTGCTCAACAGAGATAATAACGAGAAGTTCTTTGTTTATGTGCTGTCTAAGTCCCTTAATGCCCCTGGCCAAGTGCAGGTAATCATAGACTATTGAAAATGATGGACCTTCAAAATTTTTGTAAAATCAAATTTGTAGATGTTCTTTTCTCAATATTTTTTAGTATAATAAGTTTTTGGGTATCTCTGAATTCAGGAATACTTCAGTGCCGGAGGTGAAAATCCGGAATCCTTCTACAGAGCATTCAGCAGTGAGATCCTGGAGACCGCTTTCAACGTGAGCCTCCTTAATTAATAAGTATTACATTTTGTCCCTTTTTATGTTGGTTACAATGCTCAGTGTTCCTTATTGTTTTGATTTGATTAGATCCCAAGGGACAGGATTGAGAGGCTATTTAGACAACAAAAAAAGGGGGCAATAATCAAAGCCAGTGAGGAGCAAATTAGAGCTATAAGCGAACACGCATCACGCTCCACTGAGCAAACTAGAGGTCAAACAAAAGGTCCTTTCAATCTGCTGAAGGAACGCCCGTTGTACGAAAGCAGATTTGGACAGTTCATTGAAGCGTCTCCCGAAAAATTCGAGCAGTTGAGGGACGTGGATACTGCTGTTGCTTTGGTGAACATCAACCAAGTAAGTCTCTTTAGTGAAGTTGAAGTTAATTAAGGAACAAAGACATATTGAAAAACTCTGAAATATTATTGTAGGGTGGAATGGAAATACCACACTACAACTCAAGGTCTACAAGGGTGGTTATGGTCGTAGAAGGGAACGCTCGCTTTGAAATGGCATGTCCTCATCTTGGTAGGCAAGGTCAAGGACAAGGATCTCATGGAGGAAGAAGAGAGCAAGAAGAACAAGAAGAAGGAGATGTCCATTACCAGAAAGTTCGCGGTAATCTAAACGTTGGTGATGTTTTGGTAGTCCCTGCAGGCCATCCTATTACCTTTATAGCAACCGGAGGCTCGAATTTCAGGGTACTTGGTTTTGGAATCAATGCAATGTTCAACAAAAGGAACTTCCTTGCAGGTATCCTCTCTTCTCTTCTTTGATTATTCCCTCCGTCCCAATATACTTTCTTTAGATGACATAACCTAAATTTTCTCGAAATAATAGGTAAAGAGAACATATGGAGAAACGTAGACAGGGAAGCAAAAGAATTGTCCTTCAACATGCCGGGGAGGGAGGTAGAAGAGATCTTCCAGAAGCAAGATCAGTCCTACTTTGTGGCAGGACCGGAGCATCGCCAGCAACATGGGGAGAGAGGTGAAGAAGGAAGAAGGGGACAAGATCAATATTTGTCTTCAATTTTGGACTTCGTTTTCTAAATACTGCACAATGCACTAAAAATATAAGGTGGCATTATGTGCCAAGTGAGAGCTTTGTGAGTAGAATAAGTAAAGGCTCTAAGCTAATAAGAGTATCTACTACTAATATAACTACTAATTAAGTAAATGTGGTGTAAGAGCCCAGGGGTTTTGGCCTCTCTTGTTGTATCTATATCTCGTTGTGTGCAATGGAACTTTTTCGTTATAAATAAAACTCCTTTGCCTGATACGTCTCTCCTATTTATATTAGTTGATGAGTTCTAAATTTCAAAAATGCAGTTACCACCAATATTCTAAATTTCATATTTTGAACGATGAAAGTGTCCAATAAAAATAAGTCCGACTTCATATGACTTAAGTCTATATTACTAATATACACTAAATCTCATAGTAATAAACTTTAATATGCATGTCCTTCAACATGCCAAGAAGGGAGGTGAAGAAATATTTTGTGAGTCATATGACAACCAGAAATATATTGCAGAATCAAGGTGAGTCATATTTTGTGCCAGCGCCAAAGGAAGAAGGAAAAAAAAGGGGGACAACAATTATGAGTCTTCAATTTTGACCTTCGTTTTCTAAGTTGTACCATATACTTTGTGAGGAGTACCACTGATATACTTGAACTACGTACTTAAAATAATATGGGTGTGGGTGTGGGTGTGATGTACCATCTGTATCATAAATAAAGTATATGCTATTTAAATAAAGTATATTCTATTTAAAAGGTTGTTATGTATTGTATCGTACTATATTGTTTTAATGAATATCATATTTGAATAGAGTATATTGTTTTAATGAATATCATATTTGAATAGAGTTTATTATTTTTCATCATTACATAGTATTCCACATCAATAATTTGAAAGATAAACCTATAGGAATAATAGAATATCAGGGTACAGTGCAAAAATATTATAAAAGGTAAGATAAATGATAAAATAGGTTTATTAATAACAAGTAAAAAAAAATAATTTAGATAATGATATAATCACACTAAATGAGTTGTTATATAAAATGGAATTTTCGTCATTATCTAACGATGAACTTAACCATACGATGTAATAAAATTTAAATAACAATCAAAATAAACATAACATTTAAACCAATAAAACAATGAGTAAGAGCCATCCAAACAAGGTGTCCAAAAGAAAATTGCATTAAATTTCATTCTTATCTATAATCTTGCAGGACTCAAAATTTAAAATGAGAAACTTAGCCTATAAAAAAAGTGGCAAATTGATATTAGTATCCTTTCCACAAGTAATTAAGTAGCAAGTAAACGTTACACTAAAACTAACTATTAAATGGGAGCATCTTCAAAATACACAACATGTATATGGCTTCTACACTTTTTTTAACCCCCAAAAAATCATATAATATATAGTTTCCCAAAGGCAAATAAAATTCAAGAAATTCATATGGCAAAGTGTGCAAACTTAGCTGTTGTTTTTCTAGTATTCCTTTCAGGTACTTTCATTCATATAATCCCCAAATTAACTCTCTTATTTTTTTCAATTTCAAAGTGTACCTTATTTATAGGGGCATTATATATCTAGAGAATAAATATAAGAGAGGGATTTTTTTTAGTAAAGTAAGTCATTATTTAAATTAATTCATCAAAATAATTTATTTATTTTTCTAAAATTTTATAAAATTAAAATAAATATATTTGACAGTAATATTTTAGATATTATTTTCTTGAGAGAAGAATCAATCACAAAAAGTGATTTAAATTTACTTTGATCAAAACTTCTTGCTTCCACCCGGGCTTTTCATTCTCTTTTATAGAGACCCGAGGAAATTCTATATAATACATCTCGGAGAAGTTCTAGCTTCCCTAAGGCTTACCAGAGACCAGAAGACCTCAGATGCGGCGATTATTTAGCATTACAACACATGAATAAAATAATTTATTCATAGCAAAAGGAGGATTAGAAGATTAACATCTACAAACTAAACCCCATTCAATTATGAACAAAAGTACATTAGCTAATTTGATCCAATTTCCCTCACTTCAAATTGGAAAACTTCGGAAAAATTTACACATATTTGGAGCAAAGGCGCGTTGCGCCATGGTTTCCTCGTAGTGCAACTTTGCGCAAAGTTCAATTTTCTCTAGGTTTGACCTATGAATGAGTTTCAACCATTTTTGTACTATTGGAGAACAAGTCCACGATATAGATTAGTCACGTACCCTTCTAGTTACGGTCCAAATCACCCAAAAAATTATTTATCGATACAGGTGACCTAAAAATCGAAGGTGATCCTTTTTCTATACAATTTTGCCTCCTAAAAAAGAATACAATGTTATATTTGCCAAATGACATACGAATTTTATGATATTCAAAGGAATACACCATATGGACATTCCGAGTTATGTGGGAGGTGTTACATCTTGAGCCTTGGTACAAATGCAAATGTGTTGTGCTAAACTAGAATGCCTCTTGTGGTTTTGTTTTTTTTTCCTTGAGGACAAGCAAAATCTTTAGTTAGGTTTGTTGCTGAGTAGGTCTTTTTTAATTTTCCGACTGGTGTTCAAAGTCTACATTAAAACCCAATTAAATTTGAATCGTCTCCCAAGGCCTCTGTCCTTCCATCCCTTGGATAGATAGAGAGGGAAGGCAGAGCTTTAGATTTTTTCATGTTGTCAAAGAGTTGAACAATGGTTTTTTCATGTTGTCAAAGATTTGAACAATGAAAATAGATGGCGAGTGTTTGATCGAATTGATCAGGTCATGTAAGAACAAGGTTCAAGTCTAACGGTCTGTTAGGATGTCTCAGCCGCATATGATGCACTTCCACTTGACACCTATCGTAATGATAAACGACTCGTCTCGCCGTGACCTTCTCTTGAATTCTCAAAAAAACTTCTATCGCTCCATCGCCGTAGGAGCAGAGAACCCCCTAGACACTCTAAGATCCTTTTTCAAACCTGCTCCCATTTTGATTTCGAGTCAAGAAAAAAACAGTTCTCTGCTTCTGCTGACAAATCATTCGGCTGGTTATATCAACAGAAGAAAAAAAGAGATTTCTAATTTTTTGTTGATCAGGCGACACTCGAATTTGAACTGGGGAAAAAAGCACCGCAAGACAAAGTCAAATCTATTTTGACTATCCAAGTGACCCATAACCATGTTGCCCTCCCTTAGACCGTGAATATCTTCAACATGAGCATGTTGTTGAATTTTCTCTTTTATTATTTAAATTTACCAAAAAAACCAAAAAAATCCAATTAAATATCTTTAAAATCAAAATTTTCTTGGCATTTCATTTTAATCTTTTTCTTTTATTTTGCAGTAAATTTTATGGTACCATCATCAGAAGCTTGCTCTTTAGACAGCACTCCAGGGGGTTGTCCAGACAAACATGCATGTGCTGAAACTTGTAGACCATGTTATAGAGGCATTGGAACAGTGTTAGCTTATTGTTTAGCTCCAGAAAATGTTCCTTATTGGGTTTGTCGTTGTGAATTCAAGGATGGTGCACCTTGTCAACCAATAGGACCACCTCCTTGTCCCAAACCGCCATCAACGATTCGTTCTCTCGATCAATATTTAGCCTATGATGGCGATGATATGTCTACCATCTCGCCACCTGAGGCTATTATTATCGACAACCTCACCGAAGTCGGTGTGGGTGCATGAGAAAAAATATATATGAATATTTAGTGTAATAAGAAATGTGAAAAGTTTGCAAATTTGGATATATCTTATCTAAATACAACTCCTGCTTTTTCTTATAGACGGATTTAGAATTTTGAATTATATACGGATTTTGGGATAAATCTATTACATACTTTATTAAAAAAAGGTAATATATAAAAAATTAATTAAATGAAAAAAATTACTAATAATTTTTAAAATGACAATCTTGAAAGATTGTACTATTAATTATTTTATATGTGACTGTGATACAGTATTAAAAGTAGTTAAAATACAACATACTTCTTACATAAAAAGACAAAAACAAATATTTTGATTAATTGAAGACTAAGTCACACTTAATCAAATTTCATAATAGGGCAAAAAATAAAATAGACCAATGTCTTTTCTTTAACTAGTGCTTGCAAATCCATATATAACAGATTAAATTAATGTCACGATCCAAATCAGGATCGTGACTGATACTAAGGGGAAGAATCCCAAAGCAAATCTAATCAATTTATTTTTTTGTTTTTAGGCCTATTAAAGATATTTTCTATCTCAAAATTTCACAACACAACCAACAATATCTCTAAATGAAAATACCATATTCATCAATAACCTAATCGCCACAAAATAATATCGATTCCTCTCCCAATATAGAGAGAAGTCTAAAACTAGTCACAATACTACATTATGAAAGAATACTCATGCCTCTTATAAAAAAAGTGAAAAAATGGAGTGACTCTAAAATTATTATTAAAAAAAAAAAAGGCCATAACACTTAGATGAACTTAATGCACGCGAACAAGTGTGGAACTCACCATGAATTTTCAACTCGTTAGTCCTAATTAATGAAATCTCGCCAACGTCACTTTTGTTCTCTATAAAAACATTTAGGGTAGAGCGAGATGTTAGCTCAATGAATAATAAAATTTAACCACATAAGGGACAAGTTAAAACACATGCTAATATGATAACTAAAATCCTGAAATAAATGCCCTTTTTAGAAAAAAAGATAACAATAATCAATCTTATTTGTCTCATATATGCAAGATCAACTTAATTCAGTAAAACACTTTCGTATCAAATCTTATGATATTCAGGAGGTTTCCAAGAATGACTCACGTGATTCGTGTGGCAATCTATTTTCAGAACGAGCCAATAATAGTATACCCCTCATAAAGGAGTCAAATATTTATCTCAGTAGATCCTTACTCGAGGAATATCAGTAACAATATATATGTTAGTTCTACCTTCTTACTAGCGAGGATTGTATCGATAATCCGTAAATAGAAGGTGCACTAACTCTAATGACCCCGTCATTAGCTACAGAATCCATCAAGGTTTATTTTCATTTATACTTTTTTTTTTAAACAGTAATACTTGTATGAAACCATTAATATAGAACATTTAATTTCTTATTTAAATAAGGGATATTATAATTAATACCCATAAAAATTTGGATTTGTCCATCTCTTTGTATCTATAAAAAGTCTCTCATTCAACATAAAAAGGAAAAAGAAAAACAAGAAGTATCAAGGCAAGTTATCGAATGAACTTGGGTTGAATCTACATTGTGCATACATATTCAATTCTTTCAGCTTGAACTAATATGTGTTCTATATATACTATTGAAAATTTACTTTATATATATACTGATGATCATACATATAGATTTAAAATTCTTGATCCTGATCCAAATTTTGGAAACGATTCTAAGTTGGCGTTTGGACATGTAATATGAAGTCATGATTTTAAATGATGATCATTCAAATTAATGTTTGGACATGCAATTTAGGTTCATCAATGTAATTTAACTAGATTCAATTCAGCCTCTTTGAAATTACAATCCTGATTTTAGTCTAATTCGAGTTGGCCTACTCCTTGAATAATCAATAATTAGATATTATCATGTTTATTATGAGGCTATCAATTAATGTTGACTATGAAAAAATAACTTGTAATTGTCTTATTCCCTCCGTCCATTTTTACTTGTCCACTATACTAAAAATAGACCACTTTATGCAATCAAAAGATAATCTTATACCTAGTTCCTTATTTATCCTTATCATTAATTATAGTCACTTCCCTATTACATTTTTCAAGATTTTGTATTTATTATATTCAAAGAGTGATTTGGTAAAATTACTTGTATCATTTAGCGCTTCTTAATCATTCTAATGTAGTATGGAGAGTATTAAGGGACACAAAGTAAACTCAAAACTCTTTTAATTAATAGTGCAACTTAACAGGTCATCTGTTTGTTTTGAGATTGGTACAAAAGGCCATTTATTTTAGATGGTCACCTCGATAGTTAATATTTATTCTAAGTGATTCATCCTTCTTTCGATACAAGCAAAGTAGAAATAATAATATGGGATTGTCCAGATCGAGCCACATGCTATAAAACATGTCGCCAATGTTATCGGGGTATTAACTTTATTTAAAGTCAGACCCTTCTAGTGGCATATTACACTGGGATGCGAAATGGCTAAAAGGAACGCCATGTCCACCACATGGTGAACCTCATTGTCCCAAAGATCCTCCCCCAATTGCTCCTTAAATTAAATTATAAGCTAGTGAAAGAGAAAAAGAAATATGTATGTATGTGTATCAATATATTAAAGTGACCAATTTCGTTATATTCTTTCTTTAGATAAAACTCAATACATTTTGTGGAAGTCCCCGACAGAGGAAAGGGCGGTAGGTGATGACGCGTTCCGTAGGTTCTTTAGTGGTGCATATGACTTAATTGGACGTTTGGGCAATATTTTGGTTGAAGTTGGAAAAAAATAGTCTTTTTAGTTAAAGTAGGAAAAAAATGTATTAATTGAGGGATGATCTTTACCTTTTTAATTATATAAATAGGTAATTAAAAGAAATATGTTACAAAAAATGATGAAATAGAAAAGGGATTATTACTAATACATACAAAAGTTAATCCAAGTCAATTGTCAAATGTATCTTTTGACAAAAAACAAATATCACATTCTAATCGTAAATATTTTAATTATAAAAAATTTTGAACGACAAAGTTTGTAACACGTCTTAAGTCTGATAGGCCAATCAATTCCAAAAATAAAATTTCTTGAAGAATGAGAGGAATAAATGATCAAGATAATCATAACAATGAGACAAGTGCTATAAAAGAGCACCACGACATATTACTTCTTAAAATCTTGAGAAAGATACAAAATTATCAAAAAAAATGATAAAATATAAAGAAATCTTAATAAATTATGCCGTATTGAGACAAATATTAAATAAACGTAATAATATTTTAGATATATCAACGTTATAAATGGTGATCATGAGGAGCTTAAATTCAAATCTATCAAAACATGTGGATAGCTGAATAAAACAAACAATTTAAGTATATTTTATTTCACTTAAAAATAATATTTAAATTGCTTATAGTCCATAGAGACTTCAATGTATAATGTTAGTGAGTTAAAAATAGATTCTTATACTAAAAGTGAAATATAAAAATAAAACTTTAACATATAAATTACGACTCGTGACTAATCTTTAATTAATTAAATATACACTTTTAATCCCTTTGCTTGTGAATATATTCATAAATTTATCATAATTATTAATCGTTTCAGGCTTAGTAACTCATGTGTTACTAGGAACAAAAAACGATATTATCCCCAAACATTGCTCTTTTCTACAAAAATTAAAGAACTTTGACCAAAACAAAGGACTAATAGTAATTGATGTTTACCTGTTTATATTGTAGACTATTTTTCATTAATGCTAGCTAATTACAAAACTTAATCCCAATATAAAACTGGAAAAGTAACAATAATGACAATATATCCCTATTATTTATGCTAGTAGTACTAGTAGATTGGGCGTTAGTTTGACTAAAAAAATAAACAACAAACTTTTATTATGAGCTATTCCCTCTTTCTTTTGATTTTTGAGACTTTTTTTAATGTTTAATTAAAATAGTTGAATTGTTCAAAATTCAAAATGAATGTTTGAAGCTTTTTTCGTATTTGCCTTTTCATTTACTATAGTTTTATATTTTTTAAGAGATAAATTATATAATATATTTATAACTTCACAAAAGTCATTAGTGGAAAGTATGATCTAAATTTTGTCTTTGAATATTATTCTTAATATGTGTGCACTGCCTTACAAATTCAATTAAAATGGGAATTCAATTAAAATGGGACGGAGGGAGTATGTCTTTTCTTCAATTGATGCTTGCAAATCCATAATGTAGCACATTAAATTAGCCATGAGACTTTGATTCCATCTCTTCTTGTGTCTAGCATATATAAAATGTCATTCATTCAACATAAAAGGTATAAAAGAAAGTAGCAAAGCCAGTTGTCTTATTCATATTAGTCCATTCTTGAAACTCTTAATTAAGAATGAAAAATATCAACATCACAACTCTAATCTTTCTCACTCTCCTTTATACTTTCTCAGGTAATTCGATTTTTTAAAGTTTTCCTTAACAGATTAGGCATTTTATATAACTATTCTATTATTTATTGATCACTTGTTACTATTCTTTTTTAAAATGTACACTGATAGGCACGGACCAGTTCATTGAACCCAATCCAGGAGCTGGGTCGGGGCAAGGTCATCCACTCTAGGGATGGCAATGGGGCGAGGGGCGGATTGAGAGCTATGTATGGTGGGGCGGGGCGGGTGGAAGTAATTATTTTTAAAATTAATGTGCGGCGGGCGGGGTGGGTTTCGGGTTAAGGTACCAAATAAGAACCCTAAGAAAGTTAAATCTTTGTAATTAGTAAACAACAAAGATATAAACTTTTTATACTAAATTTTAACTTCTTTTCTAAATTTAAACTAGATGTGTCCAGTAAATTATTAATTGTTGTATGTTAATTAGAAACAGTTTTGAAATAATTGTTGAAATGTTAACTAGAAATAGTTAATTAGTTTTTGAACGGTTAATTAGCGAAAAATCAAAAAAATTTTATGAATTTTTATTTTTCATATTAAATTCAATTAAAAAAGAAAAGAATTTAAAAATTTATGCAGGAAAAATTTATACGGGCCAGGTCTATATGGGGAGGCTGAAAATGGGAAAACATGTTATGCGGGGAGGGCGGGGTAACTTAAAAAATTTATGGGTTGAACTTAACCTGCCCCACCCCGCATTGCCCCATTGCCATCCCTAGACTCCATTCCTTGGAGCCTAGTAGACCTGCCCAGTATTAGATTGGTAGTCCAGAAAATTACATAGGATGTCCACCAAATATAGTGGTTTTGATCTTTTGCCCTCCATAAATAAGTCTTATGAAGCTTAAAATTACGTCTGTGCTTTTGATCTAACTCTGGTTGCCCTACTTATTTGATAGTTAAAGCAGCTCTTTTTTTTTTTTTTTTTTTAATTTTCAATGTTATACAATTTTCACAAAACTTTTGACACTCTACTAGTAGTGTCATTTTTATCAAGGTATGAACTAATGTTCATTAATTTGAGATCATTGTAGTGAGGGTGGATGGATGTGGAGTAGAAGCAATTACAGGGGGTTGTCCAGACATAAACGCATGCACTGAAACATGTAAGCCATGTTATCGAGAAGTTGGAATAGTTACCCCAGTGTGTTTAAAGCCAGATCCTTCTATTGGCATATTATATTGGCGTTGTCGATGTGAAATGAGTCATGGAGCACCTTGTCCACCGCGCGGTGAACCTCATTGTCCTAAAGATCCTCCCAGTGTTCTTTAATTACTAGGACTAGCAAGTAAAATATATGCATCAAAGGAAGAAAAGATAAGTGTTTGAAATATTTGGATGTATCTCTATAATCAATACATATGTAATGACCAATTTCCTTATGTGATTCCAACTATTTCTAGTTTCGATCTTCAACTTCATATGTATTTATTTAAATTTTATTTTTCTTATACCTTTTAGATGCAAATTATTACTTTGTATAATTGTTTTATAAATAATTTATTTGAAAATATTTTTAATTATTAGACTTTGGTAAGATTTTATTAATTTAATATTGAAAACATCTTCTTACTGAGACAATTATTATATGAATTGTTAATATACGTGTATAAGTAATAAGTTGATAAATTTCAAATAATGATAAAAAGTTAGAATTATAAAACTTGATTGAAGAAATTGATAGCTAAGTAGGCTTTAGTGAAAACTTTATAAGAGTGTGAGAAAGGAGATAAATGAACACGTAAAGAAGGTATAGTTAGGGTTGGGCAGCAACTCTGTTACTTAAAGTGAAGAATTGAGAGTCATCGTTCGTTAGACAAGGCCCACGTGTTGTGCATCTCTGATGTTCTGCTCGTAATGAGATGGATGGGGAAAGTGGGGTCTTCTCACCTGTGCTCATTTTCATTTTAGAAGTCAGATTAATTTTCAATCGGTGCTCAATAGAAGAGTTCCGAACCTTTGAAAGATGAGGCAGTCTTAACGCAACACCCTTTCCTTAGCGCCTCCCTCTAGGCGGGGCTTACACTCAAAGGATGCATGGTTGAAGTTGCCACCATGAATTAAGAATTGAAAGGGTTGAAGATAAAGTTTCTTTTTCATTTCTTGGGCAGTTGGCAAGAGCTAGCTAAAACAATTTATAATGCAGTTGATTCGGAAGTATACGCCAGGTTAGTTGGGTGGGGAGTCTGATTAGGCCAACAATCCTACTCCACTTTATACTAAGAGAGTGTGGTTGGAGTTTCACTCCTAACTTATCAAAAATTTAAAGAAAAAAGAGTACAAAAGGAGTTTTTAAAAAAATAATGTGAGAATATAACAAGGCAAAGTTAAATCATATTTTCTTGATTTCTTCTATTAAATGGGATTAAAGACAATAAAATAATATAATTTTTTTTTAAAAAAATATATTTTTATTATAAATAATTAACTTTTTAATAAAAAATAATACAGAATTTATTCTTGATATATATTGAAGCCCCAAAATTGGAGGCTAAGGTATATGCCTTATATTTAGAAGCATAGAGCCGACCTTGGTTTGGATGATTTTTTTAAAAGTTGAAAAAAAAAGAAAGTCTAGTAAGTTGAAGTAGGGAAAAAAAGTAATTGAAAGAAATAAGAACAACTTACGATTGATAAAAGAGGCGAAGTTACAATTTTTATTAAGGAAATTTATAAAATAAAAAGATAACTCCGTGAAGAATTTAAGTGAAATCAACATTTAATGATATAATAGATCGTTTAAAGATTTAATTGGCATAAGGAGGAGGGGACGTGAGGGGTGGGGGTGAGGAAGTTGATTATTATTCACATTGGAGAAAGTAATTTGTCTTTTAAAGTAAAATTGAGGTGAAAATGATTTTCACCCTTAATAATGATATATCTCCGAACGTTAATTTGACTCAACTCAATAAATAACAAATTATTTTTATGAGTTACGATATATCTTTTTTCCATTATTTTATACAAATCAACATTATTTAGTGACCATATATCCCCTATTAATGCTTGCAAATTAATCCATAAATATAACAAATCCCATGAAAATTTTGTCCCATCTTTTCTGTATAAAAAGTCAGTCATTTAGCATAAAAAAAGAAAAAGAAAAAGAAAAAAAGGATCAAAGCCAATTATTTTATTCATATTAATCCATTCTTGATTCTCTAATTTAAGTATGAAAATTATCAAAAATACAACTCCAGTCTTCCTCATTCTTCTTTATCTTTTTTCAGGTAATTCAATTCTTTTCATTTCTCTAAACTTCAAAAGGTGGATCTACATTTTTCATGCATTATTTTCAACTCGAACTATTCTCTCTCTCATCTGTATATATATATACATATAGTTGATATTTTTTTATCAGACTATTGTTAAAAATTCTAGACACCCTTCTATCGATATTCAAAATTTGTTAAGAACTCAAGTTATTAACAATTACACCATCGACCTATTTTAACTCGTGATAAGTTCAATTCTTGAATCTGGTTAATCCTTTTTAAGATAACGTCCCCTGCCTAAATTTGATCTAACTCAAATCACCTTGTTGGTGGTTAAACTAGTTAGCTCAATTTTTATTTCCAATATTATACAATTTTCACATAACTTTTGATAAAAATAAGTATGTAAACTCTACTAGTTAGTAGTATCATTTTTCTTAAAATCAAGTATTATTAATTAGTAATGTCCATTAATTTGAGATTATTGCAGGAAAGGTGGATGGATGTGGAGTAGAAGTAGTAACAGGGGGTTGTCCTAATATATAACTCCACTCATAGTTGACGTATAATGATGTTATTATTATTTTTTTTCATCGATAATAATAATTATTTTATAATCGATAAAATTGTATAAATATTTTTCACGTCATCAACATTTGGTTGTCAAAAAATCTCTATAACAAATAAACATAATATTTGCTAAACGGGGATGTATTGGTATTTCGTGTGATAATCAAATTTGAAATGTTCTACTATAGCTTAAGTAAAGTCAAATAATAGAAATAAACAAAAGTTGATGTAGTAGATTTCCAAACTAGAAAACTATGAGGTATAATGTAGTAATAATGACAAGATAGATGGGTGAAAGTGCAATTAACTTAAAATATGAAGAAAAATACTCTACTTGTTCTCCAAGACGCCCTCGAAGCTCTTATAGAAGAAATCTCTGCAACTTCTTCTCAAATAGAAGAAGGAAGATCTGAACGATCTATAGAACTTTCTAGAAGAAGAAGATGGAGTGTGTGTTTGGAATGGTCGGAAACGGTTTCGCACTGGTGGTGGCGGACTCCTCCGCCGTGCACAGTATACTGGTTCACAAATCCAATGAAGACAAAGTCATGATTCTCGATTCTCATAAACTTATGGGAGCAAGCGGTGAAGCCGGAGACAGGTTTTCTGTTTTTTTGTTTTTTTTCCTTTTACATTTAATGGTTATCTTGTTCGATCTCTATGAACTTTTGTTTGTATGTTGAACATTTTTTGATGAATTTACAGAGCTCAGTTCACGGAGTATGTGCAGAAAAATGTGGCCTTGTATCAGTTTCGTAATGGTATTCCGTTGACTACAGCTGCTGCAGCTAATTTTACAAGAGGCGAGCTTGCTACAGCTTTGCGTAAGGTATTGGGTTTAGCATCTAGGGTTTTGATACTGTAGTTACATGATGATTTGAGACTGTTCTGTTGTTTCTTTGGGTGCAATTTTAGGGTTTTAAATTTGTAGAAGTCCCAAAATGTCAAATTAGGGTATGATACTTCAATCAGACGATTAATTAATTAATTGAGGATCAACTATACATTAATCAATTATATATGAACTCCATCTCGTTGAGGTTGGCTGAATGAATCCTTTAAAACCATTCTTTTCTATTCGGGCTCATTTCATTTCGTGGTTCTGTAAAGCTAGAAATTTTGAAAGGTTTTTGCATTTTGTATGCTGATATACATCTCTGTGACCTGACTAAGAAAGACTCCTGATTCGTAGAGTACTAGATGAAGTGCAAGTTAGTTACTTGAGCAGTTGTAAAAAAAAGTAATTAAGCCTCATATGAGGCAGGGATAAGGTCTGCGTACAACACACTCTTCCCAAACACCACTTGTGGGATCTCATTGGATATATTGTTGCTGTAAAAGTAATTAAGCATCTTCCTCTAGTTTTCTATTGACATTGAATGGATTAGGAATAAGAAATTGGAGTGAGAAAAGTAAGTTTGTCTTGGAAAGTTTGGCATGTGCTATTGCTCCTAGTAGTCTGCTCTATCTAATAGTGAGTCGCCGTTGTTGTGTCTAAGCCATGGCATTCTGCCTATTTATCAGGGCATGACATACTGTTGGTAATGACAGGGGGTTGTCGCTTCCAGTGCCATGTGCTGTTGTAGCATTTTCTAGTCTCGTCATTATCAAACTTGTGTTTCGAAGTGTCTACTGAGTAACAATTCTGTATAGCGTCATCTAATGTAGTTTCTCCTTTTTTTGTGTACATCTTCACTATGAGGATCTTCGATTGCACTTCGAGATCTTGTGAAACTTCTGCCTTATTGTGTTAGCTTCTTTGGAGACAGTGTCAACTGAAATTAACATTTCAGAACCTGGAAAATAACGAAATTTGATTCCAGGAAGTAGGGGCCAGAATTTAAGTTCCAGGAAGTAGAGAAACTTCCTTGTATAAAACTAAGAGCCCATTTGGACATGACCTTTTTTTCCTTTTTTCAAATTATTGTTTGGTTCTACATTGGAATGATTTTTTGGTTAGTTTCGAAAATCAGTTTTTCAAGTTTCAAGTAAACTCTTTCTTATGACTCACAAAATTTCAATTTTTTCAACTGAATGCATGTCCAAACACAACTTCAATTCTCCAGTTTTCTAACCTTAATTTCAAAATCTCCTTTTTATTTTTTATGTTTCAACCAAATCTATGGTCAAACACCTTAGTATAACCTCTACTATGTAACCCATCTGTCAGTTTGAGTATAATTGCATGATATACAACGTTGAGGTACCAGTTTGATCTTAACATAAATCTCCTGCTTAGCTGTAGTATTAATGCGTTTACCAGATAAGATATATAGGACAAGTTTCAGTGCAACGCTAGAGTTGCTTCTTTGATGACTTGTAAATCACGGGTCAGAGAAGTAAAAGCAGGCTGTTTGTGAATATGCAAAAGGAATGTTATCTACAGTATATGCCTACTTTTTCCCTACCAGCATGCTAGTTAAGGAGCATTTCATGCACGTTAAACCTTTTTTACAGTGTACATCTAACTAGATTTCGAGGCATGAACTTGTCTGTCTGCAAAATTTATAGTTTGCTAAATGATAGTAACTGAACCAATCAACTGAACTTCTGTTCCAAACTAATTGGGTTTGGTTATGGATTTTCTACATTCATTTTGCTCTATCGAGGCCCATTTTATTTCAATAAAATTGTCTTTTAAGATAAAATAAAGGGTTATCTGAAACTAGAGCTTCTCTAGATCTCATACTATTCCTGCCTTGATATACAAATCATTCAGCAAACTAAAAAGATTTTTGTGCTAGTGTTAGACATGGTGTGGGTTTAACAACAATCTAGTCTTAGTCCCGACTAATTGTTATCATCTTTTCTCGAGAGATGTAAAGATGATCCCAAATTGTTGGAACTAAGATGTAGTTGTTATACTAATTAGGATCATCTGCATGGATTAAATCCATAGGGATTTAGAGAGATTGTAGCCTAGAGGTCTTCTAGGAGAACATCCGCATCTACGGGTTTTGGATTAAGGTTCTCTGTTTGCACCTTCCATTGTCATTGTATCACATATGCATACTGATGCATTTGTAGGTTCACATAAAACATGACCTAACCATACTCAAGTGACCTTTTCTCATTTTATCCTCTCTATGTGTGCCCCTTGAACCCTCTTTAAGATGTGAATTACTACTTTTAATCTTGTCTAATTTTGCCTAATCTTCCAATCCTCAATTTTTTTTGTCTAATCTGTTATGAAGCACATCCATTGTATAATTTCTTTGTAAATTTGCGAAGGGCCAATATTCACTTTTTTTTAGCTTTGCCAGTCTTGCAACTTTTGATATAATTTGCCTTTTCGCTTTATAGTATGTATGTTCTTATTGCTTAGCATTCCTGTAGCTATAGGATATGCGTAGCACTCCTGAAAGATTGAATAAAGATATCTAGATTGTTTTCATTTAGGCAGACACCAATCACACCATAACACCTGTTTAATTTTCACTTCAATTTCAAAATTTTTTTTGAACAATATAATAAATTGGAAACTAATAAAATTGTGAAGTGGTGCTACTGGATAGTGAGAAGCTGATCTGGAATGAGGTGCCTCCCACTTGATCCAAATCAGCTTTTGGCTTCAACATATTCTTGCTAATCTTATTGTTATGAGGTATGACCAAAAGAATAGTGACGTGTTTCTGTTACACGAAAATCACCTGCTCTCTGTCATACAGTGTTTGATGGTTCATGCACCACTGCTTCATTCTTAATTACCCTTATAACCATCATCTAGATCAAGATTAATGAGGGAGGAGGTTAGCTTCAACTGACTGCTGTTAAACTGTATATTTAGAGTTGGAAATGAAGTCATTAAGAATAGGCCAACATAAAGAGGAAGGATGAACATGAGGAAGATGTGGGTTGATAGTCATTCACCTACTTAAAATTCTTGAATTCTATCTCTTGATCAGAAAAAAAAAAAATCTTGAAATGCTTCTATTTAGAAAGATAAGAATACTTGTCATTCATTTGGGCATCTGGGAACCCACAATATCTAGCAAAATACACACCACTGTCATGTATATGTGCACTTAAATACTCCCTCTATCTAAAAAAGAATGACCTGATTTAACTTGGCACAAAGTTTAAGAAAATAAAGTAAACTTTTCAATTTTGTGGTTCTAAATTAAAGTTAGGACAAATGTATCAAAATGTCCTTTAATCTTGTAGTCTTAAACATGTCATGTGGAAAGCTGAAACTGAAATGTTGCCAAAAAAGGAAAAGGGTCTTTTTCTTTAAACAGACTAAAAAGGAAAGAAGGTCATTCTTTTTTAAACGGAGGAAGTAGTATTTAAGCAAAGGAGAATAGTGGATTGTTAAATGTTGCAAGAAAATTCATTCTCTTCCTACTCCTGATATATTAGAGCTCACAATGCTTTATGGAGAGCAAACATAGCAATATTTTTCCTGCTTATCGCCTTGGGGATACAAAATACAGATTCATGCACCTTTAAATGTTTCAGCATTATCTAGAGTTTTGGCAATTTGATGAATAGACAAAAATTGATACACTTCAAGGGAAGAAATGTTTTAAGTGCACCCTATTTGTTGAACTTCTAGTCAAAATTTCTAGAAGACTCAAGCTAAGATACAAGTATTGTTTATCAATCAACAATAGACAAACAACGCTTGTAAGGAGTCCTTTTAAAACCAATAAACATAGGTCAGCCTGCTATCCGCACCAGAATTTACTTAGTGGGCAAATGAATAATAATGACATTGATGTCTGGTTGATTTGAGAAGTGGATTAGAGGAGAACTTTTGGTTGAAGATACACTTCTTTTTAACCATAACATTTGGAGTTTTTAAAACAAAATGTAGAAGTGTGGCTGCCCTTTTTGTCCTTATGATTTACTTTGAATTCCTTGGTTTCGATTACTGATTTTGGAGAGGAGGATGTTGTGGAAAGAAAACTTGCAGTCTGTTTTATCCTTGGAAAAATAATTGTTCCCTCAAGGGTTAGTTTTGAAAAAAATTGATGTGCAATTTGGTATTCTGGTAACACATTTGTCAACTAAAATGATTGTTTTTGTAGAATCCATACATGGTGAACGTTATCCTGGCTGGATATGACAAGGAGACAGGCCCTTCTCTATATTACATTGATTACATTGCTTCTCTTCACAAGCTGGATAAGGCAGCATTTGGTTATGGTTCCTATTTCTCTCTCGCCATGATGGATAGGCACTACCGAAAGGACATGACAGTTGAAGAAGCTGTTGATTTGGCAGATAAGTGCATCATGGAGATTCGATCTAGGCTGGTTGTTGCCCCACCAAACTTTGTGATTAAAATTGTCGACAAGGATGGAGCTAGGGAATATGCTTGGCGCGAGTCTGTCAAAGATGCCCCTGTTCCCAACGTCTGAAACTCTGTTTTTCTGTTATGTTTAATCTTTAAGCCTATGAATCTTATGTTCCAGGAAAAGAACTTCAGTCATTATAACTGCCGAAAAGTCTTGACGCTACAAGTAATCACTGTTTGATCGATACACCATTTGTGTTGAGGAATTTCGTTTAAATTATTTCCGAGTGTCTGGTAGATGAAAAGCTGGTGTTGTGAGATTCGTTATGTTTCAAGTTTCAACTATCCCTTGTTTTATGCTGGCATGTGCCTCTCTTCATTGATTTGGATGAACATAGGCCTCTAGGTAAGGTAATACAGGTCTTGCCAATTTGCTTCACCCCAAATACGTTCTTCTTCTACCTTTAAATTCAACCACTAATGGTGGCTTCTTCCTCTTCTTTCAATTCAGCCATTAATGGCTGTTTTTTCTTCCTTTCAATTTGACCATTTGATTGCTGCTGCTTCTTTCTTCGATTCTGCAATTGATGGTTGCTGCTTCTTGTTTCTTCAATTCCACCATTAAAATGATTCTTCCTCTTTCTTTCAGTTTTGCCATTAATGGCTGTTGGTGATGTTGTTGCTTTTTCTACTTCTTCATTCTTTCTTTTTTGTCTTCGTCATTCTTCATTTTTGTTGTTCATCATCTTCTACTTTGTCTTTCTTCTTCGTCATCATCGATCTTATTCGTCTTCTCTTTTTTTTTTTCAAAAAATAAATAAATAAGTCATCGTTTCAAGTAAATTATATATCAAAAGACTCAAAACATCGAGAGGATTAATTTCATATGTAAATTTTGGGACTGTTTGGTTGCAAACGTGTATATGGCCCGAGACTGCTACCTAACTATACGGTCAGGAAGTAGCTAGTCTCTTTTGAGTTGTTCGAGATTGAATTGTCATGGTATACTTTATTATAGTTAAGTTATATTTAGCTTTTTTAGTGTATCATAATATAAGCAGTATATAATTCATATATAATTAGGTTATATTCATCTTTTTGAGTATAATATATGATCAGTGCAGAATGCATGAATAGGTAAGTTATATTGTATAATCCATGTATAATTTCTGTGACTTTTGACAAGCTATATCGGATGTATATATTCTATGAACTTTAACTATTTTTTTATGTAAATAAAACATGACTATATTTATTTATGGTAAACTAATTAATTTATAGAAAGAACATTTCTGATCTTTTTTCCCTTCTCTTACCCTTAACCCGGCCTGCCCTTGGGCCTCTCAGAAATAATTAATACAAAGATCACTGAATGTCGACACTAACTAATAAGACAAAGGAAGAGGAAGAAAATCACCAGTGCAAGTCTATAAACTGATAGTAAACATAAGTGTTAACATTATTTCCTTCACACAAAATTACTCGGTTTACATTCATAGGCTAAGAATAATATGTGTACATCAGATACTGAAGCAGGGCCATGTCAAACCAGGAATTTAACAGAGAATTCTTTTGCCAATAGTTTTACATCCATCCACAGAATTTTGATTTGACTTAGTAACTTCCAATCAAACTGTCTGTTTGTGGAACCATGAAAGAGACAATCTTACCAAAGTTGGTGCTTGCAAGAGAGATACATGAAAACCGACATTGCAGAGAGACATAGACAGTAATCACACATTATTTCTGTGGCTGATGAATGGGTAGGATTATCATCAACATCGGAGAATAGTGGTGATAAACTGCCTGATCCTGGTGGATCTTGTGGTGGAAGGTTATCATCATCACCTGCAATAAAGTGATAATTCATTTTCCTTTTACTAGAAAATCAACTTCCACCTTCAAAATTTATTCCCCCCTTACTTTTTTGTCCATTAGAACTAGTACCTAAAGCTTCTAAGAACTACAGTTTATGTGGCTTTGATTTATCAATTTTATAAATGTTACATAGAGATAGAAATGTTATGTGGTAGCAAGGTATTCATCATCAATATGGAAGGGAACAATTGGAATGTCAAAGTTATAAGCTTCAAGAAACAGAAGATAAGTAACTTGCCTGGGTGTGGAATGCGTGGTGGTCTAGGACTTGAACTAGG
This sequence comes from Solanum rostratum, assembly GCA_029948455.1. Taxonomy (NCBI): domain Eukaryota; kingdom Viridiplantae; phylum Streptophyta; class Magnoliopsida; order Solanales; family Solanaceae; genus Solanum; species Solanum rostratum. Next base: position 4,957,848 of record CM057048.1, read on the forward strand.
GGGCATAGGACGCCTTGGTCTTGGACTTGAACCCCTCTGTTCTGCTAAAATTTTCACACAATGAAGTGATCTATCAGGAGATTCTGAATAAGTAGTATCACCAGTTTAGTTGTGGCAAAAGATCAAAGGAGAATTACCTGTTATTGATCTAAAAGGAGGCAGCATAGTTGAACCTGTGTCATGGAATAGGAGATGATTAATGCCGAGAATATGCTGAATGAAATGGCTGATCTTTGAATGCTCTTAAAAGGTGTTCTATGGAGTGAGCTATGTAACTTTTTGTCTTCAACATATTTGAACTGAACAGGTAATAGCATGACACGCATTACAGAACTCTTGAAAGTATATCATGAAACACTTCATATATGTTAATGCCTAACGGAATCCAGATAACATAAATGGTGACTGAAACTCAAGTATTTTAACTAAACAGGTATAGCATGACACGTATTACAGAACTCTTGAAAGTATATCATGAAACACTTCATATATGTTAATGCCTAAAGGAATCCAGATAACATAAATGATGACTGAAACTCAAGTATCAAGTTAGCAAATCAAATGGGAAAAAGAGAAAGAGGTTATGGTATTGGTGCTTGGAATATTGTTCACCTCGGAACTGTCATGTAATTACTACAGATGGATTTACACACAGATAAGTTGCAACTGTTAAGTCAATGCAACTTTGGGATCATGATCTACTAAGTGGACATATTTACTCACAGCTGATGCATGCATTACAACAATAAATGTTTTATTACATGTAAAAGCTTCTCTTTGTAATTAGGTGATTCAATGAAATTCGTGAAACTTCTTTCACATCTGTAACAACGTCTACTAGAAATATCTTTCACATCCGTGATAACATGAAGCAAGTAATAGTACTATCTGTTCTAGATTGTATAATGTTACTTGTACATACAGAAGAATTGATTGATAGTATACATTTGTGCATATACACATAGAAGTTCTTCCTTTGTGTTCACTTGATGACAAGCTATCTGTGCAGATTACTCAACCACAAATGAATGCATTAGCAGTATGAACTCTTCATAACAAATAACAAGCATAAATTATACAATATTAGCAAAACGTGAGGTAAGAATTCAACTATATCGCAACTCCCTGGGAAGATTACCCCCATTTTTTGGTCAGATTCAATGAAATATTGCATCCTTATGTATGTAAAGAGTACATTTGGAAACTCTAACAATAAAAATTATATCATCAGTCTAAATCAGATCGTTCACAAACCCATATTTCCTCTTTCTGATAAAATTCAGCAAATCCTAGCATAGGCGACTGAGTTCTCAATTGTCCCAAATTGTTTGGCAATTTTCACGGACTGAGATTTGACTAACTTCTAGAGCTACATTGAGTCATTTTTATGTAAAAACTACATGATTATGCCAGCTAGAATTCTCGTCACATAAAAATGATTGAACTTAGATATACATTTTTAGGATTTTCCATTCAATCACAATTAGCCTGAATATCTGAAACCGAAGCATCAGACACTTTGAAACAGAGCAACTAATTCAAATCATAGAATAGATTAACAACATCTACTTTCAAGTGAATTGTTACTATATCCATATCAAAAACTTTTCAATACGTTTAGACGATTCAATGCAGCCACAGGAAGATCATAGTATGTGTAGTCGGAATCCAAACCTGAACATAGAGACTCGAGAGATCGATTCTCCACGCCTTCTTTCTCCTCCAGTGGACAAACAGAAGTTAGCGACAAAAGCTTCATTGAACTGATAGGAAAACCAAGGATCTCAGGGTTACGAACGAGGTAGCAAAGGCAAATCGCAGTATTATCAATAAATGCCGCCACGAAGTTATCGCAACACTGAAACGGAGGCGAATCAGAGATATTGTTTGGTGGATCAGAAATGTAAGGAAGACATGGAGAAAACGCCACCAGCTCGTCGGCACAGCCGATTGTGGTTGAGGAAGACTCCGGCGGTGTTGGCGAAAGTTCTGGTGAATCCGGGAGTGTGCCGGCGGCAAGTAGGAGAACTGAGACAAGGATCAGTAGTACGTCTGCCATTACTCTAGAGAGAGAGAAACGGTTATTTTTTGGCGTTGTTGATCAGAGAATTGTTGAGTATCAGATTAGTAGAAACAAATTTATACTGATTCTGCAATTTGGGTGGAGTTTGTGAAGTTTGTTTTATGCATGAAGAAATTAGGGAATGGCGGGAACGGGAAACTTTTTATTTCCATATATGCCCTTTAAATTACCGCGAATTTATAGGAATTATTTGTGTTTGAACTTCGAACTATCTTTTTAATGCCTTACAATTGCCAGGACATTAAAGGGGCAGAAGTTCGATGATAGATGAATCCCGACAATTGAAAGACAGTTAAAAGGATAATTCGATGCACAAAACATCTTGCATTAACAGTATTTAAGAGATCCAATTGAATTCTGTTCTGATTAGAAATATAAATTTTTTTTAACAATACTTGCAACTTATAAAATTTTGAAATGGGATCGAATATAATGTGTTTGAAGTAGATGAGTTTAACTACCTTAACAAGAAATATCAAAAGATGGGGATTTAACTCTTCCAAGACCTCTAGTTTTTCAGGCAAACACTCCTTCCGTTCACCTTTTACTTATCAAAATTTTTCTAATTTGATTTTTACTTTTATTTGTCATTTTTTATTAAAAAAAAAGTAAGACATTTTTTTTATTATACCCTCAATTTATTATCATTAAGTTAATGTGTTTGAAAATATAGTGAGTAAATATGTTTGGATCCTATCAATTAATAAGAGTAAAATGATAAACTTACTATATCAATAATTATTTTCTTAATAAGTATGTCAAATCAAAATTTTACAACTAAAAGTGAACAGACAACTTGTTTTTTTATGGTCAATTGTAATTCTGCTATTCTTTCTTGTTTTCCAAACCAAAGCAGGGGAAGTTCAATTCATTTTGTCAGAGGCAATGAGATAACAAGATGCCTATAGTATAAACTTTTAAACATGAAGTTCAAAACAAGCCTCAATAACTTGAATATGTGTCATACTCTTCTTGCACACATATGTTAAGTAACATATAGTTTTAAGACACTATATTTAGCATAAATGTATTATTCACATAGTATCGTGCTCTTCGATAATTGATTTCATTTGCTTCGGTTATTGTATAATATGTCGATATTACTGCTTTCTTTTGCATGTACTGTATTTTCCTATCCATACATGATTTTGTTATGTGTTTTTTGAGCTGAGGGTCTATCAGAAACAATCTTTCTACCTTCACACAGTTGGGTAAGACTGTATATCTATCACCCTTGTGAAACCCCACGAGTGATAACAGGGCAGGAAAGTCATTCAGAAGTTGAAAAAATATATGTAAATTTCAAAACTTCCAAAAAATTTCATTATACTGACAGTAAAAAAAAATTGATTACAAATAAACAACAAAAAATATTTGCAACCTATCCACTAATGTATTCATCATACTCCAAACATTGTCCATATACTATAAGAATCAATTCAGTATAACTTCAAGGCGATTGCTCTACAGGCTGCTAGAACAACAAATACTGAAAGCCTCCGTGAATCCGGGGAAGAGGAAGGAGTCAAATTAGGCCTGAATCCTGAACTTGTATCAGGATTTCCTGAACCGTCATCTGTTACAGATGGCGGTGAAAATCCATTATATGGATTTCCTAATCCGCCACCTGATGGAGATGGCGGTGTTAAGCCTGGTGTTGTATCATCCCCTGGAGGATTAAATGGCTCAGGAGCATCATCACCTACCATTAATTTACATGAACCAAATTAGCAATTCGCGAAAATCCATACACCGGATAATTAGACCTTAGAATTCATCATGTTCAACTAAAATCGCGAGAAATATTAAAAATGAATTACCGTCAGGGCTAGGAGCTACAGGTGGTCTAGGATTCCGAAATGGTCGTGGAGATCCTGATGGTGCTAAGGTAGCTGGACCTTTAACAGCAATATAATATTTTTAGACCAAAGTTTTTGTAGTTAATAGACATGATTCTGATTTATTTATTTATTTTTCGTCGTATTAGTTGGAAAAACAAGAGCAAGATTAGATAAATTGAATTGTTTTTGGTACCTGGAGCTGGAAGAGGAGTTGAAGAACCTGAAATACATAAATTGAAAACAAAATTAGTCACCAAATCATACTACTCTCCAGTCATATTGTCATTTTAGCAGCTAAATATTGATAGAATGTTTGATTTTTACCTTTGCATTCAATGGGAACACTATCTTTGTTACAAGCTTTTGGGAGGGTAATCGCGACGTTTCTGTTTGGTATTTTAAAAGGAACATTTCCAGTAACAATAAGGCAGAGGCAATCTTTGCCACTGGCTGTAAGTTCCTTGAGAGATTGACAACAAGCTGAAGTTGGTGAACCTGAACCATTATTGCTCATGAAGTTTATACAAGGGCCAAAGCTACGTAGCATCGCGCTGCTACATGCTGTACTAATTTGCCCTGAACCTTGTGTGCTAAAAATCATCAACATAATGGCTAAATATGGTACCAATCGCCGAAAATCTATCAAGAATTTGAACCCTTCCATTAGGGATTTTTTTTTTTTTTTTTTTTGAGATTTGTAAAGAAGGGAAAATGTGGAATAAATTGATTTTGGTTATGGGAGAATATGATTATTAGAAGGGTATTTTTATAGATGAATATTGAGGATTTAGAAGAAAATGGAGGGAAGAAAATATTAAAGTCCAAAAGTGCTGTTGAAGCTCAACTACTTTTAACTAACTACATATCAAACAGAGTATTTAGGTGACCTTGCAAGTTTTATTTTCTTTGTATGGGTTCTGACCTTTTTGGAAATCTTTAGAAGCTAAGTGTTAAATCAGATAAAGATATATTCATTGACTTCTTGAAATTGTTTTTTTTTTTTTTTGTTATCGATAGGTTACATATTCGAGTTATATGAGTAGATCATGACATTTTTATTAAGATAGATTGTCTATATCATACTTTTTACGATGCGATTGTTTCTCTGATTTTTTAATTTTAAACGTAACGTTTTAAGACGTATATTTTTATCATATTGAAACGAAAAAATTGCAAATAATAGTACTTTTCGTGTAGTTTCTGAATATCTTAATTTTTTAATTAAAATAATCTAATTTAACTTTGAAAATAAGTAATTAGTAATAATCAACAAACTCATTAAAATAATTCTAGGAAATATCAAGGCCATACAAGTGTTAACAAAATAGGTTAATATTGCAAGATGTGATTAGGTCTCCTTCCCCATTGATAACGATTCTTGACGTAGAAGAAGTTTGATTAGTTACTTGTAAAAGAATTTCTTCTTATTTTTATGAACTTGTTTAGTGGTGTCAAATAGGTATGGTAGCTTGGATTTAGACGGGTTAAAATGGATTGAGTTATATATGTAGGTTAATGATTTGCCTTAAAATAGATTAGGCTAAAAAGTGAGTCATAATCCAACTCGTCTAATACTATTACGTTTTTTTTTTTATTTCTTTTGATTATTTTTAAAATACCTAATCAAATTATTTTCAAAGGGTAAAATGTATTCATATACTTCTTAGAAATAGTAGTTAACTATAGCCTCGTTATATTTTATTTCTAAATGTACCATTTTTATTATATTTTCAATTTAAATTTATCTTTCATGTTATACTTTGACACATATATTTGGATTAAAAATATAATAATATATATAACATATAAAATATTTTAAAATATTATGGACCAACATGAACTATATATTACAATAGGCTAAATTACTTGCCCAAACAAAGTTTCTATGGATCATTTTGACTCATGGCAAATATTCTTTCAATTTTTTCTCTTATATATGAGATCATTTTCACATGAAGTTGGTAAAATTTATTTCTTTCTCCAATCAATTTTTAGTGTCAGTCAATTAAGATTCACCATATACAACAAAGGCGAGTAGTATAAGCCTTTCTCCCCAAGAAAGTAACTATTGCCACACCCATTGTTTTTAACTATGCTTATGAAATGGAACCGCAAAGACGGCTCACCACTAAAGTTTGTTTTGCTCTCGCTAGGCCCGATCCCATTCGTCTTCTTCCCACACCAGTGAAAGATTTTTTACTTCCCCCCTTGAACCGCATCCAACAGACTCCCTCTTCCGCTCATCCTCTTTGTCAACTCTTATATTGGAATACTATTAAATATTAACTAGGTTCCTAAACTTAGAATGAAGGCGGAAGTCAGGAGTAACTACTAGCCTGAATTAATTGGTTTATAAATATATAAATTTTATTTTTAAAAAAAATTAAAGATTTCATATGTAAATTCTTGATCAAATCTTAACAGTTTGATTTTCGAAAAAACGAAAAAATGCTAGGTAAATTGAGATAGATGGAGTACTCATTATTAAATTTACAAAAGATTCATAAAATTAGGTAAGGAAAAAATTAATCAAATATTCTACATACTTAGATTCTTTAAATTAAATAGAACTATAGATGTACCAAATAATAACATAACAAGTACTACATTATGTCCATGTACAACATAGTCACTAATGAATAATTCTAGTAATTGTTTTACACAATCTATAATTTAATATATAACTTATATCAGTACAAACTCAATGTAATTGCTCCAAATGCAGCTAGCAGAAATAATGGTGAAATTCCATGACCGAAAAAAGGTGCAGCTGATGGTGTCGCCGGAGTTAGCCTGCCGGAATTTGTCGCCGGAGTTGAAGAATCCGCCGGCGGAGATGGCGGGGTTAGAGTTGGAATTTCCTTAGGTGGTGGCGATGAATTCGACGGCAACGGCGGAGGAATAGTTGAATCTGAGGGAAATTTGCTATTGAGTTAAGTCGTAAATTGAATTAAATTAAGAAGGTAATTAAAAATAAATACAATTTATAGGTTAATTTGTAGGGGCGGCAAAATTAAACTCAATCCATCCAACATGCCCAACTCGTTAAAGTTTGGGCGAGTGAATAACTCATCTATTCATTAGCTCAATCCATCTCAACCCAACCCATTGAAAATTTGGTTGATATACAACCCGAATTAACTCGAGAAAGATTTAGTCAAATTGTTTTAAATACTTTTTTTTTTTAATTTGATATGTCATATATAGCCATAATAAGAAAAATATAATTTAATTAATTACTAAAATATTAAAAAAGAACAACTAAAATAAGGAAAACTTAGTAAAAATTGGTCGAGTTGAGGCTTGCCTCGTTCTATAACTCATTACTCAACCCATTTTGACCCAACCAATTTTAACCCAAGCAAATTCGGGTTGGGTTGGATCTTAACCCATTTATTGTCTTGACTTATTATGACTCGCTCAAATTTGACTCAACCCGCCCAATTGCCACCCCAATTAATTTATATTAAGTAAATATGTCAAAAAAAAATGTATACGCACCTTTAGGACTACGAGGAGGGCTAAGAGGAGCAGCTGCCGGTGAAGCACTTGGAGCTAATTATGAAGAAAAAAAAAAGATATTAAATAACAATATTGTTTGTTTCTAGAGTTTTTTTTTTACTACTATAACGATTGATTATAATATATCTATAATAATATTTGTTTATTATAGACAAAAAGATGCATAAACTAATTTTTCATTTTGATTGCTATGGACATGAAAACTTTATTTCACATTTTGTATGAAGAAGAAAAATCTTTTAATAATGAAAATATATATTCATATTATTTTTTTAATCGTAAAATACATTAAAATATTAAAATATTTTATCGGAATTTCAGATTTATTATTGAAAATTTTAGAATTTTAATTTTATAAAAAAAATGGTTAATCATCATATTATGAAAAAGGATGATAGATATTATAAGAGGATATCTCCACTATGTTGTGATAGATTTTTAAAAAAAGTTATAAAAAGGTAAATTTAACATAAAAAATTGATTATTATAATAAAAAAAATAAGTGATTGAAATAAATAAATAAATATATAAATAAAAACATAGTAAAAGGGTACCTGGCGTAACAACCGGAGGTGGAGTGGGAGCTGAAAGTAAGAAAATAAAGGATATCAATTGATGAGAAAGGAAAGGGCTAGGTTAGGAAGTAGACCACCTAATTCTTGCCAATATATAAATATTTTGTAAGGAATTAAGCTATAAATTATTTAAAATATATCATCATTTATTTCTGGTGAATCAAATAATATTTCTATTACTTTTTTTTGAGATATGAGATTTGTAATTTTGAAAATAAGATATTTTATCTTTTATAACTTATAACAGATATAGATTACTGGGTAAGAATGACAAAAGTCTCACATTTGTGCGTAATGAGATTCGTGGATTTCTTATAAAGCTTGGGCAATCCTCATTCCTTTAAGTTAGATTTTAAAGTGTGAGTTAAGCTCAAGACCTAATTTTACATGGTATCAGAGCAAGATCTATCTCACCTAATGTTGGGCCTTCAAGATCAAAATTACCTATGCTACAGATGTTAAACACTAAGTGTGAGGCGGGATGGGTGTCAAAAAATGACAAAAATCTCACGTTAATTATTAATGAGATGGATGAACTTATTGCTTGGGTTTCCTCCTCACGTTGAGCTAATTTTTGGAGTGTGAGTAGGCCCAACATCTAACTTTACATTAGCAAACGTAATCGATCCAGCAAGATTCGAACTCAAACTTCTAATTAGTTAAATAAGTTAAATCCTATAAATCTTAGTCCCTAGTCCCTCTAAGGAGTTGAATTGTACCTTTGCATTTGAGGGGAACACCAGGCATATTACAAGAACTAGGAAGAGACATAACCACATTGGGATTCATAGGCATTGGAAAGGGAAAGCCACCCCTGACAATAAGGCAAATACAATCCATGGCGTTGGTCATCATAGTCCTAACTACACTGCAGCAATCTTCAGTTGGTAAAGTACTTCCACTGCTGCTGCTATTCGTCAAGAAATTCATACAAGGCGTAAAGCTAGTGATCATCGGTCCTGTACATGGCGTAGCTATTATTTGTCCATCGACAATATTTAGAGACAACGCGATGAATAACAACCATGAAAGTACCAAAGTCGGAAAAGCTAAGTGCTTATAAGTCATGAGGGTAGGTTGAGAGTTTGAATCACGCTGACTAATAGTAACTGAGAAATTTTGAGGATATATTTTATTGGTTTTGGGGAATTGTGCAAGTTGTGAATTAAATGGATAAGTAGGGGTAATGAATGGGGAATTTATATATAGGGGAATGTTTGTTATTATGAAGAAGATTAATTAGTTGAGTTAAGATTAGATTAGCAGGTGTTTGAAGTTCAACAACCTTAACAAACTTTTATACAAGTACACCAATGGTTTTGATGTTTTTGTCTCTATGGCTTTGTTTGTCGTGGCATATAATTGTTAAGTACTACACGTAAGTTTGAGGTTTGAAGAGACCCAAAGAACTATTTATGTGCAATGGCGCATTGTTGTTTTGGAGCTCCAACGAAGAAATCCTACTTTAAACGGAGTTGGCTTATTTTGAAAAATATTTTTTTTTCCTCTAAGTGCTTTTAGTGGAAATCATATGGGTTCGGTCAATTATTTTGAAAAATACTTTTGAGGTTAAACCGTCTCAAATGATTATTTCAAAAAGTATTTTTGGAAAAAAACTTATTTTTTTAAATTTTTGTTACTCCTTAATACACGTAATTTCTCCCAAAAACTATGACCAAACACCTTTTTTTCTTAAAAGAAAAAAAGAAGCTCTTTTAACTTCCCAAAAACTATGCCAAACAAGTTATTTAATTGATAGACCAATATAATTGAGACAAAAAAAAAAGTAGTATTACAATCGTTTTCAAGTGATGGGTTACTTGGTTATTCTTATCAGGGAATTGTTTTAACTAAATGGAGACATTATTTACAACATTTAACACTCAATTTAAACTATCGTCTAACGTTTGAATAACTTATACAATTATAGATCATGGTCTAAATCTTTCTCCTACGATTTTCATTTTGCTTAAAAGAAATCCTTGAATATGATATAAAAGGTTCGTTAAGTTACTAAAAAAAATTGATTTACTAAATAACTGGACAACTGGTGAAAAGCTTCTACTTGCGACTGATCAAGAAGCCCAATTATAGAAGCAGCCATTTGAAGCCCAATTATAGAAGCAGCTGGCCCAATACACACTCCCGGATAGTTTAGCCCAATACCACAAACAAAAAAGTTCACGGCCTTTCTCCCTTTTTAGAATGGCTCGAGTGGCTACATTTAAGTTAAGTCTGGTAGCTCTAGTGTTTGTTCTCTCAAACCCCAAATTTATTTGCACTCGATCCTTAATTTATATCAAGTTATATTAATTTATCAGAGTTAGGTCATAAAGTATACGATGATCTACTGCACCCAGATGTCCATGCTTTGATTCGAAAGCCCTAGCCATCCCCAGATATTCAGTGTCCAGTTCGATAGGACCAGAAAGAGAGGACTCTTTTTTTTTTCCTCCTCCATTCAGTTCAGTTTGAACCCGTCCCAACAACGAACACCTTCCTACTGCAAGGTGAGGCTCAGTCCTTCCCCTAGAATCCACTCCGGATCGGAGGAGCAACTAATCAAACTTCTTGAGCAGCCGAGATATTGAACAACGAACATTTGAAACAATTTCTTGCCTTACCCTGAGATATTAACTATGACTTAATTGGAAGAGTGTGTATGTGGCATATTGCATGTATTCATTGATTGATATAAACATATAAACATCATGTGTGAGCAGAAAATAATAAACTTACAGAAATGACTATGTAGTTTAAGGGATAATAGATTTCAATAGATATAATTATGTTAATTACCATGCGTAATTATATTTTAAGTAGCTATTTCATTTTATTTACTGTATTTAAGGTTTGTCTTTTATTGTGTCCTAGTATAAATATTCAATTTCAAGGTACTAAATATGGTAGAATCTTTTTTTAAAACAATTTATTAATAATATAGTAATTTTTATACTATTAATCGTTTAACCTGTCATAAGATAATTCCTTGCTTAATTTTAGATTGTCAATTCTATTTCTATTGCATATAAATAATTATTTGTAATAATGTTTAAATAATCCGATATTAGAATTTTCATATTATCAATATATAAAAATTAAACTCGAAATCAACAAATAAAATTTCAAAATAAAAAGGGACGATGAAACTACAGTTTACCAAGTGCTTATTATGACGGCTTCCACTTGCCCATGAAATAATAATTTCCATGATATATAATTTCATTACAATAATAAAATAATCTTTTTAGCTTATCATAACCTAGATGAATGACGAAACTCCATAGACCTTTGTGTAATTTATATTCATTTCATTGACTTAATTATACAACTTTAGTCTACAAATGTTACATATTATTTCATGGAGTTAGGTTATCAGCTTAACACCCATGCCTATATGTTATACAAGTTATTTTCCCTTGTTGCTCCAACTTGACATGCGGCAAGTTTCTCGATCAGTTCAAATTCGTAGAAAAAAAAAATTGTAGAGAGCATTTTTTTAAAAAGGGTCCTGTAAAACATGAATTCAGATTTGATTGAATTTTAATGCGCGTATCGATAAAGAGATTTTTAAAAAAAAATCCCTTTGCCAAAGTCTTATAAGGTGATACATTGTAGCCGACTAGCCGTATAAATCTCACGGCGTGCATGCGTACATTAGTTAATATTCTATATTACTATAATTGAATAATAATTAAATTAACTTACAACTTGATTAGTCTCAATGACACGTTTATTCAAAATATTATGTTACACCATTTTCAAATCTTACCTCATAAACCCTTATTTTCTTTTTTTTTTTTCTTTCGCCTGATGTTTGATATTTATTATGGAATTTCAATTAATTTTGATTTGTTTCGCATAAGGATGATTAAAAGAGAAGCACTTTTTACCAATTATTTTCTTAATTCTTAAGAATCAAATGAAACATCGAAGAAAAGATCATGTTTATCTAACCACAAGCTTAGCTCGATGATGATCAACTCTTATTAGTTAACCAAAGTAATTACTTCTATAATTTGCAAAAATAGAGTCATAATTTAAAGCTTAAAGATTCTTAATTCTTCTTTTTTCAAGTTACTGGATTTTAAATTAAAATTCTGTATATATTTAATGAGTTTTTATGATAAATACAAAATTTAAATGAAAGCTATTGAGTTCGACCAAACTCACGACCAATATCCTACTTTGAAAATTTGTGACCGAACTCATGACCAACATCCTACTCTGATAATTTGTCATTTTCAACCCCAAATACCCCCACCCCACCCCTTTTTTCTCCCCCCCCCCCCCCCCCCTCCCCCTCTATTTTTTTCCTTAAAAAAGGATTATAAGACAATTAATTAAAAATTCAAAACAAGACACTATAAATACCCCTTTTCATCCCCCATAACATCACTCACAAAGCTAAGGCACACACAAGCCATCTTCTTCAATTCCTTAGAAGCCATAAAAGATAATATAGTTATTTTTCTCCAAGAATGGCTTCAAAAGGAATTACTATAATTTTCATGGCTTTTGTTCCAATTATTATGACCATGATTTCAGTACAACTAGTCATGGCTCAATCTGATTGCACTAGTACCCTTATTACTATGGCTTCATGCCTTAGCTTTGTCACCGGAAGTGCGAAAACGCCGGCGGCTTCTTGCTGCTCCGCCCTCTCCGGGGTGCTGCAGACTAAGCCACGGTGCCTTTGTGTCATTGTCAACGGTGGCGGTTCGTCATTGGGAGTCCAAATCAATCAAACTCAGGCACTTGCCTTGCCTAGTGCATGCAATATTCAAACTCCTCCTGTTAGTAAATGTTATGGTAAGTTATTATTACTCGTAGTATAAAGATCTTTTACGCTATCAGTATAGTTTAAATTCATTATATCAGACAACTTAAATTATTCTAGTGTTATCAAAGGATGTGGTACAGTGGACGAGATTATTCTTCCTTAATCAGAGTTCTTGGGTTTGAGCCCTAGGTATAAAAAAATTTTTGATAGGAAGTACTTCCCCAATGAGGTCCTACGTGGCATGAATCCAGACTTTTTACCATCAAATTATACTTGTATAGGTTAAAATTGTTGTTCCGTCATTATCTATGTGTAATTACTTTACAAGTAAATTTATTATATAAATATTTTAAAAAGCTAAACTATTTATCCTACAGGTAAAAACTGTAGTACGTAAAACGTACTTCCTCCGTTCATCTTTACTTGTTTCTTACATTATTTTGGAATGTCTAACAATAATTGTCTACTTTATGAAATTAAAAGATAATTTTACACTTAATTCCTAATTTTACTTCTGAATTCCTATGTCAAGTCAATAGAGGACAAATAAAGATAGACGGAGAGAGTACTAGAAATCATTTGGAAAATTTCAGACACGTAACACACGATAATAAGTTATGTCATGTAGATGTATATTATGTGCCATAGCAATTTTTTTTTTTTAAACAAATTTTCACAGGCTTGTTACAAATAACTTCTAATTTTTTTTTTCATATGTTAGTTTTTAAATATTTTTCAATTTTTTTTAATTGTGCTATTAATTAACATTTGATAGCTGGTAATGCACCGGTAGGGTCTCCAGAGGGTGCACCTTCAGAAGGAACTCCAGATTCTTCGACTGGTATAGCTGTCTCAGGTACATTACAGGATCAATATTAACTCTAATTTTGTAATTAATTAATTATCTATTTTTCATGTGACACGTTTTTTCCGAGTTATATAATTAATGGGATCAATTAGTTTACTATCGTAACTTATATTAACTCCTATACGTAGTCTTAACATATCTGAATTTACGATAAAAAAATTAGTAAGGTTTGACATATTAATATGTTATATATGTATATGAGCTATACCTATATACAAAAAAGAAAATAGATGAAAATGAAAGATTATAACGGAGGTGGCTAAAATCAGTCCATAAAATCATGATCCTCCAACCCAATCCGCTTAAGTTTGGACAGATTAATGAATAGTTATTATCATTTAACGACTAGAGTGATATGCAATTCAAATTTACTAGAAATTATATCAAAATGTTTTTTGAAAAGGAATTTTTCTTACTAGACATGTTATATATTGGAATTGTGATCTCATTTTTAGTCTATTTCATCTTAAGTAACATTCGAGTGGGTTAACAACCCGCCCAATTTTTAAGTCAACTCATTTTGATATTATTTATTCAATTTGATCGATTAATCCTGCAGGCTCAAAGGCGAGCACCAGCACCTCTGATGGAAGTTCTCTGAAGGTTCCAGTTCGAGCTGCCATTGGGATCGTTCTTTTCATGTCTTCCTACGTTTCTATGATTTGAAGTTTATGGATTTACGTTTTATAGTACTAAATAAAAGTAGCATTATGATGTTACATGTTATGTTGGGGCGTGATTTATTACTGTTTGTTGTGTGTATTTTCCTTTTTTACCATTTGTTTCTCTATTAATGTACCAGTAATTTGAGATGCAGTATTAACTTTAATTAATTTGCAAGTGTTTTTTCAAATACGTACGGAATTGTTTCACTTCAGTGTTTATTTTTAGTTGATTTTTCTTTACAATAAAGTATTATTTGAAATTCAATAAAATCAAATCGGAGATGTCATTAAATAATAGGAAAAGGGATGATATACCTCTCAATATTTTGTTTTTAGAAGTGATATATCCTCGTTATAAAAATGGTTCATGTATACCCTACTATTTTAAAACGACTTATATATATATACTTTCACAATTATAAAAGTGGCTCGCATATACCTTTTTATCTATTGAAAGTGAAAAAAATTAATTTTAATTTTTTTTTTTAATTTTAAAAAATTTCAAGTAAGGATATATAAGATCATTTTCATACATGAATTTTTGAATTTCTCATTCCTAGTTTATTTTTTTCTTTCATGAGAAATAAGGGAAAAAATGTGTGGAAAAGGATCAAAATTACTTTTTTTGATATGTTGTAATTTATTTTTGTATTTGTAAAAATAATTGGGGCATAAAGAAAGTGAAAAGATAAATTTGATCATCAAAATAATAAATTCAAACTAATCGTTAAATCACAAAATTCAAAAATAAAATATGTGTGAGAAGAATCAAATATAATGTTTTTTTAATAATTTCTTTTAAAAAATAAATCTTAAATTGATTTTTTCACTTTCATTAGCTAAAGGGGTATATGTCATTTAGATAACAATATGAATATACATGAACTATTTTTATAACGAGGAGTATATTTAGCTCTAAATAATAAAATTAAGGGGTATATTGAATTTGTTTCTCTTAAATAATTGTGAAAAAAGAAAATATCACTTTTTTAAATAAACTAAAAAAAAGTGATACATAATGAGGATATAGGGAAAATATACAATTTAGAAGAGAAGTCCAGGGATTAGGCCGCCGCCCACTACTAACATCGGGCTGTGTTGAGCAGAAATTGGGCCAGTTAATTTAAATGGGAAAATTTCATAAATGAGCAAATATTAAATATAAAATTACATAAATTAATTATAATTTTAAAAAATTACACAAACAACCAATCTTTTAAAAAAAATGACTACAAATTTGTGGGTCCCAGCACACTTTGTATAAAATCAAAAAAAAATTCAACATTCTTATTCTCTCTCTTCTTTACAAGAATTCAAAGATTTCCTTCCATTTTTTGCTCCTTCAATCTCAGCAGGTAAGATTTTCAAAATATTTTCCTTAATCTTCTCTGTCTATTCTTCCAGTTTTTATTCAGTTTTAATACCATTTTTTTGGCGCTTTTTAAATTATTATTTTTTTTGAAAATTTGAGTTTCACCCCATTTTTTACATAAAATCGCATACCCTAAATCTTTGAACCGCCGGATAAATCACAAGCTTACACTATAATGGCTGACGAATCAACCTCTAAGAGGATAACTAGAAGTATAAATTTGCATGATAAGTTTAGTATGGATGATTTGCCTTCTTTTTTCGTTGGGGATAACTCAAGAGGATGAGCCCATTGCAGGAAGCATTGCGAGAGATAGGACTAGTGTAGAAATTAGATCCAAGAAGCGGAATGACAATGTTCATCGGCCAAGCACTTCAAAAAGGAAGAGGAAAGATGTGGATCTGGATTCCGGCAGTGGCGAAGCAAAGAAAAATGGGGACGGCTCTGATTTTGACAAAACAAACGAAATCGAAGAGGACAACCAGGTTCAATTTTTTTTTTATAAAAAAAATGTTAGACACATAGGGAAACATATAAACATGAAATTAATTTATTTTGTTTGTATATAAAAAAAAATTATGTTTGTATAAAAAATTTATACTTCACATTAAAAGCACAAGTCATACACTTATGTATACAATTTATGTAAAGTGGTATTATTATACATGTATTTATATATACCATTTATGTAAATGGTATGTAAATGACATTATTATGTATAAGTTATAGTATAGTATTTATGTATAACGTATACTATTATACCATTTTTCTATTCAAGCACACTGTCTGAGTAATTATACATTTACAACTGTATTTTGCCAACACATTATACAACTGTGTTTTGTCAACACATTATACAACTGCATAAGCACATATACTGTTCAAGCATTTTTTTATACATCACAAGTATATATATATGCATACCTGGAATCTGTATGAAATCACACGATCAAACGTATAAAAAAACAAAATCAAAAATCAACTCTACCTCAGTAAAATTCGTATAGATCAGCGACTTTTTTTTTCCAGCATTGCTCGTGCTACAGTATTTTCCTTTTTCGGTTTTATGTTTTACAGTATCATAATAGGTAATAAATATTGAATATATTGACATTCCATTATTTAAGGAAACGTTTCATTTATTATATCTAATCAATAATTAATCAACATTAAATGTCAGCTATTCTTTTCTGTATAAAATATTAGTGTAATACCATTTTATACAAAGCACATACACGTTCAGAAGGCTATAAAATGTAATTTTCAAAACTGTGGCTATTTTAGCCTATTATGTTTCACTAGGTGGTTATTTATGAAAATTCCACAATTTAAATTGCTCTAAATTTGTAATATAATTTGGGGGGTTATTTAAAAAATAATTATTAATTTTACTAATATCATTTATTTATTATTTATAATAATACATAACAGTATTATGATAAATCTATATTTGTACCAAAAGTGAATTATGCATGCAATATAAATGTATAATAAGTGTTTAAAAATATATTATGTTTGTTTGGTAAGAAGTTAACACAATGTGTACTAAAATGTGTGATAAATGTATTACCCATCAATAAAGCTTATAATTATATATGTTTTATAAATAATTCTCTGTAATATATATTAAAACTGTATTATAACTGTTCAGTAAAAAAATTATTATTGATATAGATGATAAATATTTTCTCAATATTTTCAAGCATAAGTTTCATTGAATGATTTTCCAGAAGTTTGACCAAATGTGAAATGACCAATATATATTATTTACCTTCATTTTATTAATTATTATAATATATGAACCTTCTGTTGGCTCTCGAAAATTTTTATATTTGAATAACTTTAGTATTATCAACATGAATTGTAATGAGATAGTTGAGATTCTTCTGATTCTAGTCAGAAGTTTTATGTTTGCACTCCTGAGAATATAAAAAGTTTGTGTTGGGAGCATCTCCCCAAAAATGAGCTTGATAACGTGCATTCTAATTTAATCAGATTTTAACATAAATATTGAAGATCGAATAAAAAAATTAAAGGAAAAAAAAACAGCTTAAGCCTTGGGCCTTTCAGTTTGAGCGACTGGTCATATAATGGTACAATTAGAAAGCATTAGTTGGTCACCTACACAACTAACCACTTTTGTCCCAAATCTACCTAATTTCATTTACAAAACTATTAAAACAATAATGCTAAATAATGCCCAATCTCTCGCATAGCTTTTTAATCTTGTAATCCTAAATTAAAGTTAAGTTAAATGTATCAAAATGTTCTTTAATCTTGTCGCAAAGTATTATCAAAAAAAGAAAAAAAATTATTCTTTATTAAACAGACTAAAAAAAAAAATTAAGTTAATCTTTGGAAACAGTGTTATTTGTTTTATTGGTCACCAATTTTCAAAAGATCTTCTTTTTGACTCTCCTATACCATTTTTTCCCCTATATAAACAAACACAACATTAATGTGATCAAACTTAAATCATCAAAAGAATTAAATCTCTCTTCATATCAAATGGCAAATCAAGAGAGCAGGATGACTTTCTTCGCTATTGTGTTCGCCATGATCTGTGCAGGAGTTGTTGCTCAATCGAGCAACGACTGCACAAACGTGCTGATCAGCATGTCACCTTGCTTGAACTTCATTACTGGCAACTCTTCTGTTCCATCTTCAGGTTGCTGCACTCAGCTTGACACTGTGGTTAAGAACAATCCAAGTTGTTTGTGCCAAGTCCTCAATGGTGGTGCATCTAATTTGGGGTTAAATATTAACCAAACTCAAGCTTTGACACTTCCTACTGCTTGTAAAGTTCAGACTCCACCTCTTAGCCAATGCAATAGTAAGAAGCAAAAACATCACCTTTCTCATAAGTAGCCCTAATGTGTTTGTGTATCAAGTCTTCGATCAATTGTTCCACAGTGTAATTGTAGAGAATTCCTATCTTGTTTTCCACATGCTTATTTTCTCCATTGATATATACAAATTTCTGCTCATTTCGTCTTTTTGGAATCTGCGTGCTCCATGGTTAGAGCCTCTAAGGGGTCCAAATGCTCGATCCATGATTTATTGGGAGTTGTGTTGATATTATTGGAGACTTCATTGCCCTCTTCATCCTAAAATCTTACATAAAAGTTTACTCTCTTTAATGAATCCAAGAGTTTTCATATCACTTTTAGAGGTGAATCTAGGTTACAGGGTGAGTGGATTCAAATCGAATTTGATAAAACATGCTCTTTTTGCTCCTTTGATGACTTGAACGTTTATATATCGTGCTGCATCAATGTGCTTTAATAAAATTGAAGTTGCTACTTCCAAAATTTTGCATCAATGATGCTTGCTGACCACTACATCAGCAAAGCTCAAGTAGGATACGTTTCTATCGCTAGACCAAGAGTTTACTTTATTATTTGGTCGTCAATAAATAGTTTTTTAATATATTTGATGGTTTTTCGATATAAATATTGAATATTATTAGTATTTTGTATTCATTTTGTCAACAAAATTTAGATCCTTCACTAACATCAGTTACTTTGGAACAGCTGATTCACCAAATAGCTCCCCTGCTGGTACACCAACTTCTCCAACTACTGATCCTTCAGGTAAATTACATCTGTCCTCAAATTATACAACTCTGTCTGTTTCAATTTATGTATCGTACTTTTTTTTAAAGTAAACTATGAAAAGAACATTCATGCGTCTTTATTTAGAAGCAATTTACCTTTAGACTTGTTATTTTACGCTTAACAAAAGGATTTATGGCTTGTTGTTACACTACACCAATGTGTAACAGGACGCGGATCTAACGGAGTACCATCAACACAAGATGGTTCAAATGATGCAACTTCAACTAAAATGGCAGCTCCTCTGTTCTTCTTCCTTCTCTTTGTTGCTTCAACATTCACCGCGGCCTGATTCCAGCTTCGACTTTCATGAATAAAGGAATTGCTCTGTTGATACATTCATATTAGCGCCCGTTTGAATTTTACTTATTGTATTATTGATTACTAGATCTTTTTGTTTTATTTCATATGATTTGCAGTCATTTTCTTGATGGAGATTATTGTATTGTATTTTCTTATTCTTTAGTTACACATGACATAATAAATTTTTGTATTGTATTTGGTATGTATTAGTTGGAGATTTCATTTTGGCTGATTGGTTTATAAATTACCTAACCTTACAACATTAAGAAGTGTCAACAATAAGACAATATATCTCCAAACAAACAAATATTCTATAAATAAAAGAAAATAAAGATGCATGTTCATCAACTTACTCCAAAGAACCCAAAGACTTGTTCCATGTTTCTTTTAGTGGTGCAAGATTTGAAACTCGGTGGATAATGGACCCGCACCTCTATTCTTCCCATCTTGAGTATCAACCTTTGTGTGAGTATAATCGTATACCTATTACATAAAGTAGTTAACTAAGGGGTCTCTATAACAACCCCAATTTCACAATAGAAATATTCAAGTATTATAATCACTAAACTCAAAGTTACAATCGAAAATGGAACTAACAAAGAACTTGTAGAACAACAATGGAATAGGAAACGATAGATTGAAGAAGATAACTTGAAGGGAGATGAGAAGCTTAAGACTCAAGGCAAAGGGACGAGAGGACTACGACATTTTTCTCAACAATATGCATAAACTAGTTTCTCTCATCCGTCATATTTTTAGTTAGTTGCTACTTGGGCCCGGGTCCCAAATCAGCCTTTGTAAAGGCCTTTCAATTTTATTGCTTCTTGGCCCAATAACTAATTGTGCGACATGATGTTGGACCAAATCTGGTTTATAACATTCTCTTTGTACTAAGTGTCCGCGAACATTTATCCTTCCTTGATGGCTTTTCTGCTACTCACAACTGCTCTTTCCACGCCTCTCGATATCTGGTACTAAATTTTCTAACTGAACAATATCTCTTGGTTTACCTATAAGAAGATAATATTTCCTCAAAACACCTTCCTTTGTAAAATCAGCCTTCTCCAACACCCTTTGTGATCCTGGATTTTTTCAACATCCACCACATCCTCAAGCCTGGCCAAGTATGGCCAGGCTACGGAGATGGGTGGCGATTCATTTGCCCCAATACTTTGATGATAATTGGTATCCAAGTTTGCCCCTACATCCATCACTTCCACCAAAGGGAGACACAGAAATAAAACCAATTGGATTGCCATTTAAACAAATTGATCTATACCATGGATGTGGTATAATAACATCTGCAAAGTATGTCATCACGTCTTGTTTGGATTTAGAAGTGTTGCAAGAACAGAACATACTAACGTTATAATCGGCAAACCATTCCACAAAATCATCAATATCAGTGAGGTTCAATAGCCAGAGACTTATAATGTCTGATGGGGATTGTTTCAGTTATTGTATTTGCCATTCTTTTAGTTACATTCTTGTTCTTGAATTGTGTCGTTCATACATAATACAGAGGAATCATAGCAAGAACTATTTTCTCTTAAGAGTTTTTACCAATTCATTAAAGATTTCTAACTTACCCTACTTTAAACTTACTACATACAACAACAAGAAGAGAATTCGTGACATTCCAACAGGTAAATAGGTTTATTTCAATATAAACTAAGATAAATAGGTTATTTTCAATATACCCTCGACTCATCACTAGATAAAAGGCTAAAAATAACAATATCTTTTGGTCTCCCCCTAAAAAGATGGTACTTCCTCAACACACCTTCCCTAACAAAACCAGCCTTCTCCAACACCCTCTGTGATCCTATATTATCAACATCCACCGTAGCTTCCAGCCTCTCCAAATGGGGCCACTCGAAGAAGATGATGGACGCCACCATCTTCACCGCCTTGGTGGCGATCCCTTTGCCCCAATAGTTTGATGATAACTCATATCCGATTTCGCCCCTGCAGCAATCTCTTCCACCAAAAGGTGTTACAGAAATTGAACCAATTGGCTTGCCATTTAAGCAAATTGCTCTGAACCATGGATGTGGCACAACAACATCAGCAATGTATCTCATCGTGGCTTCTCTAGACATGAAACTACTGTCCTGAGGACAGAACTTATTAACGTTGTCATCGTTACACCATTCCATAACTTCATCAACATCGGTTAGATCCAATAGACGGAGACTTATTACGTCTGATTGATCATCTTCTTCGTCACTCGAATTCGACACCTCCTCCAATTTTATTGGCAACTCTTCATTATGAGTAAGATCACCACAGGATGACTCAGATTCCATAGCCAAAAATTGAGCAAAAAAAGGCTGAAACTCTCTAGGATATATTATATATAGCGTTAGGGAAGTCAAATATGAAAAAGCTGCAACTTTATATTAACCTAACATGGAGGATAAATAAGGTTTCAAGGAAATTGCTAGGTCTTTATTCTTCTTATAACTTAGGTCACTTGTAAACAAACAAAAAAAGGGGAGAAAAGGCCCCTTACTTTTGGGTAAATTATTTTTCAATTTACGAAAATAATATAGATGTAATTTGGCCAACAACATATCTAATTTTATCCTTACAATTAATCTATTTATTTATCTATCTATCTTCTATATATATTATATTAAAAGTGTGGAGGTTCTAAATGTTGTTTGAACTTTTTAGACACAAAATCGTCTTTTCATCATTTTTTTAATTATTACATATTTTTAATAGTTAAAAGGCTTCTCCTCAGACAAAATCGTCTTTTCGCAATTTTTTGATTATTATATATTTTTTAAATTATTATTATTTAATTATTCTCTTAATATAGAATGTCAAAATTTAATATATTTCAAAGTTGAGGTAAATAATGGAACTGCCATTTTTAAATATTGAATAATTCAAATAAGGAAAAAAATAATATACCATGTTCAATAGATTTCAAAGTCCTAATATGAGGGAAATAATGAAATTAATTAGTTTTTGTCATTTAATTATGAAAAAAAAAATAAACGGAGAAGGGAAAAAAGACATTTTCCCCTTTTCAAAAAGGATTTTTTTTTTTAATTATTATGTGATATAAAGAGTCCTAAAACTAATAGAATTTTGATTTTAGTTAAAATTTTGATCACTTTAGATACCTATTAATTTTAGGACTCTTTATATATATATATATATATATATGCGCACACAAAAATATTTCATTAATTGGCTAAAGTATCAGTTGTTCATCACCTTAGGTAATATTATTAAGCAAATTTTTATTTTTAAATTTTTACTTTTGTCTTTGGAGTTAGATTTTTATTAGTCCATTCTTTTTTTTTATTTATAGGTCTTAACAGTTTTCTTTTCCTTTTTGCTGCATTGAAAATTAAATTTGTCTTCATGCTCATGATTATGACCTCAATAAATGGTTGTGATTATTCATCTGGTTAAGACATCATGATTCTAATTGCTTATTTTTCGGATGTGATTGATATTGATTTATACCTTTCGAATAATGTTGAATATGATTGGTCAATGGTCATGTATATTCGTTCATATTTAATTATCAATAGTTCCATAAAATTGTATTAATATATATTTTGGAAATATCAACTTTTTAGATTTTAATGTTCGGTCTTTTCTTCACCCATTTTTTATGATTAATGGTTTGTAATATGATGTCTACTCTTTTGTTAGAAATTTTTTATTTTGGTGATCTTAAAGTGACAAAGAAGCAAGTAAATTTGATAAATAATCCACAACAAGCATGCATGAGCTAAGTTGTCAAATCTCAAATTTGTTTTTATGATAATACACATTTCATAAAGTAGGCAACATGAGAGCATATTTGGCGAAATTTCTTAAATTATAGAAATACTTCAGCTAGAGAATTAATTTGTACTTTAATAAAAAAAAAGTGAGGTAGAACATTTCTCAATGCAAAAAACAAAGGAGACTATTTCATAATTATGTATCAATATCTCATCAAGACTTAGAAAAGACTTCCTATGAGGTAGAAAATCAAAGCAGCTAACATAATCAACAACATACTTGAGTCGAGTGGTTAATAGAATTCGACTTTTATTGTCATCATTTGAAAATGTTCTTTGCATTTGGTCCCAACCCTCAGTATTTAACAAAAATATTTTTTGTTAAACAATAATCACATGAATGAATCATTTTTATAATGGCAATGACATCAATAAAACCAATTTTTAACTTATGATATAGATAAAACAATACACGATTTTCACATGTTATGAGGTGTCAAAGATGAAATTTAGTGGTCAATGTTGACATCCCGAAGGCGCAACGTCGTGGCAACTAGCAAAAAATAATTAAATAAAATAATATTTAAAAGAATATATTTTAATTTTAGTGTTTTATAATTTAATTTTATAGTCGCCACCTAATTTTAAGGATAATTAGGAAACCGATTAATTATTTACAAAAATAGTCTGCGAACCAAAAATTCTAGGTAAGGGTTTAAGTTATTCCAAAGGGAAGGTATTAGCACCCTTCGGAATCCACAACTGTGGGTTCCGGCTGAATTCATTATTTTCAAATCGCGGAGGAGATACACAATATAACACAAGTATAATAATCACAAAATATACATAAATAATGAAATAAATAATAATATGAAGAATGTCCTAATATTTATCCAACGTCAACAACATACACAATAATTAATAAATAAAGAATAAACTAAAATTGTCCCGTCTTTTCAAATGGGGAGGCCTCGAAAATCGACGGAGAAGTTTCGTCATTGGCCAAGTTTAACAAGTAATGAACTTGAACTAATAAATTTGATTTTAACATATAACAAATATGAACATAAACTAACTTTTTCCGTCTTTTTGAATGGAGAGGCCTCGAAATCCGACGGATAGACATTTCATCGGCCACTTTAAGCAAGTGTAGCTAGTATCCAAAATAATAATAACATTTTAAATAGTAAAGTACGGAACAACAATATACCACCAATACTAAAACAATAATGATAGATAATATCACATTTTGTTAAAATCATCTTTAAATAAACAAAATTTCATTCACTAACTACAAAAAGAGTAATCAAAACGAAACTGATGAATATAGTAATATTAGAACCATGACAGTGAATAATCATAGGAAAGAGTTAATATGTTAAAGGGTGATCCAATAAGCACAAATAACAGTAACATCTAAGAAATGAAATAACAATCCATATACGTTAAATAAAAACAAAAAAAGAAAACAACACTAGACTAAATATGACAATAAATCAACTAATAGTAAATAAAAATTCACAGAAAAAAAAAACAAATAGGGGACAATGGAGATCTCAAGGTCATTAGAGACCTCTGACAGCCATAAACAATTAAAATAGGGCTCAACTAAAAAATATCAAACATTTGTAAGGAAGAGAAACTTGCCGGATAATGACAATGGTTATCTCAAAATATTATTTCACGTGATGATGCTAACGGCGTTGGTTTCCTTTGTCATTGGCTGCTGGTTTGCTATTCGCTGGAGTTGTTGGAGCTTAGAGCTGGCCGAATTTTGGAGCTCTGTGTTGCTAGTTGTTGGGGCTTTTCAGGCGGGGGGGGGGGGGGGGGGGGGGGGGGGGGGGGGGGGGGGGGGGGTTTCGTTGGTGTTCTGGGGCTGCTTGGAGGGTTGTTTTCATGGGGTTTGCTGAAGGTTTGTTGTGGTTTTATCAGATTTTGGGCTGGTTTCATTGATTTTTCCGGTGGGTTTTGAGGTGTGGTTGCCTGGGGGTTTTCCGGTGGCGAGATGGGGAGGAGATGGGGGTTTTCTTTGTGGATTTTTGGTGGTAGTTGGGTGTTGTTTGGCGACAGAAAAGAGTGAATGGTTGTTGGTCAAAAATGGTGGAGAAATGTGTGTATTTGGAGGGTGTTTGCTGGAGAGGGGATGAACAGGAAAAAGGGGGCGTGGGCAGCGTCGACAATAGGGGAGAAGGTACGGCGGCGAGGGTAGTGGTTTTCTGTCGGGTTTTATGCGAAAATGAAGGAGACAATAAGGGAGAGGAGGAAAATGGGTTTTGGGGTGGTGATTCCTCGTCGGAATGGGGATGAGGGCAAAATTTTAGGTTTTTGTCTAAAATTAAAATGTTTAATTTATTTTTAATTGTACATGAAAAACCTAATGGGCTAAAAAGATAGGGTCCAAATCGTGGGCCAATTAAACATACACGTATAATTATATCTGAATAAGAAAAAATGATTTATTACACTGTGTTAAAAATATTAAAACGAATAAAACAAATATAATCAACGGTAGATAAATAAAACTACACAAAAACATGTAATTTAACACATAATAATGAATTTAACAAGAACTAAAAAAATAAATAATATAAAAGTATGAATTTTAAAAAACTTGAGCTAAAATTGAGTGTCAACAGTCAACCCTAGCCAACCATTTCTAATAGTTGGATGGGAGCCTTTTTCCCAAAAAACAAAATGAAAATTAAACTATTGATCATTTGTCCAAAGAGTGTTACATTGCTTAAGCCTCCTAGTTCTTTTTAAAAGTGAAACAAGTTTGTGAAGTTTAAAAAAAAATATATATATATTCCTTTTATTTTTTATTTTTTATTTTTTATTTTTTATTTTTTATTTTTTATTTTTTAAAGACATGTAAAAGGAAAAAATGGACATCTAATATAAGATACACAAACCTTGTCCACAGGAACACTGATGAAAAAAGAAAACTCATAACAGGGTCAATAAGAGGAGATCATAACTATAACTAAAAATGATCAATAAAGGTTGTGATTGAGTGATAAGTACTCCTTCATTCTTAATCAAAATCTTGAATTTGAATTTTTTTGAGTACGAAATTATCTTTGTTAGAGAACTATTTATTCCAATATGAAACTTTTCGACGCGAATTCAAATTTAATCAAACTCCCATGTGGATATCAAAAACTGAATGAAAAAAAAAGTACAACTAAAAATAAACTCCTCAATTTTCAAGAAAATATTCAATTGCTCATCACACTGAGCTTGATAAAAAGCCAAATACTAATCAATTAAAAGATTTACAAACTTACTTACATAAAATAGTTTTAACTTATAAATCAGTAGATAAAAGACTAAACATAACAATATCTTTTGTTTTGCCTTTAAGAAGATAATATTTCCTCAAAACACCTTCTTTCTTAAAACCAGCCTTTTCCAACACCCTTTGTGATCCTGGATTATCCACATCCACCACAGCTTCAAGCCTCTCTAAATGAGGCCACTCTACAAAGATGGCGGACGCCGCCATCTTTACTGCTTTGGTGGCAATCCCTTTGCCCCAATACTTTGATGCCAACACATAACCAAGTTCACCCCTACATTTATCAGTACCATAAAAAGGGGATACTGAAATTGAACCAATTGGTTTGCCATTTAAACAAATTGCTCTGAACCATGGATGTGGTATTGCAACATTAGCAACGTATGATATGGCATCTTCTTTGGATTTGAATGTGTCCCATGAACAGAATTTACTAACGTTGTCATCACCAAACCATTCCATAAAATCATCAACGTCTGTTAGGTCTAATAGCCTCAGACTTATTGTGTCTTCTTCTTTGTTACTCAAATTCAAAGTCTCTTCAATTTTGACTTGTAATTGAGTTGTAAGATTAGAGGATGAATCAGATTCCATTGCCTCAAAATTGATTATTAAAAGAAAATGAAAATATTTGAGGGTAAAGATAATTAAGTTTTCTTTTTTGTTTTTTTAGAGGTTATAAATGTATAATTTTCTAGATAATGGATATATGGCCGTTTTATATTATTTCTTTTGGAATTAATTTGACCAAGAAAAAACAGAGAAGTCGGCTAAGAATGCACCTGGAACTTACTCCCTCAATCTCAATTTGTCATGTTATCCTTCATTATAAAAAAAAAAATAGATATTTATTGATTTTACAAAATTAATAGATAACTTTATAATTAGATTATCATTTTTTTAAAATATTATATTTATTATTTTCATAAAATAATTTGATAAAATTAATTCAATTATTGTTGAATGGAGAGTATATTTAAAATTAAGTTTTTTAAGAAAGAAAAGACAAATTTTAAAATGTTCATGTGGTTTAATAATTATTTTATTAACGATAAAAAGAATTTCAAAGTTAAATTCTTTTTCAAAGAAAAAATTGTAAAATGATATTTTTTTTAAAAAAATGTAAATTAAAAATGAAAGTGCATCTCTTGAACTGCAATAAAAAGAGTACCAAAAACTATAATCAGAACGAGATTACTTTATTTTTAATATAAGATGTTTGTAAGGGGAGTCAAGTGTTCATTTGAACCCTTTCGCGGAGTATTATATTATAAATTTAAAATTAAAATTATTTTTTTTTACATATATTATATGCTAAATTTTTTTGCGTGTTTTTTTATTAAAAAATCTGAATTCATCATGTGAAATCTAAGTTTGTCATAAAAATGAAAACTTTTGTTTTCAATAAGCTCTTAAGGTTAGTAAATTTCGAGCCGCATAGAATTACAAAATAAAATAATATTTCTTTTATCTCATTTTTTTTTAATTTATTCAAAAAAATATTATTTTATTATAAAAATAATTTAATTTTTAGAAATAATTATTTTTAATAAAATAATTTTCAATCAGATTAATATTTAAAAAAATAATTTATGTTACAAATTTCAAAATATTTTTTTAATATTATATTAAATTAAAATAGTGTCTTATTTTGTAGGAAAATTAAATTGAATGAACTAGGTAATTTAGAGTTTTTATGTCGTGGGAGTTGTGACCAAGAAAATGGAACTATATAGCCGCCTCACTAGACTACCTTTATTTTATATTAGTGGAAGGTATTAGAGATTTTTTTTTTAAATTATTTATTTTATTATTTTTATTTTAGTGATGAAATAAAATTATTTCATATATAAAAAAAATAATTTATTTTGAAATTAATTATTTCCAAATAATTTATTTTCAATGAAACAACGCCTTAGGATGTTAGTTTAGCTTAGTCACAAAGGTTAAAGAAGAAGAAGAATATTTTATTAAATTCAGTTATTCTAGTCGAGAGTTAATTTGATTAATTTTTAAAAGGAGGAGAGAGTAGTTTGTACAACGTTCCAGAAATATTCTATTTGAAAAATTGAAGTGAAAAATCAGGCTTCCTATACACCATCCAACTATATTTGTAATTTTTCATATTTAAATAACATTTATAAAAGAGTGGTAGTTCATACTTCTCCACAAGAAATTATATATCTAACTCAATTAAAGACCTACGTACAAACAAGTTCAATTAAATGGACAAATCAAGAATTTCTGATGCTAATAACCTCTTGAAATGGGCTAACAACGAAAATGTAACATATTATCTCAGATGGAACGCAATCACTATAATTGAAAGAAGCATGAAATTACATCGAACATGTTGTTATTCCACATCCATGGGGTCGATCCATTTGTTTGGATGATCGGATACGTATCAGGGAGTGAAAATCATATTGGATATGCCATTGGTTCTGATTTTTGGGGCAAAGGAATTGGTACCAAGGCAATAAAAATGGCTATACCAATTGTGTTCAAATAGAGGATCACAAAGAGTGCTAGAAAAAGCTGGTTTCAAAAAAGAAGGCTTTTTAAGGAAGTATGGTTACAATAAAGGTAAAAATTAGAGATATGTTCATCTGTAGCTTCTTATCAACTGATCAAATTCTGTGAAAAAAATGGGGATATTATGCTCTATGTATATTTATTTTTGTGTATGTTTATCCTGACGAGGGCTCCAAGGAAACAGCTTCTCTACCGCTATGAGGTAGTGATAAGGTCTGCGTATATTTTATCCTCCTCAGACCCCACTTGTGGAATTTCACTGGGTATGTTGTTGTCGTATGTTTTATCCTTTTTATACATTGTTATACAAGATTGATTCATTCTGTATATAATTATGTAAACTGAAATGTGGTTACGTGATGTAAATTGAGTGGTATATTGTTGAAAAATTTCCAAAAAACTATAGCTTAAAATGGTTCCTTCTCGTAATCTCATAACCTTGTGTTAACATTTTCAGCCACTCAGAATATTGTCACTTCTTTTGTGTATTGATGAACCCATGAAGCAAAACTTGACACAAAGCCACATGTTTTGGCTTAGGAGGAGGAGATACAATTCTGCACATCCACTCATTTTATTAGATACAAAAAATATAACTTGGGAGTCGTGGAACAAAATATTGTTTATCTGCATCAAATTGCTTTTGAGTGATCGTCGATTATTAGGATAAATTTAGTAATGTATGAAAAAGGTATGTTTTGTTGTATTAGAGACTGTTGCTTCTTGCTATAAAATACTTATAACAATAGCTATATCAAATAGGAAATATCTTTATATGAGTTGACACGAACTTATAAAGGAAGAAGATTGAAAAAATGTAATAACGTAATATATCAAATTGAATTGAGATCTCATTCATCCGAATGCTTAAAAGCTATCACCACTATTAGAGCATATAATTTGAATTCATTTAATTATAAATTGAAGTAACTAAGGTAGATGGGCATCTATATTTAGAAGTAGGAGTGGCATACGACCCAAATACGAGTTAAGTAAATGGGTTGAGTACCCAACTCATTTAAAATGGGTAAATTTGGATACGTACCCAAATAGCTTGTTCATTTTGTCACCCCTATATAGAAAGGCTAAACATAACTATAGGTGGCAAAATTAAACCCAACTCGCCCAACCCGTTGAAGTTTGACCCCCCCATTTATTATTTCATCCCAACCCATTTCAACTCATTTTAAATTGGATTGATATTCAGCCCAAATTGACTCGAGAGAGATCTTGTCAAAATATTTTTCAAAAAATTCAATATGTTTTATATAGTCAAAATAAAGAAAAATACAATTTAATTAAGTACTAATATTGAAAATGAACAAATAAAGTAAGTAAAAGTTGGGTCTGATTGGATCTTGACCTGCTCTATAACCATTACTCAACCCGTTTTAACCCAAGCAAACTTGGGTTGAGTTGAATCTTGACCCGTTTATTGTCTTGACCCATTACAATCCGCTCAACTTTGACCCAACCCACCCAATTGCAACCCCCTATACATAACCATATCACTTATTTTCCCGTTATTTATCAACTACTTTCTTAAAACTCCTCCTTTCAAGAATTCAACTTTTTCCAACACCCTTTATTTTCCATATCAACCATGGGTTCAAGTCTTTGCAAATATGGCCACTCTAAGAACATCTTAGAAACCACCATTTTCACTGCAGTTCTCAATATCACATAAATTGAGATCGAAAAAATATATGATCATTGTCTACATAATACCTTAGTCAAGTTTAACTATCTGGTATTTGAAATTAACTTACGCGACTAATATGAATTCGGAATCATAAATCCCAAATAACACAGGCAAATTTGTACATTATTCTTCTCGTATAAAATGACCAATTGAACTCATAGAAGGATAAACAGATAATTGGGTTATGCAAATTGGGCCTATCACCATTTTCAATATTTCCAATAGGAAAAAAAATTGTATGTATACTAAGCTACACATAAACTGGGGCTGTAACCTATTGGGGATTGAGAGTAACACTATACATAGCAGAAAAAGAAAGTATACCATGTTATTTTAAAAGAAGAATTGATCAAATAGTTGTTTATCCAATTGTTTAAATTAAAAATAGCTGACGGATGGATAATATGTGTATAATTCATATTTAAATAATATATAATTTATGTATATCAGTTAAGAAAAGTAAAACAATAAATCTAACCGCTATTTGTGTAAAGGTCCTTTCTTTACGAGATAAATTTAGATCAAAGATAGATCTCAAATACCAACAATGTGGTCTAAATTGTTGGAATTTTTCTTTGACATCCCACTTTATAACACAAATTTCATGATTTTCCATAGCACAACTAGCGAATATAGTAACTATAGGTGAATGATGAGAGTTGTAGGAGTTTATGGTTCAAATTATAAAAATAATTTCTTATAGAAATACAATGACGTAGAAATTCGAAGTTGGGTACCAAATTAAAGACTGCATACAGTGTTCTATGTAGTTTAACCCTTCTTTAAATACTGCGCACGGCGTGATCTTTGTGATCGGAAGATAAAAAATTGTATTTCGAGTTTAACTTTGCACAGAACTTGGGAATATTTTAAAATAATATACAGAGATCAAATCAACAACAACAACAACATTACCCAGTGGAATCCCACAAGTGGGGTCTGGGGAAGGTAGGATACCATTACCTCATAGAAGTGGAGAGGTTGTTTCCTGGGAACCCTCGTCACAAAAACTCATATAGAGACCAAATTACCTATTTAAAACATATTTAGGAAAAAAGCAAGAATTGAAATATTTATAATCGAATATCATGACAATAAAAAAAAATCACTCACTAACTTTTTGAAGTTTTACTTATGAGATTTAAAACTCTATGATAATAGCTATTTCTAAAATATAAGATTTGAAAAGTAATTAATTATTTGATAATTAAATGGACATAAGCATAATTCAAACTCAAAAAAAATTAACCAATAAAGTAAATATCCTACAAAATAATTGAAGTAGACCAAATCATAAGTTGGGGACCAATGGGAGAAATTTTGCACATTTTCTCACAATTTATCTTTTAAAAAGAAAAAGGTATAAATTTTTTAGAGTAGGGTCAAAAAAAATTGGGTCAACATCATAGTGAGGGCCAATAAATTGGGTGGGCATCACATTAATTTCATTTTGAATAATAATAACATAAAAATGATGTAACACAAGAAAAGATTGTGAGAGGAAAAACAGGAAAATAATAATTGGTCATTCGACCAAAAATTTAACGTGGAATAAGACCCAACTTTTGCCCTTTTTACTATGTGTTGATGCTTCTTCAATTATCGTGGACCCAACACATATTATTTTTTATGTTAGTTTATATAATATAAAAAAAAAGAATTTTGAGAGTTAATCAAAAAATTTATTTATTTATTGGGTATTTCAAATTTTGAGTAGCTGAAACAGTTGGAGAAATGATTTATTAGGGTAATATTGTAAACTAAAGCAGTTGAAGCAAGCTCGTCAATTGACAATTGTCTTTAAGAAAAAATAATTTATTAGGGTAATATTGTAAATTCATAGTTGAAGCAGCCGAAGAAATTATTAAGAGGAATTTTCGCATATACTCACTCAAAAATATCTTAATAATGCTTCATAACTATAGTTTTGGGTAATTGCATTACGTAACTATAGTTATAGCCGTATTTGTATAATTTCACACAATATTTGTATACGTTTGTATAATTTGCTATACAATTCGTAGGTTTTGTATAATATTTGTATATTTTGCTATACAATTCATTCACACCGTTTGTATAATTCGCTATACAATTCACAATGTTTATATATTTCGCTATACAATTTGAACCGCGCACAACTTTTGTATAATCACACACAGTGTTTGTATAAATCGTATGAAATATACAAAACTCAAATTGCAATTATAGCTAGATGTTTGTTGTGAGCCGTAATTAATTCAAACTATAGTTATGTTGGCTAATTAACTGGTATATACTTGTTCATCCGCATAATTTTTTTTTAATAATTTATGAAAATGACATAGCAAAATCAAGCCGCTTAAGTTGACACATTAATAGGGAATTGTCTTTTTAAAAAAATTATTGGAGTAACATTGTAAATTTGCAATTGAAACAACTAAAAAAATAATTAATAGAAATAATATAATAAAATCACGCAGCTAAATCAGACATGTCAACGATCAAACGGGGTATCTCTCCGTCATGTCAACCAAGGATGGAGAATTATTCCAAAGGGAATTTGGATATGCTGAATTGCTCTCCTTCTCTAATATAATCTAATAGTAAGTAATTATAAGGGATTAACTAATTAATTAATTACAATACAATATTAATTTTGAATAATGAAGAGTTGTTGAGTGACAAGAACCTGACCATTATATAACTCAAAATGATGACCTAATGGGCTCTCCAATTAACTCTCCTAAATTTACTTTAATACAAAGTGATTTTTTTTTCAAGTCTAATTAGGAATATGCTCAGATTTTTTATTTTTGATACTTAATCCATTATTTATGTCAAAGAATAGGACATGTATATACATATTGTCATCATTAAAGATTTTTCTTCTTTATACAAATGTTGTTATAAAAAGATTTCGATGATACATTAATGCAATGACCCAACTCACTATTGATATCGTCCTCTTTGAGCCTAGGCCTGCACGGCTTTAAAACATGTCACTAATAGGTAACACATATTTACTTATATACCAACATCTATCATGTGTTTTATCGATGTACAATTTCTCATCTTAAGATGAGTTGTTATAATTAAATTACTTTCCTAAATCTTCCATTATGCCTAATCAGTCCATTAAGTTAATTTACATGAAATTACAAAGTATATTTCATCAAGGCGTTTGTGGCAAATCATATATTAACCATAGTATAAAATATCACTAATTAATTACAAGCAACATACCTGTTATACAACCAAAAAAAAAACAAAGGTAATTCATGTTTTTTCCTTGCTAAAAAATAAATAACTTTGGCAATTTATCGCTAATTCCTTTGATGTATTTTTCGCAAAGTGAATGCATATGATATTTTAAGCAAATTTTATATTAAAAATAAAAAAAAAGATATTTTCTTATATATGATGTGACAATAAATTTAAATAATATGTATAGTTTTAAACACGATAATGATATATCTAAAAGATAAATTCATAAAATATTCAGATTAAATCAAATAATACATGTCGATGTATCATCAATTTAGATTATGACAATTTATAGTCCCCAAATTATATTATTACAACCAAGTTTTTTCAAAGTATCACATCATTTAAAAAAAGTTTTGAGGATATGATAGTTGTGATGAACCAGAACTTTGCTATTTTGATCTTTGATTTTTATTTTCTTTTTATAGTCTTACTTTAAACTGCGTTTATCATGAATTTTTTCTTTTTTATCGGAGTTAAACTTCAAAAGATATGATTGATCATAAAATTTCAGAATTCAACTTAAAATTGAATTTTAGAATATTTAATAGTTTAAATATATAACAAAAAAGTATTTGCATGTTTTTTAATTTAAATTACTCAAAAAAAAAGTTTAAAACAACTCCAATTTATTATAATAAGGATCAAATATAACTTCAATTTTATATTTTATTTTCACTTTAAAGACAAAAATTAATTTTTTTTCAAATTTCACAAAACATGGTCAAACGCCCTTAATTCATCAAAAGTAAACGACTCTTATATATTTTCTAAAATGTCCTTTCCGAATTTTTATTTTATTTTTATTTATCACTTGTTGATACTTCTTTGATCTCAAATTATATATTGTAATTTTTGAAATAGTTACTTTCAATTATTTTTAGAAAAAAGTTCAAAATAAAATTATTATTTTTTATTTTATTTTTAATAGTAATTATTCTCGAAGATTCTAAATAGCTCAATACGATAAATATTTAATGAAATAACATCATATCTTAAGATATAAATGATGATTAAATAATTTTAATTTTTTTTAATTTAAAACATAAAAAAAATATACGAAAGATAATTTGAGAGAATCACCGACCGCAAGAAAGCCTTGTCATTGTCTAACTAATAATTGTGTACTTTGAAGAAGTTATTGTGAATATAACCTTTGTCTCCTATAGATAATTCTTTTCCAATTTTTTAAGTTTTCTCTTCTTTATCTCTCATTTTTCATCATTTTAATTATTTTCTTTGATACAAGTGGGAGAGTTTGCAAATTAATCAAATTACTGTTTCACTTTTTTTATAAAATAAAATTGAAATTGAAGAATAATAATGAAATAAAGTAATTGAATTTTGATATAGCTGACTGATATTATCATTGGAAAAAAAAATGAGAATTTTTATGTATTATATCACTTAAGAACTTGGAACTATCAAATTAGAGTGTATTGCTAGTGAATGATTAAAAATTAAATACTCTCCAACGAAAAAGTAAGACATTATCTATAGTTAAATATCAGAAAATAAAATTAACAAATCATGCGATTGAGTAAAAGTTTATAATAATTTCAACGAAACTCACAAACTTTCAGACGATCACACATCATCTTCAGACTCGTCCATTTGTCAAACTCGAACTCAACATAAAAAGCCTCTCTTCCCTAACACTACTTTGAAATGCAAGTTTCATTCGATGGTAGAGTAATAAGGCCAAGAGGATATTTATTTTTTGATTTTAAAATTTTCAAAAATAACTAATTTATTAAGTTTTTAAATTCTATTAGCTTGATCCCTTGCTTGGATGGCTGTTATCCCACATTGTAATGTATTATATTGTTAGTTTAAATATAATATTTATTTTGCTTGCTACTTGAATTCCATTATATTATATCGTTTAAATCCATCGTTAGATAACGACGAGAAGACCATCTTGTATAACGACTGATTTGGTGTGGTTGCTTCATTATTTTAGTATTCTCTTCTCAATTTTTTACTTTATTTATTATTTACAAATTCTATTTCATTATTCACCTATCTTTTCATGGTGTCTACCATATATCATACAAATTTCTTATGTGTTTATCGTTCAAATTATTGATTTATGACATTATGTAAAGACGGAGAACAATATAATCTATCCAAATATTGTATTCACAATATAATACGACACAATATAATGCATTACAACACAATACAGTATATTATTAAACAATACATAACAACCATCCAAACAAAGTGTAAAGGATTAAAATACCATGTTTACATCAATTAAAAATTAATTCTGATTAGTTAAATTATATAGGGATTAGAACTGGAATATGACTATAACTTGATATCAAAATTGCTAAAACGAGTAAGCCTGACGCACTAAAGCTCCCGTTATGTGCAAGGTCCGGGATACGCAACCTTATCTTACATTTCTACCAGAATTCTTGAACCCGTAACCTCCTGATCACATGGCAACAACTTTGCCTATTACTCCGAGACTTTCCTTTTATCTTTTGACCTAAATTATTACCTGTATAATTCAGGAAATTGACTGAAGGGATTAATTAAAGTGGTATCATTATGATTATGGACAAGATAAATTGGAGCCACTAATCTTTGAGTTGAAACATATCTGTTCTGTTTTAAAAGGTAGGCCTAACAATTATGTTAAGTGGACCAATTGATTGGACATTAAGAATTGCCTTGTCTCTCTAATTTAATTCATTAAAGTATAGGGGCTCTTCTCTATTCCATTATTCAACCAAGAAAGTGGTCCCTCTACATAATAATATATTATGCTCAAACATAAATATAATATATCGAGCGTTACGGCAGGATAAATATAATATTTTTATATTCAAGTAAAAAGAATGATTTTTTTTAATTGATCTTATGTGATACTAATTAAGATTAGTTGAAGGTTCAATTAGGAGCGAACTGATAGCAAAAATATGGAGAAGTTGAACTCGTGATTTCTCTATAAAATTAGATATTTTATGTGTATATATATTTTAAAATTAATATAGTATTATCTATTGACACATATACTACAAGAAGACTAAACGATATACTTGGACCTTGATGAGATATTGAATTATTTTTCTTGAGTACTGAAGGTTAATTCTCACGTAATATATTTTTTTCTTTCTTTCTTTAGTGGTGCATTCATGTTTTAAAAATCTCAAAAGAAAAAAAGAAAAAACCATATAATATAACCTAATTCCAATAAGATCACTTTCAATCTACCAAAAGTGATTCCATGGATGTGAGTTGAAACTCTTCAATTGCAGGTTGGACTCTTCCAATTTATGGCAATAAACCTCAGTGGGCCTTTTGAAATTGGATACAAAAATAAAATAAAATAGGGGGAATTATACCGAGAGACATTTTACTTAAAATAATTATAAAAAACAGTACTTATTGTATAGGTATGTATAGTTAGTATATATTTGTGTATCATAATATATATTCAGTGTGTAGCTCATATATAAGTAATATACATTGTATAGTAGTATATAATTTCTATAACTTTTGACAAACTATATTGTATAGTCATGTATAATTTTGCTGATTTTGAGCTATTTTTTATGTAAATAAAAAATGGATTACTTTTTTTATATATATGTAATTTCCCCAATAAAATACATGTGACTCAAAATTTACATAAAAGCACTCCTTCTCGTCCCATTTTATATAACATATTTTCATTTTAGTTTAGGATAACATATTTTTCTTTCAGAAAATAATCTTAGGAGACCTACTTCTTTTTAATTAAAAAAAATAAACTTAGTGAATGGCATAAATTACACATATTAATTACATATCTTAATTACTTTGATCACTATTATATTTTGCCATTTGGCATTAATTTTCATATATCAATCATCAAAAAGACAATGCAACCTACTTTTTTAACTTGTTCTAATCAAATTAAAGGGTGTGGTTTAGTCATCATATTAAAACTTTTTAAATCTAATTATGTTGGGATTATTGACAATAGTTGGAAAAATCTTGTCACAAAGTTGTAGAATATGTTCATAAACCTAAAAAAAGAAATATTGAAATAAAAGTATCTTTGAAAATAGCTTAAATTATATGAAACTTCTTTTCTGCCATATGAATTAATCGAATCTTAAAATAGATACTAAATGCAACACGAGTGGAAATTTTATTTTATTTTTAAAAAAAAGGAGGACAAAAAAGAATTCCCATATTTCCAATAGGCAAGTAAATAAATTATATTTATGACTTGCAGGTGAGTATATAATTACATTAATATTCATCTTTTAAAAAGAGTATCACATATTCATATTTTAACAACCTTTATTATTTACTTTCTATATCTCAAATTAACTATATGGTGATTTTTAAAAATAATTATTTTAAATTAGTTACTATTTTAAAATTTAATTGTTTTTTTATCTTTAATATAATAATTATTCTTAAAAACTGCAGCTATCTCGATAAATTAAATATTAATTTAAAAATTTATATTTTAAAATTATAAATTAGAATAACATATTTAAAAATTCCTCATAAATGTGTGTAAAAGTGAATGACGACCGATAATTCTGACATTTTAAATAAAGTTTGAAAGGGACTTCACCATATAATCTCCTTTATTTTTCTTTTATTTTGTTTCTTAATAATGACTTTCTTTTTTTTTCATATAAAAAAGTATTTATTTTATTTTAAAGGTATTGAAAAATTGTTCTTTTTATCCGTATGAATTATGATATATCAATAAATCAAATCTTTAATTAATTGTATTGTGAACTTTTGATTATTTTTAGTTTGTGAATATTCATAAATTTGTCACAATTATTAATTGGTCCAACACTTAGTAATTTATGTATTATTATTTTATAAAATAATTTTATAAATAGTGTAATATAACATATAATCGTAGTTAATCAATAATTAAGGGACCGTCTTGATTATCCAGTTGGCCAATTCTATTACAAGTTATATTCCAAAAAGAAGAACAGTGGAAAATAAGATCGTATAAATGATAAAGTGATCAACGTGATTACAAGGTAATTTTTTTCTTTTTTGTGTGGTAAACAGTGCCAGAGAAGTATTAGAGAAGTAAATTCACGAAGAAGTCAAGGAGTGTCAATACTCAATATATAAGATATAAACATTAAAAAAATATTTTTATTAGACTATACAATATAATCTTTTAACGAAGGAGTGTCAATTGACACTGCTCAACAGCATGTGGTTCCGCCGCTGGAAGGGCATGTTT
Source organism: Solanum rostratum (assembly GCA_029948455.1). Lineage (NCBI taxonomy): Eukaryota > Viridiplantae > Streptophyta > Magnoliopsida > Solanales > Solanaceae > Solanum > Solanum rostratum. The sequence goes on from CM057048.1 coordinate 4,997,231, forward strand.
ATGTTTGTTTGATAAATACTTGGATTAGCGTACTATTTGTTGTTGTTATTTTTTTATTTTAATATGACTTTATATTTTATTATATTTTCTCATTATATTTTATTTAATATGCGTTATTTGAATCAATAAGAATGAGTCCGAATACACTCTAACTATTTTTTTCAAATAATAACTATTTTTTTCAAATAATATTATACTGAGTATATTATAATTATCGTTTGTTAGTGTGATACATGAAGGCAGATACATACATTTTTCTTAACTAGAAAAAGTTATTAGACAACAATATTCAATCTTATCTTGTAAAACCAGACATAGACATAAAGATTAAGGAATTGATTAAAGCTCTCACAAAATTGAACTTTTTTCAGCTTATTGGAAATGGAATAATAATGTCAAGCATTTGAAAGTACTACAAATTTTCTAATGGGAAAAGAATTAAAGGTGAATGTGACAATTACATTAAGCTAGGTAAAATAATATTACAAAAAGGAACTTCACTTCAAAATATTACCTATGATTCTAGTAGAGTGATAGTTATTTCTTTTAATACGGAAACATTTTTATAAAAAACGTAAACTTTCTATCACAAATTTATATTTAATTAAATTTCAATACAGATATCAAATACTGAAGCAGAAGAAAAAAGAAATCACTTTAGCATAAGAAGTAAGACTCATTGGTAGAATCCAATAACAATCTTTTTTCCTTTTTGTTAACAAAATCCAACAACATTAACTTCGACCCAATACAGCCTTTATTTTATTTTAATTTAAAAAATTACCCACACTTGTTATCTTATACTATATAATATAAATATATAAATGTATACGCATTTTCATGGTAAAATCTTTCATTAAGGAAAGAATATAATTGCCTAGAGTACATCAATTAACTCAATACTTCATAGGAGGAAAATGAAAGTAATTTCGTTTGAATCTTCATATGTACGATCTTTTTTTACCGCTCCATGTCGGTTGATTTGTTTCGATTTTGAAGTTTACTGGTTTGATTTATAGATTATTGATTTGTAGATAAATTAAATCGTTATAAAATTATTATGATGTTGATTTATCGGTTATCAATCATTATCGGTTCGTTTTAACCGTTAAGATTTGGCAAAACATCTCTTTATTGAAAATTACTTAGAAAAAAGGTGACAAATTAAATGAAGCATACACATAAATTGACAAATTGTATTTTGCTCAAAAGCAAATATTATCACATTGTAAAATAAATGAGAGTTTGAGACTGTAAAAAGTAAAAGTATGAAAATATTAAGGATTTTATATATCAAATAGCACAAATATAATTATTTATTTTATTATCAGGTTATCGATTAACCCATTAAGAAAAAACCTAAAACCATTAAAAATCGATAACCCAATAATAAAAAAATCGACAACCCTAATCTTTTATAAGAGATTTGTCCAGGAAATTAATTAATTAGGAATACAATTTAATGATAAAAATGCACCCAAAAATAGATATCACTTATGTATAATTTTATTTAATTATTTTCAAGCAAAGAAATGAAAAATATATGTTTTAAGTGGTGTCTTATCTTTGTACTGTAATGTATCTAATCCTTATCAAGGCTGATGTGAATTTACAAAAGAGTGATTAATCTTTGTGGGCCACTAAAGTTGAAGTAGGTGACCCATTCAAATGATTATGCCATTGGTGTAATGTTTGACTAGAAATAGTCCAATAATTTTAGAGAAATTATCTCGTATATAGCCACTCAAAAACATCTTAATTATTTTATAATTATAACTTGTGTAATGATATTTCGTAATTATAGTTATAATAGTATTTGTATAATTTGCACAACGTTTGTATAATTCACTCTGCGATTCGCAGTTTTTGTATAGCGTTTGTATATTTCACTATACAATTCGTTTGTATAATTCGCTATACAATTCACAGTGTTCGTATATTTCACTATATAATTTAATTCGCGCACAATTTTTATATGATAATGCACAACGTAGTGCATGAATTGCACAAATTATACAAAACTCAAACTGTAATTATAACTAGATATTTTCCGCGAGCCGTAATTTAATTCAAAAACTATAGCTAAATTAGCTAATTATCTAGTATATGTTAGCTTATCCGTATAATTTCTTTTCATAATCTTTTTACTATGAGTTTTGGTGAAAGTTGAAATTCTTTAGTTCTTTATTAAGAATTTTAAATTTGAACTTCTATAAATTAAAAAAAATATATGTTAAAAGTGTCGCTTTTAATAATGAGTCGTGTAATGTGCCAATCATAATGTAAATAAATTTAAGTATAAATATAAAAAATTAGTTGAAAAATCTAAAAACAATACTAGTTTAATAATTGTATTGATTATTATTTCTAAAAATTTGTTTATTAAATAAACATCAATCTTTGTCATGAATCATGGCTCATTGCATTTTAAAAAAGGGAAAGAGTTTGAATATTGTCCTTAAAGTAAGTTAAATTGAGCAGAATTGTCGAGCGTTTACCTAATTAGTCTATAATTAAATTGAATTAGTCTATGGTATCCGTCCAGATTCGCAACATATAAGGTCCATTCAGGGGGAAGTGCTCCTAACAAAGACTTTTTCATATTCAGAATTTGAACTCGAGCTCTTTAATTAAGGGAGGAGCAACCTCATCCACTACACCATATCCTTTAATGGTCGATTGATTTTTTTTTACAACATTATTTCTCTGCTGGGAAACTTGACTCTTGAAAATTGTTATTGTTTTGAACGATTGCTACTTTAGACATTATAATTTAACTATTAACATAAGCTCCATTGTTTTTACTTTATAAGAACCAGTTCGAAATTATCTCCTCCTTAATTTAGGACACAAATAGAGTGTAGAGAATACGTGAATCGATCGTAAAAAAAAATCTTCAAGAAACTGAAAAAGAAAAATATATTTATAAATTATAATTTTCATCACAACAAATTTGAAGGTATGTTGCATCTATATGCATCGTTAATATATGTTAAAAATATGAAAAAAGGATTAAATATACCCTATATAAAATCAATCTTGCATAACTAATTTTAATATAAAATAATATAATTTTCTTCATAAATAATCTCCATATTACTAATATTTCAATAACTCTAACAACTACCAAAAACTCCTAAATCATTTGTAAAGCGCATTAGATAAAATAATGTGTGCATTAACTGTATTTGTTATTAGTATTTTATTTGGTACACTTTTCAACTGATGTATAATTAACACAAGTATTACTTATACAATCTATTTGACATAAGGTATGCAAGACTGTTTCAATAAAATTGAGGCATAAAGTTAAACTTCATAAAACAACCTCAATTTTTTTTTCTTAGTTGACATATATAAATTGAATACTAAGATATCCAGTGTAATTCTACACGCGAGGTCCGAAAAAAGTATAATATACACAGATTTTATGAATGAAAAATACAAACAACGTAAATTTTCAATGAAAAAAAATATAGAAATGGTGACAGAGGAATGAAAAGGATAAATATATGCATAATAATAATATTTCATGTTAACCCTCGGAAAGTAAATAGGGCAATGAAATAAATGGTCACTTAAAAAAACATTATCACTATTCAAAAATTATTTTAATTTCTTTTTAAATTTATCAAGTACATGAGGTTCTTTAAACAATATATATCTTTAGAAAAAAATAGGGTCGCAAGAAGTTGGGCGCTAAATTATTATTTAGTAGCTTTATAGCCGAATAGGCCCTCAAGGTATGTATAATTAATACTTAAAAATTTATGATATTAATAATATAATGAATTTTAGTACATATATTAGCATGATAAAGATATAATTATCTTTCAAAATCTTTTTAACATTTTTCACCATATTTTTGAAGGATGTTTTTATAATTAAATAATTTTTTTTATACAAATGATGAAATACATATTATTTTTAATATATTAAATCAAACCAACATAAAAATTAATCTCACTGTAACTAATACAAACATTATTAATATTGGTACGTATAATGCATCATATTTAATGTCTTGCCTTGCTTATTATCTGTTTGCATATGTTATGTATTGTGTTCTGATTATTACATTATTATTGGATTTTTGTGTATTTTCATTATTGGTATTATTTTGTTTTGTAGTCATTATATTGCTCTTAGTATTAGTTGTTATGTTTTCTTCATGTTTTCTTCTTCGTTTACTTATTTTAACGCATTTGAATTGAAAATCTCTTGGAAATAATATTTCTATATTTTATCATTCTCAAGTCTTATTTAGTAAAAATTATTTTCTTTTTCTTAAATTAATTTAAATTTTAAGGCTTTTTTTAATATTCAAAATATTTAAATTGTTCAAAGTTTAAGGTAAATATTTGAAATTTTTTTCCATATTTATCCTTTCATTTATTGAATTTTTTTATTTTACAGAGATAAATTACACTGCGTATTTATTATTCACAAAGGACAATAGTGAAAAGTAGGGTGTAAATTTTATCTTTAAATATTTTTCTTAATATATGTGCATTATCTTACAAATCAATTAAAATGGGACTGGGGGAGTATAAAATATATTATTATTATAGATCATATTCAATAATATTATTTTATTTAGAAAAAAATTATTTAAATACATAACTTATTGCCACATTCTCTAAGAATTTCTACCATTTGAAAAAATTATAAAAATTTCTACTTTCTCCTATTTGCTGATATGTCACATCGATCTGATACGTTATGTAAGTAACGTATCAGGACATTAAATATATCATTTTATGCGATATATTGATCAAATATATTATTTTATGTGATATATTATAACGTACATAATATATTCAAATTTTATTAAATTTAAAAAAATAAAAATTAACTCTTAACAATATGAAATTTTACGCACCAGCAAAACGAGGCCTTGGATGAATAAAGAGGGCCTAATAAAGGGGAAAATATTAGTCCCACAAAAAGGTAAAAGACATGAATATTACGAAATTCGAGGGTTACTAAGTGGGCCTACTGGGTAGTCCGTGAAGCATCCACCCACCCAACCCGGCCCATACCCCACTCCTTTCACTAACTCCCTTGGGGTAATAATTGGATTACCTCATCCTTCTACCCTTTTCCCTATTAATTTTTGGACCTTTCTTATTTCAATTATTAATATCTATATTCAACTAAAGAATTAAAATGTGGTGCTTTGTTTATAACTTATATTATAACTATAAAAAGACTCTACATAAATGGTTACTTCTTGTTCATTTTTATTTTTTCACTAATAACTTGGCACAATTTTTCAAAAAAATATAATAATTTTATTTTAAAATGAATCTAAGAAAATGATCTAAATTAAAGTTTATATTAAATGAACTAAGTATCATTTAATCTTCAAAATTAAAGTTTTATTAAAAGAAAAATGAGTAATTCTTCTTGAATCAGATAAAAAAGAAGAGTAAATCATTCTTATTGAAACGAAGGGAGTAATAATTTATCACAATATTTAAATATAATAAATTTAATATTTTAAAAATAATTATAATTGATGAAGGAATAGATATTAAATAACCAAAATATATAGTGAACAGGTAAAAGTGTCGGAGAAAGTAGTTATGCATCTTATTTTCCCATTTGTAGTCTAATGAATCAAATATTAACGACTATAATATATCCAATGTAGTTTTATTAGTGAACCGTTTAAAATTCTAATGCTAAAAGAATCAATTCAACGCTGAGAATGACAAAAATATTAAATATTTATTATTTGACGTTACATTAATTTAGACAAATTGAAATATATAATATAACTTTAATTTTTTTAATCTTTCGTCATGTAATTTATACTTATTAAACTTATTTTAGCATGATTTAATTTTGAATCCATTATACATGTCCTTAATCACCCCGTAATGCAAGCTACATATACTCATTTAATATCCGAACATCTTCATAAAACCCCACTCCACCTCCTAGAGAACTTTGTCACATGCTTATTATAGGTCAATAAACATCATAGGTAAATGGCTCCTCCCCTCTCTATATTGCTCCATTGATCTCATTACGAATGCATGACTTCTTGCGTAAAACGCTTTGACATGAATTCAAATTGATTCTTCATAATAGAGATATCATTTTTCACTCTCATTTCTCTTATCTTATTCACTATAAAAGCCATTCTTATCTTGCCTCATACCTCATATAATTTTATTCGTAATCCCTTGACATTGTGAAAAATTTTAAAAAGTAATTTTTTTTGTTCAAATTTATAAGTGATAAGTATAATATTATTTCCGTTATACTTTTACATTTCAATTCATGTGATTCTATTTAATTAAACACATAATTTAATAAAATAAGTTAATTTTTAAAACTTATTATCTATTTTTTTTGGTTATTTGGATCCTAGAAAGGATATTTTACCATCAAATTATTTCTAATTTCTCACAAAATTAGTGGAGGAGATTAGACAATTGTAAAAAATGTAGTACAAAATAATCAAATTGTACAATAATCTCCCAAATGTACAAATTGTACACCCCACACCCTTTAAAATTGTCATTTACCAGTGACAACACTATTCACTGCTCATTTCTTCAAGAAAATTAGGTGTAACTCAATGGCCAACCCCATATATAGATATATTGCAGATGCCTAGAGGTAGTAATGAAGAGCAGTTTCCTCAGTGCACTGACTTGAGTTTTCAATCACCAAAATTATTTTTTTTTACAAAAAACTGCCACATTTCAGATTAAAGCAATTTAAACCACTGATTTTCATGCACCCTTTCTATTTTCTCAGTTGTTTTACACTCACTATATTTATTGGTTGTTTCAAGAAACTGAAACTAGAGTAAAGTGTGGAGAAAAGGGGGAAAAAGTGTAGTGGGTTGGGAAAGAGGACAAAACCCCACTACTAGGTAGAGAGTTTTTTTTTTTTAAAAAAAAAGTTGTAGTAGGAGCACTAGAAGAGTGAATCAGACTTTTTATTTTTATTTTTTAAATAATTATTGGTTTTTTTCTTTTTTCTTTTAGTTGATTAACTTTTGATTTGTGGGTCTTTGTCTGCATGTAAGGCTTTGGAGCTTTATGATGTAAAGAAATCGTTTTTGCTGAAATAATACAGTGTTGTAAGTATTTCACAAGAAACAAAAGGGGTGAAAAAGAGCAAAGGGGGGAAGAGAAAGAAAAGATGACCAATTTTTTGTTGCTTTTGTAAATGTATAGTCTTGATGATGACTATTGAAGTCTCATGTCGGTTCTTATTTATGATGTATTCTTCTTGATGAAAGAAAGTTGCTTTATTCATCTCTACTTTGGATCCTTACTTTCTGGTACAAAATAGTTTCTGGGGTTGGTTAAAAATTGAATCTTGATGGTGGATTCAAGCTGAAATAATCAAGGTATGTAATAGTTTTTGTTGAGAGTAAGTAAAGTTTGGGTTTTTTGTTTCTTGAAGTGGAAAGTTTGAAACTTTGGTTTGATTTTGTTGTACAGGAAGATCTTTATGCTAAGGAAAAGTTCAAGCTCAAGAATCTTTTAAGCTATTTATAATGACAGATTATAATTCTTTACCATCTCCAATGGAGAACCCAAGAAAAACCTCTTCCTCTTTTTTTGGTTCACCAAGGTTGTTTACTTGTTTTGCTACTAAGGGGTTCCCTGATACTGAGTCTATTATGAGTCCTACTTCAATTCTTGACAGTAAGCCTTTCTCTGCTTTTAGAAACCCCTTTTGGTCTGATTCAAACTCAAACACTCCAAAATCTCCTAAACCAGAAAGTAGAGTTCATTTTCAGAAACTTGACTCAAAAGGGGTTGGTCTTGGCCTTGTTGATGCTCTCATTGATGAAAAATCTGATTCCAAAGAATTGAATTCTGTGAGTAGAATGGTTGTTCTTGGTTCACAATTGAAGATTCAGATCCCTACATTGCCCCCTTCTCTTCACCACCCCACTGATTCACCACCTTCTCCAGGTGATTTTGGTATCAAGACTAGAAATTCTCAGTTAGGTTCTTTCTCTCCTGGCTTTTCTCCATCTCCTGTGAAGAAATCTCCATTTGGATCCTCAAATTCTAACATAGACATCCCAAATTCACCTGGGGCCTTTAGTAGTCTCTCTGCTGCTGAGATGGAGCTCTCTGAGGAGTATACTTGTGTAATTTCATATGGTCCAAATCCAAGAACCACTCACATATTTGATGATTGTATTGTTGAAAGCTGTTGTGGTGTTGTTAAGTACTCTGCATCAAAAAAAGAAAATGAGCCTTTTCCTAATCCTCCAATGAGCTATCCATCTGAGAGTTTTCTCAGCTTCTGTCACAACTGCAAGAAGAGTCTTGGAATAGGGAAAGATATTTACATGTACAGGTAATCCAAATTTTCTGTCTTTTCAAAATTTCAAACTTAGCCCCTGGTTATGCTTATTATGTTTTGTTTACAAGTTTACTAGTTAGTGTTTGATCATAGATTTTGGGAGTAGTTTTAAAATCTTGCTTAGACTAGTTTTTGGGACTTCCACTCACAAAACTTCAAAAAGGAATTTCTAGTAAAATCATGTCCAAACACAGCTCAAGACTCATTTTTTCATATTTCAACATCTAAATTTATGGCCAAACTGGAGTTAATCTAGTCATGAGGGGGAGACGTTTCCTTTTTCATGATTTAACTGTTGTTTGATAGTTTTAGTACAGTTTGCTGTTGTGCATGGTAATCTGGACATGCTCTTTTAGTTATTTGATACACACTAGACTTGTTCTAGTACACTTTTCTCTGGGGCTATAGGTAATTTGAACATATCCTTTGGCAAATTTCTAGTAGCATTTCAGGTTTTCTGCAAAAATTTTTTGTTTCTCTTTTGTAAAATAACCTTTAAAAACTGTATATAACATTATGAGACCAAGTCCAAAAGTAGGTTAGGTGTTAAAAGTTTCATGGCCTATTTTAAAGCATTTGATGATTTCATATGATCTGTTTGTTTCATTAACCTGGTCATGAGAGTCAGAGTTTTACTTCTCTTTTTCTTGATTTAATTGTTGTCTAACACCATTTTTTTTTAGAATAGTTTGGTCTTCTACTCTTTGCAAATTGCTTGTTGTAGCATTGAGAACTTCTGCAGGGTTGTGTATGTGTGAAGGATTCTTTAAACTGACACCAACATTGTAAGAGACATGTTCAAGTTATTATCTTTGATGTTAAACTTTCATATTCCATCCTATAGCATTACATTTGATGACCTTAGATAGGAAGGTATGAAGGTAACAAATTAAGGTAGAAAGTTAGTCAGTAGTTAAGCATGTCGTGCTTTTCAATGGGATTAGACTTGGTGGTAGTCTCGAGCACGGTGTATGTCATAATATTAAGCTTATTCATCTAGTTTCTTGCTGTAGGCTTTGTATTGCTTTCCTTGTTAGTTCTCACATTTTCTGCATCGGCGTATTTCCTTATGCATAACTATTTTGATCTGATTCACTTGCACCTATAGTCTCTCGGAAACAACTTTTCTACCTCCACGACATCCCCAAGCCCCACTTGTCCTCTTAAAAAATTTCCCTTTTGTAATGGTGTATTATGTGTTGTTTCTAGAGGTGAGAAGGCATTCTGCAGCAGTGATTGCAGATACAAAGAAATGATGTTGGAGGAAGAAGTGGATAAATCAGAGACTGATGATAATGTATTTGGTAATATTTCCTAATAATAATAATAATAATTGATGAGTGATAGCAAGTTTTGTCCTACTAGCAACTTGCAAAAAAGAAGACTATTTGCAGATTCAAGAACTGTTTTTTGTAAATTGGATAATTGAATCTTGTTTAGATGTATCTGTCACTTTTTTTTTTAATTTTAATTTTTGGTTTAGGGGGTAAGAAAATGTCTTTGTTGAGGAACAAGAAGGCTAATGAGATTATATATGAAGTGATTGATAATATTTTTATTTTGTTGAAAAAAAACTATATTGTAGTAGGTGATTATGGTGTCTGACACTACTTGGATGCTTTATTGAAAGTTTGATATAAAAATGATGTTGATTGATGATGGCATTATCTTTAATTATGGTATTATAATATAATATACACACTAATCAATCCCATAATCATCATAACCAATGACCTCAATTGAGTACATTCTTTTTATCTTATTTGGGATGTCCTTTTCTTTATTTGTTTATTGATCAAGTTTAGCTATTTTGACTAGGCTTTCATATTCTATTTATTATTTTCACCTAGAGACTATCATGGTGTTTATTATTGTTATTATTAAATGTATACAACAAACAGCAAATTATTCTACCTATGCTATTATATAATGTGTATGACAACCTAGATGAAATAAAATAAAGAGATACGGATCAAAGTCTAGAATATTAATTATGTGTCCTTGTATAGCAACTTACATGATGGGTTTGTGGGGCGGAGTCAGATAGGGTCGAGGGGTTATTCAAATTCCTACCTAACTTAAACGATTTCTCTTTCATGTATATAGTTGATGTATAATTTTTTTAAATCAGTAGACAATATGTCTCAATTTGCTATGAGGTGTGACATGCCCATCCTCTTTTTACGCCAAATTCCTACCTAACTTAAACGATTTCTCTTTCATGTATATAGTTGATGTATAATTTTTTTAAATCAGTAGACAATATGTCTCAATTTGCTATGAGGTGTGACATGCCCATCCTCTTTTTACGCCATATTCGTCAGCCTCGCTGTATGTTTACTTATTTATATTTTGATCTTTTTAAAAAGAAGTTGACTCAGCAATTAAGTTCACTCATACCCCTACATTTCTTCATGGAACTTTTTGAACTTCACTTCAAACAATTTTTTGAAGATGATGGTTTCTTTTTTGGGGTCTATTTGAAACAATTTTACTTACCCACAAAGGTAAACGTAAGATTATATTTTACCCTTTTTAAATTTTATTAGTTGAATTACACTGAATATGTTGTTATAATTTTTTTTTATTTGTTGCTTTTCTGAGGGACTATTGAGTTTTCATCATACTAATGCATGCATTAAATTCCCTCGCATTATTAATATCTAGAAATTGATGATATTAGTACTACATTTCTTATTATACAATTGAGTGTATAACTTATACTTACATTAGTTATGTATAGCATGAAAAGAATGTACCAAACAAGGTACTACTAATACACCTAATTAATGCATGCATTGTTTTTGCTAATATATTCTACCAAACGATCTCTAATTGTATGGGCTGTGGTATTGACCTTTTTTTTTCTTTTATGAACTAATTAAAATTTTCAGTATTACTACAACAATAATATATCCAATGCGATTTTATTAATATGATTCGAAAAGAATGATTTGTATCTAGATTTTTATATTTACTTTATAAAAATAAAAAAAAAATTATTTTCTAGGGATATTTGAGTCATAAATCAAAAGTTGTCCTAGAAAGAAAAATGAAAAAAAAAAGAATTGTCCTGGTAGTAATAAAACCTGAAAGGGGCAGAGTAAGGTAGGGTTGGAGAAGAGGAGACAGGCATGGGAAGCTTAGTGCTCAGACTGGAGACTCCCAACAGTTGCAGATAAATAATGAAAGCAAGTTGGGAATTGGGACCATAAATGTAACTCAATACCAATGTCCAAGAGATACAATAATTTAACGTAGTTCGATTAATCGATCTATATTCATAAGAGGAGATGATAATTCATCATATAAAAGAGAGTACACAATGTCGAGAAAAATAACCTCACCAATTTACTAGGAATATAAAGAGGTTCACACAAATATTAACATAATACTTGTGACTTATAGAGTCATAAACTTTTTTTCTGTTGGAAAAAGGAATTGTCAAATATGAAGAAATTCCATTTTTCTTTTCCTAAAAAGAAAACCTCAAATTATGATAAAAAAACTCATAACAAAAATCCAACACTATGTGTGTATGGTACGAAGCAAAATGTTACTATCAAAAATATTTTATTAAAAAATAAAAGAGCTTTTCATCTTGTCTTTAGTGTATGAAAAGTAAGCGAGAAAATATCTACTTAAAAAATTATTTTTATCAATACTATGGAGATGAAATGAGATATCGTCAATACTATGGAGGTGGCATGAGATATTGAGTGGGAGTTCGAGGATGGCAGATCAATGAAGGGGGTTAGGGGAATTGAGTACCGGATGAGAAGGATACAATGAACTTAGATTAATGATATTTATATATACTAGTAAGGTAAGCCCGTGCTATGCACTGGCCCAACATGTCCGGTATAAGCTAATCACTTTTTGCATATGGGTAAGTAAGTTAGCCAAAGCCTTTAAATAAAGGGTGAAAATATAATTGAACTATAGCGAAGTTATTTTCATATCATTGCTTTGGTTGTAATTACACAAACATTCGCAATGTAAAACTAAATATACCCTCTTTTGATGTAAACGCAAATCCATTTTCATCCATTTAAAATGTACTTCCACTTGAATCTCAAAATACATGTGATGGGCATATATTTGAGGTACACCTTTCACTGAAAATTTCCATGAAATGCAAAAGTAATCATAAAAATTTGCATAGTTTGAGGTCCATTCCTGACCTCACAATATGTGTCTCCCGCAATTTTTCTTTTATGTAGATCTGGAGAACTTTCATTCATCTATAAAATATAAAGAGCAATTAAATTCTTAGAAAATCAACTTAAAAGTTTAGGTTAAAATGAAAGATAAAGTAGAAAAATTTACTATAAATTATATTTTACTAATGCAGAGACTTAACAGAGAATAAATTAACGGGTGAAAAAAATAGATAAGCGAAAGGAACTTACAATTGAAGTTCAGTATAGATAACGAGGAAATTCAGTATAGCGAGATTTGATTGTCAGCATCTAGTTATTGCAAGATAATTGAATAATAGGAATGAAAAATTAAATCAATAGATAACTCAGTATAGCGTGGAGTTGGAATTGAAGGTGATGAAAAAAAATGATAAAAGTGGACTGTAGAATGCACATCGAAATAAAATTTTGTATTTTCTATTCAACCTTGTGAGCATTATTGAGAGAAAATGGTGTTCAACCGGTGGATATAATGTGCCACACAAGCTATTTACTTGGGAAAAAAGTACATACAAGTCTCAATATCCAGTAAAACAGGCGAAAAAAACAATAAAAAAGCTAATGAAATAAACACACATGAATTCATGGATTAAATCAAACATGTTGCATGCCAAAGAAATTTCACAATTCAAATACAAATCTATTTATACCCCATAAATACATATCTGTTTATACCCCACTCCTTAATAACATTCTTTAATTAGAAAGCTACAGTAATATTTATAGAAACTAAAAAAATTTCACTACTAAAGAACATAAAATAAAGCTTATTGTACAATCAATTATTGCTGTGTCAGTCCCATTGTTGTTGGCTTATATAATAGAATAATTTGTGTTTTCAAGTTTTATAAGGAAAATTGTTTTTTTTAATTTTTAAGGAACTTGTTTTGTTAAAAAAAATATTTTTCAAACAGTTTGATCAACAAAATATAAGAATTTTATTTTAAAAAATATATTTTTCAATTTTATTTTTGAGTATCCACAAATCTAGAATAAAATTATTACGAAAGAGTCTAAAAAAATGACGATTAAGATATAGTAACAAAATTTCATATTCAAAATCTGATGACATAATTGATAATTCTATAAGATTTGAACATTAAGACTTAGTCTAGCCAATCAATACACTCATTCATCTGCTAACAACTTTGTCAAGTACAGATGATATCAATGTAATTTAACAATTTTTTCCCATCTAATATTAAAAATTTCACCAACTTTATTTATTATAAACATCACATCTTATTTATGCATGTTGAGGATATCACAATGAGATGCAGGACATCTATAGAAAAAAAGATCCAATTTATATATATATATATATATATTAGTGTAGATATTTAAATTCAAAATACTTAATTTATTGGTGAAAAAATAGAAGGTGAATACTTCAAACAGGTCATACATTTTATAAGGCTGAGAAGTTATGACTTCAGATAACAATAATATATTCAGTGTAATCTCATTTGAAGAGGACATTATGTACGAATACTTTCTTTCTATTTTTGTGGAATAAAGAGATTGTCTCTAAAAAAATCCTTCGCTTAAAATAAAGTTGCAAAAAAAATATGTTAGTAAGATGGCCTAAAAAGAAGAAGCAAAATTTGAGTAAAAATTACTAGTAGCTTTTAGAGGCATATGTTAATGATAGGGGGAATGCTCTTCCTTGTCATCAAAAGAAAATTCATTAACTTTTTTTAGTTAAGATTCAGCCGTCATTCATATGCTATAAGATTGTAATAGATGATTCTTAATTGAGCATAGGTGTTAAAGTCAATTTCTTAGTATGAAAATAGATTTGAAGATGAAGAAAGGTCATAAGAATCCACTAGCACAAGGTTGAGTTACAAACTTCCTTAGCAATTTGAGTTTCGATGTTAATTTTTATAAAGATATTAGGTAATCCAATTAGTTCAAATGGTATATCTATACTAGGATAAGTTTCTAAGCACTGAAAGTGTATTAGATGTATTTAGAGTCATAAGAGATCTTTTGCATCTAGTCAAGTCTAAATAATTTCTATTAACTAAATTTTCGTATGAGTTCATAAAAGGGTCAACTTCAAATGACCATATCTTCTAGAATATAAAAAGTTAGGTGGCCCATAACCTATCAAGTTAAAAGCTCTTCGAGTCTTCTTTCCAACATCACCAAGATTGCGTCAATTTGGGTTCAAAGTAAAAAGTTGTGATAATTTTATTGGAGACATGCAGAGCTATCTGAAGTCTGCGATAGCTCCGCGACGCGGAGTGTACGTGGACTTTTCTGCCTAAGTTAAATGACGTCTCTTTATTACTTTTTGAGGGAAATTTTGTCCTACAACCTTTGCAGGGGCCAGGGGGTAGGGGGTGGGGGGGGGGGGGTATTTTAATGTCCCAAAATGCACAGAATGTCAGTTTTTCATAAGTAAAACCTTTCCTTCACTCCTAAACTTGAATGCTAATTTTTTTTCAAGAAACTTATTAAATTTGGGTCATCTTTTAAGATTCGTCATCAAGGTAAGTTATTTTCCATAATTTTCAAACTTTTCAACCCAATTTTTTTTCTATTCATGAATCTCTAAGAGAAATCTTAAATCATAACCTAGGATTTCAAGAAAACGAATTCAAGAAAGAATTTCTTGATTCTTCTTCTTCAAGAATTAGAGTTCTTCATCAAGAACTCTAAGAATTTCAACTCAAGAATTGAGGAATCAAAGAGGAGCTCTTCAACCAATGTTTTTTCAAGTTCTTCCACTATAAAAAAATTACACAAGAGAATTTCTTTTTTTTAGAACAAGCATCAAAGTTCCAAAATTAAATATTTTCTCCAAAAAAAAGCTAGTGTTCTTCAAATTTTAATTTATAATGGAGCCAAAGTTAGCCATGGTGTACTATACGACACCCCCCTTTTAGGCCGTGGTGTGCACCACGGGCCGTGAAAGGGTCCATGGTGTGCACCCTTAGAGGAAAATGAGGATTCCCAGTGTAGGGTGCCCTCCACGAGACCCTCCACAAACCGTGGTTGGCACCACGATTCGTGGAGGGTTCTGTGGTGGAACCCTTCACTTGAAATCCTCAAGACAGTCCAGGGCTAGCCCCAAGAAGGACCAAGGCCACCCCCATGACACTCTTTATGGTCTGTGGAGTGCACCACGAGCCGTTGAGGGGTCTTTGGAGAACACCTTGGGCCAAAAACTCTCGAAAACTTGATTTTAAGCCTTGTTAAAATTGTACAAGATCAGGATCCTTAAGCAAATTACTTTTTTGTATTGAATATTGAGACTGAATTGTACAGTAAAAACTTAATTAGAATTTAGAAGAATTAAATATATAATATCTAATAAGGGTAAAAAAAAAAGTTACAAACATGGAACAAAAAATTTGATGCTTTAGTCAATACAAGTTGAATGTTTGCACCCAATAAACAAATATATTTAATCAATCAATTAGCGAAATAAAAAAATTACAATTTTCATAAACATGAAATCAGTGAATAAAGTTGAAATATTCATATAAGAAATAAAAAAATTATGAAGAAGAATAAATGCAGGGGCGGATCTACATTTAGTCCAAAGGATTCATCCGAACCCCATTCGTAAAAAAAATATTATATATATACGATTAAACTTTTAATTTATGTATACATTTTTAACGTCGAACCCCATAAATATATGACAAGGGATTAGTTCAGCTGTAAGAAGGTTCATGGTTGCATGTTCGAACCTGACTACGAGCAATTTCTTTTTAAATCTTGGTGAGTTGGCAGCTTGATTTTAAGTTTTTTAATTAAAAAAATGAACACACAACATCATTTTGTAAATTATAATAGATAATTTTTATATTTTAAATTCCTAATTAAAATGTCAACAAATACTAAACCCAACATATAGAGTTATGAAAATAAAAAAAATCAAGTAATCAAGAACTTACAACAATGAGTAGACAGTAATTGAGTGGAGATTAAAACATATAATGCGGTAGATTAACATTGGGGGTAACTATGACGCTTCTCGTTGAGTATTGAGCACAATCTTGCTCCCTTAGTTGTTAATTATTATGAGCTATATAATCACGTTAATTTTAAAGAATACAAGATGAATGCTAGTTTTAAATGTTTAAGCAATTCAAAAAAGTCTTTCCAGAATCTAAATATGAAAATTCTACGTTTCATAGAAATGCTCTACAGTTGTATTAATGGATCATGTTTATATATATGTTATGTTGAAAATATGAACTGAAAATTAAATCACCCAATTATTCCTGACTCATTTAATTAAGACATGCTCTTGACCGTACTTGGGCATGTCACACTTATATATATTAGATACAAGATAGATATTTTTAAGGCTTAACTCATAAACAAACATTTAAACTTATCTTCATTTTTCACTTAGACATCTAAACTAAGACAAGTTCCTAATAGACACCTTAACTGCTAAGATTTGATCTCATTAAACACTTTTATCGTACTTGACACTCTCCGCAGTCCTTTTTCATATTAATTGTACTGTTTTTTTAATTTTTCAGCCAAAAATAAATAGTTGCGGTCCAAATTTTTTTTTCTAGTGTTTGTTTACAATTCTTTACTATTCTTATTTGTGGTGGTGTTGTTTAATCAAGGGCAATTTCGAGATTTGCATTGAACATGGATCATGTTATTCTTCGGGACTCGTTCTTCAACACAAAAATGTCTTTTAATTCATTTTATAATCAAAATTTCCCATTTATTTTAAAAAAAAACACCAAGTAGATTGTACGAATCGAAGCAGTTCCATTAATAGAATTAAAAAAATGTCTACGTTACCAACAAATTCAATCTCTTTCTCGATCTTACCCTCAGTTAATCCTCTTTTCTCCTTCCTCTCCCTCTCTCCAATCCTCTCTCGTTTTCGCCGCCGGAAACCGCCTTCCTTCACCATATCCGCCGGCTCCTCCCGCCGGAAACCGCCTTTCGAACCACCGGACTCCAGAATGTCAGTCTCAGTTCAGATGCCAGCTGGTTCCGTCAGACGAGATGTCGAGACGGAACCGTTGATAGATTCTAGAAATCGTGAGTTTGCGACTTAGCTCAATCAATTCTAATTGTGTGGACCTGATTAATTTCGTTTTTTTAATAACTTAATATTTTTTTGATTTATTTTTATTTAGCTCAATAACTGGTTAAATTGTAGCCTCTTAAGTCTTATCCGTTATACTTTATTCTACATTTTGTTAGAACTTAAAGGATTCATCATAATTAGACTAAGTTTACCTTGATTGTCACCTTATCGCCACTATTATAAATGAAATTTGAATTTAATATTAACTTTTGTCAAGGCTTTGTTTTAAATGAGTTAGCAGCTTCAGAATCTATATATCTGGTTCGAGTATGTAGTTGTTGGTAGATATAGTTTCGAGCTGGATAGCAGGCAATTGAAGATGTACTTCTTAATATCCTATCCCAGGTCAAATATGGCCTTGAAGCAATGTTATCAAAGCAAAAAGCACAAAAAAACTCTAAGGTCTGTCAAGGCTTTAATCGCAAAGTGCTAATAAAGACTTAATTAAAAATAGAGTAAAGGGAGAAAAATACAAATATATATGTTTAGTTCAAGACTAATAATTATAAGCATGGGTAATAAATATATGAATAAAGAATTTGGAAAAATATTATAGAGTAAAATGTCAATTGTTTAGCCTCGCCTCTTCCGGAGAGGCACATTGGCAATGAAAAGTATGCCCTAAAACCTTGATGACGACATTGAAGTGCATATTAAATGAGGCAAAGCACTCAACACGTATTAAGCCTCGCTTCACGGCTTAATTGCACCTTTGACAACATAGTCTTGAGGTATATCCATGTTGTCAATGGTATTTTTTCCAAAATTAATGGTAAGCATTTATTGCATTTGACCTCGTATGCATGTGATATGTAAATGAGTTGTTCATAGGAACGAAAACCTGTAATAGACAAGGGAATCATGTATAACTATGGAACCGACTGATTCTCTTTACATCACTTCTCCAAGGTACATTACTTCATCCATGAGGCAATAACCTCTCCCTTTGCATCTCTTCATCATTTTAAGTGGCAAAGATAACTTTTAATAACAGTGGTAACATATTTTCCTTTGGTTGAACGCATCAAATCTAGAAGACCATTGAGAAAAATTTTGGAAGTAGAGGAGAAAATGCATCAATCAGTCATAATGGATATGCAAATAATCTTTTCCGGAGAATGATTCTTTATAGGGCAATATATAGTTTAGAGTGGAAGCAAAAACTTCATATACTGGAATTTGAATGTTTTTGTGGCTCATGATGTTCAATCATCAGTGAGACCCACATCTGATCATAGCTGAGAGAGTTGGTGCACCTTGGACTAACCTAGCAGTTCCCCATTTTTTGTAGTTTGCCTATTTTCCAAACATGTATGAACTATGTGTATTTTTCAGTATTATTTTAGCAGATCTTGGTCTCTTTAGCCTAAACTCTTTTTGGGAAGTCCCTTCATATAACCTCTTTTCTATGAACAGGATTTTGCTGCTACACATTATTTCTATTTTGACCTTAGTATTCCGTAGGTTGTCAAAGAAAGTCTCATCATGGATTTAGCACCTCTCATGCCCATACATTGTGGCTTATGTCACAATATGAGCCCATTTTCTATCATTTTGTTTGTGTGGTTGTTCTCTTTTGGTTGTCTCACTCATACTTACATTCTCCAATATAATCATGTGCAGGAAAGGGGGATCAGCCGACAACCACTGTTAAAGAAGATTCTGTCTCGTCCAATAAAACTGTGCCTCACAAGAACAAATATTCTTTAAGTTCAATCAGTTGCTTTGGAGTGGATCTAACCCCAGATAACATTGCTGTTGCTATGGTATATTTTGTTCAAGGTGTCCTGGGCCTTTCTAGGCTTGCTGTTAGCTTTTACTTGAAAGATGACCTACACCTAGATCCTGCAGAGGTATGTCATCTTAGAGTAATTTATTTCTGCTGTTTGTCAATCTTTCTAGTGTAACAAAATCATTTTCATCAAATTTTGAACTCCAGATTCTAGCCAAAAGTGCTTTTAGTACGTTCTTTCTGAATTTGGAAATCTAACTGTCATACTGAATTTGTGAGTTGTTTTGGTATTTAAACTACAGTTACATTCAGTCATCTGAAATACAATTCTCTCTCGAATCTAGACTGCCACAGCTGTTAGTTATTCATTCTGTTTTAATTAAACTATCCTTTCTATTTTTGTTAGTATCCCAAAATTTTCCACCTTCTTCAAAGGAAAGCCTCTTTGCACATTTCTTCGCTCTTCTCCCCTCACCATTTTCGTTGAGTACACTGACTGACACATTTATATGTGAATGACTAGACAGCTGTGATATCTGGTTTCTCATCATTGCCATGGCTCGTGAAACCATTGTATGGTTTCATCAGGTTGGACTCAACTTTCTTTTCATCCTTTTTCATCTAGCTATTTAATGAAAGATTTCATGACATGAGCTTTTCCTGTATAGTGATTCCTTCCCACTCTTTGGATACCGGAGGAGATCATACTTGGTACTCTCAGGGCTTATTGGAGCATTCTCATGGTTCTTGATGGCCACCTTCGTTGATAGCAAGTATAGTGCTGCCTTCTCCATACTTTTGGGTTCTCTTTCTGTCGCTTTCTCAGATGTTGTAAGTTCCTTTTGTTCCTAGGCAGTTTCAATAAATTGAGACTAGTGCTGTTATGTTCATTGCCTAGTTATATTGTTTATTTGGTCTGAACTCTGAAGGTTGATGAGAATCTGTTTGGATTTTGACCTTAAATATTAGCTGAGTGTTTGTTATGCTCTCATTTTTGTCAGGTATATTCTTGGATAGTAAAAAACTCTTGCTAATTATACATGAGACTCTCTTTGCATAAATGTGTTTTGCCTTTTGAAATTTTGAAGGAAGTCCTTAGTTGCAACCTTTGCAACAGGTCCATAGTTAAGGCCTGAGACTTAGCCACACCATAATATGTTCCACATTTTCAAGAATTCATCTAAAAGAACTATCAAACTAGTCTGATAAAGGATTTCTCAAAATTTCTGAAAGGTTGTCTAGAGCCCAATGATGTGTCAAATATTTATCAGGGAGACTGCTAATACGAGAAATGTAAAGTAGTGCACAACTATCTAACTTAAGTTTTATGCCTCATCCTTTGCAGTATCCCTTCCCATTTCTGAGTTCTCATTGCTTGTTCTCAGAAGACATGAGAAGAGAACAAAAGATCACCTGTATTTGTCCTTTGTGGTTTTGGGAATTTCAAAATGAAAGGAGTCTAAGGACCTAGTTGGTCCATGCTGGCTACCATACCAAATGACTTATACAACACTCCTAGTATCTGTTCTACTTTTATTCTGAGCATTGGTGTCCCCTCTTAAAACATTTTGAGTTTGCTACTCATGTGTTTGTTCTCCAGAAATGTTGTTGGCGTCTACCATTCCTCAGAACTACCGTACAATGGTGAGTGATGATTTTTTAAACCAAAGTGATGAATGAAGCAAAAGTTATGGTGCTGCTACTTCCCTTTTTAAGGATAAGAAGGGCATAAGAACCATGAAGTCTCAGATTCAACTCAGTGGAGACAAACAACACTCAATGATTCCTTCCCATCTGCCCGAGCCTTGGTGAACAAAGTTACCTAGTACTTGTACTGTGGGAGGTAGCAGATACCTTATGCAATAGTTGAGTTGCACACAAGCTGACTTATATGCCACAAAAGAGAAAGAAAGAAGGGGGCATAAGAACTTGTTTTGGACTGAGCCATTATTAGTTTGAAATTGGATAATTCACCACTATTGAATTGTGTGACCATCTCATCTAAAAGATTATTGTTAGAGAGAGCATCTTTTATTTTTTAATGGTATTCTCAACACACTCCTTTATGTGCGGGCCTAATTTTTTTTCATGGGCCAAGCATGTGGAAATTCTTTTTGATTTGGGTGAGGGTGAGATTTGATCTCAGGACCACTGCTTGCTCTAATACCATGTTAAAGAGACTTCCTCTGCAAATTCAAGAATTGTATAGTGTAGTGCGGATGAACTGTATATTCTTTCTTGGACATGTTAATGTTATTATCGGGTCACAAGCTATTGCTCCATAGGCTGCCATGAACTTGCTGCCCTGTCATCAACCGATGCTTGTGTTGATATCTTGACAATAATAATGTCACTTGGTAATTGTTGGACTTGAGATTTGGTTGTTACGGGTGTTCAAATCAAAGGAGTTAATGGCCAAAAGAATTTGAGTTAACGTTTGCTTTCTTTGTCTATTATGGTCTTCTTCTTCAAGCTGGCATCTTAATGTTGCACCTCATAATTGAGTAATCATGTATCGTGTAGGTAGTGGATTCCATGGTTGTTGAGAGGGCACGTGGTGAGTCTCAAAGCATGTCAGGATCTCTTCAGTCATTGTGCTGGGGTTCTTCGGCATTTGGGGGAATCGTGAGTGCCTACTTTAGTGGATCCCTTGTGGAGGCTTATGGTGTGAGGTATGTTACTTCGACCGTCTTTCTAAATATTGTGTGATTGTTGTCTTTGTGTGTAATACTAATGGTCCTGATGGGTTATATTACTGTTTTTTGTACCTCCAGGTTTGTTTTTGGTGCAACATCATTACTTCCGCTCATAACATCTGTGGTATCTGTACTTGTGAAAGAACAGCCTGTACGAGGCCCAGCAAGGGGACTTTCTTTAGGCAATGGTTTCATAGAAAGCTCAAAAAACAATTTTACCCAGTTATGGGGTGCTGTTAAGCAGCCTAGCGTTCTACTTCCCACCCTATTTATTTTCTTATGGCAGGCCACGCCACAGTCAGATTCTGCTATGTTTTACTTCACGTATGTGCAGTTTCAGGTTTAAATTTTTTATAAATGTAAATATACATGCAAGATGCTAAATCAAATAGAAGTTTGTTCTGATTGTAGGACAAACAAACTTGGTTTCACTCCGGAATTCCTTGGCCGTGTTAAGCTTGTCACTTCAGTTGCATCACTTATTGGTGTGGGGCTTTATAATGGCTATTTAAAGAAAGTTCCTCTACGGAAGATATTCCTTGTACTGACTCTTATTGGTACAGCTGTTGGTATGACTCAGGTACATGTTCCAACACATATTTTTTACTTCAGCTTTATGATTTTTCTTCTGTTCACAGTGGTCATGATTTACTTCCAAGTACAATGTTTTTTGTCTTAGGTTCTTCTTGTGACTGGATTGAACCGGCAGTTTGGCATTAGTGATGAGTGGTTTGCTATTGGCGATTCCTTGGTTATAACTGTTCTGGGTCAGGTAATCTTTTTCTTGTATTTGGTTCCATGATTTAATTCCTACTTTTGTGACTGTATAGTAATGTATCGAGCAAAAGCATTCTGAAGCTCAGTCTTGCTTAGTTGAAAATCTGCGTAGCATAATTTAAGAGTACCAATCAAATAGAAACGCAGTGAAGGCACACAAAACAATTTCAAGGATATAATCGCTAACTTGCGACATGCAACAAACTCACTGAACCTACCTAAGAAGATGTCTTTAGCCGGTGAGAAACAAGAACTTGAGAGTTATCATTTTTTGAGAAAGAGAACTTGAGAGCATCTTTCTTTTTTTCATTGAAACAATTGAACTGGGACATAATGAAAATGGTTCAGGGGCAATTGCAGCTTTTGGTAGCGGGTAGTTCTTCCCATGTTGAGTATAAATTTACGTGTCAAAATCTATTAAAATTGCAATAAATTGTAGAAATGAACCCATGACTTAAAAAAATAATTGGTTCAATGTTGAAAACTTTAAAGATTGAACCCATACATCTATCATCCTGGATCCGCCTTTGAAGTGGTTGAGTAATTTTTTATGTAGAGTCTCTAATGAATTCCAATTAGGTCTGGATTCCAGTTAATAACTATAGCAGCCATAAAGCCAAATAAAATTTGTAAAAATGTACTTACACATAAACTTTATAAATCTTTAGAATGCTAATTTCAGGTAATTACTATTAAACTGTGTAACTAGGACTGCTATGTGATGTATAACTAGATTTTCTTTGGCCAGCATGAGTTTTGATAAAGTAGACATATAGCTCTTCCTTGAGGTTCGATTTTATGAAAACTCTATCTCTATTGTTGATGAGACGCGCAATGGGGTTAATTTTAAGTTAGAGGTGTGGAGACAAATTTTGGAGACTAAAGGGTTCAAATTAAGCAGGACTCAGACAGAGTATGTAGAGGGAAAATTCATTGATGCAGTGTATGAGGTAGGCGTGGAAGTGAGACTCCACGCACAAAATATCCCCAAGAGCAACAGATTCAAGTATCTTGGGTTTGTAATCCAGGGGGTGGGGACATCGACAATGATATCACACATCGTATTGACATGGCGCGAATGAAGTGGAGGCTCGCCTTTGGAGTCTTATGTGATAAAAAGGTAACACTAAACTCAAAGGTAAGTTCTATAGAGTGGTCGTTAGATAGACTTTGTTGTACAAGGTGAAGTGTAGGCCGATCAAATACTTCCATGTCCGAGAGATGCATGTTGCAGAGATGAGGATACTGAGGTGGATGTGTGGTTATACTAAGAGCAAAAAGAGTAGATAAGAGGATATTTTTAATAAGGTAGGAGTGGCCTCCGTGGTGGACAAGATGAGAAAAGCGAGACGGAGATGGTTTGGACATATGAAGAGGAGATGCACAAATGCGCCTGTGAAGAGGTGCGAGAGGTTGGTTATATAAGATATGAAGACGGGCAAAATTAGGCCAAAGAAGTATTCGAGAGAGGTGATAAGATAGGATATGACTCAACTTCAGGTTACTGAGGACACGACCCTAGAGAGGAGGGTCTGGAGGACACGTATGTAGAAGGTTCGTAGTTAGTGTAGTGTTGTCTTGCTTAGGGTGGTTGGTGTTTGCCATTGTCGTTAACACTAGTACTATTGTAGTTCTTGTACCAAAACTCTAATTACATGTCTATACATGGGAATGTAACCCCGAAATCTCAACAAGAAAATGAATAGAGTCTAAGTCCGAAAACAAGTGGACCAAGATAGTGGACGAATCGATAGTGGCTCGGAAGATGCTAGCTCATCCTTGGTTTTGAAGTTAACAATCACCTATCTGAGGTCTCTTTGTAGCTGCCTGAAGATGCTCTTTACTCCATAAAAGAAGAGAGCAAATGCAGTATCAGTGCACATAACAATAGTGTTGGTAGGATCACACAGTTATTCCAATAAGTGAAATATATATATCAAGCAACTAGAAGCAACTAGAACACAGTAAACCATGCGTATACCAAAAGAACACAATATTCATAATTTATGGTCCACATTTCAATTTCATATTTATCAAGCTCAAGGCAAATTCAGCAATAGTTCTCTCAAGGGACCCAAACCTGAACAATAATGTGTCGGAATGTGACATCTGGTCCAATAACTTGTCGGACTGTGACCCCCTATCCTATAATGTATCAGAACGTAACACTCGATCCAATAATGTGTCGGAACGTGCTACCCGATCCACAAGCACGATCATGATTACAACCATAATGAATAATTTGCAATTGGCCAGTTCTGAGTAATAGATTCATTGCATACAATTAGATCACGAAGGGTTATTAATTAGCTTTACATCATCATTCTCTTTCCACATACATGCAAGAAGTACTATGAGGTAGTTAACATGCATATATCATACAACAACAACATACCCAGTGGAATCCCACAAGTGGGGTTTGGGGAGGGTAGAATGTATCCAAACCTTACCACTACATTATAGAGTTAGAGAGGTTGTTTCCTAGGAACCCTCGTCTCAAAAATCCATAAGTAGAATAAGTTGCATATATCATACAAATGGGAACTAAGTTGCTCGGACTCTTCACTTTTGGTGCCACACCCGTGTCGACACGAGATGGGTGTGGGTGTAGGTGCGGGATCCGTGTCCAATTTGGTCAACTAGTTTCAGGTATTTTGGACAAAATCGATGGGGAAAGTTTGGACAGTTTTAATGATTTTTGTAATCAATACAAAAGCTAAGGTGAAATTGAAGTAGATGGAATACTTTTTATATAGAAATTTCTATGTCACTCCTTTTCCTTTAATCTTCCTTCCAGGATTCTCCTCAAGTTCTCCACGTAATATCTCATACATTAGGTCTTATTACTCTATTTTTATATTTTTAGGCAAATCCACGCACCCGTATCCATATATGGATCCATATCCCCAAATCTTAAAAATTAGATCACGAAGAATCTGATCTCTAGATCCGCACCCGTATTGGATACCCGCACCCGAGTTCGAGCAACTTGGAATGGGAATATTAAATCATCACCAACCTCGAATTTAAACCTTGAACTCTATAGAACCGGAGCTTTCCCCCTTTTCAAAGTCCTAGATCGTTCTGAGTCTATAAACAATCAAGGAGATACATATAATCAACAATAATGGCCTAACTTACCCGAATTATAGCAAAAATCCCAACCTTTGACCACTTTCATGAGTATCTCCCCCAACTAGGGCTTGTACCCACCAGGTCTCAATCCTTTTTTATATCAATTTTCCTTAGAATCTAAGGTCTAGGAATCAAAATACAAATTAGGAAAACGATTGACTTACCTTTAGCCATAGAATTGATGGAAAACTGAAGAGAAATAGCCCTAGATCGTTTCTAGTCTCTCAAGGATGAAGTGGGAGGAATAAGAATGAACTTGGGGCTTTACTGATTTAAAATCCGTGACTGTCCCGCTATAGCAGAAATAGTCTTGCCATAGCAGGTTGCATGGTGACAGAAACTTGTAACTTGTGGCCCAACCCCATTTTTGCAACACACTCTCAAATCATGATGTTCAATAATTTATCCTTTGTGCCAAGACCAGTTTCGGGAGTTTTAGTCGCACAAATTCAGTTCTGTAAAGCCGTATGGGCTCCATATCGTCTTGACTATCAACTCGAATGATCAAACTTACAATCCAACCCCCAATCCATTACCGGATTGCCTAGACCTCATCTGACTTATATTTCTTCTGGGACTGGCCTAGGTTCAAAATTTCTAACTTACTACTCGAAAGTTTTCTTGCTCAATTTCCTTCCCCGTTAACCTGCCCATAACGATGGGTCAGGTCGTTACAGTTTCCTTGAGCTTTTGTATAACAATAGTCTTCATTTTGTTTTCTTTATTATTGTTTAGGTTGTGTTGGCATGAACCTTTTCAAAATAGTATGCATTTGTAGGGGGTAGAATGGAAGTTACCTGAACAAGATTAAGATCTCTCTGCATGAACTGTATCTTGAGAAAATAGCTTAAGTTTTCAAAGGCCAAAACCCTTACGATCTCCTTTTGTTCCTTGGCATTTGTTTCCAAAAGATGTTCGAAATTTTTTTGAATATTTTCAACCAAACACCATATGTGAAACCGAAAAACTGCTAAACACCTCAGGAGTAGTTTTCAGTTTTTGCAATGAATGAAGAACTGTTTTTTTGGTTGAAAATAATCTTAAAAATGCCTTTTTTAAAGTGGTGTGTTGCAAAACACATTCTGATTTTTCCCCTTTTTTGCTAAACTAAAAAAGAAAGAATTGCATCTGTTTTGGAACAAAAGCCACCAGTATAATTTACCCTTTTTACTTCACCACTGGAGAAGTTATTCTAATGTTTCTATGCTTAGATTTTTTTTGGTAACTTTTGACATTCAAAAAGAGGGGAAGAGAAACAAATAAAAAATTTAGAGTTGGAAATACATGAAAACCACAGACAAAAAATCTCTGAACCCATGGACTGAACAAAGCTTCTGGATTCTTGAGATACTCTGTTGTTCGTTTTAAAAATTTCTCTCCGGAAGATACATTGATGTTTAAACCTTTTCTATTTGATTGAACCTTTCTTTACATTTGTGTCTTACTTTTTTATTCGATACTTAAACCAATATGAACTACTAAAGAACCTAGTTGAAACTTAAACCAAAATATTAAAGAGAAATCTGAACTGAAGAGTGCAGAAAAATCTTATTTTACTGGCTCTGAAAAATTCAACTCGTACCAAACTGGAAACTCAAAGATGAAAGGCTAAAGTGATGATTTTTAGAATTCTCAAAATGAAAGTTGGAAGTACAAGGGAGGAAGCTAAGCTTTCACCACATCGATTGAGCCCCACTACGTGATGGATAAATGTGAGATAAAATGGTGTATAGCTTTTATAGAATACTAATACTATATAAGAACAGATATTTTTGGTGCGTTTAGGAGAATTGTTATCTGATTAGAGTAATGGAGGAAACATAGATATTCAGTTTAAATTTTGGTGATATAATCTTCTTGAGGCATTTAATATACAAATCGTAAGAAGATAGCAGTGGGTGAACTTGGAAAACGAGTGAAAGTTTACATCCAAACTGCCGTTTGATGAGATTGCTTATCTGATAGATGAGGGGAAGAAACGTGGATGTTCTCTTTTAAGTTTTGGCAAGCTAGCTTTCTACGGCAATTCACCTAATCTGAGAGAGGATAGCAAAGAGTAAGCTTGGAAAATGCTTTGGAAGTCTGTCTCCTTAAGTTCCATTATGAGTCCCAAGTGCTCCTGCATTATCTTTTAATATACTTAATAAAAATGTAATTGAATCACGAACCTTTTTCCTATCATAGAGTTAAAGAGTATTCTGGCAACCTCTTTATCAGCATTAACTGACTTGTTACATGTTTCAGGCATCTTTCATGCCGGTTCTAGTACTAGCGGCAAGAATATGTCCACAAGGAATGGAAGCAACTCTCTTCGCGACCCTTATGTCCATATCCAATGGAGGGAGTGTCCTTGGAGGTCTAATTGGTGCAGGTCTAACCCAAGTATTTGGTGTCACCAAGGACAGGTTTGACAACTTGGCTTTTCTGATAGTTCTCTGCAATCTCAGCTCTCTATTGCCTTTGCCCCTACTTGGTCTTCTTCCTGGAGATGAACCGGATACAAAAGATAGTACTGATATTGAGATGAAGTCTAATTGAATTCTTGCCTGCTGCGCAAATCCTGAATCTGGCAAAGTATCTCTGCAGCTTTTTGAAAAAACAATAGGAGAGAATACAATTGTAAATACAAATACTAACATTAAATGACTAAACATACGAGTAATGATGTCAATTCATCACTCCACAGGAAAAAGTTTAGTGGATTAGGAACTTGTTTAAGTGTGAGATAAATCTTGTGTACTGTGGACCCAGGACTTCGGTCTAGTGGTACGAGCATTCTGTGTGATGTGTGGGTTAGGGCCATATTATGAGTTCAAACCCTCCTGTAGACAAAAAACAGATATTTAAGTGGAGAAGGATAGATAGGCAGGCTTATTATCTACCGAGTTTCGAACTTGAGCACGTGTATTGCTGGATGACCCTCTTAAGTCTAGAACGCCCTTTGAGAAATTGTTGCTCGGCCTTGCTGTTTATCGACCAGCTTTGTTATTTTATGATCAAATCTTAGCTAAAAGGTATTGAACATTGATCGTTTTGTATGACGATTCTTACTCTTTGAATTTGCTTGCCTCTTAATCTGGATGTCAAGAGAGTTGGTTAACAATGTACTTTCCAGGATGTGTAACACTGTAAAGGAAAAAGAAAAATTATTTTCTGCATGCATTTGTTTGAAAGGTCTTGGGAAAATGGCCTGAAAGTCGCAAACTTAGCATGCTCCTGGCAGTTGCCAAGATGGCTTTCGGTGATTTATTATGATTTTTTCTTTTTGATGACAAGGGGAACCTGCAGTGCTACCCATTGG
This sequence comes from Solanum rostratum, assembly GCA_029948455.1. NCBI lineage: Eukaryota > Viridiplantae > Streptophyta > Magnoliopsida > Solanales > Solanaceae > Solanum > Solanum rostratum. The sequence continues at coordinate 5,026,503 of CM057048.1, forward strand.
GTGCCTACAAGGTAAATCCCCGCTCCTATGCAAAGCAAAATTCTGACGATCACCTATATTTCTTATTTGATATTGGTCAAGATTTGCCTTTAAAAAGTCATGGTGATTTGTCAAGATTTCTGTCAAGTTCTGATGAATCGCCAAATTATTTCCTGCATTTGTAGCTGAAAAATCCTAGCAATCCTTCTGTTGCTAATCCTGACGATTATCATAAATGCTGCGTCGAAATTCAACACAATTTTGCTTTCAAAATTGTTCCAAATCAATTCCAAAATTTATAAGTTTGATATGTGAATTTTCTGATCCCAATTCCAACAGCTTACAATAGTTAGGTTTAATGTAACCTTCAAATTAATAGACTCACTTTTAAAAAAAATAAAGAACAGAAGAAAAAGAAACTAGCTCAACAAAGCTCAATAATAATATTTTCAACATTTGTCCAATCAAAAGAAGCAAGGCTATTAAGAATAGATAATATAAATTCAATGGAACATTAATTACAGACAAATAAGCAATAAATTGTCAAGTTTTAATAGCACATATTTCAGTAGTTTTCAATTTTTGTTGTGCACTCATAATTTATTGGAAAGAGAGGAAATAAAAGAAGAAGATGGTGAAGGAAGAGGATAACAAAGTTCTAGGTTTACTGGGAATTTTGTTTAGCAAATACACAGTAATTTTTGAAGCTTTACAACGAAAAAAGGTAAATATGAATTTCTAAGATTATTGTTGTGTACTGAATATTGTATTTTGAGCACATTATATCACGATGTGCAAGAAATTTAGTATTCATCACCTCTATCTGATTTGATTATTTTTATCCTTTTATTTGGTTACCTTTTAACCTTGAGGTTATTTTCGTGCAACAAATAAATATAACAATAATGTAAAAGTCATCAATAAAAGTGATACAATATATATATATTATAAAATGGTCTTTTCAATCTTTCTTTGGGTATATAGGAAATAAAAATTGATGCTATAGTTAGCTTTCATTCACCGAATTACATTTAATGCGAATACTATAATCTATATTTACTTGAACGTTTCAAAAATGTATTTTGATGCGTGCTAGATTCTTCAAAATGAGTATTTTTCGAAAATTCGATATGCATGAAAAGTTTGCACAACTAAGATTATGATGCACATTTTGGAATTTCTAATATTTGTTCTGATATTTACTAATTGCTATAACTCAGGTTTTTAGTTCCAATATTTGTTCAATGGATTATAAGAATAAAGAATTAACTTATGAAAAATGTTTGGGAGGGAATGTTCCATCCTGATAGATTTTACGTAGTATGAATTCAGAATAGTCGAGCTTCAATGTGGGTATCGAACATTTAATGAGGGAAAATAAAATTCATGAACAATTCATAAATGTTTTATAAGCATCAAGATAGTGCGCAATTGAATTCAAATTCATCCAATATTTTGAAATAAATTATTCATAAAGATTAGAGAACTTTAGTAATAAAAATCGTGCATTATAATTTTAAATAATTTCATAAATGTTGAATCCATATAAACAGAACAATTAATAATGATTGAGGTAATTTGATGTCAAAACAAGTTCAATTTCATAAGTAGGTTCATATAAGTTGTGAATTACAGTTTATGTGTAAAGATCATGCTTAGAAGAATTGCACATACCTTGATATGTGTTTCGTGGTGTAGCTAGAAATTTCTGAAAGAGAACTCTCACCAACAAGGTGGAAGTTCAGGTAATCAATTAACTGAGCTACTAAGATTTTTCATTCAGAATGTAGGATAGTAATTTTTTTTTTTTAAGAAAACAAGATCAAAGCATAATTGGAAGAAAAACAACTTGGCTAACCTTAGATGCAACTTCAACCATCTACCACAGGATATTTCTCTTGTTTTTTAAGAATGTCCAAAATATTATAACGTCAAATTTTATGCATATATATAGTGTAATTTTCTGACGAAGGATGTCCTACTGAACACTTTGACACTACAGTAGCACCGTCCTTGACACATGTTATAGCGATGAGGTTCAAACACAAACACATGTTACGCGAATGCTATAATGATCAAGCATGCATGCATGATATTAGCGACACATGCATATCATGTCTAGAGATGTGCGTGTGTGACACGTACATATCATTAGTGACACATATTGTGTCTCTAGACCAGGGGCGGAGCTAGCCCCTTTTTGTGGGTTGATTCGAACCCCTTCAACGACAAATTATATTATTTATACATTGTTAAAATAATTTTTTACATATATATAGCAGATGTCGAACCCCGTTCGATTAGTTCGTATAACTACTTTTTCAGATTTTGAACCCCCTACTGATAATTCTAATTCCGTCACTGCTTCATCTGGACACGAAATTCATCAACCATCTTATCTTATATTTATGCATGGATACCACTTAACCATAAAATAATCACTTAATTCTTTCAGTTTTCATTAAAATGATGAGCTGATTAATTGTCTTCCAAAATTGTACCATAAATTCATTTTTATTTAATCCGTTTATCTATTAAACATAACTTAAACACGTGAGACAGATATTTAATATTTTCCCCACCAAAACTAAATTAAGACAAATCAAGAAAATAAAATCAATCCTAAAATATATTGTCATTAAGATGGGGGAAATTTTCTACTACAAGAAAACCTGTCACGTGACAAATTGATAGAAGTTCACATGGGGGTGGGCCTCAAAAGGTTTCCTACAGAAACAAAACAATTACAGTTTGTGTAGTCACATCTTAAAAAGGCCCAATAATTTCCACCAAATTCAAATAAAAACTCATTGGACATCATTCCAACTAAATAATTCATTACCCCGAATGAATCTGGTGCAACAGATGGGATTGCTTCTTCTTTAATCAGAGATTTCAAAGCTTTGAATATGAAAAAAGATTAAAGTATCAAAAACATTCCTAAGCTTGATGCGAATTATTTGTTTGGCCCCTGAATTATTAAAAGTCTTGAAAACATCCATCTACTTAACTAACTAAACTTAAATACACCATCGATCTTGCAACATGAGTGAAATATGTAATACCCCTAAGTTCTCGTCAAGATTAGGGTGTTTTCAACACTTCTCTTAGCTTTTTATGAAGATCTCTATGTTCATACAAGAATTTGAGATCACTTGCTATGTCATGTGACATATCAACAGTGTATATATTTAAGTTCCAATAGTCAAGCTTAGAGGTGTTTTTAAGGTTGTTGATAGTTTGAGGACGAAAATAATAATTTGTGTCAAGTTTCAGGAGTGTTCTCAATACTTCTCTTCATGGAAAAATTCTTGATATGGAGCACTACCTCCTGAATAGGCCCTATTTGATGTAAATCTAGAATAATTAAATTCCAATACAAATATCGAAACACTTCATTCTTCAAATAAAATAAAATAATTTCCATAAGAGTCCATTTACTCTTTTTTTCTTTTTCTTTCTATTTTGGCAACTTTCCCCCACAAATCCTTTTCCAATTGGGTTGTGCTCACCTTTTCTATGATTTCTCATCATATGGAGTCTATTTTTTGCCTTGCTAGTTGCTACAATATGTTGATGTCTTTATACAATTGTCACATATCATTAAGCATGATGACTTGAGCATAAAACAATTTTCCTTCCCTTACCCTACCACATTAAAGGGATGGAAAATATTAAAGATATAACATCTTCAATTAACTCGTAATTGAGATCCAATTATTATTGTTATCGTAAAATTCTCAAATTACACGGAGACAAAAAATTTATTTGTGACTGAGACATACTTATAATAAAAAGAATAATTACACATGGAGACACTTTATAAGTTGCACTAGCAACTAAAGGAGGATAGTAAGTATTTCATCATGTCCGTGAAATGAGTTGACTTTCAAGATTCATTAAGATTGAAAATATCCAAAGAAAGGGAGTCTCACTAATTCTTTTATTGCAGATATGAATATATAATTCGTCTCAGAAGATTAATGACGACAAGTTAATTTGTTTATCTGCAATTGCAAAAATTATTCATTGATATATATATATTTTTCTTTCATCTACTTAAACGATTGTCGTGAGTAAATTTGTAGGAATAATTGAATTTCATTTAGTTACGAGCAATAAATAAATAATGGAAAATGCAAACAAAAAAAATATTTGTATAATTTGCATATTTCATTTTTATAGGTTACTTCCTAGACCAACTTAACAAAATGTTAGAGCTTTAATGGTCCTCCATGTGGCTGATGCACAACCAATAAAGACATGGAAGAAAAAATGAATTCTTTTGAGAGGTTTGGGATATAAAATGTTTTTTTTTCGATTTAATTTATATGACATATTTTTTAAATCATAAAAATAAATAATTCACTTCTAAATTTAATAATAACTAACTTTACAACTTTCCTTTTTACCTTTAGTAGCAAGCTTATATAACTATACAAATATTATAACATATTTAAGATCTAAATTTCAAAAGTTTTATAATTACATAATTGTTATGATGGGCATAATTTTCGTCCTTTTTAAATTATGTTAGATAAATTATATTGGAGAGGTCTGCGTATTATATGCTTTTCATTAGTAATCACTCTTCCTATTTCTTTTTTGTCATATCTAGTTTATTCCGCCTATGAGTTGTTGAGACGAGGGTTCCCAAGAAACAATCTCTCTACTTTTATGAGGTTAGTGGTAAGGTCTGCGTACATACTTTTATGAGGTTAGTGGTAAGGTCTGCATACATTATACCCTCCCCAGACCCCACTTGTGAAATTTCACTGAGTATGTTATTGTTGTTATAAATTAAATTGGAGAGAATATTTATAAACACCATCCTTAAACTATTATACCTGTTTCCACATATGAATGTAAGATTCTTAAATATTTTTTTTGGATAAGTAAAATTATCTGAAATTGTAAGATTATTAAATATTTGTTTTGTCCACAGCCAACATCCCAAAAGTTGTCACATGGGGAAGTTGGAAGTTGGAATAGTCTCCACTCCAATCATTGAACTATTTTATTAATAACATAAAGTTCTTGACTAGGAGAACTATTAATAATTGGAGAAAATATTGAGGACGAAATACCTTCGATCTCTATCGTATCAAGAGGTAAATGTACAAGTATAATAGTAAGTTTCTAGCCAATCAATTTAACCCTACCTAATAATAATAAGATACTGATCATTATAACATATACATACTTAATTAGCACTCACAACTCACAAGTTACTAGTCTAATTAGCAACTTAAGATAATCAAAATACTACTTATATAAAGGATTTAAATTATATACTTAGACAATTATTAGTGTGTGTTGGTAATAAATTTTAACGTGATAGAAAATAAATTGCAATCACAAATAAACTATAAAGAAACATGATTTTATTCATAATATGGGTACAAATCTGTTTATATCTTGATTCTTCTCTTTTAATATTTTTCACTTCATTGCTGCAGATAACTTAAATTTTTATGTAAATGCTAAAATACTATTGTCGCTGCATAGAGTGATCTTCTTCAATCTCCGAGTTCGAAGGGTAGAACAAGGGAAGGTCAAGGCTTTCCTCTCATTACTCTTTCCACGGCAAAGTCAACATCTTAGCCCGAAGAGCAAGGATTTCTTCCTCTGCGTCTGCTATGTTCTTCACATTAATTTATTAACTTAGATGAGAAGATATCCAATTTTCATTAATATTTATTTTGACCAGCCAATATCAGTTGGTGCAATGATTATTGATATTATAAGGAGACCTTATAAGAAATAATTATGATAATTGATAAGGGAATAAAGCACTTGATAAAGAGGAATTATTTGATGAATAATGTTGTTGGAGTAATTAATAATGCACCATATTATAAGTTATATATTTAGTTACTTGTATTTTACTGCCAAATTATTATGGGATATTCTTTATTCTTTAGATCAATCAATCAAAATTAGGAGACCCCAAAAGTAATAATATAATAGATACAATATATTCATAACTAGAAAATATGGAATTAGGTATGAAATTTATCGATAATTCTTAGCTAATTTGTCGTTATCATATGCTTATACATAATAATAAAAAGGGACGAATCTAGTGTAGTAATTATGGTTTCACCTGAATTCAATAATTTTTATTTAAATTTTGTATTAAAAAGTTATAAAAAAATATGTAGCTTGGAAAACTAGTTGATCCAAGTATTATTGAATATTAGTTTGAGATCATTATAGGAATTCATAAAATTAAAAATTTTCGATGTGCATGTGATAAGAATTTAAAGTTCTTTTCTATAACAACCAATCTTAAAATGAGAAGTTCCACGTCGACAAAAACACAGGAGAGATACTGGGTATATGAGTAAACATGTTTTACCTACTAGTGAAGTATTTTAAAGTCGTAAGGATTTAGGACCAAAACAAACAATATTACTAGCTGATTGGATCGTTGCGTTTTCTTTTTGATTTTGTCTTATATCTTGGTTCATTTTCAGCCCAATTATTATATATATATATAGGTGTGTGGTGAGAGACATGACCTAAAATTTAATTTTGGAATGTGGATAGTTGGTTAGTAGAATCCATGGTTGGGAATAAATTGTTCAAAAGATGGATAATTATATCCAAAAGCATGTGGGAAGCCATGTGAAATGCACTAAGTACATAATCATCCATTAATCAAAGTTTAATTTAACAAAGATTCTGTGTAAGAAATGATTAATATTCTGAACAATGGATCTAGAGCTAAAATCCATAAAAATAGGCATATTTTTTTAACGTAGAACTAATAAAACTCTACATGTTGCCATCATAAAAGACAAATTTACCAAAATGAAAAATTAAAGTAATTACTTATTTTTCATCTACGGCGTCGTGGCGTGATCAATAAATAAGTGAGTTTAGAATCCTAAAAAATTCAGATTTAAATTTAAGTAAAAGCAAAAGACTAGATGATTTTTTCTTACGGCAATCTGTTATATCTTTATCGATAAAATTATCTAATTTCATGTTGATAGGAGATAACATATTACTAATGATAATATTCGAGATACGCGTTAGCTGATTCGAAAATCATGATTACTAATTTCTTAAACACCCTTGAGTTGTATACTTAAAGATCCAATATATTGTATAATTCAAGATTGAGGTTATATTCCTAATAAGCTATAGTCATTGTGATTTCCATACTAGAAAAATCCAATTTCCTAACCAATAAGTGTACAAAAATTCATAGCAACATAATTTTCTTTAGAAAAGTTATGAATATATATATTTTGACCAATTGGCCTGTCAAAATAATTGAAATATACATATTATATATATAGGGTAACGGTGGCAGAGCCATTATTTTCATTAAGGGTGTACATAATTTTTAAAACATGGGTGGGTGATTTTTGTATCAAATTTGTTCAACAAAATTGATATTTATCAGAATATCTATGTTTAACCTATATATTCGAAAAAGTTTTTCGACGAAGGATATTCATCTGATCACCCTTAGATGAATGTACCTCCGCCCCGAATACTACTAGACGTAACTTATATAGCCCTCATAAACATTTGATGGTGTTGGCCACTGAATAATGCTGGTTGCCTACTAGACAAGAAGTCACATGTTTTTAATCCTAGACAATAACTACACTGTTTTATGTGGCTATAATGTTTTGTCTTTTTTTTCCAAAGAGAAAAGAAAAGTATATACTATAGTTAGTAGTAATATGTGATGTCTCTCAACCTGAACAACCCCACATGTATATAAGTTAGGCAATTCTTTGTCTTGTGGACCAAAATGAGATGCTTCAATCTAATTTCTCAATGAGGACCTTTTATTTCTTTACTAGGATAATAAACTTTGTAGCCATTGCTTAGGTTCAATTAATATATTAATAAACTAGAGGAATTTTCACATATAAATCACTTAAAAATATTTTAATTATGCTCCATAGTTTTAGCTTGAGTAATAGCAACGTTTGTGTAATTCGCGCGGCATTTGTATACGTTTGTATGATTTTGCTATACAATTTGCAGTTTTTGTATAATATTTGTATATTTCGTTATACGTACAATTCGTGCAAAGTGTTTATATAATTCGCTCTACAATTCACATTGTTTGTGTATTTTGCTATACAATTTGACTCGCGCACAAATTTTGTATAATTGCGCGAATTATACAAAATTTAAACTGTAATTACAGTTATATGTTTGCCGCGAGCTATAATTAATTTAAATTATAGCTATATTAACTAATTAACTAATATATATTTGCTTGTCCGCATAATTTTTTCCAATAAATTAAAGGAGATGTATCCAAAGATACTGATTAAACAAAGAGGATATGCATGCATTTATGCTCGAAAGGTTCTATCCTTTTATTTTTATATTGAGTTGATATCTCATTTAATCGTTCCACTAATAATTATTATCTCAGTAAGTTATTTATTGATAGAAGAAAATTAGAAAAGAAAAAGATATCTTTTTAAGATCATAAGTAATCATAACTGTTGACTGAGTGATCATCTGAGAAATTAACCCAAATTTCACCTACTAACTATCATTTAAAATGAGTCCATTCCAACAATAATATCGTTAGGGTAGATAAGCAAAATACCTTAAATACAAGAAATCAAGTGTATGTGGCTATGTTTGGTAATTCATCTTCAAATCATTTTTTATAAATTTATTTTTTTAAAGAGACCAATAAGATATTCACATCGAAGTTTTTGATATTATTGTATCTTATTAGCACAAAAAAGAAAACTAAAAACATGTCGAAGTAATGGACTTTTAGGGACAAAGTTGAAAGGTTATTATAAAATTGATTAATTACTGATCTTGATCTAGGAATAATTATCCCAAACAAGTTAGAACATTTATATATTTCTTTATTCTAGTTCACTTAATTTTCCAATCCCATATATACTAATAATGAAAGAATTAGTTAATTATACTGGTATTTTTTTTTTAATCATGGTTTGATTTTATGTATCAACTTCAAGAATAGTTATTTTAAAAAGGAAAAATTATGCAAATTAGTGAACATATACTAGTTAATTAGCTAATATAGCTATAGTTTGAATTAATTATGACTCGCGGCAAACATGTAGCTGTAGTTACAGTTTGAGTTTTGTATAATTCGCATAATTTATACAAACATTATGCGCGAATCAAATTTTATAGCAAAATATATCTGGCGAATTATACAAACACTATGTACAAATTGTATAAACAAACGCTATACAAAAACTGCGAATTATGTAGACAATTGTACAAATATATACAAATGTTGTGCGAATAATACAAACGTTGTTATGACTATTTTTACGAAATGTAATTACTCAAACTATAACTATGGAGCATAATTTAGATATTTTTAAGTGGCTATATGCAAAATTTCTCTTTTAAAAATGCTGATTCATGTATTAATAATCCTGATATTGCCCATTAATATCAGGGTGACTATGCATTAGTTATACATCCTATAGTATCAAATAATAGGTATTACAATTCAATACAGGTAATTCTTATATCCTAATTCATGTGATGTAATTTTTAATTATATATATTATTTTTATATACTCATCACAACTTTTTTTTTTTAAAAAAAAAGTAGTAAAATAAACAATTCTTTTTATATATTATATTTGATGATTGTACATTGCTTATCTATAAGGTTATAGGCAATTAGAGTCGTCTAATCTAAGTTGTCATTGAAAGTCCAACTAAATTAGACATAATGATGGATTATCGACATTACGTCCATTAATTAGCCACATTATCACCCTTCTTAATCTTGATGAAAGCTTGTTTTGGCAGTCATTTTCATTTAATTATTTTATTATTAGCTTCTTTTGATAAAGGTTTATGCAATTATGTGGACCTTAATCCTCACTTAATTTCTCCACTACATCTTACACAATTTATTTTAATATAAGCTCAGTGATTATTATATAGTATATAGTAACTTTGGAATGAGGATTTCCCCCTTATTTTATGGTATAAAGATAGCAACATTAATAGAGGCACCAATTTGATATTTCTAATGCTTGTTGACATGTCTCCTCCAAACTAGAATATTTTCCTCATTTTTATTGGATATTTGTAATTTTATTAAATACATAATTAAAGAAATATGAGAAAATTATGTACTGTCATTCTTTTTGGACCGAATGAAAAAAAAATATATCATATAAATTGGAATAAAAAAAATAGTAATTAGGGTAAGCACGAGGGGTTACTCGGATATAATTAACCACCCTTTATCTCCAATTTGAAAATTATGAATTTGAGTTATTAGTACAATAGGAGTACTAGCAATCTCTTAAATTTACCTGTTGATTCAAATATACCTATGTATACACATAATTATTATTATTTTAGAACATACCAGCAATCTCTTAAATTTATCAATATATTTCATTTTGACGTTCAATCTATGGTGTATTTGGATTGAGCGCATAAACATATAACTAAGTCTTCCTATTAGACATTTCTAACTCAATTTTTTTTTTGCTTGTATTGTTTTCAAGATAAACTACTTAAAATAAGTCATCTTCTTAAACTATAGATATTTATTCACCAAGCTACAAAAGCTGATGCATGTTGCAAATTTCAATTGATGTTGATGTGTATAACTAAAGAAAAGTATTTATTTTATGTGATTAATTTATCTATGAAATACGCGCTCGTGAACTGACACAAACTTTTTCTAAAATATATATGAATAAGAAGTGCTAAGTAGGACCTTTTAACATGTCTTCAGATGTTCAATTGAACATGTCATAATTTGAGTATCTAAATAAAATTTCCTGAAATATTTAAAAAGTCATTAAGTATTTTGCCTTTCTTTTATGAGATAAAATAAAACGTGTGATTGAATCTTGGTATAGAATTAATTAGAAGGGCCAATAATTGCCCTCTAGAAGAAACATTATGGTTAATCAAGTCAAGATTGATAGAAAATGAGTGTTTGAATGAAATCAACCTTATATAAAATGGTGAAAAGGGGCCACCAAAAACTATACCATAAAAAAAAAGGGAAGGGGGGATCATAATATAGCAAATCTAGGAGTATCGTACTTTTATGATAATATTTTCTCAATATTAATGATGTTAAAATCTAAGGATAATCCACGTTACGTAAGAAAAAGGAAAAAGTGAAAGAATATGCAAGCATAGGGGAAAAGAAATTAGCCCTTTTTTTCTTTTTTCTCAAATTAAATGAGTTCAATTGTGATGGTGATGTGCACAATTACTTCAACTTGAAATTGTTTTGCTATATTATAATCCAATTATTCAATCATAATGACACTTTTTTTTTGTTTCTATATTCGATGTATGGTATTCGTAGTAGAGGTCAATAACAAAATTCAGATCACGTCTCGCAGGAATGTTTTTGAGGTCAGTGCTCCCAATAAAAATATTGTTTATTCTCAGATGCTTGAATCTCGAACCTAGCTCTAGTTAAGAATGAAGGGATCTCGACCATTTCCATAATGCATGACACTTTCTTTTTGTTTCATACATTTGATGTATGGTATTCGTATTAGAATCCAATAACTAAATTCAGATCACGTCTCACAGGAATCATTCCTGACGTCAGTGCTTCCAACAAAAATATTTTTCATTCTCAGATGCTTAAATTTCGAACCTAGCTCTAGTTAAGAGTGAACGGATCTCGACCATTTCCAAAACTCCATTATAATTTATTTTATTGATAATGACACTTAATTAGGGTCCAAAACGTAAATTATACTTTTAGGGCGTGTAATCAAATCAAATTAATTAAAAAAATATGGAAACTAATCCAAATGAGAGGTCCTTAATTAATTACAGCCTTAAGTCTAAAGTATGAATTATGAGGGTAGAATTTGTTAAATGGCTATAAAAAAAGCACCACTGAGGTGTTTAATAAAAATAAAAAATACTATATAGTATTGATTTAACTAGGATTGCAATATTGCATATAGTAGCACCATGAAACTAGGTCAACATTTCTACACAATAATCGAGTTAATATGTTAGATAATCATTCAATTAACAATATTTTTCATAGAAAACTATTCAATCGACAAGATAAATTTTGATGATTATGTAAAAAATAAATATTTTTTAATCGTGCGTTTATGTAGTCGACCTAAATAGAAAATCAGAGTCTATATATATATATATAAATAAATATTTACAGTTAATAGCCGCATATATTGTTACACTTGGTCAAATAAGACGATAATTACCTTGGCAACTAACACAATTATTACAATTTGCCTAACTTTGGCATTACCTTTTTTATTTTATTTTATTTTATATGTATATATATTTCTTTTATCCAATAATTTGAATTTTGCGTTATTTAAGAACATAATTGATCTATTGAGTAACACAAGGCATGAAAAAGTGGTTAGAGTATGATTATGAATTTATGATGTTGACTTAATGTTAATTTAAATTAATCAAATCAATGAAAATGAAAGTCTAATTAAGTGGGAATGGTCAAATTATGCTTAAGTTATTTCAACTAATATAAGGGCACAAGAGGTGAGATGCAAATCTCGACTTAATTTAACCATCTCTTTCGTATTTTATTTTTCAGTCTTTTCAAAGAAAAAATATGTCAATTATTTCCAATGTAACTATTCAATTACAAAATAATTGCAATATATTTAATGTAATGTTACGAATTCAAATTCATAATAGTCACTATCATTCACTTTGATTTTCTTCTAAATTTTTTAATCGATTATTTTATTTTGATTGAAACTTAAAGTGAACCTATGAAATAATATTGTTAATTTATCATAATATAATATACAATAATTAATCTTTTTTTAAACATTAAAATCGAACCTAATCGTCACCAAAAAATTATAAACTTTCTGGAAATTGAAGAATAGTCCTAACCGAAAGTAACCGTCATTCAAGGCAAAGGCAAATGCAAAAACTACCACCACCTAAAGTAACAATTAACAAATACCACAACATAAAAATAACACATAAGTGACAAACTAATAAGACAAAAGAATTATAAGACTTTGAAGAATTCTTTACATTCACGGGCTACGATGGAATAGTTGAGATTCCTCCAGAGATCTTAAATTGAAACTGTTGAGAATGAAAATTCTATTGATAGTATTAGGGGCAGAGCAGGTGCGGCTGGCTCAATAGTGTTAAAAAAAAATAAAAGCAAGCACTTTAAGACTCCAAATTTGAGGGGCTCAATTTTTTTTTTTATAGTAATAATAGATTATAGTTTTTTTTTTTAAGAAAAAAAATACCAAGTACTATTTATAGTAAATATTACTTTTCATATAAAAAGAAAGAATTATTAGAATAAGTTTGATATATATGGAATATGATTATATGATCAATTGAAAATAATTACTGAATGAAATCAATTATAATATTTTTAAAACAATTATGCATCTCAAAGTGATAGAAAAACAAAATTCGAAAAAAAATATATTAATATTTTTTTTAAGTTTAAGACCTCCACTCGATTTTCGTCTTAGGTTACTAATGTGCTTGATCCGCTCCTGTAAAAGGTCTAGGGGTTCATTTGAATCCCTTTCGATGGAAAATTATACTGTTATAGATATATTATATTTAATATATATACTAAATATTTAATCTTCTCCGACTTTTTCGTATATTTACTCCTTCATTTTCTGAAACCACTTAATAAAAATCTTGATTTCATCATTGAAAAGAGTTGTACTAAGAAATAAATTTTACTGTGAATTTAAATTTAGTCGAACTCTAATACGAGAGTCGGAAAGTGGACCCTCTCCTGGACCAAGTGGTCCAATTTTCCATTTGCCTATGGGGTCCCTCATAACATGGAGCAATTTATGCCACTTTTCCCCACTATAAATTTCTCACTTCCTCCCCTCCCAAATTCCCACTCTTTTTTTCCTCTCTTTTCCCCTCAAAATCCCAAGTTAAGGGGAAAAAACAGAGCCCCAAAGGGCAAATTCTTGCCTCACAAAAAAAGATTGAACCTTTTTGTGATTGATTTTTTCAAGAAATGGACATAGAATTGGCAAAGTGTGAATGTTGTGGCCTAAAAGAAGATTGCACACAAGACTACATTAGTCAAGTTAAGGAGAATTTTGATGGAAAATGGCTATGTGGGCTTTGTTCAGAAGCAGTTAGAGATGAAGTAAACAGAGGGAAAAAACAATTTCTTTGTATGGAAGATGCTGTTAAAGCACATATGTCTTTTTGTAGAAAATATAAATCTAATCCAGCAATTAAAGTAGCTGATGGAATGAGGCAAATGCTAAGGAGAAGATCTGATTTAACATCATCATCATCTTCAAATTCACCTAATACCAAGAAGTATTCAAGATCAGCAAGCTCTATCTCCTATTATTAGACGACGATTATCGTCTGTCTCAGTCCTAAACAAGTTGGAATCGACTATATGAAAAAAAACGGAGAAAAGGGTAACTTCAACTTTTGGTGGAAAAAATAAAAAGTGGTCTAACAACAATCTTTTCTTGATTCCCATCTTGTCTTGTACAAAGGATGTTTGTTTTTTCAATCTACTAATGGAGATAATATTTTTTTAATTTTTTTGGGTTATATGAGTATGTTCGATTTATTATTTTTTTGCAAATGATTTTCAACTACAATAATAATTATGTCTCAGATACAAATAAAGTAAGATCGACTATGAGAATTTTAATTTTCATATTTAAGCTCATTTCATATCATCAGACTTGATTTTCAATGGAAAGAAATGTTTTTTCTATATTAATGATTTTTTTAATTAATCTTTGACAAAATTTTCAAAGAATTTCAATTTTCATATCTTAAGCTCATTTCATATCATCAGACGAGATTTTTAATAGAAAGAAATGCCTTTTCTATAATAATGAATTTTTTTTAATCAATCTTTGACAAAATTTTCAGAGAATTTCAATTTTCATATTTAAGCTCATTTCATATCATCAGACTTGATTTTTAATGGAAAGAAATGTTTTTTCTATAATAATGAATTTTTTTAATCAATCTTTGACAAAATTTTCAGAGAATTTCAATTTTCATATCTTAAGCTCATTTCATATCATCAGACGAGATTTTTAATAGAAAGAAATGTCTTTCTACAATAATGGATTTTTTTTAATCAATCTTTGACAAAATTTCCAAAGAATTTCAATTTTCATATTTAAGCTCATTTCATATCATCACACGAGATTTTTAGTAGAAAGAAATGTTTTTTCTATAATAATGGAGTTTCTTTAATCAATCTTTGACAAAATTTTCAAAAAATTTCAATTTTCATATTTAAGCTCATTTCATATCATCAGACGAGATTTTTAATGAAAAAAATAATTTTTTCTATCAATGGAGTTTCTTTAATCAATCTTTGACAAAATTTTCTCCTCTTTTTGACAAAAGTTTGAAAGGACTTTTTGATTTAACAATGAACTTTTTCTTGTGTTAGGACTTATTCCCAAACTCTTATTACATTGAAAAGAAAAAAAAATTGAACATTTTTTTAATTAATTAATCTTGAAAACTACTCAAATAACTAGGAAGATCCCAATGCAGATATGTTCATTTTAATATTTAGGGTCAACTTCCCACTAAACCAGAAAGATTGTTATAGGAATCATATCATATGCTTCAATAACTTTATGTTTAAGATGCTTTCATTATAAAAGTTGAAAACCTTTTAACAAAAATATTTTTCTTTCATAATTAAAGAAGTTTAAAGTATTTTGATTGAACACTTAACTAATTGTCTCATTAATTAAGCTAAGCTTTGTAGAGCTTTTATTCAAGTTTTAATTTAATTTATATAGAGGATGATTCATCATAATGCCCTATGTTGTATACATAAAGTAGAATTAGCTCACCAACTATTTTAACATTAATGGAAATGGTTAATACAACTCAACTAACACATGACTTGATTTCATTAACTTGTTTTTTTGAATTAAACCCGGGATAGTTGAAAGAAAATAGTAATAATTAAACACAGCTTATTATGTGAAAGATTTTCGCAGGTGATACCAACTTGTCACGATTCGATTTCTCAGGTTATGATGGTATTAATCATAACCTGCTGATAGATAAGTTAATCTGTAACTCAGAACAATAAGTAATGGGTATAAGGGGGAAAACTAACCGAATCAACATCTAAGAGACAATAAAAATAAATAAAAGCATAGACAGACTAAATATATATACAAAGATCCTCCCGAGTACAAAGCTACTACAACAAAATAAAGAGTACAAGTTCTAAAAGTGAACTAAAATATCTACAAGATCTGGCTAAACTTACTATTGAAAATATATAAAATTTTTCACGGATATTTAGATGTTATCGAAAAATAGAAAATCTGTTGAAAATATTATCGACAACCCATTATTCGAGGGATTGAGTCGAAAATTCATTTTATTTTAATAGTGAAGGTAAGATTTGGTGATCAATTTACACATGATTTGATTTTTGATGAGATTGGGAAATATAATTAATAAGTTGATATTATATGATTTTTCTCGCTTTTAATAATAGCATGCACATTTTAAATTACCCCGTGATCATGGAGCTAATTTCTATGGTGAAAGTGTTGAAATCAAAACCAATGGAATCACGAAAAAATAAATAAAAATGAGCCACTTTTTATCTACTTCAATAAGTTTATGTGTTGTCAAAATGTTACACCTTAGAGTGTAGACCATTGACATCTTCAAGTTCCAAATAATCTAACTCCAGTCAAGCCAAGATTAATGGAGTTGGCCTTTTCAATTTTAGTTAAATATTTTGTACCGATATTCAGTGGTAGAGCCAAAATTTAGTGAGAAACGTTCTTTAATGTCATTCAGCTTATCCAAGACATGACTTTAGATATAGAAGGTCACAAAGAATAGCAGTGTATTGTTTTGTATCCGTCCTTACTTGTAATTCTAGTATTGCTCATGTAGTTTCTTGTCCTTTAATTGTATGTCATTATTTGTTGTTTCTCATAATACTTCGACTATCATTTTATTTTATTTTTGTTATTGTCCAATTACTATCTGTTATTTCTTGTAATCTTGTATTGTGATCATTTCTTTTTCTAGATTGCTCTGGATTAGGTTTAGTTTTCTACTTGAGCCGAGAGTCTATCAGAATTAGTCTCTCTACCTCTAAGGTAAGGATATATAAGGTCTGCATACAATTTATTCAGTTTTTCTAAACTTTATTTTATGGATTAAACTGAATATGTTGTTGTTGTCGTCGCTGTCATTCAACGTTAATTTATATAATTATAAATAATATTTTTTTTTGTGAAAAGCAATATATGTTGATAAATGTGCCAACAATGCTTAAAAACAGTATATAAATTTGAAATCCTTTAGGTATATCTTTTAAAAATAGGTTAGACTAAAGTCATTGTGCTCCTACCTCTATGGTGTGGGTCATCAAAGGTTACGTTGTTACCCATGCATGACTAACTCCAAATAGTCTTATAGTATTTTGAAAAAAAATCTTGTGCAAGTGATGGTACACTACATATGGAGCATGAAATCACCACAAAATTTGCAAAGATGAGATAAATCTTCAAACTTTCCTCACCCATATTTATTGATGAAGACGAGATGGATCTAAATTGATGTTAGACATTCATTGTTATCATGATGATATGATTGAACGTTCGTTCGATTCAACTCCTAGCCCATCAAATCTAGCTTTGGTTTCAAAAGTCATCTAATAACCAAGTCTAAGTTGAATCTTAAGTTAAAACAGTATCATGTTATATTGTACTTCCTCAAATTGCAAAAAAATAAAATAAAATTCCTTCAATCCAAATTTGAATGATCTTTCACTTCACTCTGAAAAATTGTTAGACAAGTAGAATCTATGACAACTTAATATTTAGATTTAGTGGCCCCTAATATTTAGCTCTTTTTTGTGAAGGATTTGATGGATGGACCCAACTGTTAATTTTTTTGTTCCTTAAGTGCAAAGCATAATAAATTGACATACCTAAATATTAATTGTAAAAAAGTTGAAAATTTATCACATGACATCATTTGTGTTTAATAATACGAGCTTTCACTTTAACACGTCTTATAGTTATAGTCATCCTCTCATTAATAAGTGTGTACACTTCAGACCTCAACCATACGCTAACGCTTAGATTTTCTTACACGAAAATATACAATAAATTTCATTATTAGTTAATATCATTGACACAATGAATAGAAAAATAAGTACCATCATAGTGAAGAGTGGTATACATACAATGAATTTTGAACTTGAACTTGTAGACCAATCCATCAATTGAGTTGTTTTTGTATTGTCCACTAATTTAAATTGGAGTGATTCTTGATTAGGTATATATATGTTAGGTGTTTGATGTAACCAAGTCATTTAGGTTCCTAATATAGGGAAGGCAAAATGGAGGTGGGGGCTTAATATGCCAAATGGTAGTCATTTGGTATGTTGTTTAATTACATACTTTAATTAGATGCAAAGATTGATTGATTATCATGTAATAGGTTAAATCATTGTCTCAACTCTCAAACAAAGAAAATTGTTTGTAAATTATTGCAATTTGGTAAAAATCACAAGTTAAAATATATGGAAACCAAGACAAACATGTCAAGCTATTCTTTTATTTTATATTTGCATGTTAACAAGAGCGAGTTGTGAAAACAGTCTGTTGCAATAATGTAGAATAAGGTTGACCACAATAAATTCTTATGGATCCAATCCTTTTTCAATTCCTGAGCATAGGAGAGTTTAGTGCACCAGACAATTTTCCTTCTTACATATATAGTATTATCTCTGTCCAACTTTACTTGTTCCTTATTGACTTGGCACAGATAAACTGAACAAGGACTTCTATTGATTTATAATTATGATGCATCATTCCCATATGATATGGTATTTATATAGGATTTATCATAAGAAGACCCATGCATTTTATTATTTATAAATAATTAATAATATTTGGTAGAAGAATTTTCATGAACTCACATGCAGTATTTTTGACCACCAAAATTAAAGTGGTAGGAGGAGGACTATATATATATATATATATATATATAATAACATTGAACAAATTGGCCAAGCAATATAATATAAATATTTAAAGAAAGAAATAATAAATATAAAAAGAATAAAGAATGCTATACATTGGAGACCATTTTCTTTTTTAGTTTCATCCACATTGGACTCCATTCACCATCTAGATTAAAAATGAATGGTGGATGGTAGAAATTGTTATTGAATATCAACATTTTTAGATGCAACTTGAGAAAAAAATATATTAAAATTCACTAACTCAATTGGAGGTAGATTAGCAATCATGTTAGTTTTACTTAGTTTTTTGGGAAAAAAAAAATCTCGTGTCCAATTTAATTTCAAAATTAACTCATGAAAGGAAGAATTGTTCGAGATTCTTCAAGAGTATACCATGACCAGTCCATGTTTTTACTTGACAAAAGATATGAGATTCAAACCTCCTACATGCTCAAGATTAAATATTTGAACGTGAACAATATAAGATAAGTATATCAATACAAAAAAGACTCTGATATCTTAATTAGAAAAATGAACTATTGGCTTGTATAAAGTCACTTAAAATTTTTTGACTTTCGTTAGAGGTCAAAGGAAATCTTAAAACACAAAATTCAAATGACGGAGTTATAATTGTAAAAAAAAATTGATATAATATTACTTATGGCTTGACTTGGAATGACCATGTATATCTCCCAACATATAAAGAGTTAGAGAAGCTATTATATATCAAATTGAAATTCTAAGAATTTAATTTCCAATGCACTAAATTGTTTGTCAATAAAGAACATTTTTTATATTTTCTAAAAGCAAAGACATCAAATAACCATTGAAACCCATAAACGAGGACGAAACTAGTAATCGGGGTTGTTCATCTGAACCCTTTTAACGAAAAATCATATTATTTATACATGATTAAAATTACATTTTATGTATATACTAAATGTACATGTTCAGAAGATGCAGGTCGCAGAAATGAGGATGTTAAGATGGATGTGTGATCACACCAGGAGTGATAAGATAAGGAACGAGGTCATTCGGGAGAAGCTGGAGGTGGACCCTGTAGCTGACAAGATGAGGGAAGCGAGACTGCGATGGTTTGGACATGTACAGAGAAGGAGTACCGATGCCCCTGTTAGAAGGTGTGAGAGGTTAGATTTGGGAGCAATACGGAGGGGTAGAGGTAGACCAAAGAAGTATTGGAGGAGGTGATTAGATATGATATGGTGAAACTTGATCTCACCAAGGACATGTGTTGGGACAAGGGCTTTTGATGATTGACAAAGTAAATGAAACAGGTCGATTTATCAGGTTCATTCCACAGGAGGAAAAACGCGATGGCCACGAAAAGTGCAACACACTATACATCATAAACATAAAATAATTGGTGCTGGAAATAAGGAGGATAACAAGGAATATTATTCCAAGTTGAACTCCTAGAAGAAGAAGGTTCCAAAGAAGGAAATATTTTTCAAGAAGCGTGAAAAAAGGGGAGACGCTGATTAGAAAAGGAATTCGAAAAGAAGTTGGAGAAAGACATATCTGCAGCTATAAAACCAGAAAGAAATTCACAAAAGAGGTGGCGCAAAACAGAGAGAAACAAAGCATAAGAAAGAATTATAAATTGAGTGTAGGGTTTTTCTTTTGTTTCGTAGGAACTGTGTAATTCTCAGAATCTATAACTGAGAATAGCTTTTTGGTCTTCGAGTTAGGGATAACGAGAAGATAGTTGGGATACAATCCTTGGGAGGGTTGTGAGGAGATTGTAGGTGAGGTCGTAGAAGTAAAGGGTTATTACACGTTGTAATTAACTTTTGAAGGTTCACGTTGATTTTAATAAATTTTGGAGAAATTCCTGTAGAGGTACAGGTCGTGGTTTTTACACCTATTGTGAGCTAGGTGTTTCCACGTAAAATCATTGTGTTCAAGGTTTGAATTTTGCTCTCGTGAAACAGGTCAACTAACCTGTTCCAACAAGTAGGCAAATTCCTAGGGCGCGCAGTTCTAACAACATGACCTTAGACAGGAAGGAGTGGAGGTCGAGAATTAGAGTAGTAGGCTAATAGGGAGGATAGGAAGGAGTGGTAATTGTCTGTCTTTTATATGTTATTTATCTGCCTTTATATATTTACTATCCTGTATCTATGTATTATCATGTGTTCTTTTCTTTCTTGCCTGTTTATCATATCTAGCTTATTCTGCTGATGAGTTTTTGTGACAAGGGTTTCCAGGAAACAACCTCTCTACCTAGTGGTAATGGTAAGGTTTGCGTACATCTTATCCTCCCCAGACCCCACTTGTGGGATTTCACTGGGTATGTTGTTGTTGTTGTTGTATATACTAAATGTTCAATCCCATCGGACTTCTTCATTTTTTACTTAATCATATTTTGAACCCCGCTCCGCCCCAACAATGTCTATCTCTTTTAAATCCCCTACTCGAGTCCTCCCCCAAAAAATATTTGTAAATCTTTTTAACTTAAATTATGTTTTTCTTTACACTTTTATTAATAAAAAAAACTTTAACTTACCTATATATAGAAAGAAAAAGTAGAAACAAATTATTATTATTATTATTATTATTATTAAAAGGCGGAATGACCTAATAGGACCTTATACTTGGTCCCGTTTGTCACCTAGGACCTTATACTTAGAACTTTGCCAACTAAACCCTCGTACCTACTCAAAACCTACATTTTAAACACCTTTTTCTGACCTGGCATCCTAAGTGGCAAACCAGGTCAAGTGCGTGTGATTCACTCCTTTTAGGAGCGTGAAGGGTTTCTAAAAACCCTTTAACAGTCATCTTCTTCCCCAAAATTCATATAAAAATTCTACTGTTCCTTGTACCCATTTTGATCTTAGGCTTAGCCTTTCCAGTACGACACTACACTAAGGAATATTAATTCATCTAAATTCCAGCTTCCATCGGGCCCCTTTTTCTCGATTTATGATTTATGTAATTGTTGAAAGAACACTTGGTTTATCTTGTTTTAGTTCATTATGGAGCTGCAACAACTGAATTTGGCCATCAATTGTGTACTATGCTTCACAATTGATATGTCTAGTGCCTCTTGGAAATATTAGACTTGTGTTTTATTAGATATTTGAAAATCTTTATCATTTTTTTAAGGGCATAAATTCTAATTCCTCATAATGATATATCAATACAGAGCAAAACTGTTCCAAATCCCTAAATGAAATTAAAAGGAAAAAAAATCTAAACACTGAAGAACAAGAGCAAAGAAGAAAGAAAAATAAACCAGATTTCTATAGCTTCCCATGGAAAAAAAAATCCAAATTAACCCAGATTCAAGAGATTAACTCAAATTAATCCAGATTTCTTCTCCTTTGGCTTTGGCTTAGTTGCAGCCTTTACTTTAGTAGGAGCAGCCTTAGGCTTGGCCTTATCAGCATGTACTGGAACCGGCAACTCCATCGAAATCTCTTGAGACTTCCGTTCAGCCTTTATGTGTCGTGACTCCCACTTCTCCTTCTTCGGCTAGTCGTGTTGTTCCTCATGTGGCTACCAGAAGGAGTTTGAGATTGGCTTCTAAAACTGGGTTGAGCGAAGTTGGGAAAGTTTGAGTAATAGAGGGAAGAGTAAGGGTTTTGAAATTGATACGTGGCAGGTTTCTCCTTCATCTAAAAAAAATACGTGAAATTATTATATGACATGAAAATTACGTGTACTCATCTGAAACTCACGCACCAGTCCCAGTCAGAAAAAGGTGTTTAAAATGTAGGTTTTGAGTAGGTACGAGGGTTTAGTTGGCAAAGTTCTAAGTATAAGGTCCTAGGTGACAAACGAGACCAAGTATAAGGTCCTATTAGGTCATTCCGCCTTATTAAAATCTTAAATCTTATACGATGTATATAAAATTAAAATCTTTACCAAATAAATGACATGATCTTTTAGGGGTAAATGCGTCATTACAATACCCCAAATATCCTACAAGACAAATATGACCGTTGCATTCAAATTTCAAAATCAACATACCCTCTTCAACCTCTAAAGAAACACCAGATTTTGGGTATTTTCCATATCTCAAAATACCATGAAATCAACACAAGTTTTAACTCCAAATTCTTCCGTGAAATCATCGTCCACCACCTTCATGGATTCCGAGATGAAAGACAGCTACTATTTCCCGGGATGTCGAAAAGATACCAATTGTAATTGCGAAATCTGCTTAGCCAGTTTCAACGCAACTCTCGATCTGATGACTAACAGCATGCACAAGAGCTCTATAACAAAACTTTCAGCGGCTAGAGCTCTTCAATTTCCAAGAAGCCCCATTTCCTACAGTCCATCGAGGAGTCTTTCGACCCCCAAATCGAGCAGCAACAGTTCTGCTTCTTCCTCCATGTCCCCTCCGCTCAATTCAACAGCAAGAGGGAGCTTTCATGACAAGGTGAAGAGGAGGAAGAGAGAATTCGGTTTGGGGGTTTTGTTGATGAGATTGATTTTTGGATTGGGTGTTGTTTTGGGTTTGGAATTTGGGTTTTCTTGGGTGGTTTCTGGGTTCTTGAAGCCTCAGTTGTCACAACAAATTATTAAGAATTTGAGTGAAAAATCATGGGGTTTGAAGGATCTTGATGAAAGATTGATATTCTTGAAAAAGGAGCTTGAAGGTCTCACTGATGATGAAGAAATATCGAGTTGCAGCCCTCTTAATTCTACTTGGAAAATCAACCAGGTATAGATTTCATAAATGCTGAATTATTATCTTTGTAGTTCTGTGTATATTCTTGCTAAATGTCAGGTATATACCAGAATTAAGTCGATTTTTCAACTGAATTATAGGATGGTTTGCTTTTGAATTCGCGATGTACATTGTACAAGTCCAATTCAGAAGAGTTAAGCATATGGGGATGGCCTTTACAAACAGCTGGTTTGCTCACAGCTGGTTTCTCTGTGCGTTCATATACCATATTATCAGGAAGACTCACTGAGGTAACAGAATTTCGACTGTCTTCTGTTTGTGTCCTTTTTATCTCTTGAAGTTAATGTCGTCAAGTTAAGGTTTTGTTGTTCTTTTCTTCATTTCGAACAGTGGTCCAATGGAGGGATTGGTTACTTGATTAGGAAGTCTAATAGTTCATGGACTCATCAAAAATGGAGTGCTTCAGCTGTGCAAATGGACCCAAATACATGGATTTTAGAGTACAGTCAAAGTCCTTTAACCGAAAATGGAAAATTGGTTTCAGCTGTGTTGGAGTTTTTGAAGTTCAGGCTGGGAAGAGAAGTACAAAAGTTGAAACAAGAGCTCTGGCTGTCGTCTTCTTTCACGAGCCGGCACAGTGATTTCACAACAGAGAGGATCCAGATTCCAACCTGAATAGAACTTACAAGATTGGGGCTTTGACGTTCTTATGAGAAAGCTGTCTCATCCCTCATGAGAGCTTCCGTTTTAGCTCTATGTGTTTGTTATTTTGAACCTTCAGAAGTCAATTTTAGCATCTTTTGGTACTACATTGTTTTAGTACATTTCAACTGTAAATCTTATATCATTCTGTAGCCAGAAATGCTCTGCCTGCACTTAATTTTGATGAAATTGAATGCTAAAGAAAGAGAACGATATGATACAATGTAACATACGACTAATTCTATTTTACAGATTGTTGTCACCAGTAGTCTTTACAAGAACAAGAGCCATCTCTGTAATGGTGAAATCTACTTCTATCTCTTACAACAATTTCTCTCTCAAAAACCTTAGATGCCAACTTCATAAAGTTATGGCAATCTTCACAGATCCTTAAGTTCTTGATTATATGGATTGGTGATCCCCTATTGCTTTTCAGTAATCCGTAACAAAAAGCCAACTTCTCGCTGTGCAAAAGAACCACATCCTTCTTCTCGTCCTCATCTACATCAATTAAAACAACTCTGGTGTTTGGAGCATAACCGGCCTGCTTCAACGTGCAAACTACTTCATCTAGCTTTGCATAGATGTCATCAGCATGTTTATGACTCTTATCAGCAGTTAAAAATTCGTGTATCTCATGGTCCATTTCAATCTTACTGTGTCCCCGTTCCTTCAATATGCCTTTGTGTTTCATAAGTTGCCTCACCTCTCCAACATTTTCCCATCTTTTTCCTTTAGCATAGAAGTTTGATAAGAAGACATAAGCCCCATCATGTTCAGGATCTAACTCAAGGAGCCTCTTAGCCGCAAATTCTCCTAGTTCAAACTCACCATGAATCCGACAAGCAGCCATAAGTGAACCCCAAATGACAACATTTGGTGCCATAGGCATAGACTCTACCAGCTCCAAGGCTTCTCTGAGACGATTCGCTCGGCCATAGAGGTCCACCATGCAACCATAGTGTTCAAGTTTAGGGGTGATATTATACTCATTCACCATTGATGAGAAGATCTGTTGTCCCTCATCAACTAGTCCAGCATGGCTACAAGCATATAGAACGGCCACAAACGTAATCCAATTGGGCTCTTTCATTTGACGAAAAAGCATCAAGGCCTGATCAGCCTCCCCATGAATCGCATGCGCACTAATCATACTAGTCCACGAAATAACATTTTTCCTTCGCATTCGAGTAAATACTCCTTTTGCTCCGTCTAGATACCCACATTTGGCATACATATCAATTAGGGCATTATTTACAGGCAAAGCTTCTCGAAATCTATACTTATCAACAATCATATGGACTCTTTTTGCTTGATCCAGTCCACCGAGATTAGCACAGGCTGAGATAATACTTAACATAGTTACTTGGTCAGGCTTCACTCCAGATGCCTGCATTTCGTCGAGTAACTTCAGAGCTTCTTGAGGTTGAGCGCTCTCTGCATAGCCAGATATCATTGCACTCCAACAAACCAAGTCCTTATTTGTTATTTGATCAAAAATAGAGCGCGCAGCTTCAACTTGCCCAGCCTTTGAGTATCCTGAAATCATGGCAGTTGATACCACCAAATTCTTTTGTAACAGTTTGTCATACAAATTCTGAGCCAAGTCCATGCACCCACAGCCTGCATACATGCTGATAAGAGAACTTTGCAGACGAGAATCAGCAATGATATTATTCTCTGATATTAACCCATGAATCGCTTTACCAATGGCTAAATTTCCAGTTCGACCACAAGCAGATAGAATGGTTGTGAAAACTCTTGCATCGGGTTCCACATTAGAGCTCCTCATCTCTTCCAAAAGCACCAATACATCATCAAAAAGGCCATTCTGACAGTAACTGCGAAACACACAGCAGAAAGGTCAGCAAGCTATAAATAAGAAACTTAATAGACATCACTAATTTTTCAAGTAATTCTGAACCAGTGTCAAATAACCATGCAACTAAATATCTTTGAAAATTCATCAACTAAAAATGATTCAACAACAACAAATAACAAAACACGCGCACGCCAAACTCCAAACCAGTGGGGATTGGCATATGAATCCTCCGTATCTATTCCGCTCCGTCTATGTCAGTTTCATTCCATTACTTAACAACGGGGTTATTTCTCGAGAAAAATTTTGGGTTCCTTAAACTAAGTATTCTCTACTAAAAGCATTTCAACCAATAGTTAAAACTTAAAATTCCATGTTCAACCCAATTTACCCATGCACTATACATCAGCATTTCCAAAAGAAAGTCTTTTTCTTTTTGTCCCTTGGCAAAAAGGGAAACAAAATTAGTCCTCTTAGATAATTAAATGGAGAACAACATACCCATCAATCATTATATCCCAAGTGACAATATCTCTTTGCGACATTTTATCAAACACCAATCGTGCATCTTAAAATTAGTCCTCTTAGATAATTAAATGGAGAACAACATACCCATCAATCATTATATCCCAAGTGACAATATCTCTTTGCGACATTTTATCAAACACCAATCGTGCATCTTGAATTTTCCCACAAGAAGCATACATCCTGAGCAGAGCCGTCTGAATAAACGGGTCCGCGTCAAACCCAAGTTTACAAACCAACCCATGAATCTCCACCCCTTCACGCAACGCCAAAACTCTCGAGGCAGCTTTCAGCAATGGCGGGAAGCTAAACCTGTCAATCTCCAACCCATTTCTTCTACCATTCTCTAAAAATAATAAGGCGTTATGGGGCTCCTTAGAACGTGAAAGTTCACGAAATAGCTTGCTGATGAGATGGGTTTGTGGGTTTTGCAAAGTGGAGAAGGTGGAAAGTGAATAGTGAAGGGCTGAGGGGAAAGGAATGGAAGCAAGAATGAGGTTGAAAAGGAGGGAATCGGAATCGAAATCGGATAAGTTTTGGCGGAGGATTTGGGTGTGGACTTGTTTGAGCTGAGGGAGTGAGGTGGCTTTGGAGATGGAGGTGGATAGGTGCACGTGAGTGGGTGGTGGAAGGAGAGTGGGTGGGGTGGGTAAGGGGGTGATGGGGTGCGTCATCATAGCCATGGCATGTGGAGCTCGGGAAGCTCTACAATGGAGACTTTGGAGTGTTCCAGTGATATACTTTGGAATTAAACAAGGCCTCAGCTACAGTTTTACTAATTACAATTAGCAGTTTCATTGTATTTGTTGTCACAGGTTTGAAGAAATAAATCAACTAATTGTTTGAAATAAGAAATAGATTTTTCTGGTACTTACAACAACATATGTAGTACAATGCCACAAGCAAGGTCTAGGAAGGGAAAGAAAAGAAAAAGAATAAAAAAGACGCTTAAATTACAAATCAAAAATAAAAAATGACAACACAAGATATACATGCATATGCTAAAAGTAAATAAATACAGGACTAATCATGACAATATACGTTGTAAAGACACACTACTCCTATTTACTTACAACTTGTTTGGGTGTTGGTTTTTCATGGTATGGTATGGTATGATTATTAAGGTAACGGCGTTTGTTTTTATTGTTTCATTAATTATATGGTATGGTTTAGTTTCATGATTCTGTAACCATGAAAACCCTCACTTTTTGAAACCACCAATTTGGTGGTATCCCATGGTTTCCTTATTTTTTTTTTCAATTATACCCTTATTTAAATCTAAATAATTCTAATTTATCATTTATTCTTTATTAAAATTTACCCTAATATATATATTGTTTTAGTATTACTTATTTATCTCCACATCAACCTTTGAAACTTTTTTTTCGCCTCCCTTTTTTCTTTCACGTTTTAATCTATTTTTTTAGGGTTTATTTTTAAAGTTCTTATTTTTTTTATTTTCTTACGTATGGTTTGGAGATATATTAGCTTGTAAGTTTTCCTACTTGATTCTGTGTATTTATTATTTTTAAAAAATATTGATAAATTTAATATTTATACTAATTAAGGACATTTTTATAATTTATAAATTACGATACAATACCATACAGTCAAATCAAATAACAAATTATCATTAAATAGTTGCAACCCATACAGTCTATCTAAACATTGTATGGTATTGTACTGTACGATACCATACCATACCATACAGTACCATACGTTATGATACCATGACAAACCACCATCCAAACAAGATGTTACTATCACAAAGTCGTTTATCGACCTATACCCTTAATAACCTATTAGTTCTTTACACTAATCCGCAACTTCCACCCTTTCTATCTAAGGTCATGTCCTCGGTGAAATAAAGTTTCGCCATAATTTTTCTGCTATGTGAACTAGCAAAAATCACTCCTAAAAAATTATTCTGTTTCAAATTAAAATCAAACACAAAGTCAAAGACCTAAGTAAATTCAAATATCAAATCGCAAAATCAATCAAATTTGCTTTGTTCTTCTTCAATTATATTGTATTCACTTGAATTTGACTACAAATTCATTATTTGAATTCAGTTAATAACAATCATTATATGTATTTTCATTCAACTATATATTATTGGTATCGTTAATAATAATCACTATATTTATATTTTGGTTATTTTAAATTTGTATTCATCTGTTTGACAATAATCATTATATTTTATATAAGTTGACAACAACCATCATATTTGTATATAAGTTGACAAAAATTAATGTATTTGTATTCAATTTGTGTCATATTTGTATTTGTGATAGTATTCATCTTTTGACAATAGCCACTGTATTTATGTTCAATTGATAATAGTCATATTATTTGTATTTAATTAACAATAATCATTGTACTTGTATTCAGATGTATCAGATTTATACTAAGTTGAGTATAAACATGAGATTTGCTATAAAAAAAACACAATATATAGTGATTTATGGTCATTTTCAGGGGTGTGCAAAAATCGAACCGACCAATAAATCGAACCGATAAAAATGTTATTAGTCTATTGTTATTGGGTTATTAGGTTATCGGGTTTTTAATGGTTTTAAAAAAAATTATTGGGTTATCTGTTCGATATCAGTTTTTACTTTTGGGTTATTCGGTAAACCAATAACCCGATAAGATTATAATAATTCACTATTTTACCCTTTCGTAAATATTAAATATTAGTAATTTAATAGTAATAGGACAGTATAGTAGTACTTTACCTATTTTAGTACTTATCGTACTTAAGTTATTAGTGACACACTCTAGTATTTAGTCTTTAATCTTTACTCTTTCGTACTCCATATATTTTTATTAATGTAAATTCTCATTATCATCCTTATCGGGTAAATCGAAAATCAAACCATTAAGGACTTAAAATCGATAAACCAAAAACCGATAAAAATTATTTTATTGATTTAGTATTTAAAAATTGAAAATCAATAAATCAAACCAATAATATATAAAATCAAACTGAACCGATCGATGCACAGTAATTCTTTTAAGCTATAATTATGTTCCATAAATACATAACACATGTTTGGATGTAGTTTTTCAATAAAGTATACATATATATGAGATCCTTTTTGAAATCTCAATTTTGGACAAATATAATGAATATATTTTTATAAATATATTTTTTATAATTGTTGTTGTTGTAGAGTTAAATATCTTTTTAACTTGAAAAATGTTAAAGCTATTTAGAGTTGATATTCTAACTAAGTAGGAAGAAAAGTTTTGGATAAAGAGCAACTCAATAGTACTCTGCTTTAGTCACAAAACTAAAAAACACGATTCAAGAGTTGATTTTGAAAGCACTGACCCCCTACGTATAATTCTTTTCGAAAGTGGCCTTTTAGCCCTTGGTCCATTACTATGAAATGTATTCCGACGATATATATATATATCATACCGATATCATATAGAATGAGTTCAATCTTTTATGATACTCTGGCGGTATATTGATACCCAATTGGTATCATATAGAATTATGTTTTTTTTTTAAGAAACAAATAAGAAAATATTAAACTCTAAATTAGTAGAAAATATATTCGTTGTAATACTCTATCGTTATATTTATACCATATCGATACCGTATAGGACTAAAAAAATATTAAAGTTACAAAATTATTTATTAAATTCTAAATTAAAAGAAAATATATTCTTGTGATACTCCATCGGATATTGATATCCTATTAGTATCATATAATTTTGAGCTCTTTTTTAATAAATAAAATAATTAAGAAAAAATTACAAACTTATATATTAAATTTAGTCAGCATGTAAATTTTAATATTAAAAGGGTAAATTTTATTAGCACAAAATATAAAATATAAAAGGATATATGGACGTAAATATTTACTTTCAAACTTAGTTTTCCTATTTAAAATGATCTTTATTGTACCAAAGAGATGTACTTGTTGACCCGATTTGTATCCGGACCCCCGATTACGCTTCGTTATCAAACCAAAGGTATACCTTTGATCGGATCAGACTGTGAAGTTAGGTGCAACAATGGCAGAATTGCTCATTGAACTGAATGGACTTCTCATCTCCAGAAAGGTTTGATTTTTTCTGAGACCAAATGCTTCATATTTAAATGGGTACCCATTTTTCTCTTCTTGTCTAATCCATTAGCTAATTTCATTTATTCTATGTCATCCTTTGTTTTCAAAAATTTGAGTGAAGAATCAAATATGCTCTAAAGTATTGATTTTTTCGAGCTTCATACTGAAATTTCAGGTGTGTGAGTTTTATACTTGAATTATCAGCACCGTTCAGGTAAAAAAAGTGAACAATTGGTAGTAGAGGTGTGTTTTGATAATAGTTGATGATAGTTCAACTAGAAAACTCGCGCACCGGATAGTTGAAGAAATTGAAAAATCGGGATATTTGTGTGTTTTTGACCATTAACTCAATTTTTTTTTTAATTTCAGAATCCTTTTGAAGATATATTATGCTTATTTATCTGCTTATTTAAATCCATAGATTGCTCTGACAACTGAAGAAAGTAAACTACTAAATTCATGGAGGCAATCTGCTGTAAGAGATTTTGGAATTGGTGCACTTGGTGCTTCCCTTGCCACTTGGTTAGGTACAATTCCTACATATACTTGTCAATTTGTTTATATCATTAGATAATTCTTTGTTATCAGAAGAAAGTGAAGTAATTAAATGGGCCAAAATCTTTAATTTCATAGTAATCAATTCAAGAAGCAAAGTACAAGATTGAAATATAGCTCAGTTATTTCTGGATAAGTAATATCTTGCTTTGTTCCTTTAAGTGGATAGGGTATCCCCTGATACTTTTCATGGTACATGAATTCTTTTTATTAGATCTTCCAACCCTGCCTATAAAAAATGAAGCTCTGGTGATTTCTAGAGTTACCGATGGAGTATATTTTTCTCATGCCTCATTTTGATATATACTGCTGCTTCTTTCATTTCAAAACGCTGTGGTGTCAATTTTCGCTTATAAAGTAAAAGAGGGGAAGAGAGTGTGCACCCATTATCTGTTCTGATTGTGTTGCATTGTTGGGCTTAACTCTAGCATTCAATCTGTAATAAATAGGGAAAGTCTACATTTTCCTGTAAACTTTACTAAATTTATCATATATGTAATCCATTAAAATTTGCAATAAAAGGACCTCTTCTTTACCCAAACACATCGTATATGCCCTTCATTTTCGACTTCAACTGTGCATATTTTATGTGCTGACCATTTTGCATTACCATCTAAGTGGCACCTATGGAAATAAGCGAAGGAAAAAACTCCAATTATGCCTCTGAACTTGTGAAATTAAGTCACAGTTACCACTATCTTATTTATTACCTTTATCTAGCTGGGAAACAACCACCGCCACCATAGTTGACGATAAAAAGAGCATCCACCACCCCACTCGACCTTTTTTAAAATTATGGAAGTCTTGAAAATGGACTGTGCAAGTTAAACATGCCACACTTTTTATCCCCCTGGATCTATGGGAATTAGTTCCTGAAAATGACGGATATATGGGAAAAAATCCTCCAACTTGCAGTAGTCAGAGAAAGATCTACAATCACTCTCAACCCATGTGTATCGATGGTAATGAAATTATGAAATACCTGTTAATGTTTTGGACTGTATGTCCATCTTCTCTTGTTTATGAATTTGGCGTGGCTTATCATAGCAATGATAATTAGTCCAAGAAGATCCCAAACAAGGAAAAGGTTGAACGTTGACATTGTAATGAGATTGTAGAGCCTTCCCACGGGTTGTATTCAAACATTGTGGTTGAAAATGAATTCTATCATGCTTTCTAGAAGTAAGGTCTTGCTGCCTGAAAATGTAGGAAGAGGGAAGACGAGTTTGAGAGAGTGACTGGAGTAGTTGTTGTGGCAACAGAAAGGTAGACGATGGTGGTAGTACTGGTCTACTGGAAAATGGAGGAAGAGAAAGAACGATATTGAGAGTGACCGGAGTAGTTGTTGTCGCAACGGAAAGGTAGACAATGGTGGCAGTACTGGTGTACTGGAAATGGAGGAAGAGGGAAGACAGATTTGAGAGTAGAATTGCCTCTCGGCTGGTTTGGTTTGATTTTGAAGTTTGTCAGTTTGACTTATCGGCTATCGATTTGTAAACATGCTAAATTGTTATAAAACCATTAAGATTTTGACTTATCAGTTATTATCGTTATCGATTTAACCGTTGAGATTTGACACAATTTTTTAATTAAAAATTACTGAGAAACAAGTTGCAAACCAAGTGAAGCATGCGCATGAATTGACATATTGCATCTTGCTCAAAAGCAAACATCGTCACATTGTAAAATAACTGAAAGTTTGAGACAGTCAGAATAAAAGTCAAGGACTTTGTATACCAATGGTATAAATATAATTATGTAATTCACTATAGGGTTATCGGTTAACCTGTTTAGAAAAAACTTAAAACCGTTGAGAACTGATTACTCAATTAAAAAAAATTAAAACCGTAATCGAAATTGCTAAATTGATAACCCATTATCAATAAACGATAGCTTTTTTTGGGTTCAATTTATCGGTTTCGATTCAGTTCTGAACAACCCTATTTGAGTGAGGTGGCTGGAGTAGTTGTTGTGGCAACAGAAAGTTAGAGGATGGTTGCAGTACTGGTTGCAAGGAGGGAATGGGGTCATTTGATGATATGCAATTTATAAAAATGGAGGTTTACCACATTTTTTAATTTATAGGACTTCTTATTAAATATATAGATGTCATAAAGGAAATGTATGAAAGAGATGTCACTAGCGTGAAAATAGTACTAGGTGTCACAGAGGAGTTCCCCTTAACAATAGGCTTAGACCAGGGATTGGCATTGAGTCCCTACTTGTTTACCCTACTTTTGGACGAGCTAACCAACACAATACAAGATGAGGTCTTATGATGTATGTTATATGTTGATGATATTGTGGTTATTGAAGAAATTAGGGAGGGTATCAACCAAAAGTTTGAACTATAGAAAAGCATTTTGGAATGCAAGGGTTTTAGGATAAGTAGTAGGATGATTCAATACATGCATTGCAGGTTTACTCAACATGAGAAGAAAGAAGATAAAGGGAGACTAGATGAGATTGTAATGCCAAAATGCAACCAATTTAGATATCTCGGCTCGTTTTTATCAAGAGAATGAATTGATAGATGAAGATGACTCATAGGATTAAAACTAGATGTTTGAAATGGAGAAGTGCTACCGGGTGTTAAGTGATAGAAGGATGCGTAGCAAAGTGGAAGTTGAGTTCTATAGGGTAGCTACAAGACCAGCAACATTATATGGCAGTGAATATTGGATTGCTAAGGTCTAAGATGAGTGTTGTAGAGATGCAAATGTAGATGGATGTGAGGTCATACAAAATTATTTAAGATTAAAAATAACGACATTTTCCAGCACACATTGAGGATAAAATGCGAGGAAGTCGCTTGAGATGGTTTAAATATGTCCTGCATGTGTTGACATACAAATGCACTGGTCTATATATGTGAGGCGATAGTAAGTGAAGGTGTTAAAAAGGGATGGGCAAAATCTAAAATCACATGGAGGAATGTTATCTCGGAATATCTACAAATTCTTGGTATTAATGAGACTTTGCTAAAGATACGACACAATGAAAGAAAGATTCATATAGGTGATAACTACTAGCTGAGAATAGGTTTGAGACTTGTCAGAGAACTTCTATTATTTTTATTATTATTTATCATATATATAACACTTATTTTTTCACTTTTGTTGTATTTAGTACAATGATGACATGGAATGAATTTAAATGAAGAGGTGGGATTCATATAGTTGAGCCCAACTTATTTGGGACAGAGGAATAGTTGTTGTACTCCATGTCAGCTGACTAATAATAAAATGGATGCATAGATGGTTAATTTCTCAAATTTAGGTGCAAATATGAACTTTCCTGTTTCCTTTTTTAAACCCACATGTATCACGCTCTCACTCACATGGAAATTTATAATAGCCAGCATAGATAATATGCCAGCTGCAGCTTCGTTAGAAATGAAGACCATAAATGGTACGTTTGGATGTATATGAAGTGATTTTAGAATCAAATTTTTAATGGAGGGCATGGATGACTAATTTCACAAATGCAGGGGCAAATGCTAAATTTTCCTTGATAAACATACGCTGCACTGAAAGCAATTTTTTTATTTTTTATTTTTTATGTTTTCACTTCTTTTATGCATTGCTTAACTCTCTGATTGTCTTCCCTCCCAATATTTATGGTACATTAGCCCCTAATATTATTATCTCATTTTGTTTTTGTTGAAGTTACTCGAAGGCTGCATAACCTATTCCGCATCAACCTTGCAGTAGGTAAGTCAAAATGCACCCTCATCCTCAACTTATTCTTTCTTGTTTTCCAAATAGGTAACTATTACTGATGTCAGGAAAAACAAGACTAAAAAAAGTGCTGTCGTTACAACCAAAAACAAAAACAGAAGAGAGGACAACCCCGACTAAGTGACTATCTATACAAAAGTTTCTATGAACTGTAACAGTGATTTAATATCTTCAATACTTCGACTTTACACCAAAAAGAAATCATAGGAACGCAGTCAGATATGATCATCCAGATTGAGCTCTCTGGTTCTCAAAGCGTCATCTGTTACTTTCCATCCATATACACCACCAACTAGCCGCTGTTATGGTGTTCCAAGTCTTCTTCAAATGTTTTGGCACCCCTTTGCTTTTCCAGCAAAGAAGGAATTTTAGTGTTGATCTTGGCATACTCGTGAAGTAAGATGACAATGTATAAAAAGGTGATTGATGCCTTCCAGAGTATCTCCACAGAGATACCATCAATTAGTAAGTTGTATGCCTCACTTCAGTAAATTTTCCTGAGTCTGACAAGCCTTCTTGGCAACCAACCATACAAAGCACATAATTTCAACAGGAGCTTTAGAATTCCAGATCTGCTTCCAGGGATTTTTGCTCACTGTTCATCTCATTCATAAACAGATTTAGCATTCCTTAACAGCGAAGATACCATCAGTTTGCCCTTTCTGAAAAATCTGATCCTCACTGTTGTTTAAACCTTTAAAATCAGAGAGCATACTCAGCCTTATCCCAGAGAACAGGTAGTTGTCTTTCTCGTGTTCTTTCTTTTATTCTTACATATTGGCTACCAACAATATCTATCTGTCCGGTGTCTCTTTCCTGTAAATTCTTAAATGCTGAATAAGCAGTTGATGGATGCCTGTGAATCATATATTTAGCTTTTTAAAATGGATAAATTCACAAGTATTGCAAGAAGTAAAAGCTAAAAGTAGAATTCAACTTCAAGTGGCTTACTTGTGATCATTATTATTTCTTAATTAATTAATTGTTTAATCATTTCTTGCTACTTGGTGGTGGAAATCTCTTCATCCTCACGTGATTGTGCAGGTTTCTTACGAATATTAATTAAATCGTTCAGTAGAATGCAAAGATAGTGTCAATGGTTGACTAGCCAGATTCATTTTCATTTTTCTCTTTTCCTTTTTTACTAGTTGTTAATTATTAGCTTTCTGGTTAATGGTTTGACATTTCCCAAAGCAACCTAATAGCCTTTAGCCCTTTACATCAACAACAACAATAACAACAACATACCCAGTGGAATCCCACAAGTGGGGTCTGGGGGGGTAGAATGTACACAGACCTTACCACTGCCTCATAAGGTAGAGAGGTTGTTTCCTGGAAACCCTCGTCTCAAAAACCCATAAGCAGAATAAACTAGATATGAAAGAAAAGGAAAGAAAAAGAAAGGGAAACAGAAAGAACGACAAATTAAAGAAAAGAACAACATAGTGTGTAAATACGATAAATCAACATAGATATGACATATAATAACAACACAAGATATAAAAGCACGACTATACTATCCTACTATACCCTATACCCTAAGGCCAGACATCCACCTAGCCCTGTAACCTATTAGCCTGCTACTCTAATTTGTCATTTGAGAGAAGCTAGAGGTGGCCTTTGTGGCTAATAAGATGAGGGAAGTGAGACTGTGATGGTTTGAACATGTATAGAGAAAGAGTACCGATGCTCCTATTAGGAGGAGCGAGAGGTTGGATTTGGGAGTTACACAGAGGAGTAGAGGTAGACAAAAGAAGTATTGGGGGAGGTGATCCGACAAGACCACGCATCCATCTCAATATCCTCATCTTTGCAACCTGCATCTTCTGAACTTGTGCATTTTTGATTGGCCAGCACTCCACCCATATAGCAAAGACTGTCTAACCACCATTCTGTAAAACTTACCTTTGAGTTTAGGTGGTATCTTCGTATCACACAATACTCCAGATCTTGGCAAGCCTCTATTTTGTCCATGTTGCCCCAATACAATGTGTGACATCATCGTCGATATCCCACTACTTTGGATGATGGACCCAAGGCACTTAAAGTTTTCTCTTTTGGAGATAGATTGAGTGGCAAGCCTCACATCAATGTCTGCGCTCCAAGTATTCTGTTTTGGTCTTGCTCAGTTTGAACCCTTTGGATTCCGAAGCGTGTCTCCAAACCTTTAGCCCTTTACGTGTATAAAGAAAAACAGATACATTCTTATTTCAAGGGCTTTTGCAACTCTGGAAACTTGGAAACACTCGTCTCGCACTATATATGTCCAGTTAATGATAGACCTACCAATATCTGAATTTAGGATACTTAGTTCAAAAAGCTCATTAGGCCTCAAGTTAGTCTGCTTCAAAACGAACATTTTCAGTTGCTTTTCCCTAGTGTATTCCGTAGTTTTTTCAAACTTCTCTATTTACAGGTGCTGGTTGGTTCTGTGGCAAGTGGAGATTCAAGAATTCTTTGGATTCGGGTGTTGAACGTATTCTCTCTCAGCATGGAACTCGTCTGCAAAAGGAGTTGGGGGAAATGTAGGTCCTCAAACACACTTCTTAAATTTTTTGGTTTTTGGGCTAAATAAATGAGGTGATTTTTACCCCTAAAGATGAAGTGCTTCACAGTAAGAATGCATGCATGACTTAGTACGATGAAACTTAACCAAACTTTGAACCATGTCATCCTTCCTAAGTTTGATCAGTTGGCCTGATTGTTCTAACAGGTTATTGCTTGTTGCCGTTGGTGCTAGAGTGAGGTACCATGTGAAAATGGGAAACTGTATAACTAATATAAATGATAATCCTTTATGAAAGCTACCTCTGTAACCCAAGGAACAAATTCAAAAACTCCAAATTGCTTTGTAGTTCTGGATATTTGAGTGAGAAAGATGCTAAACCTTTGACAAGGACTGAATATGTCACACTGTCCCAATTTAATTAATTATTGAATTCTCAAGATCTTAATTCTTGAGTAGCTTTGTATATGATAACTTGGGCCATATGAGTTTAAACAAGTCAAGTACCATATCTTTATCTCTCTGAGCTATTTTGCTGAATTCAACTTGCAGTAGGAACATGTTGACTGGTTAGTTATGCTTTGTGTATATTCCTGACTTTTGTTCTTCTTTTGTTACTTTCCTTGTCTTCGGTTCAGAATAAGAATGACTGAGAAATGTGAAAGTTGTGCTTGATGTACCTTAGATAGCAAGAAACTGTCACCGCAAGAACATTAAACTTTAAATATGCCGTAGTCCAGAGTACTTTATATAGCAAGAAATTATCCTCACTGCAAGAGCATTTAACTTTAAAGTATGCTTAGTCTAGAGAATGATCTGGGATTCTTACTTCAAATATATACATTCATATTTCCACCAAGTAGTGAAATATGTGCTCACTCGTCATGGAAAAATACATATAGCATGCATGACAATACATACTATGAAGGAAATATACTAAGCATCACTATATCTCATTCATATTTTAAATTGACGAGAATGTTAGATGATTGGACTAATAAAAATTAGTGCTATATTGTCACGTCATGTTTGAAGCCTAGTCCTCTATATATGCTTGGTCTGCATGCTTAAATCTGGTTGAAGACTCAAATCTGTTCACTTTCTTGGTAAGGAAAACAGCAACTGAAATAGAGTATTTTATGCCAAAAGAATATACACACAGAGAATAACTTAGAAAAATGGAAGTAGTAGGCATCTAGTCAAAAGCAAGAAAGAGTAGTTTGTTCATTTGTATGCCTGGTTCAAGGCTTGAATGATTTATTTCATAGTATTGCCTCATGTTGTGCTTGACCGCATACCTAGGCTCTCTTTCAAATATCTGAAGCTGGTCTAAGTGAATTTTATGCATCTTTAAACTACACTACTAAACTACTGAATTAATGGGAAACTCATTGCACAAAATAGGTATCCTGGGTGTGGGCACACTCTTATACTGGTGAAGGGTGTGGGAGAGACCTGGCAAATCCAAGGAAACCATATTATAATCCGAGTCTTCAACTACTGATAACAAGAGCACATCATAGTTGTGTGATTCAGAAAATGAAAACAAAAAAGAAAATAATTCAGTAAGGGCATATATTCCTTAAAAGGGAAAGATTACAATAAACCTTTTTCTAAAATAAAGCTTTGATACTAGTTGAAATTTTATGTATCTTGTCATCGTACTTATGTGAATAGTATCATGGTTAATTCTTTCTTTTCATCCCATGTATGAACTAGTGATGTAGTATCCTATCATGATTGAAATTGAAGTATCAGCATGATTCCTTTTAGTTTTAGCTATGTACTGATGTAGTATTTTCTCATGATAGAATGTTGAAGAAGTACCAGCATAATCCGCCTGTATCGCAGTTCTTCTCCAAATACTTCTACTCTGAAAATGTCTATGATGATGATTCAACAGACCAGCCAAAACCGAGGTGGCGTTTTCGAAGTACCTATGGCGAAATTTTTGCTTCTCACGAGGTAGAAGGTGATGACTCCTCCAGTAAAAAATCCCATTTGGAGAATACTGATCCGAGGAAGACTAATCTTGAGAGAAAGCTAACTAATGTGAGTACTCTGCTTCATTTATACGTATATAATATTGAAGATGATCAATGTATACTGGAGTCGGGGGATCTTTCAGTTGTGCAAAGGTCGTGTTAAGAATTGGAAAAAAATCACCAAATTTATGCACTGGCCTCTCTGGCATAGTATAGTAAATTGGGGGCTCTCTTCTGTGTAAATAAGAGCGTCAAAAATCCTTGCTACAATCTACCAAAACAAATACATTTCAGTCTGTCATATTGCATTATAGCATATCAGTTAAGTTACTTTAACAAGGCTGTGTATTGAAAATTGTAGATGAATGGTGTTGGTGCTGCTGCCGCTCTAGAGTCAACGGAAGACCCATTTGATTGCATACTCGGACATCAAATGAGGTCTGAAGAGATTCACCACCCTGATGCACCTAGTACGCTGCCTAAAAGACGTAATAATAGCCACAGACGGTCTCATAGCAGGCGTCGGATGCATCGCCACGAGAACATGGAAGGTTGAGCTGATCTGTCCCTGGGGGACCAGTCTAGCAGGCCCTGTTGAATGTAATCTGCAGCAAATTCTCTACTTTGAAACTGACATTACTTAAGAGCTGGTTGTATAGAGTTATGGCTCAGTGCTTTTGTGAATCATAAAACTTATTTAGTAGAAATTGTTTATGGATTAACTAAAAGGGCAGCTAACATAAATTATTATACAGTATGAAATGCAGTGTCCACAAAATTGAGTGGTCGATTTGCAGCATTATATCCAGTGCTGTATATACAATAAGATAGAAATATAGTAAAACAAACAAATCAATTGAGCACCTAAACTTAATAATATGTAATATTTGACATCATATTCTAATTTATTTTCTGACAGAAGAGTTATACATTGGAAACCAAGCAAATACATGACTTACGAGTAACGATTCAGTATTAAGTGATGTTAAATTATTAATATTTAATATTTATGAAAGGATAAAATAGTAAATTATTATACTCTTAATGAGTTATCAGTTTCCCAAATAGTAACAGTCGAAATCGAACCGATAACCCGATATTTTTTTTGGTAAAAATAATTAAATTCCCATTAACCCAATAATCTGATAATAACAAATTGATAATATTTTTCTCGGTTAGATTTTTGCACACCCCTACGGGGGAGGAGGGGGGGTAAAAGTGGGGAGGTGGAGTGAATTTTTTTTAATTGAAAAAAATAATTTTAAGTTTAAATTTACGTTTTGGTATTGAACTAGAAAAAAATTAGATGAGGATTGGGGGTGGGTGGGAGTGGGAATGGGTAGGTGATAGGGTGTTGAAGTAGAAAAAATTCAAAAAAAAAAAAAAATCCAAAAATAATTATTTGGGAGTAGGGTTGGGTGATAAGGATTGGGCATTAACAATCAAGCTTTGATTTAATTTTTTTTAGCTTTAAGAGATTAAAGTGGGTTGAAACTATTTTATCCAAACCATATTTGACCAAATCCATATTTACCCCTATTTTATATGAATGAATTATGATACAATTCATTTAGGCTCGATCTATATTCACTTCATCCAAATCCGATCCAATTCACCCATTTGTCACCTCTAGTTATATATATATATATATATATATATATATATAAATCTCTTGTTAAATTGTTATTTTCATTGTTTCTTAAGCTTTTTACACTTTCTTTATTATCCTATTTGTGAAGCGCTCCTGAGATTTTCCATAGATTTTTGGTTCAAGGAAAGCATAATAAAGTAATTTGGGGAAAAAAAAACAAAAGTGAAAAAGTCATAAGATAGCGTGATAAAGCATTTCGGAAATAAAAACAAAAATAGAACAATAACAATATAATCGAAGTAAAAAAATTAAATAGTAATAAAAATTGAAGAACAAGAAGCTATAAAAGTAATGATAGACTGCAAAATACCAAACGATATTACAATTTACACTAACGACTAATCTTTGAGGATATTATAATTACAATGTCTCATTTAAATTTAGGATGCCCTGTTATTTTTTTGGAAAAATTATCTAATTATACAAGCATGTTTATCATATTGATTAATTCTCTCAAAGTTTGAAATAATAATATATTGTCTTACTAATTAATAATTTTAATATCAAATTTAAAGTCAATACATTTAGATATATGTAATTTTACTAGCAAATACATTTTAAAGTACAAATACTTCGGAAGCGATGAGTGAGATAGGAGGGAGATAAACGAGAGAGCCAGTATATTCCAAATATACATTAATCACACTAGATACACGCTTCTACGATACCAAATACATTGTAAAAAAAACTATAGATACATATTGAAAGATCGATGAGCGAGAGAGTGAGAGACAAGAAGCGAGCGAGACAATATAAAGGTAAACAAGAGAGTCAATATATCTCATATTTCTGGTTTAGGACTGTCTATCTATCAAATGCGAAGAACTCTCCTCTTCTTCGTTATCTTTATTAAATTTTTTTTTGGAGAATTCTCCTTTTCTTTATGAATTTCTGTGTTAGCTTTGTGTTCTCATCTTTTTCTTCTTTGTTGACGTGTTATAATCCTCTCCAACTCTGTAAAATATTATGTTTTAGCATTAGACAATGGTTATCAACTGAAATCTTGGTGAATCTGATGACTTTGAAGCTTGAACGTTAATTCTAGTTATGTTGGATTAAGGACAGTTGTGCACTCCATTTATTCTATCTTGGTTGTTTATTATAATTTGTTCTTCATTCTCTTCACACAAGTCTATGGACACAGTGTCATTGACCGCAAACCCCGTGTCTTGCGATGGTATTGGATTCGCAACACTATTTTTTTTTTTTGTTTTTGTTTTTGTTTTTTTTTTTTTTTTTTTTTTTTTTTAAATACGTGGGCTCTCAGCCCATTTTATTGGAAAACAAAAAAAGAAGTCTGCAGTGATACAATTGCAATTGGGGGCCCAAAATTTTGGCCCAGTCCAATTGGTTCCTCAGACCCGTCAATGTAGGGTCTTTTGGATATCCCTTATTTCCATTTCCCCACCTACCTTCTTCTACATTCTTCCTCCAAAGTCCACCCTTTTCCGCCATTTTCCAGTAAAGAAGCAATGGTAAGGTTGCTCATTTCCTCGCCGGATTTGCCCGATGCCGACCGCTATTATGTGTTGTCCCCTTTTCTTCTCTTTCTTGTTTCCGTTGTATTTGAACATCCATGGTACGCTCTCATCATCTACTTACTTCTTCTCTTGCTATTTGCATGTCTTGGGATTCTTTCTTTGATGATCTATGACTGATTCGTCAGGTGTAGCCCCAGTGAAGCTGCAACGACATGATCTGACTCCTCTTGCTCAACGCTTTCTCTCTGTTTTGCTGCTGTTGATACCCCCGTACTGTAAGCTCCCAGATTCCCCCTTCCTTGAGATTCTTTGGTCCTTATCTGTTAATTTGCTGGTAGACACTTTGATTATCCAGACCTACGTCGATCGACTTCCCTGTGGATAGGCCTGGTCCTTACTCTAATATAAGGGGTATCCTGTTTATCCATGTTCAGAATCTTTCTGCTCTTACTTGTTAAATGCATGAAATGATTGTATTGCTTGTTTTTGCTTGTGTCCATTGCCTCGTTTACTATGTTGTCTGCCAACTGGTTAGCCTCCCGAAACACATGTACAATATGTACAATCATCTGCTGTTTTAGCTGTTGAATTTCTTCTACTGTTTCGATCAATTCCCATGAGCATTTATGGCCACCTAATATCATGTCTCTTATGACCCTAGAATCTGTTTGCACTTCAACTTGCAGATAGTTTCTCTCTTTGCAGTGTTTTAATGCATGTAATATAGCCATGGCTTCAGCCTTTGAACTCGTACTCACCCCTAGATATTGAGCTTCTGCATAGACCAGGTTACCTTCCCAATCCCTGAGACAGAAAGCATAAGCACTGTTTCCGGGGTTACCCCGACTCCCACCATCTGTGTTACAAGCTATCCACCCAGATTCAGGAGGTTTCCAATTTACCTTATGATAAAACAATCTAGGTCTGTATGTTTCTAACCTGTTTATCATCTCTGACCATCTGTAAGGCAAGCTCGTCCATGGGAATTTCTGCTTAACTAGTGATTGGATTATTTTCTGACATTGGTGAACCACCGACTCATAGGAGGAATCTTTTCCATGCCTCCTTGCATTTCTCCTCTTCCATAATTCCCAAATTAGAATAGCAGGGACCATTCTTACAATTTGGTTGACCTTTGTTGGGAAATCAGTACTCCACCATGTCTGGATGACCTGTTGAAGTTGGCCCTCTGGCATCCTAATACCTGCACAAGAAGCAAAATACTTCCATAGCTTTTGGGCTATAGAAGATGTTAAAAAAATATGTTCCATTGTCTCCTCAGCCCCATCCTCACAACAATAGCACTTAGATACCACAGTGATGCTCATTCTTTTAAGAATGTCATCTGTAGGTATCTTCCTTTTGAGCACTTTCCATAAAAAGAAAGCAATTTTAAATGGCACATCCCTATCCCAAACTTTACAGCTCCATTCCACCTTTGGTTTCTTCCTCCTCAATGTGTTGTAAGCAGACTTAATAGAGAAATCTCCTGAAATTTCTTTTGTCCACCAAGGTTTATCCAATCTTCCCTCTTGGGCTGGTTTTATGTTACCCATGATGTATTCAGTCATCTCCTCAGAAATACAGGCCAGTAACTTCTCTTTGTCCCAAGACCCCCCCGTGACCATGTCCTTTACCTC
This sequence comes from Solanum rostratum, assembly GCA_029948455.1. Classification (NCBI taxonomy): domain Eukaryota; kingdom Viridiplantae; phylum Streptophyta; class Magnoliopsida; order Solanales; family Solanaceae; genus Solanum; species Solanum rostratum. The sequence goes on from CM057048.1 coordinate 5,070,834, forward strand.
CAACTCTTCTTGAATCTCACCCTGATCTGCAATAAAATAGAGAGCACCCATTTTTGTCCAATTATCAAACCAGAAGTTGGAATTTCCAGCTTTAACTTGCCACCAGATGTCATGCTCTACCTCTTCCCTTATTTTCATCATTTGTGACCAAACTTGTGAGGCCCCCCTACTAGAAACTATTACTGGATGCAGCTTTTTACAATATTTATTCCACATAAAATCGGCCCATAAGGAACTTGATAACACCCTGAAATTCCACCATAATTTGGCAAATGACGCTTTATTGATATCCACAAGTGACCTAAAATCAAGCCCCCCCTCCTCCTTAGGATAACACAATTCTGCCCATTTAACCCAGTGTTTGCCCTGTATACCACCATTGCTTCCCCAAAAGAATCTAGCTAAAAGTTGATCTATTTGCTCATAAACTTTTCTGGGGGGATTAGATACAGATAACAAATACACTGTGATAGATTGCAAAACGTGTTTAATGAGAATTGCCTTTCCACCAGCAGATAACAGTCTGTTGTGCCAAGATAATATCCTCCTAGTGATCTTCCTTAAAATCTCCTCGAAGTAACTTGCTTTTTTCCTCCCATAGTAAACCGGGCATCCCAAATAAGTGAACGGGAAGTTGCCTTGTCTAATCCCTGTCAATCTTCTCATTCTGATGGCAATGCACAGGGGAGTACTGTCATGAAGATAGAATTGACTCTTACCTTTGTTCACCTTCTGTCCCGAGATTAATTCATAGTCTCTAATCACCTTCATCATTTTGATTATTGAATATCTATCACCAGACCCAAATAGAATAGTATCATCTGCATAAGCAAGATGATTAATTTTAGGACTCCACTTGGGCATCCCGTATCCTTTATACTCAGCATTTTCATGCAAATTGTTCAATCCCCTTGATAAGACTTCAGCTGCAATAATGAATAAGGTAGGGGACAGGGGATCCCCTTGTTTTAAACCTCTACTAGACTGGAAAAAACCATGGGTTTTTCCGTTTACTAATACTGAATACCAATTATTTGATATCAGCCTCCACACCATATCAATAAGGCACTCCGCAAAGCCAAACTTGCGCAGCACTTTGGTGAGAAAGATCCAAGAAACCCTATCATACGCTTTCTCCATATCCAGTTTAACCACCACATTTACATTTGCATTCCTTCTATTAATGCCTCCTATAATCTCTTGAGCCAGCAACACATTCTCGGCAATGTTTCTTCCTTTTACAAATCCTGATTGAGTTTTTGAGATTATTTTGGGCAATACTGTAACCAGCCTTTCATGTAGTGTTTTTGAAATAATTTTATTCACAAAAGAGCTCAAGCTGATAGGTCGCATATCCGTAAAGGACTTGACAGTTTCCTTCTTAGGTATCATTACCAAATTTGTGTGAGTAATGAACTTGGTCAATTCATGTCCACAAAAGAATGCCTTCACCACTTTTGTAATGTCATCACCAATGATACTCCAACATTCCTGGAAAAAAGCTCCTGTAAATCCATCTGGGCCGCATGCACTCTCTCCACTTAGGCTAAATGTCACTGCCTTGACCTCCTCCTCATCAGGTAGCTTTACTATGTTGTCATTCTCCTCCTTTGTGATCAGTGTTGGAATATGCTCTAACATAGAGAAGTCCTCATTCTTGTTATCCTCTGTAAATTGATTTGCAAAATGTCGAACAGCCGCATCCCCTATTTGGTCCTCCGTGTTCAGCAACCCTCCTTGCTCATCCAGAATTTCCGACACATGCAGTTTTTTCCTCCTCCCTTTGACATAAGAGTGGAAGAACTTCGTGTTTCTGTCTCCATCCTTCAACCACTTCATACCAGATTTTTGTTTCCAGAACTCCTCCTCCAATTTCAAATACCTTTTGAGATCTGCCTTCACCTTCTTCAACTCTGCCCTATTTTCTTCACTAGGATCCATCTCCAATTGAGATTGTTTCACCTGTATTATATCTTCCATGGTTGAGATTTGGTGAAATACATTCCCAAAAACTTCTTTACTCCATTGTGTTAGAGCTTTCTTAACCCTCTTTAACTTTGTTTGAACAATATAGAAAGGGTCCCCTTCAAAGTCCACTCTCCAGTTCTCCTTCACAATATCCTTGAAGGTTTGGTGTTTAATCCAAAAGTTCAAGAATTTAAACGGCTTTTTGATAGGCACCTGATCCGAATTACATACCAGCTGTAGTGGGGCATGATCTGAGCCTTGCCTAATGAGGTGACACACCTCAGATGCAGGAAATAGTTCGAGAAAATTCTGATTCACCAGAACCCTGTCCAATCTTTTAAAGACGCATCCATCATTCACCCTGCCATTCCACCAAGTGTATTTGCTACCTGTGAATTTTACTTCTTCCAATTCACAACTATTAATGAAGAAGGAAAAGTCAGCAGCCTCTGACTGTTCAAATGGCAACCCTCCAAGCTTTTCTTCCTCATTTAAAATGACATTAAAGTCGCCCCCCACAACCCAGGGGCAGCTGCACTTTTCTTTTAACTCTAGCAATTCATCCCACAACTCTAGTCTTTCCACCGCACTACACCTTGCATAGACCCCTGTTATCATAAATTCCCTATTATTCCACTTGAAATTGAGTGTTGCATGCTGAATTGAATCAACCCTTGATAAGATCTCCCAGTCAGCCCTCCAGAAATACCATATTTTCGCAGAACGATTAACTCCAGCATGATCAAACCCAAGCTGATTTTTGTATTGTTCTATATGTGAAGGATCCTGAAAAGGTTCCATTAATGCTATAAATGAATAACAATGCCTCCTATTAAGGTCCATTAGTTTACCAAATGAATTTTGGGTGTTAACAGACCTAATGTTCCAGAATAATATTTTCCACATCATTGATCACTGGATGAGGCTTTATTTCTGTTGCGCCTTGTTTTGACTTGAAGTGGAACAACAGATTTGCTTTTCTTTGCACTGTCCTTCAATGTTGATGTATGCCTGGGAGATAAATCTCCAGCCCTACTGATTTGTTGGATGTTATACTCAATATCATCATCCTCTTCTCTGTGCATTTTTTCCTTTAATTCCTCTTCCCCTTCCTCGCTTAGCTGTATCCCTGTTTTTCTGATTTCAGGGGAATGGCTGTTGTGTTGTTCTCTGCTTTCCTTCTCCCCTTCATCACCCTGTATTCCCTCCTTGTATAGTGATTCCTGTGAATTGTCATTGCTCAGATAATTTTTTTTCATTATGTCGTGACCACTGCTCTCCCCTTCCCGTATGGCCTGTGAATTGTCCTTGCTTTGTCCTTTGCTGCTGCTGGATCCCACTTCCCCATTCTTAATATTTTCTACATGAATTTGTGATCCCTCTTGTTCATCATGCTTGTTGCTGGATCCCACTTCCCCACTCTTAATATTTTCTTCATGAATCTGTATTCCCTCTTGTTCATCTTGCTTTTCATCTTTCCCTTCATCATTGTCTTGGAGGGCATCAAATTTATTTTTAAAAATGATCCCAGTACGCTGCCATCCTTTTCTAAGAAGCCCCCCACCCAGTGGCTTAGGAGCAGGTTCTCTGACTATGTTTGATTCCATGAACTGTACCACATTTTCATTTCCACCTTGATTTTTTTCCCCTTTACCCTGTTCTACAGCCCCTTTATATTTCCTGTCCCTTTTCTCTGGATATAACTCCGGGTGCAATACATAACATTGGTCTTCGGCATGGCCTTGGATCATGCAATGTTGGCAGTATTTTGGTAGATAATCATACTTGATAGTAATCCATCTTTCATCTACTACCTCCTCTGCTTTCCTCACCCCAATTTTGATTCTCTTTGGGAATTCCCTCATCAAATCTACCTCCACTTTGACCCTGGCACAACTAGGTCTAGTTTGATTCTTCGTAGCTAGATCTACCTGAAGAGGCTTACCAATCGCACTTGCTAACGAAAAGATAGCTTCTTCACCAAAAAAGTTTGGTGGCAGTGAAGGGAACGAAATCCAAGCTACCGCAGTGGTTGTCTCTTCCTCCGCATTGAACATTGGATCCCACTTGAAAGTGCGCATTGGGTATGTATTGACCCTTGTGTTAATGTAGAAAGCTGGCTTTGATAATAAATGCACATAATCCTCCAACAACGATGCCCTAATAAGAACATGTCTGTTGCACAATAATCCAATCTTACATTCTCCTTTTAATTCGCATTGTTTCGGAATTGCTTTTCGCAATTCATGAATGTCGGGGCCCCCGTAGGAGAATTTTCCTATCACAGCAAATTCTAAATTTTCATTAATTATCATCTGATCCACTTCCGACTGATCCCATATTACTTGTGGTTCCCCATGCAGGTACGTTACAGGCTTTCTTGGAATCGCTTTCGCTTGTGATTTGGTTTGTTTCAGCATGTCAGCATATGATTTGGTTGTCAACGGAGGACCTCCATCGATCAATGATGTCCCACTGGCCGGAGTGGCCATGGGCGCCGGCAACATATTTTGTTTTCTAGGTTTCGTTCAACTCGTATTGATTCGCTTGATATTGGTTGACACTCCCTCGGTCCAATCTATTTCATTATTTCGTATTTCACTTGTTGCCTCACCATCTCGATTAATGGATCCAGGTTACACCTTCTTTGATCCAAGTAGACCTTTACCCCCATGTCATTGTGGATTCTCAACGGTGGTGAATGGACATCTACGATATATTGTATTACCAACTCTATGCATGTTGCGTCCAATTGTATTTGCGAAGTAATTACTCTCAACAAAGCATCGTAATTTGATGAAGTATCATATAATACTCCTTCCAGCATATAATCTACGTAGTTACCTGTTTATGTCCGCAAATATACATCACAGTCATTACCATTAACAGTTAACATACCATCACGCACACCGTAGCAGTCAACAAGACTTCAACAGAAAACATTACATCACGCACACCATGCCAGTCAACAAAACCTCAACAGAAACACTACCATCACGCACACCATGCATATTACAAGACTTCAACAGAAAACATTACCATCACGCACACCATGCCAGTCAACAAAACCTCAACAGAAACACTACCATCACGCACACCATGCATATTACCATTTATATCGCTAGCCAGTGAACAAATTTTTCACCATAACACAACATCAACAAGGTGCAGTTATTAATCTACGAACCATAAAAACACGCGTACCATCCCCAATATCATCACCTTCATAACCAACCAACAAAGTTTTTATCTAACCACAACATCAACATACTACCACTAATTTCTCACAATTTTATAAGTTTACTCAAATTTATAAAATAGAGTTTTGTCACAAATTTTCAGCATTTTAAAAAAAAAAATTTATGAATTTAAAGCATACTTAATAAATTATTTTTTACCTATTTAGTCTCACCTTCCATTATATTTCACCAAAATTGATACAATATTATTGTTACCCATGGCTTTAAACGAATCGAACACCTTGGCCACACCCACAAATTGTTCTTCTTTACAACACACGCCCAATCCCTTAAGCTCACCAACAAAATTTTTTTCATGGCTCAAAAACTTCTTATATATTCAAACCATTTCCCTCCAACTAGTACAATATCACCATTATGACACCTTTTTATATGTGCATGAAGTACACTAACTTAATAATAACCTAGGATAAGTAGGTTGTTGAAATGAGTTCCCATCAAATCACATTAAATGCACTACATTTTTCAGGTCAAGAAAAAGTACAAAAAAAACTATATTCTAAAATGACAATTAAAAAATAGACACAAATTAAAACATTTTTGATACACTACCAAACACTATTATTTTTCATTAGATTTTTTGGGATCTTCCTGTCTATATAATATCGAATTGCCTCGAATTTTTTTTTAACTATTTTTTTTTTCGCACACCAAATTATCTTACATACTTTAATCCTATTAAATGGATTTTCACGAATAAACTATAACATATGAAAAAATTTTAAATTACATTTTTAAACTCCTTCGTGTGCCTTTTTTTCAGTGTTTTTTCTCATCATATTATACACACACACACATATGTGCACATGGGGCGAAAACGACAGTTTATGGTGTCCCAGATGGTTTTCACGGCAAACTAATATCCATTACACAGTGGATATTAGTTTGCATGCTGATTAGTGGGCTGTCATTTGTTTGACTTTCTTTTTTCTCTCATTTCCCAACACTATCATATCACATCAAACACTACACCAATCATTTTTAAAGATACTCTTTTTCCTATTTTTGTAATTAAAATTGTTAGTTTAATGGTAATTTTTAAAAGGTTGCTAATGCCTTGTAAATACCATTAATTTTTTTATATTTGTGTGAAATTCCCTTTTTAAAATACATATGTATCTATCTTTATTCGGCCGGCATCTACGTCCTCCAACTGGAACGTGACCATTTAATCTTGCATAAAATTGAACAAAAGACGCACACATTTTATATGACATAACACACGTAGAATGTCACATAAGGCACAAAATTACCATGTAAAATATCACGTAGGATGAATGTGCCTATTCGTTCAATTTTGTACAAGTGTCTAATTTTTTTCTCATGTCAACATATTACTTTAGTTCTTTTCTTTTTTTTTTTTTGGAAAAGAGTTATATATACCCCTAAACTTCACAAAAATATCTACATATACCCTTTGTTTGAAGTTCAGTCCTCTCGTGCCTTTGTCGTCTAACTACTTTTGCATCTATACCTTTTTGCGTGTTATTTGCTTTGCTGGAATTATCCCTTTCCCTTTAAATTTAAAATGAATTGCCATATCAACTTTAAAATTTTCACATGGCATTTACATACATTACACAAAATACACACACCAAAATATAATCCGATCCGTGAATAATACTCAACCCAAAAATCATCCCTTTTAACCAATTCTTAAAGCCCTAATCAAACCCCAAATTTGATCTCTTCTTCTTGACGTTGAATGATAGCCGTCATTTATCAATATTGTAAAGACTTTTTCTATAAATAGATTTTTTTCTATAAATAGAAATTTTCCCTCACTGTAAAGGCTTTTTCTATAAATAAAAATATGATTTTTTTTAAATAACATGAATCCCTCCTAATTTTTTTAACAAAATTCACTTCCCCGCAAAATTTTGACACCCACAAAACAATTACATTACAAAAAATAAAATTAAAATTTTTTTAATTCCGTAGCATTTTGTCTCTAAATTTCATTTCCTTTTTATGTTGTCTTCTTCTTTCTTCTCCTCTTGCTCCCCAACGCCAAGAAATCCAAATCCCAACTTGCAGAGGCAATATGTAATTGAATGTATATAATATATAACATAGGTATATACCCTCTCTCTATATATATATATTCAATTACATCTGCATTTTATCTCTCATTTCTTTTTCTTTTTTTAATTTTCCAAGAATTTTTCTTCTTTCTTTTTCAACAAAAAACTGTGAATTTCATCAAGGATTGGTATTTATTGGGATTTTTCGAACCCAATAAATTCATAGCATGAGGGTCCATCCTGTGTCCATGAAACGAAACATTGCCATTCGTGAAGGTATCGAGTCGGGTTCAGGTTCGGATTCGGAGCAGCGGGAACAAATGTTTGCAGTGATGGAAGGAAACCCGATGAAGAAGCTAAGAAAATTACCTCATGTATTCGGGAAGGTTCTAGAACTTCCGTTTCGTTCCGACGCTGACGTGGCGGTGGAGGAAGGTCCGGAATTCTTCCGTTTTGTGGCGGAGATGGAATTTGTCAACGGCGGCGCGGGAGGTGTGAGGGTTCAGGCGGTTGAGATTCATACTGGGATTACGAAAATTGTGGTGAGAAATGGTACCGGAGATGGCGGAGTTGCTGGCGGAATGGAGGAGCTGTTGTTGGAAGAGCTGAAGGTGGATACGTGGAGGTTCAGGTTGCCGGCTACCACAAAACCGGAGCTGGCTACGGCGGTTTTTGTGGACGGTGAGTTAATTGTGACAGTGCCAAAGGCTGACCGGGGCGGTGGAGAGTTCGCCGACGGTAGGGATGTTTGGGGTGGCGGTGTCCGGCTTGTGCTTGTACAGTAACCAGAAAATAAAAAAGAAAAAGAATAATTAATATTCTAAAATCAGAATTTCTTTTATTCTCCCAAAAATATTAAAAAGTACTAATAATAATAATTGTTGTAAATTATGGTTAACTCGGGGAACTTTATTCTCCATGTAAATTATGATAATACTACTAATATTCTATTATTTGACTTTTTCTTTTTTAACTGTTTTCTCGTTTATAAATCTTCTAATCTTAACATTATTATTAAGAAAGCAGTGAAAAATATGAATCAATTCAATGCAAAATTGGCTCATTTTTTTCTCTAGCTTTATCTTAGAAAGATTACTTGGAAGAAGATCGGAATAGCTTGTGTAGCGAATAAGATGAAAAAAGCGAGATACATGGTTTAGGTAAGTGCAGAAAAGGTGTAATGATGCTCTTATGAAGAGGTGCAAGAGGTTGAGTTTAGGGGATACACGAAGGAGTAGAGGTAAGTCAAGAGAAGAATTGTGGAGAAGTGATTAGACAGGACATGACACATTTTCATGTTACTGAGGATATAAATCTAGATAAGGAATGAAGGTCACGTATTAGGTAAAAGGTTGGTAGGAGTGGAAGGTTGTCTTGCCTTGCAAAAGTTTAAACTTGTTAGTTTTGATTGTAGTACTAGTAGTAACCTTCTAGTTTTTGACTTATGTTGTTTATTGTATTTTTTATTATCACATTATTTTGTTGTAATTATTGATTTTTTTGGTTGATTTTATATTTTTTTTCTTACCAATTGTTTTATTTTCTTCCTTGTTTTATTCTTCTTTTACTTCAATTTATCGCACTCGAGCCGAAAGTCTTTTGAAACGGCCTTGTTATCTCCATAAGATAGTGGTAAAATCTATGTACATTTTATTCTCCCTAAGCTTCATATTATAATAGAAAGGATATTTTGAGTTATTTATTTAGTTGGAGCATAATTTTGAGCTAATTGACTAATGATATTTTATTAGCCAAAACATAAACGAAGGTAAAGTCAACCTATTTTGAGTAATTTAAGGATACTTTTTTACCTTTCTGGTGCTTCCTGTACATAGAAGAATGACTGCTGTCATGTAAAAATTGTTAAGGTCGTCAAGGCAGTTTATAGAATTTGACACATTAACATTTCATTCATCTCAATTACCTAACAACGTATCCAATGTAATTTCATAAATATTGTTTTGAGAAGGTAAAATATATTCAAACTCTACCTCCTACTCATAAAAGTAAAGAGGTTATTTCTAAAAAGCCTCCTTACCTCGGTTAAGGTAAAGAGGTAATTTCTGAAAAAATTCCCAGGTCAAATAACACAAAAAAGCACAGCACATCATTCAGAAAACAAGAAGCAATAACAATAGCAATATAATGCAATAATCGAAGCACAAAAATTTGTATCGCCAATATATCACTCAGGTAATGCTCCCCTTTTCATATGAGAAATTGGGTGGGAAAGAACCTAATTTTTCAAAAGAAAGCTCATTTTGCACTCAACTTCTGCAATGTCCAGGCAAGTCTGATTTCATGAAAATGTTCAAACATAATGAGACAGTTGCAACTACATAAGAAAACGTTCACATATGACACATAATGTGACAGTTACAACAACATACTCAGCTCGGAACACAATTTTGGCATAAGACCTGCCAAAATTATATTTTGTTGTACATGCAATGCGCAGAGCTTTGGCATAAGACTGCCAAACATGTGTTTAGTTGCAGATACAATGTGCAGAGCTTTGATTTAAGAAGATTCTGCATCAAGACCAAAGTGGTCCTTGAGTATTGTCTTAGAAGTACTTCCAAATCCATTTTGCACCTGTTTCATCTCGTCGAGTTTCAATACTTCTCGTTTTATTTGGTCTACTCTTTGTCGAACAGCATCAACTAAGGTATCGGTTTCCACCATCGATGTATGGCTTGATAGATCAGATCTTTCCTTGTCGAGCTGTTCATATAGATTCATGATGTAGTTCTTCTGAACTAAGAGTCTTTCCTCAGCAAGTCTGTACTCAAAGTTCTGAGACTTCCTCAATGCCTGCAGAACTTGATCAATCTCATTCTCAAGCTTAAGGGATTCAACTCGATAGTCAAAATTTGAAGCTATCTTTGGTGGTGAATGACTTTCGCGAAGAATTGACTCTCCATGATATGCAGACACAGATGTTACAGCGTCACGATGAGGTGTTCCTCCTATCATCAAAGAAAAACTTGCACAAGGTCAGGCTTCAAAGAGATATTACATGGAAAAAAAATACAAATAAAAGAGATAATACATGGAATGATGAAGGTTCAAGGAAGAGAGATATTTAAACAGAAAGCTCTTGAACGTAGTTACTGAGTCAACTAAATGCTCTCAATAGTGATGAAAAAATCTCAGCATACACAAACATACGAGAGATATAGAAAAGAAAAGGGATTTATACAAATTTACGATGACAATATGCACATATCTAGAATCTCCTTCCTGTACATTGTGACAGAGGAATAAGGCTTTGGAGGTACTCGTGACTTCTAAACGGTGAGTTATGCACATCCTTCATACTACAAAATGAGTAAATTTATGATGGACTAAAAGAATGTAAAGAATAACCTAAGAGTAAATAATAGACAGATAAACCTGCAGTACTTGTCGTATAGTTGGACACATTGCCACTTCAATTAGGCGACAGGTTGGTGCAAGCACCAAAGCGCTCAAGTTTTTGCACCTTAGTGCCCCCTTTTGAAGAGGTTACCACTACATGATAAATATAACTGGAAACAGGATTTATTTATTAACAAAAAGACAATATGAATTAATATGCTAGCAATAAATATTACTCCCACTTTCCCATTTTATGCGGCACTTTCCTTTTTGACCCGTCCCGAAAAGAATGTCACCTCATTTTAATTGGAAACAATTTAACTTTAAAATTCCTCTTCTACCCTTAATGAGATGATTCTCAGCCACACAAATTTATAAGAATCTTTTTAGACCACAAGTTTCAAAAGCCTTCCTTTTTTCTTAAATATTGTGCCAAGTCAAAGGGTGCCATATAAAATGGGACGGAGGGAGTAGTGCATATATGATTTATCTGGTATAAGAAAATAATCACTGAATCAGAAAGATATTAATTCACTGTTTGAATTAGAAATTAAAACTGAATATTAGCATTTAATCTACAAATCAGCTCCATGAGAAGCTCCAATCTTTTAAGATCTCAAACATCCTAAATGACATCAGAACCAAGCATGGAATGAACTGAAAGGAAACTAGACATATTGACTGACCTAGGATTCTGAAATACAAAACAGAGAATCCAGTAAATTCAACCTACTGACAACATCATTAAGGCATGGTTGCACTTCATGCTCAACAAAAGAAAAATCTCAAGCACAAAGCGATAGTCAATATGAGCACGATTAGGGGTTCCCACAAAATATCATGCCAAGAGACATTGAAAGTCAACGGAAGGTCCCTAATGAAGACTATGTCCATTTGAGGAAGGATTTGGAAATCAACCTCAGAGCAATTCAGGATGTTGCATAACTCATGAACATATGACCACACACCATACCATCAACCACACACACCAGGGTCTGGATTTAGGAGTTCATGGGACCGTATATTTTGCAACCATAATCCAGACAGCGTATTATCTTGTTTAAGACCCATTTCATGTACTAACCTACTTGTTTGTTTAGCTACCCAAGACTATAAAAAGATGTTCATATCTTAAAAAGGAGAAAATTGAAGATCATTGATGACCCTGAAGCTTTACCACAAAATATTACCCAGTGAGTTGAGGAGACTACCGGTCCCTAAGGAAGTGGGGAGAACTTGGAGAGAGTTTGTACAGTGTTCAATAAAGCTTTATTTATAATGTTTATCGCAATTTGGAAAGAGGAGCTTGCTTTTTGGACGGATGGTTGCAAAAAATGATACTGCAGACGGGGATGAGGACTAGAAATATGACATTTTTATTTGGTTGTGGGCTTTGGAGTATTATAATGTAAGGGAAGAGTTCCCTACCCATATCATATTCAAGGTAACTGATGGAAACAGAGTTAGCTTTTGGTAACACGAGTGAGGAACGAATGTGTTGAGAATCGTCGTTTCCCAGTTTATACAAAATTTCTAGACAAAAAGAATTGAAATACAGCTTTTCAAAGAGTAAATGAAGAGGAATTGATTTGATCTTGAAGGAATATACAAGATTGAGAGATGGGTGAATCCAAAGCTGCATCTTTCAATTTGGATAGCCACACCCTCTTTAGATCATGGATGCGGTCTTACTGGCAAATGAAGCTGTAGGATCAAGAATGAAGCAGCAGAAAGCAGGAATATTATGTGAGCTTGACATTGAAAAAGCATATGTGACCATGTCAATTGAGATACTTGCTGGTATGTTCTGGAGAAGATGGGATTTGGGCTTAAGTGGATCAAGTGGATAGAATTCTGTAAATCTTCAGTGAAATTCTCTGTTCTGATCAATGGTGCACCAACAGGATTCCTTGGAGCTCAAAGGGGCCTCGGGCAGGGGGATCCTCTGCCCCTTTTCCTGTTTTTGCTAGTTATGGAGAGATGTAACAACATGCTCAAAATAGCTAACACAAATGGCTGGTTGAGAGGTTTTGATGAGGCCAGTGATGAAAGGGAAAGCTTACAAGTTGCAGACACACACTCATCTTTTGTGGGGCTGAAGAAGAACTCAGACATCTGAGAGTAATATTGGTCCTGTTTGAATGAATCTCTGGGTTACATATTAATTGGAGAGTTTTCTTTATCCAATTAATGAAGTAAATAACATGGAGGCACTAAACACTATTCTAGGTGGACCAGTTGGAGCCTAACCTCGGGATGCCTTTGGGTTCTGAATAAAAGTCTGAAGTAATTTGGAACAGTGAAATAGAGAAATGTGAGAAGAAACTGGATAGATAGAAGGCGCAATACTTGTCTTTTGGAGGAAGAGTAACTCTTATTAACTCAGTCCTACATGCCATGCGTATTTACATGATGTCTGTATTTCCCATTCCAGCAGGAGTCACAGACAGATTGGACAAGATCAGAAGGAAGTTCCTATGGCAGGGACACAAGGAATGGAAAGGTTACAATCTGGTTAAAAGGAAAGATCTTTTAATAGATAAAAATATACGGGATTTGGGTATTAAAAATTTGTAGAACCTTAATAAGGCCCTCGGAATGAAGTGGTTGTGGAAGTATGCTAATGACAAAAAATTGTTATGGGAAAAAGTTATAAAAGCCAAGTATGAGAGAGAAAATAGGTGGATGACAAAGGAAGTAATTTCCCCATATGGTGTGAATCTGCAGAGTTCTATAAGGGCCTTGTGGGATGACTTCAAGGACAAAACCAAGGTTAAAGTTAAGAATGGGCAAAAACAAGTTTCTGGGAAAATGACAGGCATGAGATGGGGTTCTGAGGAATACCTATCCAGACATCTACAACTTAATGCTAAATCAGCAAAGAAAAATTATTGAAATGTCGACACCTGATGGGTGGGAAATCAGTTTTAGAAGGCAAGTAAATGACTGGGAAATCACAAGAGCTGCAGAATTCTTTAATACTATTGGCCAGTTTAAAGGAACTCAAGAAGGGGAAGATGAGCTCCGGTGGCAGGACAGCGACAGAGGAATCTTCAAGGTTGGCAAAGCATACAGATGGTTGAATGATCACAACCATCAGAATGTCAACTGGCCGTGGAAAATTATATGGAAGGTCAATATACCATACAAGGTAGCATGTTTTATTTGGATCCTAAGGAAACTGTCCTTACACAAGACAATATGATGAAAAAGTGGATAACTTTATGTCCCAGATGTATTTTTTTAACTGTTAGACATTTGTGTTCCTTCATTGCAAGATCACAGGTCAGCTTTGGAGACTATTCATAAACCTTAAAGGTTTCTCTTGGTCTATGCCAGGAAAGGTTATAGAGGCCCTTCAAAGCTGGGAGGAAGCTGGGATTCAAGCAAGAAGCATAAGTAGGTGGAGAATCATACCAGTCAGCATATGATGGAGAATTTATAAGGAGATAAATGCTAGGTGTTTGGAGAGCATAGAGAATAGTATAGCACAGATCAAATTGAATTGTATCTTGATTCTATGTTTTTGGTGAAATCAAATTTGATCTAATGATCCTGTCTCTATTATTGATGTGCTAGATTCATTATAGACATAGGATCTGAATTTACTTGTAAATATGTCGCTAGTACAGCCCATGTATTGATTTGTCCCTATCAATATATACAAAGCTACAACTCTCAGAAAAGTGTGCTTCTTTGTGTGGTTACAGCTAAGGGAGGAACATTAACAGCCGAGAGTATGAGAAAGAGGATCACACATATTAGCTGGTGCTATATGCGTAGATGTTCAGCAGAAATGTGGACAGACTCTTACGACATTGTCGAGTAGCTACCATCTGCGGTTGAAGGTTCTTAATTGGTTTATAATACAGTGAATTATACCGAGTTAAGGAGGCATTTCAAAATTTCAACAGAAGAGAAGACTAGAGGCATGGGATATAGCCCCACTAGCTTATGTCGGTTGTATGGAGGGGGAAGAATAAGAGAGCTTTGAAAGGATTGAGAGTGGTGTCATACATGTGAGGAGTAGTCCCTTCTTCTTCTTTTTTTTTTAATTGAGGAATTAGGTAACAGTATATTCACATAATTCCATCATCCAAAAAATGATGAGAGTGGGCACTTTACATCACATAGGGTAAAAAATGTAAGGCCATAAGAACTAGTCTATGGAGATTTACAATTTCCCAATAAAGTCAACTATATCCCCCACCATATCCAGTTTGCACCAAAAATATTGAAGACTAAGGCAATTTATTCTGATTTTTTGAATGTTGTTACTTTTATCTTCAAAGCCTCTTGCATTCATTTCCTTCCACAATGTACACCAGATGCTTGCAGAGATCAATTTTCCCACCAGTCCTCTTCTGACTCTCTTCTTGCAATCTCTTTCCAGCAGTCAATATACTTTTAGTAGTTCTGGGAACCACCCAACTCACTCCAAGTATACACAAGAACAAGTTCCACAGATTTGAAGCTATTTTACCGTGTAGAAATAGATGGCTATTTATTTCAGCATCTGGGTCACACATAAAACATCTTGACTAAATCTGTCTACCTCCTCTCTGTAGTAATTCACGAGTCAAACAAGTTTTTTTGCAAACTAACCACACAAAACAAGAAACTTTCAGGGGGGCTTTGGCTTTGCATATTAGCTTCCAAGGCCAGTTCCTAATTTGTAGTTGGCTAGTATTTCTTCTCCAATAGCATGACTTCACAGTGAACACACCTTTGTTGTGAAGTTTCCACACTGTTCTGTCAGGGGTATTGGTAATTCTGTTGAAATCATTTATCACCATAAGCAAATTTACAACTCTTTGAACCTCCCAATCATTTGAAGCCCTTCTAAAGTTGAAATCCCAACCTTGTATGCTCCAGATCGAGCAATAGTTGCCCTTGTCTGTTGACTGAGGAGGAACAGATCAGGGAAGAGAGATTTCAAGCTCTTTTCACCTATCCAAAGTTCATTCCAGAACTCAATCTTCAGGCCATTACCCACCTTGAGTTGAATATTTTCTTGAAATTGGGCCAAAGCCTCTGAATAGTCTTCCAGACACTACAACCAAAAATTCCAAGGACATCATCAGTGATCAGTGACCTTGAAGTCCATATTTCTCAATGATGATTCTTTTCCATAAAGGCATATCCTCAGCACAGAACATCCATAACCATTTTTGCAAAAGACAAGAATTTTGGAGACTTTCTTAATATCTAATCCCCCTGTTTCTTGTGAAGTGTTACAGAATCCCATTTTACGAAGTTGTAACCTTTCTACTCCTTGTTTCCATTCCACAAAAAGTTCTTTTGAGCAAATTTATTCTCTCCACAATACTCTTTGGTATAGGAAATAGGCTCATCATATAGAAAGGAAGGGAATCCACACAGATTTGACTATTAATAATCGGCTTCAATTAAATTATGGGGAAAGAAAAAGCAACGAGCTTTTGTTCTTAATTTTCCATGACCAAAATGAACTCCTGCCTCCATCATCATTTTCGTATGTGAAAAGAAGTATAAATATCTTCATATAGCAAACACTCGCTAATAAGTACTGCATCTTCAAAATTGTAACCCTCCCACGGCATTTCGAGATATTCGAGTAGACCTTTGAAAAAAAGATGTGTGTAGAACTGAACATTGAAGCGTTACCGAGGACCTTGTTTCAAAAAAATATGACGCTTTGGGGCTTTACCAGGACTAACTAATTAACCCGCCAGTTATTATTATTAGGAACTCAAATAAAAGGACAAAATTTGGAGAAATATTCCATGATCCAACATCAAGAATCTTTGATCTCTTTGAGTGGCGCGGGGTAGAGCAGTTTGGTAGCTCGCAAGGCTTTTCCCATTCCTTAGCCGGAAAGATATGTGAGACATTCCTCCGCTTTCAAGCAAAAGTTAAAAAACAAGAATCAATCCACGGCATATAAGCTACTAATACGTTTCCCATTCGATTGTTTAGGTAACTTCACCTCGATGCTACGAGTAAACGATCCTCTTCGGATAATTCGTCCAATCTCCCTCCAAAGGACAAATATTGACACTTCTATCTTGCCAATCTCCTGTCACATCTCTCTAGTACTTCTCCCCGGACCTCCATCTATTTGTTCTTTGCACCCAAGGGCATCCCAAGTACTTTGGGGGTAAGACAGCTACCTGGCATCTAAGATTACTTGCTAATATCTCCATATTAGTCTTGTCTCTGTACTTTTTTATCCACCCATAGTGATTCCGGTTAGTATGGATGTGTGGGTGACTTCTGTGACCTTTTCTGGGAGAACCATAATTTCGTCTATGTTTCTCTGCTGCTTTTTTTTTTTTGGAAATTAGTAATGTTGTATTCCTCGGGATTAAGGGTATGCTGGTGACCTCCAAAAATTAGTACACGGCAAGACCAGGATGGCTAATTACAAGGATCCTAGCATATCTGCTAGTTGCTCTACCTCCTCTATACAATCCTGTTAAAACCAAAAATACAAATATGCAATACAATTTTCTTTAACTTTCTGTATGGAGCTTAATTTGTTCTTGTAGCATCTCCCATTCCTTTCCTTCCATATTGACCACCATATGCAAGCTGAAATCATTTGCCACAGATCCGGCAGTTCAGCAAGTTAGCAATATGCTCTGACATTGTCCAGTTGTTTCCAGGGAGGCTCAAAAACAGAGACCATAGTTGATGTGTGACTCTGCAATGTAGAAAAAGATGGTTGTGGTCTCATTTGTCTCATTGTATAGAGAACATCTTGGTACTAGTTGTACACCTTTCCTCTGCAGTACCTCATGAGTCAAACAAGTCATCTTAGCTACCAACCAGACAAACATTTGATCTTAGTTGGTGGTTGGCTTGTCCATGCTTGCTTCCCTCTAGCCAATCCGTGACCTTGCTGATTTCCAAATTCCTTCCCATAAAGCTTGTTAAATGTGAACCTTCCATCCTCAGAGTGTTTCCATGACAGTCTGACCTTGCTACAAAACCTTGAAACTCACTAATTGCACGTAACAGTTGTGTCACCCTATCTATTTCCCAATCATTCAAGTGTCTCCTGAAAGATATGTCCCATCCATTTGACCAGCTCTCAGCTAGAGTGGTATCAGGATTGCTACAGAAAGAAAATAAGTCGGGGAAAGAATGCATTAATGCCTCCTCACTTACCCAAACATCTTTCCAAAATAGGATTTTAACTCCATTTCCTATTCTAAATTTGATGTTTCCTGCTAATTTGGCCCAGAAGGATCTTAATGTTCTCCATGCTGAAATCCCATATGGTATAGTGACCACATTAGTGCACTATTGAGAGTCCTGGCCATACTAGTGATGTATAACTTCTCTCCAGAGAGCATGTTCTTCTTCCACATATCTCCACAACCATTTCATCAAGAGACATTCATCGTGGATTCTAAGATTCCTAACTCCAAGACCACCTGAGAGCTTAGGCAGCTTCACTTTTTTCCAGTTAACTAGATAAACCCCTTCTCTTCTTTGTTTCCAAACCATAGAAAATCTCTTCTAAGTTTGTCCAGTTTCTTTAGCACCTTGGCAGGTAGGGGAAATGTCCAACACTGCATTAATTAATATGTCTAACCCCAAGGGACAAATACTGAGATTTCCATCTGGCTAACCTCTTCTCTAACTTCTGGATTACCCCATCCCATATCAGTAGTTCTTTGTGTTTGCTTCCCAGAGGCATTTCCCAAATAAATTGTAGGGAATTGCTCAATTCTGCATCCTAGGATGTTTGCCAGTCTTTACATCAGAGCAACTTCCTTGATAGGGAATACACTGCTCTTCCTCCTATTGACCCTCAAACCAGAAACAACTTCCAGGACAACAAGTATCACTCTGATATATTTCATCTGATCTTCTTTTGCCTCACGGAAGATCACAGTGTCATCAGCATACAACAATTGGCAAATCTCCATACTCACACCTGTCCTGCTACTAACTTCAAATCCCCTTATCCATCTGAGTTTGGATAGTCACCCTAAGCATGCTATTCAGCCCCTCCATGACCAGTATGAACAGGAAAGGGAGAGGGGATCACCCTGCCTCAAGCCCCATTCAGATGGAAAAAAACCCACAGGTTGTCCATTCACCAGAATAGAGAACTTGACAGTTTTAATACAAAAACCAATCCATTTTAACCATCTCTCTCCAAACCCCATCTGTCTTAGGATGTTCAGTAGAAAACCCCAATTTACATGGTCATATGCTTTTCCCAAATCAGGTTTGCACATGATTCCTGCTTCGTCTCCTCTTAATCTTGTGTCCACGCATTCACTGGCCATGCTCTGTCTCCCCTTTACCACCTGCTTGAGCCTTTCAGCGAGCACTAGCACTTTAGCAATGATTTTGTACATCCCACTGGTTAGACTTATTGATTTGAAGTCCCTCGGTGATGTAGCTCCAGTTTTCTTTGGAATGAGTGCCACATAAATGGCATTCATACTTCTTTCAAAAACTTGGAACTCATGGAAGTGTTTCATAGTGTTCATGATGTCTTCTTTCAAGACACTCCAAAATTCTTTATAGAAGCTCACTGGGAAACCATCAGGTCCTGGTGCCTCATCACTAGCACAGAGCTTGATAGACTTCTTCCTCCTCAAACTGCCTCTGCATCGAGATCTGTTCCTCCAAGCTAATGCTTGTGAAGTCTTGTAGGTTTAGATTAGGTCACCATGTCTCTGTCTCTCTGTAGAGATTCTGGTAGTAGTCTTGTTATACTTCTTATATACGGGATGCCCCAACCTTACTAAAAAAAAATTAGCTTAGTGAAAAAATTGTGCCCTAAAGCCTTGAGAGGTGGGATAACCCTTACTTTTCTTGATGAACTTCATTCATGGTTACCATTGAAATAGTGGATCTCCTTGTTGTAATAACCACACTCTCCTTTTTACTATGACAAATCTAATATCATTAGTGCTTGATGTTCATTAGTATTGTTGGGATTGTCAATGAATGGGAGACTCAAGTTCGATTTCCTTCTTAATTCTTAGCAAGCCGACTCCAAACACCTAAAGCAGCATCACCTGAGAACCACGAAAATCTACACTGCATCATATTGTGGAGGTAAAGTTGAATTCTATGACGTCACAGACAACATTGTGCCTCCCATTTAATCCTGCAATTCACTAATACAGCATCACCAAATTTGTTTTAATAGGTGCCTAGCAAATCGATGCCCCTCTGTTTGAGGTGGTTACTAAATTTTGTGGACATATTCTATCTCCTTCATCTGGTTAGAAGCAGTGGGATAGACTTAACAAATGGTTTCTACACCAAAATAATTCCTCTTCGGCTTGATTCAGAAGCTGTGCTAAATTGATTTCACGCAGAAGATTTTAGGTTGATAATTTCCTATTCATATTATGCTTCAGTTGCAAGATATGCCTTTGGAATTTGTTAACAAATGCAGACTACAGAAATAGCAAACACAGAGAGTGCATGCATTTTGTATACATATATATTCGTGCATTTATAAAAGTTCAAATTGAAGACTGGAAAACATTTTAGACAAAAACAGATTTCTTGGCCAAGTATAGATACATCGGCCAAAGGGAAACAGCGGCACAAATAAGAATTAAAAGGACAGAGAGGTACCATTGGCATCCATGAATTCTTCTTCTTTGAACACATCCCGAATGCAGGCACCCTTGTGAAGCTGATACAAGATATCATAGAGGTCATTCAAGTAAATTGGAAAATACATAAAAGCAACACTAGATACCTTGAGGAAACAAAGTATCGTTCATCTACCACTCAATTAGCTATACCTTTGCCATGGCCGATTTAATGTGACACAGCAACTGTTTTGCATTTGATTTCCGTGAGCCACGTAGAATGCAAAAGCCAACATTCAAAATCTTCTCGATGTCATCACGAGAATCAATCGATCCACAAATGTTTAGAATCTTCATGACATGTGAAACCAATTCAGTTCTTGAATCACAGCGACGACAAAAATACTCCGCATCCAAACCGATGCTTCCTCCAACTGTCCCGGCCATATAAGCTCTTAGAGCACAGTCTATATGGGCTATGTGTCCGCAAATGTAACCATCACCAACTTTTGCTTCACACCTAATGTAACTATATCCACCATAAGCAGAACTAATAGTTCTACAACAAAGAATACAACAACAATCTCGGCAAAAACCAGGCTCACTGCAACAAATGTCACAAATCATGGCCTCTGGACTAGGATTCCCTGCTACCACTAAACTCGCACACATGCTGTTACCAGCCTTACAACTAATGGTTCCTAAAGGAGAATCAGATTTCATGCCTGAAGATGCGATCTCAGCAAACCAGTCACCTACAATTTTCAGACAAGACAAATGTGAAATCAGGTTACAAGTAACTCACCTAAGCACAACAAGAAACTCTAAAAGATTTGCAAGCAAATGACAGCATGCAAATTTATGATCAAAGAGACAACTCACTCGAAATGAGAATTTTACAGATGAGCTAAACAAAATATAAATTTACGGGATTACTTGCTAGTTGTAATGGGGAGAAGGTGTTAAATTGAAGAAACTAGCTTCATGTACATCCTCAACATGAACTTAAACTCCTTACAATTAATCCAATTATTTAGCTTTCACCTTAGAGAGATATGCAACAGTGTTCAATAGTACCAACTTCAAACAAACGAAAAAAAATCAACAGTACACCAAATGCCAATGGTGTCTTTAAATGGAAATATTATGGAATGGATATGCTCTGCGCTTCAGGAAGCTTCCTGAGACAATGGATCGCAACCAAGAAGATGGGAAACCCAAGGAGAGACACTGTGTATACTTTTGCTCAAGGAAAAGCAACAAGCATGGCAGATTTATCACTATGTATCACTACAGGAAGACAACAGATCTGTTATTATCCTTCCAGAAGTTGCATTTAAGTAGGGTGGAAGGATATTGCATTTAAGGTTGACGGATTCATTAAGGAAGACACAATTCCATTTACTACTTTCTCAGAAAGGCGGATCCTAAAATACCATATGCAGCTGCCTTAAGAGCTAGCAAATGGCAGTCAAATGATGAAAAGGAAGCTATGCTAAATACATGAACAGTAAAGTTGTTGTAGAACGAGGTGATGCTTCCACTGAGAGTGGATTATTAGCAAGATGTGTTGTTGGACATTTCAGAAGTGATTTGAAGGAGATGCCAACTCTTTCTGACGGGTCATTTCGACTTGGAAGAACACCTTCGAGGTGAACATCTACGAAATGGCACTCTCTTTTCCTTTTTGAGTTTCCAAACATATATATGGAAGAGCGTGTTATGCAAGGAAAAAGGGGCATGGAAAAAGGAGAAAATCTTCTTGGGGTGGTGGTCGCCGTGCTGGGTGTTGCACGGACATTGAAGAGAAAGATTGGACATGGATCAGACTTATGGGGCTCCAGTTACACCTTTGATCAGAGAAAAATTTCAAGGCCATTGGAGACCAATGTGGTGGATGGCTACAAACAGAGGAAGAAACATCACTGAAGAACCATCTGAAATGGGCAAGGTTGAAGATAAAAGGAGGGGGGAGGAATGTACCAACAGAAGTAATAATAGAAGACAAGGGTTTGATCTACATTTTACCTATCTGGAGTGAAACGCCGATGAGGGTGATGGCCTCAGAAGATGGTCAGAAAGTTAGAGAAACCGTCAGGTAATAGAGAGTTTCAATCAACACTGCAGGGTTGATAACTGTGGTGCTGACACCGCAGACCACGTGGGTGCTGAAAAAGTAAAAAATCTAATCAGATCCTCTTGGGGGAAGGAGACGCAAGCACATAAACGAGAGTTGGTCTTTGATATTTTAAAAAGAAAAGATTTTGGGCCTTCTATTGATAGTGGAAGAAACCCTATCTCCGTTGTGGGAATATCTTTAAAGACCAAGACCATAAGGAAAGATATGGGGCCAAATTGTTGTATTTTCACATGAAGTAATCAGCCCAGCTGTTTCAACCCTCTTACAACATCCCACATATGGGGTCTGGGGAGGGTAAAATATACGCAGACCTTACCACTACCTCATAGAGATAAAGAGGTTGTTTCCGAAAGACCCTCATCTCAAAAATATCATCCCCAAAAGCAGAAAGTACTAGATATGAAACAAAACGACTAGAGTGGAAAGTAAATGATAATCTATAAAGCCAATAAAAGTAACAAAATAAATGATTAACAATAACAACACAATATATAAATACATGACTACCTCTACTAACCTACTATGTCACAAGGCCAGACATTATTCTACCCCTACTAGCCGTCTAACCTTCTACCCTAATACGCGACCTCCACTCCTTTCTATCTAAGGTCATGTCCTCGGTGATGCGAAGTTGCGCCATATCCTGTCTAATCACCTCCACCCAATACTTTTTCGTTCTACTTCTACCCCTCTGCGTAAGCCCTAAATCCAACCTCTCGCACCTCCTAACAGGAGTATCAACACTTCTTCTTTGCACATACCCAAACCACTACAGTCTCGCTTGTCTCGTTTTGTTTGCCACAGAGGCCCCCTTAACACTGAAATAGAAGTAAATACGCAATGTTCCACTGAACAAAATTTGCAGCTGGCAGTAGATGGAGAGGGGGAAAATACACGATCCACATATATCAATTCCACATGCAATTCTCAATTAATCCAATTTTGTAAAGTCGAGACAACACATATGATAACTTAGAGGCTGCACGCATGGAGGCAAACAACACAGAGAACAATTTGTCGCAGGTGGATCAATTTCAACAGTTGGAGCAGTGGCCTATCGACGATATAAAACCTCTGGAAGTTCAAGTGCAGAGAGCAGAGGAGGCTTCCTTGTGGGTGAAATGAAATTTATGAAATTCAGTTAACATTTTGGTGTGGATTTTCAGGGGTTTGAAAATGAAGTATGGTCTTTGTTATTGAAGCTTGACAAAAGAAGACGGAAAAACTCAACGATGCTGAACCAACATCCCCTAAACCTGGGACCACAATGAAGTGAAGAATCTTCTTCAATTTGTAGTTAAACTCAAAGATGGAGAGCCAAGGAATAGAGAGAGGGAAGCTAGCAGTGTTTCTCAATTAAAATACACATTAGTTCGTGGAATGTAAGGGGATTAAATGATATTGATAAAAGAAGGATGATCAAATCTCTAATCCATGATTGGAGAGCTGATATTTATTGTTTTTAGGAAACCAAAATGGAAGGGGGTTATGGTAAAGTAATTAAATACTTATTCAGTAATAGATGGGCTGATTATGTGGGTTTGGAATGGATGAAGTGGAGGGATCCTTCTCATGTGGGACAAAAGGGTTGGGCAGGGGAGTCAATCCACTTTCGTGTTTCTTCTATTTCGTGTAAACTCTGCTCTACAATGGATAATTGCAGTTGGGTGTTAACTGGGGTCTATGCTCCCAATTACAAAAAATAAAGGAGGGAGCTTTGGTTGGAACTGGCAGGAACTAGAGGGGCTTGTGATGGAGCTTGGGTAGTGTGTGAGGATTTTAACACTACAAGATTCCCAACAGAAAGAAGGAACTGCACTGTTTTATCTAGAGCTATGAAGGACTTCTTTAAAATCATTGAAGACCTCAAACTTATTGACCCTCCTCTTCTAGGTGGAAAGTACACTTGGTTTAGGAGTAATAATCAAGAATGTTCCTCAAGAATTGATAGATTTCTGCATTCTGTGGAATGGGAAGAGAAGTTCAGCAAAATTAAACAATCTGTGCAACCTAGGATTATCTTTGACTATTGCCCTATTTCTTTAAATTGTGGGGAGTGGGATTTTTCCAAATCCTATCTTAAATTTGAGAATTGGTGGACGGAGGTAGCAGATTTCAAGGACAGGGTGGAGAAAGGGAGGACAACTTGTGAAACCTCAGGTAGACCAGATTACATCTTGGTCAACAAATTGAGGTTCGTGAAATCAAAACTAAAAGAGTGGAGTGTTTCAAATGGGAGGAACCTAATGACTAAGAAGGTTGATATCTCGTATAAAATCAGCGCTATGGATACCATACAAGAGCAAAGATCCTTAACAGAGGATGAATTATTATTGAAAGGAAGTTCACAAATGGAGTATCATGAAGTGGCAAAAAATGAGGAAATTGCATGGAGACTAAGATCTAGAATATTATGGTTGAATCAAGGAGATAAGAATACTCAGTTTTATTTTCCCGAGAATGGCCAATTGTCATAAGAGATAACCACATCGACAAGTTAGAAGTGCAGGGAGATACCATCACTGATCCACAAAGTATTAAGGGAGTGATTGTGGAATTCTACCAGAAACTTTACAGTGAGACAGAAGCTTGGAGACCCAATTTCAACTTCCAAGGTGATTATAAACTTACTGAAGAGGAGAATGAATGGCTACAGAATTTGAAGAACAAGAGGTGCTAGATAGCCTGTAATTATGTGCTTCTGACAAAGCCCCACGCCCAGATGGCTACTCTATGGTTAAAGCAAGCGCTTCTTATATGTAATTTTTTATGTGAAATAATTTTCTTTCTATTTATCCCAAAACGAATTGGACCTTTGTATATTTAGAAACAATTGAAGTTTAAAATAACCATTTTAAACTTAATGAAATGATTTCATAGCCAACAAAATGTCTATCATATGGTTTCTGAGGTTGTATCTATGGCATGTTTCAAACCACAAGTTTCAAATGTCTTTCTTTCTTTCTTGAACTCCATACGCAAACAAACACCGTTAAATGAATTGAAATGGAGTATTGATAGTTCTTTCATTGATATATACATTTTCACACGTAGCCTCTAAAAAAGATCAGGAATTCTTAAATTGGTGTAATGGCGTTAGAGTTAAAAAATATAATATAAATAGGCTCCCCAATATGGTGAAAGAGAGCATAGAAAAAAGCATGCATGGAACAGAGTCCAGAATAACATCAGTAATTTCGAAAAGGCGCTCCTAGTTGCACAATGTTGCCTTGAAAGTGTTGTGCATCCGAGTGAGCCATGTCTAAAAGTTTCTAAGTAATCCCAAAAATAGTAGAAAATTCAATGTACACAATAACAAAAGTTGTATCGAATCTAACCTTTTAATAGTTTTGAGGGAATCTTCCAACTAAATGAGGCAAAGAATTCATTGATATCCATGCTTGGAAACTCAGACCTGACATATTGTTCAACCGAAAGCCTACTAGCAAAAGCACTTCGTTTTCCACGAAGACGTTTTGGAAGATACAGATATCTATCAAGAAAGTAGCCAGCAGATGCAATTCTTCTCCCCACCTTCCAGGCCCATTTATCACCTGGGTTCGGCCAATCTGCAGGAGCATATGGTAAACCTTCGCCTGAATCACTGGCAGAAACAGGATAAAGGTGAAGTTCATTTTTAGTGGTACTTGGTGTATCTCCATTACATTCAGCAGAACTGTCAATCTCCACAGGATCCGTGTAGGATGACATGTAGCTAGATTTTTAACTGCATAGATAGTGACAGAAGAGAATATACATCAACTTAAAATCCAAAAACAGAGAGGTTTGTTAAATTACTATCTTACAGAAGTGCATATTACTATGTAGCCTTCTACTAGTAGAATGAAGAAGACATACTACAAGTCCAAATCAGAAAGCAGACCTATTTTCTATTGATTAAAATAATTTTACAAAAACAGCATAATATTAAAGAGTTAAAGCACACATACGCCTCTGTACAAAAAAGAGTTGGCTAATAATTAAACTAAATAAAGATTACAACAGCAAAGAACATAGACAAAAGAATTGTCCAAGCCAAGCAGTGTTGTCAAACGCTTGCTTAAGCCCTAAAGTGAGGCTCAAAACATCATGAGCGGTTTGCCTCGCTTAATGTGCGTTTCAGTGGCATCATCAAGGTTCTAGGGCATACTTTTCCTTGCCAATGAACCTCTTATGAAGGAGCGACACCAAACAATTAATATTTCAGTTTTTCATTTTAAAAAAAAAAATCAATTTCTTTGTTCATATATTTATAATTCATGCTTAAAGTTATTTTTACATCCCACAGCTTTGGCAGATCGCTTAGCCCCATTCATCTTCGGCGCAAGAACGCTCGATCAGTGAGCTATTACGCACTCTTTCAAGGGTGGCTGCTTCTAGGCAAACCTTCTAGTCTTAGACTAATCATATGTATTAGTAATTTTTCTCCCTTTGCACCTTTTTTTCATAAAAGTTCACGCTTTTTATGTGCTTTGCGCTTAAAGCCCCAACTTAACTTAAGAGATTTTTTGCCCTTCTTTGCTTTTGAAAGACTGAAGCCAAGGGATCACCACAATATTGATATCTCTAACTAGTCCACAAGAAAAGAGACACACACTCTACGAAGCCAGAAGATGTACGAATCCATGGAGAAAAAATTGATAGGAAGAGGTATGATTATAGTCTTATGACACTGGCATAATCGACTGATATGTCAAGCACTAATAGAAACTTCTCAAACAATCTATTTCGAGATGAACCACCACTTATCCAAGCCTTGCACGAATAAATCTTAAGAGTTGAAAAGAACAATTGCCACCTTTCATACTTAGAAAGATCTTAAATTCTTTCAAGCGGATGACGAAGAGTATTGGGCCTATTAGGAAATAAAAAGTTGTACCAAGAATTTGCCTTTTCAGTATATCCACCAACTGACGGCTATCCAAAATATTAACCACAAACATAGGATTAGGAAGGGCCATATTGTTGTTGAAACAAAGAAATATGTGCAAACTTGGGACTAGAATTTGATTCTTTTTGGCCTTGATGAGAATGAGGATTAATCCGAAGAGAAGTCTCAATGGGGATGAGGACGAAGAAGAAGGTGAAGATGAAGGTGGTGTGGTGCCAGAAAGTGAGAAAGATTAAGTCTTTATAAAGTTTATCCTTATTCTTTAACTACTTGCACAATTATTATCTATGTAAGTTTTATTTTTCATAAGCAATGTCCCTAATCTTAGTTGATGATATTTTTAGTTATAACAATATAAGTTTCTCCATTCACTGGTGAAGATGAAGGTGGTGTAATACCAGAAAGTGAGAAAGATTAAGTCTTTATAAAGTTTATCCTTGTTCTTTAACTACTTGCACAATTATTCATAAGCAATGTCCCTAATCTTAGTTGATGATATTTTTAGTTATAACAATATAAGTTTCTCCATTCACTGGTGAAGATGAAGGTGGTGTAATACCAGAAAGTGAGAAAGATTAAGTCTTTATAAAGTTTATCCTTGTTCTTTAACTACTTGCACAATTATTCATAAGCAATATCCTTAATCTTAGTTGATGATATTTTTAGTTATAACAATATAATTTTCTCC
Source organism: Solanum rostratum (assembly GCA_029948455.1). NCBI lineage: Eukaryota > Viridiplantae > Streptophyta > Magnoliopsida > Solanales > Solanaceae > Solanum > Solanum rostratum. The sequence goes on from CM057048.1 coordinate 5,098,722, forward strand.
ATTCACTTCAAATGTAGTTTGACATTGGATTTTTAGATTGTTAGTTCTATTTTCTAAATCTATCAGAACTTTAACCAACACATGAACAAAATTTCTCAAACAACATTAGCTAAAAATAAGTTCACAACTACTTATTTTATTTAAATAGTCACTTGTCAACAGCAGCACAAGTCAATACTTGAAAAGCAACTTCATTTAAGAATTTCAAAAATTATGTTCTACAGTAGAAAAAAACAATGGGAGACAAATTTTATATGTACAAACTGTATACTTCTGAAAAGAAAAAAAGAAGGGGAACTCCAACAATGGATGTTGGTGTATTTCAACCACCATGGTAACACAAAAATTCAGAAATGCACAGTGGTAACTCGCAAAAAAGATACCTGTTGATAGTTTTTGAAAACAAAAACCTAATCGCATAAAGAAGAATTGTCTAGGTTGTGTGAATTTCAAAAAATGAAAACCGTACCTCTGCGTTTTCCGGCGACTTCTTGGGATATCTCAGCCACTACTTCTACGTTTTCCGGCGACTACTTGTGATATCTCAGCCACTTCTCCTGCGTTTCCGGCGATTGCTTGCGATATCTCAGTCAGACACTTCTTTTCCGACAAGTTTTGTGGAATTTTCCTGAATATAAGTAGGGGTGGGCTCTTGTTTGCGATTCGGTGTTTGAAGTTCGGTTTTTCCCTAAAATCAAAGACAAAATGAAAGGTAATTTAGTGATTCGGTTCGATTTGATTTTGCCAAAAAAAAAAGTAAATTATTGGTTTCTTAGTTCTAAAGTTTGGATTAGTACAATTATCACAATATAAAAGAACTACAATTATCACCAAGAAAATTGCAAACATATGTTTAGGAAGAGAAATATCAAATACTCCACGGAAGTTCAAGTCAATTGTGTATAGCCAAAAGAAATTATCAAATAATTATGAAATACTCCTTGAAGTATCAATTAGTTGCAGGTGATATTAGCCAAAAGACTTCTCCTTGGAAGCTTCAAATCTATGTCTCTTTCCTGCAACAAGAAAGACTTTCCTATAGCCTATAACGTATAAACGACGTAGTATAGCAAAATCGATTTTTGACGATTCGGTTCGACTTTAGAAGACTAAAATCGAAACCGCACAAAATCAGTTCGATTTGGTTTTTTGTGTTCGATTTCGATTTTTTACAGTGCAGTTTTTTTTATATATTTTTTGATTGTTTTCGATTTGATTTTCGATTTTCGGTTTTACGGACTCACCCCTAAATATAAGCGTATAAGTTCAACCTTGATCCCAAGTGCTTTGGTAGGTCGAATAGGAATAATGTTATTTATTGTATTTATATAATTAAAATGTTTATAATTAGTTATATATATTGAAATTATTTTTTAGATTAATTTATGTAAATTTTATTATTTTAAGAGTTAATTATTAAGATTCATGTTAGTTTATAATATTATACTTTTTATTATATTTTAAAGGGAAAAAATATGAAATCACACTTAAAGATGTACTAAAAAGAAGAATATACGTTTCAATTATTAGGATGACCTATTACACATCCGTAGTACTCATAAATGAATTATTTTACCCCTTCCTAATCCCAAATTTTCGGTACATCTATGAAGGCGAGTCAACACTTCAATTTGCTATTTTATTTTACATATTAAAATGGATCCAATGGTCTGAAATCACCCGCCCGACCCTAATTCTTTAATAAACAAAAATAAAGAACCCTATATCCTCAAATTGAAGTTCAAACGCACCCAATTTGTTTGAATCAAAGGTAATTTTTTTCATTTTGATTCATTCCTCTCCTTTTTCATCTTGATGCATCTCTTTCTTTCCATTTTGATTTCTGTTAGTGAAGTGATAAAATGTGTCGAATAAGCTTGACTAAGCGCGTTTCGGTACCTCTATGAAGGCGCGTCAACACTTCAATTTGCTATTTTTTTTATATATTAAAATAGACCCAACGGTCTAAAATCACCCATCCGACCCTAATTCTTTAACAAACAAAAATGAAGAACCCTAAATCCTCAAATTGAAGTTCAAACACACCCAATTTGTTTGAATCAAAGGTTTGTTTTTTTATTTTTATTTTGATTCATTCATCTCCTTTTTCATCTTGATTCATCTCTTTCTTTTCATTTTGAAATCTGTTAGTGAAGTGGTAAAATGGGTCAAATAAGCTTGATTAAGCTCTGTATGCCAGACGAAGATTGTGAAGAGGATGAGGTGCGATACAAACATGGATTTATTCTGCCATTGTTAACCTTTTGGACGTCAAGAAATCCTGGTAAAAGATATTGGGTTTGTCCTTACTATACGGTAAGTTAAAGGGATTAACACCTAAAGTTGTATTGAAAATTTGATTTACTATGTGATAAGTTGAATTTATGTCTTTATAATTGATCTTCAAGAGTTATAAGTTGATGTATTTTGTTGTTTCTATCCCCTTTAGAATGGTAGATCATGCGACTTTTGGCTTTGGAAGGATGACTATATTGATCCAAGTTCAAAATTTGTAATTCCTAAGTTGCTGGGAAGAATAGGTGAGCTTGAGCAAAGAGTTAACGCTTTAGAAAAGCTAATTAACAACAAGTCTACTAGGTCGACCAATTCTATGGAAAGCAAAACAACACATATGAATGAAATAGAGTCAAAATTAGACAATTTTAACGATGATTTGGAGAAGATGGAAGAAAATGAGAAGAAGTGGAAAAAAATTGGCTAAGTCCAAGAAAAGGGAGAAACAACTTTGGATTACTCTCTTGTGTGTTTGTATTCTAGGTGTAAGTTTTGTTTTTCAAGGAAGTTACCATGATATCTTGATACAATTGCACTTGTAACAATGTAAGAAATTGGTGTTGTAAGGAATTAGTGTTGTAATGAACTTTTTTTTGTGTAATTTATTGTAACACCCGGTAAAATTACCAAAATATCCCTAGAGGAGAGATGTGCGCATAACGCGTCTTCCCATTCTCCGATGACAAATACGAGGCCGGATATGTGATCAGCATGAAAAATTGAGTGGGAAAGTAGCCTCGGTTGATTTTTAGAGCAACCAGATAAAAAACTAATTTTTCGATGCGAAAATGATTTCCAGAATAAGTGCGCAACAGGTATGCGACACACACCTGCCGCGGACTTACACTTAGATTTTGGTCAAAAAAAATTTACGGGATTAGAAAATTCATTCGGAGAATTTTCAGCAAAAAATACCGAAAATGTCAACCCCTTGTCACCGAGGCGAACTTTTTTCAATTTTTCGTGGGGGGCATTCCAGACCTTTTCCAACCCCTCCTAAACTTAAAACATGATCTAAATGGGTCGTTTTGAATATAAAAGGGGGTTTTGCCAATTCTTAAGTTTTTCATAATATTCTAACAAAGACCTAGGGCTAAAGAGGAGAGAGAAGAGGGATAAGTAACTAAGGATTAATTGTTAAGGTGTAAATCAGTTGGTTCAATTTGATTCATGTATTAGCGGTTATTGATTTATCAGTTTTCAATTTGTAAATACGTTAAATCGATAATCAAACCAATAAATTTTTTATTATCAATTTTTAGTTAATCGATTATTGGCTTTTAACGGTTCACTTTTCGATTTAACCAATAAAAAAATACTCATATGATCAAATATATATCAATTGTCATAAAAATAGAAAAAAATAGGAAAAATAGAAGTTCATTATGAATTTCTATATTGATCACTTTTGTTTAAGATATAATTGTTCGAATTCCTTCTAAAGACTTACAATAAATTGAGAAAATAACATTAGTTGTCTGTTTTTGTCACAATCAAATTTAAAACTGAGAAGAAAGAAGGTAATACTAGTTTCTATTGAGAAGAAAGATTGTGTTTCTTATGGCGGAAAGTAATACTAAAGTTTAGAAAATAGAATTGATAAAATGTAAAAGTCACAGTAATATAATAAAGTGTAAAATAGTAATTTCTAACATAATGGTTATCGGCTTAATCATTAAGAGAACTCATAAAATTGGAAATTGAAACGATAATCTAATTGAAATTTAATAATTTATAAATACTAACTCAATAACCTAATATCGTTAAAACAATATTTTTTTATTTAGATTTATCGGTTGAATCAACTTTTGCATATCCATATTAATTGTATCTTTAGTTATCTTAATACATGCAGTAAATTTTTTTTATATAATTAATATGGTGAATTTCCATGTTAATTATACATGCTTTTTTTAATCTGTTAGTTACATATGCCTTAATACCTAACTTACTATTATCTCTATATCCTTGGTTTATCATTTTGATTTAAAAACATAACAACTTAGATCTCATAAGTTGTTTATGTACATAAATTGAAAAATATATCAAATAAAATACTAATGGTATACAAAAATAATATATAGGAGAATTTTATTTTTTTTAATATATTCTAACAAACGATTTCTAAGTGGGATTTGTGACATTTAATCAATAGTTTGCAATCCATAAAGGTATGTCACATTTTTTAAAACTGAACCTTCTTATTTTATATTTTAGGATTGACTTAAGTAATATGCGGTCCATTAAAGATATCTCAATAAATTTTTTTTTTATTAGACACTTCAATTTATTTTTTTAAAACTATCTATCACTTTTCTTATATCTTGTCAAAAGAAGAAGAGAGTGCAGTATATACGTCAGGGGTGGGTCCGTAAAATCAAAAATCAAAACCAATCGAAAAATACCAAAAAAAAACTGCACCGCAAAAAACCGAACTGAACACAAAAAACCGAACCGAACCGATTCTGTGCGGTTTCGGTTTCGGTTTTGGTCTTCTAAAATCAAATCGAACCGTCAAAAATCGATTTTGCTATACTACGTCGTTTATACTTTATAGGCTACATGGCTAAGAAGGAAAGTCTTTCTTGTTGCAGGATATAGACGTTAATTGATACTTGAAGGAGTATTTGATAATTGTTTGATAATTTCTTTTGGCTACACACAATTGACTTGAACCTTCTAAGGAGTTTTTGATATTTGTTTTTCTAGAACATATGTTTGCAATTTTCTTGGTGATAATTGTAGCTCTTATATTGCGATAATTATACTAATCCAAACTTTACTCTTTACCAATTGTTTAGCATATCTATACGATGATATGTCTCTACCCAACATATTATTTTACTTTAAAAATTATTTTTAAAAATTGAAAAACCGAACAAAAACCAAAGATTGAACCGAAAAAAACTGAAAATGGTTTTTATTTTTTTTTTTGCAAAATCGAACCGAATTGAACCGCCGAATTCCCTTCCTTTCTGTCTTTGATTTTAGAGAAAAACCGAACCGCTAAAACCGAACCCACCCTTAATACACGTGCAAGTAATGTGACAAAACAACAAATCAAATAAAAACATGTGACATTTTAAATTAAAATAATTATAAAATAAATTCTGATATGAAATAATCTAAAACAAAAAAGAAATGCACTTATATATTCCAAGCCTCACCTGTCCCGCACCCCACCACCGGCAACCTACCCCAAACAGCCAAACCTCTTCCTTTCCTTTTTTTCCCAACCACTCCTTCTCCACCATTGTTATTCTTCATTTAGAAAAATGTAAGGTTTTAACATATACTAAGTATGAATTCACCATTCTTATATTTCTTTATGTTTTCTTTCTTATTTTTGTTTTAAATTGGTAGTGTTTTTAAAGTGGAATCAGTTTTCCTTTTTTAATTTTGATTCCAATTTTTTTTCTTTCTGTTTCTGCTATCAGTTCTTCCTTTTTCTAAATTTGAGTTCGATTTTTTTTTACTTTCTATTTCTGCTTTATTTTGTGGGGAAAGAAGGGGTGAAAGGTCGGGGGCGGAGTGAAGAAAAACAATCAAACAATCTGAGGAGATGAAGAATTGAAGAAGAAGCAAAGCTCCATTTCTGTAGACCTGCACTCTGCAGTCTAAGAAAAAAGCAAAAAATACAGAATAAGTCTTCACCCTATTAACTAACAAGGGGGGGTATTTATACTAATTAGTTAAAAGTCATTAACTAACTCTTAACTAATTAATAACCTCCTAACAAACTCTTTAACTATCTAACTAACCATCTAAGCTTGTAGCTAATTATTTCTACACTCCCCCTCAAGCAGATGGTTTGAAAATATCCTTTAGACCAAGTTTCTTTAGAAGATATTCATGTGGTGTCCTTGCCAGTGCCTTGGTAAGGATATCAGCTGTTTGTTCTTTGGTTGATACATGTCTAGTCTTCAGCAACCCTTGACTGATTCTTTCTCTCACAAAATGGCAATCAATGTCAATGTGTTTAGTTCTTTCATGAAATATTGGATTGGCTGCAATTTGAATAGCTGCCTTGCTATCACACATTAGTTCCACAGGTTGTCTGATTTCCACTCCCAGTTCTTTCAATAATCCAGTAAGCCATATAATTTCTGCTGTACAATTTGCCATGCTCCTGAATTCTGCTTCAGCTGAGCTTCTAGAGATTGTTTCTTGCTTCTTTGACTTCCAGGATACTAAGGCATCACCAAGCTTTACAATATAACCTGTTACAGACTTCCTGGTTTCCACACATGCTCCCCAATCTGAATCACAATAGGCTTCCAGTTGAGTTGAACATTTAGCAGGCATGAATAACCCCAAACCTGGTGTTCCTTTTATATATCTGATCACTCTCATAGCTGCATCCATATGTGACTTCTTTGGATTATGCATGTATTGACTGAGTACCTGTACCACAAAAGAAATATCTGGTCTGGTCATGGTTAGGTATAATAACCTTCCCACTAGTCTTTGATATGCTGAAGGATTACTTAGTTCTTCATCTTCATCTGCTTCCTTTCTTGGAACATATCTGTCATACTCTACAGAAGTGAGGTTCTGACTTGTCTCAAGAGGAGTGGCAGCAGGTTTTGCACCACTCAATCCAGCCTCAGATACAAGTTCAAGTGCATACTTTCTCTGGCACATAACTATACCTTCTTGTGATCTAGCCACTTCAATCCCTAAAAAGAATTTTAATTCACCAAGATCTTTCATCTTGAACTGTAGTTGAAGATCTTTTCTAGTTTGTTCTATAAGTACTTGACAGCTTCCAGTGATAAGAATATCATCCACATATACTAGTATTATTATCTTCTCTTTTCCTACAGTTCTTGTGAATAGAGAATAGTCATAATGACTTTGAACAAATCCCATATGCACAAGTGAATCAGTTAATTTTCTATTCCACTGTCTAGGGGCTTGTTTCAAGCCATATAGAGACTTGTTGAGTTTGCAGACCTTCTTAATCTCCCCTTGTCTGGCAAACCCCTCAGGCACAGTCATATATACATCTTCTAGCAGATCACCATTTAGAAAAGCATTATGAACATCCATTTGATAAATGGCCCAATTACAAGAGGCAGCAAGAGCAACTAAAGTTCTAACAGTGACCATTTTGGCAACAGGAGAGAAGGTCTCTGAGTAATCCAAACCAGCCTGTTGATTATACCCCTTTGCCACCAATCTGGCTTTGTACCTTTCAACAGCTCCTGAAGCTTGGTACTTTACCTTGTACACCCACTTGCAACCAATTGGTGACTTTCCAGGAGGAAGATCAACCAATGTCCAGGTATTATTCTCTTCTAAAGCAGTAATTTCAGCCTCCATTGCTTTTACCCAAAGTGGATCCTTGGAAGCCTGATGAAATGTTGTTGGTTCAACAATAGTGGAATAGGCTGCAACAGCCTTTTGGTAAGAATCTTTAAGATGAGAGTATGTAATATAGGATGATATTGGATAGGAGCAGGTAGCATTTGATGAGGTGACAAAATCATGCATCCAAATTGGAGGATGCTTAATTCTTGATGACCTTCTGAGAGAAGCATTTGGAATAGGCTGACTAGATTCTGTAGTAGGAATAGGAATGGTAGATTCTGAGATACTAGATGAGTTGGAGGGATTATTCTCCCCCTGAGTGAGAATAACCCCTGTGGTATTAGGAACATATATAGGATATGAATGGGACTCAGTAGTTGTTGAGAGATCCAATACTGGAAATAAGGGTGTGCCAGAAGATTGGACATGAATAAATGGAAAAATTGTTTCTACAAACACTACATTCCTATTTACAAACAATGACTTGGAATTGATGTCATATAGAATATACCCCTTCTGAGTTAGAGAATAACCCAAGAATACACTGGGAATGGCCCTTGGGGAAAACTTATCTGACACTTTGATATTGGATGCATAAGCTAAACATCCAAATACTTTCAGATGACTTAGGGAAGGAGGATGTTTAAACAAGAGTTCAAAAGGAGAAATAAAGTTCAGAATTCTGGAAGGTGTTCTATTTAGGAGATATACTGCTGTTTGAACACATTCACCCCAGAATCTTAAGGGTATAGCAGCTTGAAATCTGAGAGCTCTAGCTACTTGAAGAATAGACCTATGTTTCCTCTCAACTACCCCATTCTGCTGAGGAGTATATGCACAGGAAGTCTGATGAAATATGCCAAGTGTTGATACAAGAGATTTGAAGTCTTTACTCAGAAATTCACCACCATTATCAGTCCTTATGGTTTTTACAGAGGTAGAAAAGTAATTGTTTATTCTGGTAAGAAACTCCTTGAGCACTACATACACTTCAGATTTGAATTGTATGAGAAAGATCCAAGTGTATCTACTGAAGTCATCAACAACAGTAACAAAAAATCTTCTATTACTATGTGTAGCAACTCTATAAGGACCCCAAATATCACAGTGAAGTAATTCAAAAGGTGATTTAGTGCTGGAGTTACTCAATGGAAAAACAAGTTTGGTATGCTTAGCTAAAGGACAGACTGTGCATTTGTGATCTTCAAGGACAATATTTTGAAGGCTTTTGTGTCTTCTGATGATGTCTAATGGAGCATGTCCCAATCTTCTATGCCACAAAGAACTGGAACAGGAATGAGCTTCAGGAATAGATCTATCAATCTTATTCAACATACAGTGGGAAGCTTGAACATTAGATGTGGACTCTCTGAGTATGTATAGACCTTGATCTTCTTTACCAATCCCCTTCACCAACCCAGTGTAGAGATCCTGGAATATGCAGAAATCAGGATAAAAACTTACTGAACACTGTAATTCCTTGGTTAGCTTAGAGACTGATAATAGGTTGCATTTGAAGTTTGGAAGAAATAATACATTTGACACCTGTTGATTTCCCAAAATATAGGATTTACCAGATTGAGTAATCTGAACCTCATCTCCTGTTGGTAAGTGTACATAACCATGTGTATGCTGTGAAACTTTATTACAATCATGTAGTAGCTCAATGCTTGAAGTCATATGATTAGTAGCTCCTGTGTCTACTATCCATTTAGAGTTGACTGTATTAGTGTTTAGAAAGGACACTGTACCTGCATTTGCTGTAGGAGGTTGAGTATTTTCTTCAGTCCCTTTATTTAGTAGTTGAATAATTTGATGATATTGCTCCTGAGTGAAATGAGGAGGCATCTGGTTGCTGGTAGTTGGACTTAGACTCTCATGAGTACTTTCTGCAAGATTTGCATATTGAACTCCTATCTTCTTCTTACCTCTGGGCCAATCTGATGGATAGCCAATAAGTTTGTAGCATCTCTCTTTTGTATGTCCAGTATACCCACAGTGCTCACATATCACTGATGGCTTCCTCTGAGAATTTTGATTTGTCTTGTTGTTGTTCCAGTTGGTATTCATATTATATCCTTTTCCTTGATTGTGTGAACCACTCTTTTGGCTGAAGAATACAGCTCCCTCTAATGTATTACTCACCTTGTTTGCAACACTTGCAATAGCCCTCTGACTTTCATAATCAATCACCATAGAATAGGCCTTGTTCAAGGTAGGTATAGGTGCTAGCATCAAAATCTGACTTCTACACTGGCTGTAGGTCTCATTTAACCCCATTAAAAATTGTAGCAACCTCTGATAACCATGATGCTGCATATAGTTTTGAGACTCAGAGCAGTTACACCCAGGGCAAGGCATTAGAACATCAAACTCATCCCATAGATTTCTTAGTTTGGAAAAGTATTCTGCCACAGACATAGTACCTTGTCCTAGAGTTACTATCTCCCTATGTAGGTAGAAGATCCTTGACCCATTCACTGTATCAAATCTTTCCTTCAAATCAAGCCATACCTTGTGAGCATTTGAGGCATATATAATGCTGCTCAACAAGGTTTTTTCAACTGAATTCATTATCCAAGACAAGACAACAACATTCGCTCTTTCCCATTGGTCATGCAAAGTAGAATCGAACTTATCTTTTGTATGTCTACCATCCACAAACCCCAATTTACTTTTGCCCAGTAATCCTATAGTCATTGATCTACTCCAAATAGCATAATTCTCAGATCCAGTTAGTTGTATAGAAATTAAGGAACTACCTGGAGTATCAGCAGGGTAGAGATAAAGTGGATGAGTATGATCGATCTCTATGCGACTGGTGCTTCTGATTCCAGTCGAATTTTGAGTTGCATGTGGACTTCCAGTTGCCATTTGACAAATTCCTCTCTTGAATCTCTAGATTTTGCTAATTTTTCCGGCAGTTTCTTCAACTCTTCCAGTGATCTCCTCTTCTTCTTCTTATCTGAATTCTCCTCACAATCTTCTTTCAATTGAGCTTCTCAAAGCTCTATTTCCTGATCTTGAACCTCCGCTCTGATACCATGAAGAAAAACAATCAAACAATCTGAGGAGATGAAGAATTGAAGAAGAAGCAAAGCTCCATTTCTGTAGACCTGCACTCTGCAGTCTAAGAAAAAAGCAAAAAATACAGAATAAGTCTTTACCCTATTAACTAACAAGGGGGGGTATTTATACTAATTAGTTAAAAGTCATTAACTAACTCTTAACTAATTAATAACCTCCTAACAAACTCTTTAACTATCTAACTAACCATCTAAGCTTGTAGCTAATTATTTCTACACGGAGTGTGTGTAGGGAAGAAGAAAAAATATAGAATTTAAATAGTAATTTCCATTTTTTTCGATGAAGAAGTCGTGGGTCGTCATTTTTTCCAGCTACCAAATGAAAAGAAAAAAGAAATAAGAATTCTAATCTCAAAACAAAAAAAAGAAAAGAAAAGAAAAGGAGAAGTGGATGATTTTTCATTTTTTTGGGGCAAAGAAGATGTGAATGATAATCTTCATTTTTTCCAGCAAAGAAGATATGGATGATGATCTCCATTATTTCCAGCAAAGGCAATGTAGATGGTGGTCTTCATTTTTTTTGACAAAAAAGACGATGAAAAATAGTTCTATATCTTAAAAAAATAATACAATGACAAGAAGATTAAAAATCAAAAGAAGAAGAAGGAGGAAGTTTTTGAAAAAAAATTTGATGGTGGATTGTGCTAATGGTGGTCTGCACTTTGAAAGAAGAGGAAAGAGAAAAAGATTTTATTATTAGTAATAAAAATGAGAGGGAAAAAAAGAAATAATGAGAAAAAAAAGAAAAAATGTTAAAATTAATTGTTCGCGCGCCTAACAAGGTCACATTTTTTGTGCTACATCAGCACAAATTGTCTAAATGGTTCAAATTCTGAATAGTAGAAGCGTTCATTAGGAGCAAGACTAAATTGAAGTGTTTAAGTGAAATATGCGGATAACTTAAAGGGACCATATATAAATTAAGTTTTTAGGATTTTACATCGTCACTTATTCAATTTTTGTAAACAAAATCTTAACAAGAATATTTTGCGAAGGGTATGATTGTTTGTTATTAGGTTCTTTAACAAAGTGTTTTTTTTTTAATTTTCATTTATGAGTGAGAAAATAAAAATATTTATTGCAAATTCATGTTGAAAGTTTGTCCTTTTGATTGTTATGTTGCCAAGTTGAGTGTTTCTCAACTCTCATTTATCATTAAGCAAGCAAAAGTATTTTTTGTGAGCAATCAATTTGGTTTTATGACTTATATTTTTATAATACTTAGTCTAATATATAATCAAAAAGATATTTATGGTTTTTTTCTTACCAAATCTATTATTATTTAGATAAATATTTTTTTACATAATTAAAACATCATATTAAATTAGTACTATATGACTAACGTATCTTGATGAAAACATTTTTTACTTTGTAAAACTGTGTGATTTTTTAAAGCGTGTGTTCAACTTCAATTTATACATTGTTTTTTCTTAAAAAAATAATTATTGTATATAAAAAAAAAAGCTCCATACTATCTTATTTGGGTGACTGATAAAATAATTTCATCATTGTTTATAATTCAATATTGTTTTATTACAATTTTATTTTTCTTCTTGGAAAACACATGCACACGTTATGCAAGAACCTATATAGTTATTTTAAACAGGAGAAAATGCGAATTCACTTGTGAAATTTTTACTATATTATTATTGTAAACAGGAGAAAATACAAAAGAAAAATTTAAAAATTAACAATTCATTCAATAAACCAATTAGATTGACAGAAATCTATACATTACCAAATTGTGCATTACAATTCTATTGTACAATTCTCCTCCTAAGTACACACATATATAGAAAAAAAAGATACATTATGATCTAGGGGAAGACTAATAACCCTTATTTAATATTTCTTTCGTTCATTTTTATATATCATTGTTTAACTTGACACACTCATTAAGAAAATAATTATTGATGTACAATTAGATCTTAAACTACGATTTAGAGAATAGTGTTTAATGCTAAGAATAAAATATGAATTTTTTTAAATCCTTTTTGATATGTCAAAAATAATAAGCATCTACCTCATCTCAATACAAGAAGTGGTTGACAATTGATAGTTTTTTTTTTCCTCCTCAAATAGTTAGTAATAGTGTTTTTCTTTTCAAACTATATAAAGGGCTCTTAATCTATCTCTCCAATTAAGTAGTAAGTTTGTGTATCCCGTCATTTTATTACAAACACAAAAAAAGGTGGATAAAAAGTTGTAATCGTGATGTCCAATTAAGCCTGTACAAATATTAGCTAATTCTTTGTAATATACTTGTTACTTCCCATTAATTTAGGCATTGAATAATTTTGTCCACCAAAATGTGGACAAATGAAAAAAAAATAATGTTAATTTTGCCTTCGGTAGAATGTGAACTTGAAATCTTCGTTGACCACAGACCACACTGGCAGCGACGGAATCTGCATTTCCGCCAAGAATATTCATACTTTTAGAATATCGGTGGGTGATTTTTTTATCAAGGGTGTTCAACAATTAATATTTATCAAAATGTTCATATTTAACTTATATATTTAGAAAAGATATTCCAGCGAAGGGTACTCATCTGACTACCCTTGGGTGGATGTAGCTCCATCCCTGCACACTAGGCACAATATTTTTTTTTTTTTTGTGGCCTTTTGATTGCAAGTCAGATGCCTTTCACTTCTGGCTAGTTGACTTCTCCTAAACATTCATTACCATAACAGCAGAAACATCACACTGAAAGAGTTCTACATAGGATGAAAAGAAAAAGAGTTCTACAAAGATTAAATAAAGGATCAGAGATCCCACCCTACCATTTTTGGAATTCATGAAAACTAGATAACCTAAAAGAAAACCCCTAATAGCAAAGAGGGGTAGAACAAACTCCTGAGACTTGAAAACACAAATAGAGCAACAGATGTTGAATCAACATGAGGACATGTACAACAGAAAGTTCAACTAGATGGAGAACCCCTTGAGTGGAGCAAATTTGGCCAGTATCTCGACTTCCTTCTCTTCTGATTTCTGTTTCTTGAGTTTCCATTCCGAGCTTTCGGAGTTAGCCACCTGAATTTCATCTACTATCTTTGGAAGATTGCCCATCACCATTCTTTGTTTTGATTTCGCTTCAGCTATCTTCTTGTTGGTTCTTTTGGCAACCTTGACTAATGCAGCTCGGCGTGATTGCAAGACAGCAATCTTTTCATCAATTTCCTGTATAGCTGAGGAAGTAGACATGTCTTCAACCTCAAGTAGAGCAATTTCTTTCTTTGAGGCATTGTAATCATCCCTCAGCGTAGAAACACGAGTCACTTTAGCCTCGAGGTCAGCAAAGAATTTATCAGCTTGTTTAGTTACTCGCTTAGCTTCTAGGAAATCATTGCTGGCTTGTGGGATTTCTTGTATTAGCTTCAGCATTGAAAGCTCTCTATCACTGAGGTTAGGTTCATTCTGCAGCTCCAAGGACAAGGTTGCAACCTCGGTAAGTTTGTCAGAGGTAAATAAAGCAGGAAAACCAATACGTAGGAGGTTAACAAGCCTCTTTCGAGTTCCAATCATTTCTTTTTCTCCGCAAGAGCCAGAGATAATGCTTGGACTTCCATGAATAGGCAAAAGTAGAAGGTCATCAAGCGAACTAATGTAGTTATCGAAATCCTCTGGAGTTGCTAGTTCCTGGTGGCAAGCTAGAGGAGGAACGGTTGCATTGTCATCAGACACTGGACTCTCAAACAAAGAACTTTGCACTTTATTTGCTGCTTCATTGTTATCTAAGCTCTCTTCCTTAATTAGGAGTGCATTGGAAACTTCAGTATCAGTGATGTCAGAACGAACTTTCTTCCGATATCTTCCTTGCTGCTTCAGATCGGACTTCCTTTTCCGTGAAGAAGTTCCTCCTCCTCTACCAGTTTTACGGACCTTACCAGAATTAGATGATTGATCGGTTTTACGGGCCTTTCCAGAATTAGCTGATTGGCCAGTTTTATGGGTCTTTCCAGGAAGAGGTGATTGAGAAAGAGGCATAGGTTCCGCTGTAAAAGAATGTGAATTGTACAAATAGAAATGTCAAGGAAATAACAGATAAGCTGAAATGTGCCTCAACACCACAAAAAGGGCTTAAAACTAAACATCATCAAGTCATCAAGTAAATACAGAGGCAACAATCAACATGGATATCAGAAAGCAACTACGTTTTGTTCTGCTAGTTATCGGCTAGAAAGTTGGAACTGAAGCTTTTTGTGGTTAGTATCATGACAAAGTGAAGACTAGATCTGTAAACTTCACAAAGACTAATAATGATCTAAATATTTCTAAATGGCTTGAAGGTTTCAAAATCGAGATCTTTAACAGCTATAAACAAACAGCCAGGTTAGTTTTATCATTGTTCTTATGCATTGAAGGTTTACTACCTTGTAAATAAAGGATATAAGTCAGCGAGAACACATGTAGGATGGCATGTAATACTTTTGCCACTTTATAACAACGTTATTAACAGGCAGAATTTGATAGCAAATTTATAGGAATTAGGGTACATGCCAACCTGTAGTAATATAGTAAGGTAATGAAGAGGAATGAAGACTGCCAATGTTAAAGGAATAGCAACATTAAGCAACCTAATCTAGAGCTCAGGCCACTCACATGGTTCTATGTTGAAGGATCCCGGATGCTACATTGTCGTGTGTTATCTTTTTAGATTGATACCAATGAAATCTTATCTTTGGATTAGAGTGACTGGAAGAAGGGGCATAGCTAGGTGTTGATAAAAGTGCTAAATTGGATCCCCTTCGTTAGGGAACTTATATGCACCAATAGGGAAAAAATATGATTTTTTTCCATTATATGCAAATAGTTGAATGCTGAGGACATAAGGGAAAATTCTACCCTAGTGGCATAGGGAGTTCAAAAATTATTTTAGATCACAAATTCAAATCATGGGTGTGACATTCTAGTAATTTTTTCAAAATCTATTCCTGGCCAAGGCACTATGTGGAAGTAAAATAGAAAATAGAATCCTAAAAGTAGATAATACTTCAAGGTGTTGTAGAGAGAAAGGTGAGAAGGATAGAAACAAAAAGAATAAGAGAGGATTAAAAAAAAAATTTGGCTAACAGTATAAGCTGGCAAAAACTAGCTTGTAAGCACTTTTTGATTTATCTATACAATTGGTAAACACAAAGAGCCTGTTTGGATTGGCTTATTTAGTGCTTTTAGGACAAGTTAGCTTTTTAAGCACTTTTGGCGTGTTTGGGTAAATTAAAAAAGTGCTTATAAGCAATTGGTTTAAAGTTAAAATGATAAAAATAAGTCAAAAACCAAAAGCCAATCCGAATTAGCTCTAAAAGTGCTTTTAAGTCCAAACCAACCAAAAGCGATAAGTTGATCACTTCTCCTTATGATTTTACTCCTTATAAGCACTTTTGATATTTGTCCAAACCCATTTGGGAACCTCCATAAGTCATCAAGACCCAAAAATACCAAAATAAGACAAAAAGGTTCTGTCATTGCATTGTTGAACCTCCAACAAGTTCCAAGCACTTCCATTGAAGTGGACTTCATATCTTCTCGCCTTGTCCAAGTTTCTACACAAAAGTCTATCTTCCCCCACTTCACCTGACTAGTAGTTGACCTCCCCATGATCAGGGATGAAGCTAGGGAGGTAGAAGGGTGTTCATCCCAAACTCCCTAGCAAAAAATTCAAGTGTATATATAAGGTATTTTTTAAATGTATATATAGAGAATTTGAATCCAAACACTAAGGTTATAAACTTGTCAAATTAGCTTATAAGACTTATTTGCATGATTTATAAGCCCCCAAAGTACTTTGTCAAAATCAAAGCCAATATTTAATCATCCCCAGCTTATTAAGTTTTATCTAATAAGCACTTTGGTTTGACTATGGTTTTTACAATTTTATCCCTAATGTCTGCTATAATCTCAAAATACCATTTCAAAGTAAAACCACAATCCCCTTCTCTTTTCCATATCTATCTTTTATCATTTTTACCGTGCACATTAACTACTTATTAGTTGTATAATTCCTATTTAAGCTCATAGTTGTTTATCTATGAAATCAGTTTCAAAACTTAAATGTGTTTCTAACCACTTGATGCTTATTAACTACCTTTTTATTCGTCAAACCACATGGACTCCAAGTTGAAAGTCCAGGAGGATTCCTGGTCATACCCTCTACTAATGTATTGAAGATTAATGCATGCAGGATATTGCAATCTTCAAATCAAAGGATTACAGGTATCTCCTAACAAGGATGAAGCATAGAGAGACAAGACAAATCCAGCATTATATTAACACCAAAAGAAAACGAGTAATGTCACAGGTATGATGCTTTGAAACAGAGGTATGATAGAACCTAATCAACTCAAGACGAAGAGGGTGATGCAAGTAAACAGTTATAATCAAAAGCAACAATAATAATACTATTTGAGGCAGCTCTAGACATTATGCAATTACCATGCTTAGAAAAGAGAATGGAACAGATGTAAAATTATCATGCTAGTACGGTTGCGAATTTTCAAGTATAAAGATCCCATACAGAACAGGAAGAAAGAGAGCCACGAGATAGCACTATGTAATCATAGAGAGGGAGGTTGCTATCTCTTAACAGTAAATTATATCTCAGAAAAAACTAGTAATGCATGATATTGTACAATATCTCATCAAGAAGTGTCAGAAGTTTGATAGTTCTCCTACTAACCTTTGCCCTCAGGAGACGTGAAAAAAGCATTGAAATCAGCTGGAACATCCCAAACAAATGATGAGAAAAATGCTTTGATATCAGCTTCAGGGAAGTTTGTTTCGACATAACTTTTAAGAGATGGCTTACTCAGAAACCACATTTTCTTTCTTGGAGTTTCTTGAAGCCTTGGTGGAGCAATCAAGTACCTATCTTGAAAGTATCCTGAAGCTTTGACTCTTCTCCCAACTTTCCAAGTCCAAATATCACCTGGATTTGGCCAATTTTCAGGAGCGTAAGGTAAGCCTTGTCCAGACTCCAACAATGCAACAGGCCTGAGCTGAAAACCATCCATTTCTCGTGGAGTCATGGAGATATCATTTGCCTCTGAAGTGCTAATCTTCTCACCACCTTCCACTATAAACATGATAAAGATGCTGAATTTAATTTTATGCTTTTATTAGTATGATGCAGAAAGATCTATGGATATAAAATATGACTTGGAAAGCGCTTGATGTATGACAATTGTGCATTTAGATTTCTGGAAAGGTGCCAGAATATATGTACTCTTTCCAAAGTAATAGTCTTTTTTTACTTTATGATAGTGAAACTTAAACATCTTATTTTTAACTAAAAACTTTTCTCTGAAATGCGCATAAGTGCCATAAGTTTTGCATCACTTGCATAGTATATTTAATTTTTAGACATCTAAGCATTATTTTCAAAAGATTAACTTTTTTTTTGGGTAACAACTGTAAATATCACCATTAACCAACAAAAACTAATACACCTATAGAGCACTTAAACTTTACAACCTACTGCATCTCTAAGATTTCTTAGACAGCCTAAGTAAATCTAATCTCTATACAAATTCTTTCTTAACCTGGAGAACTTTCTATGCAGAAGAAAATGTAATAAAATGGTTATGATAAACTAATTTTTATCTCAATTGAAAATTAGTATTAATCAATGAACTCCCAAGACATAAGACAGCTGTACATTCAATGTGGAAAAAGTGAGTGTAAACTATGGGGTTAGCTGGTTTGCAACTGTTAAGAGTTTAGTTTTAAAGATGATAATTTAATGGTGTGTTTTCTATATGCAGGATTATGCAGCCTGCCATGCAAGCTCTTTTAAAGGAAGTCAAGTAAAATAGCTATATACGAATATAGCCATATGGAAAGGAATCAATCTGATAAAGAAGGAAGGATTTCAAGCCAACAGAATTAAATAGGAAGATTTTGTGCAAATTTATGCTCAAGATCTTAAGGCAACGATCAAGAGTCTTCTATGGACACAAGTATGCATATACTTCTCACTGAAACCCTAGAAGCTATTAAAAACTCTTTGAAGACTATGACAACTTACTCATCGACGGCATAAAGAAAAAGCTCTGCACTTATTCTTGGAAAGAGATCATTTGTGTATCTTTCCAAGGATCAATTTTCTTCGGTTGCCATCTCTATCAAAGACCTCAACGGGTAGATCAAGAAACTTTAAAAGGAGAAGACAAGAAGTGAAGAGGATATACACTTATCTAAACCTTCTCAAATACCTTTGTTCTACTTTTAACTAGCATTGTATTTCTTGTTTGAAACAATTGCGTATTCAAAAGAGAAAAGAGAGGAAAAACATAACTGGTGAGGTTGTATCAATCAAGAGTGAGAAAAATTGAGTGTAGAGTAGAAGTGGGAACTATACATCATAGGACTTGTAAAAGACAATCTTCAAGAGCTTACAGAGGGGACTAGAATAAGATCCACATTGGATC
Organism: Solanum rostratum; assembly: GCA_029948455.1. Taxonomy (NCBI): domain Eukaryota; kingdom Viridiplantae; phylum Streptophyta; class Magnoliopsida; order Solanales; family Solanaceae; genus Solanum; species Solanum rostratum. Next base: position 5,117,845 of record CM057048.1, read on the forward strand.
TCAACCGGTATAAAAACATATAGCAGCATTTTACCTTATGTATTTACCTTTATAAGTTTTATAGTATTTAGTATCTCCTTCCATGTCAGTGGACTCATCTCTAAGATAGTTAACATCAGCTAAAGCATTGTTTCAAGAGGGAATCTCTCAGATAAGACCTCCCTACTTTAATGGAAAACACTTCTAACCGGAAAGTGAGAATGCAAAAATACATAAAATTTTACAATGTGAAGGTCTGGAGACTCATCAAATTGGGAGACATCTCTATTCTTGTTACTAAAATTGATACAAGAAGGCAGAAGGATAAGTGCCATCTAATGTGACAGTACAGGCAGATCACAATGATGAGCAAATTAGAGTTATTCAAATAAACTCTTCAGCAAAAAATCTGTTATACAATGCCATCAGCAGAGAAGAATACGAGAAAATATTCAGTTGTGAAATTACAAAAGAAATGTGGGACAAACTTTTAGTTACATATGAAGGAACTGATAAAGTTAAACATAACATTGTCAATTTACTGGCATATGAATATGAATTATTTCATATGAATATAGGAGAATCTACTGAACACTTTCTCCTCTAAGTAAACTCATTGAGAACTTAAAGCTTCAGGTAAAGACATACCTGTTGTGGATCATCTAAGATAAGTTCTCAGAAGTCTACCTCTTCAATGGCACACCAAAGGGTGTTGCTCTAGAAAGAATGAATCTAAGCAGTCACACTTACGATGAAGTGAGAGGAGATTTGCTTTTGAAAAGACTAATTTGACTAAACAAGGGCAAGAAGAAAGCAAAAAGAAAATTGTTGCTTTCAAGGTTACTGAAAAAGGAGATTGCTATGATTACTAGATCAGTTGTAGACTCCTTAAGAAGATCAGAAATAACATAAGTGGCAAGCAAAATTTCAAGGGAAAATATTACTGATCAAAACAAAAATGACGAGAAATGCTATGTGTGTGGAAAATATGGTCATATAGTTGTTGACTTTCCTGAGTCAAGAAAGATATACATCAAAAATTATCATGCAAATGAAGACAACTCAGACAATGAGAATGAAGACTTGACCAACATATGCTTTATGGCAACCGAGGAAACAAGTGAGGTAAGATCTCAAACTTGCAATAAATACAATGAACTTTAAAAGTTACTAGATCACGCTATTTCTGATTTAAATAATGTATTCAATCAACATAGAAATATGCAAAAAGGAAAAGGAATAGGAAAATAAAATTGGAAGTATGTGAAATAGAAAAGGACTTTCTTTCAGCAATTGCAACTGCAGCTTAATAACATACACAATTCCTCTCCATCAGATCCAACCAATTGACTCATAATATGACGTCAACGGGTAAAAATCTTGTCAATGACAAACCAGCCTCAAATAGGTCGACACACCACTCTTTCTCTAATGCTAAGAAAGATCCATCGAGTCGACTAACTCAGGAAAGTCATCTGAAATGAATTCTAAACTTGTTCTTGATTGTGAAGTTTTTGATGTTATGTTTGTTCAGTTCCTGCCCTAATGGACCCAAATGATATTTCTTTCTTTCTTAGAGTACTTACTCATATGGTGTCCACCACTATATTGCCCGTGCCAGTTCCGTTTCAAATGTTAGCCAGCATGATACTCTCATTACTTACTGCATAGTCACAAAAAAGAAACTCAAGCTCTGCTCTATTGTGATCAACTACATGATTGAGAGTGACTTTGGTCCCTCCCATCTTCCCTATGGTTGCTTATCACCCATCTTCTTGAAGCCAGTCTTATCAGCCTTGACGAGCAACCTTGTTTAACATTCAAGCAACGCTACAACTCCAAGGCTTTTGGGTGTATGGGCTATATTCTCACTGGTGACTCGTGGGTCAACTATTCTTGCTGCTCCTTTCAAAGTTAAAAGCCCTTCTTTGAATGCTTACTCCTCTTACCTCTGGTGATTACTCTCCAGAAGTTCTTGCTGCACTGACTGCTATAGATGCTAAAATTGAATCTCTGAAAGACCTTACAGATGCCACCTGGTATTTTATGGAGAAGGTTCACGACACTACAAAAGGAAACATGTGTTGATGTTACTCGTCTCAGGGTTAAGCTAGTTATTCAGGAGCCTGTTAAACTTTTTGGGGATCTTCCCACCAAGATGGCTCACAAACTTGATTAACTCTGTGGTGTTGTTGGAACCAGATTTGATGCCACGAAGGAGGCTACTGTTAACACCCTAAAATGTTTTCTTGGTCCCACGATTATTCTCCATGTTGATTAAACTATGTGTTCCAGGACATAAGTCCAAACAATTTTGTTTGCTTCTTTTGTTTTTTTGCTGTTTATCTGCACCTCACGACAATGCATCTAGTTTAACCCTTTCTGCCTTTTGTCTACTTATTGTTGTTTATTCTATATTTCTTAGTTTTACGTGCTAGTTGCTATTGCCCCTATTTGTTGATGACAAAGGGGAAGAAAAAGACTACAGTCTTATTAAGTTTTACTTGTCATCATCAACAAGACGGAAATTATTAGGGTTTAGTTTTAATGATGACAACTTAATGTAAATTGTTTTCTATATGCAGGATTATGCAGCCTATCACACAAGCTCTTTTTAAAGGAAGTCAAGACGTCAAGTAAGATAGCTATATTTGTATGGAAAAGAATAAATCAACATTTGATAAAGAAGAAAGGATTTCAAGCAAGCATAATTAAATAGGAAGATTCTGCGCCAATTAATGCTCAAGATCTCAAGGCAACAATCAAGAGTCTTCTATGGAAACAAATATGCACATACTTCTCGCTGAAACCCTAAAAGCTAAGACTTGTTGAAGACTGTGACGAATTACTCAATGACGGCATAAAGAAATAGCTATGCACTTACTCTTGGAAAGGAATCATCTGTTATCTTCCATCTGTCAAAGACCTCAACGGCAAGATGAAGAAACAATAAAAGGAGAAGACAAGACATGAAGAAAATATACACTTGTCTAAACTTTCTCAAATACTTTTGTATTACTCTTAACAAACATTGTATTTCTTGTTTGAAATAACTGTGTATTCAAAAGATAGTGAGGCATTTTACAAATCAAGAGTGAGAAAGATTTGAGTGTAGATATAGGAACTACACTTCATAGGACTTGTACAAGATTTCATGAGCTTACAAAGAACACCCTTGCAACCCAAGGGAACTGGTCTAAGGGTCCACATTGGATCCCAACATCTGATGTCATTCTACTTTCTGTCTTTACCTTTATAGTTATTTAATATTCAGTATCTCCTTCAGTGTTATTTGACTCGTCTCTAAGATAGTTGATGTAGAAAATATAAAGAAGTAAAGAAGTAATTCACCCCACCCCCACCCCCACCCCCACTCCATCTTGCACTTTCCCCACTGTATAACATTCAGCAACATGACCAGAAATGGAAGATTCTTTTTTTGGACAATGTTGTCCAGGAAAGCTTGCGCACGCCTTGATTATTCAACTGGTAGTTGTTACTGGAGAAGTCTGGCTGCCTAGGATTCGAACCTAAGGTTCTCCTACCACTTCCAGAAATGAATAACTATGGGTTTGAACATGATCAGTAAAATGCAGTTCTGCTCAAAAGCAATAAATCACTTATACAATGCATCAGCACATTAGCAAGCCTTATTACCTTCCATTCCAAAATTTTGACCCTAACTTCATCTCTTTTTCTTTCATCTTATTGGGTAAAAAGGAAAAAAGACTACATTTTTCTTAACTAATTTCTCTGATCCTTGTTGAAATGAACCCAAAAACAAACGTAAAGCTTGAATTTTCTTGAAAATAAACATGCATATAACCAGCAGAGGTATCAGAAAGGCTAAATTCAAGTTAAAACAGAGAACAAATGTAAAACTTACTGTTGACAGTGACAACTTTAGGCCAAATCGAAGAAAACCCACAATGGGTTTCTGCTGCAGCAGCAGAGAGATGAAGAGAGAGAGTTGAAACTGGATGATCAAGATTAAGCTGGTTTAAAGTGTGTAGGACTGATGAATTCTGTCTGACTGTCAGTGATTATTGATAAATTGCTGTTTAATGGTCTGCTAATCCTTTGGGTTAAGATAATTTAAGGAATTCAAGAAATGATGAAAATAATAAAGCAAGAAAAATGGGAAGTTTAATAGGCTCTGGGAAGGTGTATCTAAGGAAAACGGAGAAGACATTTTTGGAAAAATCTTTATTTTATGTAAATATACATATTAAGAAAAATATTTAAGGATATAATTTGAATTATAATTTAAATATTTCATGATCTATTTCATATTTCAAATATTCTAATAAATATCTATATATTTTTTTAATTTTATGTTGGCTAAGTTTGTGAAGTAATATATACATATTAAGAAAAATATTTAAGGATATAATTTAAATTATAATTTAAATATTTCACAATCTATTTCATATTTCAAACATTCTAATAAATATCTATATATTTTTTTATTTCATGTTGACTAAGTCTGTGAGGTAATATATACGTATTAAGAAAAATATTTAAGAATATAATTTGAAATCATAATTTAAATATTTCATAATCTATTTCAGGTTTTAAATATTCTAATAAATATCTATATATTCTTTTTATTTCATGTTAGCTAAGTCTGTGAGGTAATATATATATATATATATATATATATATATATATATATATATATTAAGAAAAATATTTAGGGATGTAATTTGAATCCTAATTTTTATTAGTCTTTTTTAATTATAGATATAACTTTATAAGTAGTATTTTTTTTTCTAAAAATATAGAAACTTCATTAAATAAAAGAACAAATATAAAAAGAAACAAATATTCATCTTAAATTTAAATAATAATATTATTTTAAATAATAAAATAAATCTTAAGAATTTACTTAATATAAAATAGAGGAATAATTTAATATCTCAAAAATGATAAAATCGTTATGTCTGAATAACCTTACATAACACTTCAGCCATATAATGATAGTATTTCTTTAAAAAATTATAATTCTTTAAATTTAAATAATTACAATTAAATATCAAAAACATAATTTTATAATGACATAATGTTTTGATACAGTTTGACCTAATTATAACAATTATTCACTGTATTAATATTTTCTCATAATAATAATTATTTTTTTGAAATTTATTTTGCTTTTTTATCACTTAAAAGAATTATAACCCTCAAAATTCCATAAGTAGAATTTAAGTTTTAGTAATACATTTTTATAATAACATACTAATATTTTAATATAATTTAATTTGATTATAAAAATTCGTATTTTGTCAATAAAATAAGATGGAAAAAGCATGATCCATTAGTTGATATACTTAAAAAGGGAAAATATGATCATTGTTCATGTAAATAAAATTAATTAAGATGAAATCGTTTGCTTTTCATTTCAGAAAGTTAAATAAAAAGGATTTCTTTTTCAAAGCAGACAATATTTTTATTATCGATAAAGGAACAAAAGTATCAAAAAATTTCTTTTTGGTACATACAAAAGTATTCATATGACAATACAATCGCAAACCTAATAGTACTGAATATGTTTTGTACAACATCTGATAGAAAAATAGCAAATTTAGCTTCATTAAAGGTGTGTTCGTTGGAATGATTTTTTATGAAAATAATCAATTGAATTTATCGATGATCCCTTAAAGATGATATTAACTTTTATTTTGACATAAAAAATAATTATGTATACCGCACCCGTACTGTGTGAATGAGGAAATTTTTTCCCCTTCTTCCTCATGCTTATTCCCATAGTTACTCCACCTCCACCTTGAAAAATCATGATGAAAACCTTACATAATAAATTTTTTTTTTAAAAAAAAAAACATCACACAGATTTTGAATATATTTATAAAAAACAAAATTTTAAAAAATTATAACACTAATTTTGAAAATATTTGTTAGAACAACATATAAAAATAAGAAAAGAATATCTTATTTTTCATAACCTCGCTGAAAATAGTATTCAAAACAAATTTTATAACAAAAAAAAAAACAAAATCTAATAACTTTTCTTTAAAGAAAAAATGAAGAAAACCGCATTACCCCTTTCAAGGGGATACTCTCAAAAATACCCCGTCACCAATCTCAAAACTCAGAAACCGGCGTCTGCGATCGATATAATTCTGGTGTCGACTCTGAACTGTCCTCAACCTGTCCTGGATAATCCAAATCCTGGCTAAAGCATCCTGTAACAAATCCGTGTTATACAGACCAGACTCGGTAGGCTCAAACCACCCAAAAGGTGTATGTCAACGCCTATCATACAATGCCTCAAATGGGGCCATCTGAGTACTGGAATGGTAGTTGTTATGATATGCAAACTAGGCTAATGGCAAAAACTGATCCCACTGACCGCCAAACTCTAATACACAGGCCCGCACCATATCCTTGAGGACCTAAATAGTATACTCTGACTGGCCATTCGTTTGGGAATAAAATGTTGTACTCAAATTAATTCGGGTGCCCAACTCTCTCTGAAATGCTTTCCAGAAACTGGAGATGAACTGTGAACCTTGATAAGATATAATAGATACTGGCACCCCGTGCAATCGAACTATCTCCTCAATATAAATATGATCCAACCACTTAGCACTGAAGGTAGATCAGACAGGGAGGAAAACTGCCGACTTAGTCGGTCGATCAACAATAACCCAGATGCTATCAAAACCTCTGGAAGTACAAGGCAAGCTTACCACGAAGTCCATAGTCATCTGCTCCTATTTCCACTCAGAAATGGGTAGTATCTGAAGTAAACCACCGCGCCTTTGATGCTCAGCATTTACCTGCTGATAGCTAAGACAACGTGACACATACGCAACAATGTCTCTCTTCATGCCATCCCAGCAGTTATGCTGCCTCAAGTATATAGACATCTTCGCTATACTTGGGTGAATAAATACTTGGATTCATGAGCATCACATAGAATTATCTGTATCGAATCCCCCACTCTAGGAACACACAATCTGCCATCAACTCTGAGAACTCCATCTGAATCAACTGCAGCCTGGCTACCCACACCCTGAGTAACTTTATCTCTGAGGGTCACCAACGACTCATCCTTAAACTGTCCGGCATGAATCTGATCCACTAACGAAGACTGAGCCCTGATAAAGGCTAATATCCATCCGGAGTTTGAAATATCCAACCTAACTAACCTATTAGCTAAGGACTGCATGTCCAAGGCTAAAAGTCGCTCCTCTGTAGATAAGTGTACTAGGTTACCTATATTCGCTGACTTTCAACTGATCAAGGCGTCCGCTACCACGTTCACCTTGCCCGAGTTATAGAGAATAGAAAGGTCGTGGTCCGCTAGTAGCTCAATCCATCGTCTCTGTCTAGAATTCAGGTCCCTCTGAGTCATAATGTACTGTAAGCTCCGATCAGGAGCAGATCTATGTGTTAGAGAGGGGTGCCAAGGCACCCGGTGAATTCGTCAAAACTTTATTTATATATATATATATATGTATATGTTTAATAAATAGTGTTGTGAATCCGTCGAAACTTCGTATATATGTGTGTATATGTTTGGTAAATATAATATATATTACACTTGTCACTTATCGTAATACATGTCTGAAATGCGCTAGTGGCGAAGTGTGGAATAGTCCACCCAACAGATGCAAGTTTGAACTCATGTAAAGTCTAAAATTTTTCTATTTTTTGCTTTGTTGTGAATAGGGCGGGGTTCAACTTGCTTTTTTCATTAATTCTTGTCTAAAAATTTTTCTTTATTAATTCAAAATATATCTTTTTTGCTTGAATTAATTCTTGATCTTTTTTACTTTTTCTTTCACTAAGTATTAATTTTTCATATGAGTGTTGCATATGTATGTTATATTTTTTTTGCTTGAATTAATTCTTGATCTTTTTTACTTTTTCTTTCACTAAGTATTAATTTTTCATATGAGTGTTGCATATGTATTTATATTAATGAGTAATAAACTTTAAATATCATATAAATATTAATTATTTCTTAAATAATAAATATTTTAAAAAGTTTTAATTTTTAAAATGATAGATATTATTATGTTAGAGTTTTTTAAAATTTAGATGTTCCTTTGATCTTTCACTGATGTACGCGCTAAGTATAGATACCTGTATTGAACCTACAATTCTTCATTTCTTTTATGATTATATATCTACAACTACACATAAAGGCAATAATAATATTAGATGGTTTACACAAATTTGAACTTTTAACGTGAATTTTTTTTTTTCTCAAAATCTTAGAGAACAAGACCTCTTATTCATAAAAAAAAGTTTACTATAAAAAAATGGTTGTTAAGTAGGTATACTAACTATCAGAATATTTAAAAAGAAAACATAAATAAATATGCATATTTGGTCAATTCGTCTATAAAAATTGAAAGAAAAAAAATGAAACATGATAATCCAAAATTGAAAAACCCGACTCATTTATTTTTATTGAAAAATTTGGCACCCACAACCTCCAAATTCTAGATCCGCTTCTTGCTCTGATGATCTGTATACACATCATAATGCACACCATATAAGTAATGCCTCCAGCTTGAGCGCAAATACTACCGCTGTCAACTCTAGATCGTGAGTGGAGTAGTTACGCTCGTGGACCCTCAAATATTGGGATGCATAAGCAATAACTCTGCTCCTCTGCATTAGCATATAACCTAAACCGACATGGGAGGTACCACAATAGATAATAAAGCTCTCAACCTCGACGGGAAGGGTCAAAATAGGAGCGGTAATCAACAACTCTTTCAGCCTCAAGAAGCTAGCCTTACAATTCTTAGACCAAACTAATGCACACCCTGACGAGTCAAACGAGTCAATGGAGCTGCAATAGTGGAAAACCCTCAATAAACCATCTGTAATACCCTCCCTGCTAAGAACTATGCCCAATAGAATAAGTTGATCCAGCCTAACCTGATGTCACAATATTACTGTCCCTCTGTCTACTTCTGCGAGGATAAGAAGAACCACCCTGGCTAGAAGTATCTGGACCCCGACGGTTACCCTCAAAAGCCTGTAAAGATGCCTGATACGAATGGCTGGACTGACCCGACTGAAATCTCAAAGGTGGTCTGCCACTCGGGCCCTAGAATCCAGATCTAAATCCATAAAACCTCCCTCGCACCGAGCATGTTTGTCGTTGCCCCTTGGGCCTCGCAACTGAACCGCTCAATAGAAAGGGTGTGATCAATAATATCTAGATAGGATCAGCCCTAAGTCACTAGTGAATGTGTGTCAATCCTTAGTTGTGGCCTTAAGCCACGCACAAAATAACGTATTCGATCCTCCTCTATCGGCAAGATAGGTGTGGCATACCTGAAGAGCTCCTAAAACCTCGTCTCAAACTGAGTCATTATCATCGAGCCCTGCTTTAGACGAGTAAACCGATTACGAAGCCTATCTCTGAGGCTCATGGGAACAAATCTAGTCATCAACGCCTCAGAAAACTCTACCCAAGTCACAGGCGGTGCATCAACTAATTTGGTATCTCTGAAAGTCGCCACTGTTGTCTGGCTGGCCTGTCCATTTGAGAGGCTATAAACTCTGTGTCTCTAGACTCCAACAATCTCAATGTCTGTAACATCTCTATACAAGCTGTCAAAAACTCATGAGCATCCTCTCCAGCCGCCCCTGAATACCTCGGCGGAGCCAATCTCAGAAAATACCCAAGCACCTGTTAATTCCGAAAGGGAATGGCTCCCTTTGGCTATGCGACTGGAGCCTCTAGAGCGGCATGCTCTACTGGGGCCTGTGCTGGACACTGTTGAATACCCCTAAGTGCAGCTAGCAACTGTATGACAACCGTCTGTACCTCAGGTGTGACTACAAAAGCGACTAAGGGTTGTGGGGGAACTGGTGCCTCCGACTGTGGAGGAGCTAGGGTATCCCGTCGCTGCTCAAGGGGCTCTTAGGGTTGCTCCCTGTCGGGGACTGATGGCACATGAAGGGAGTAGTAGAAAATTGATAATTTTGGCATTAGGGGTGGGTAGGAATGGAGATGACGATCTGGGTAGCATGAGAGAGGGGCAGGGATGGGTGGGAATGGAGAGGACGATCTGTTTGGGGCTGGATTAATTTTAATTTTTAATTTTTTGGGTGAAAAATGATACATGTCATTCAATCATTGGACTTGTTTTCTAGTATTTTTTTTCTTTGAGAATTATTTTAGATATATATGTCACATTATTTAATTTGTCACTTTGACACACATTTTACATAGTCGATTAATTGTCAAAAAATATCAAAATAACATAACCTGGCATGTCATGAAAGTGTCCAAAATGAATAAAGCATAGTTAAGGTGTTTAAGTAAAAGTTGGTGTCAACTTTGTCTGGCCACAAATGAATTCCGCCAAAATAAATGAATAGTGTACTACATGATTTGACATTTACGTGCATTAAGATTACCATATCAAAAGAATACAATAATATTAAATACGAACATTTTTTTAGAATAAAAAGAGCAACAAAAAAAAGTCATAAATGCTTCTTATTAACTTAGAAATCACTTGGTATCTAGTTAAAATAACATAGATATCACTAATGTAGCGGTTAGTTATAAGTAAAGTTATGTATTATTTTATGCAAATACTAATTAGATAGGAATTAGTTACGTATGTATTAATCATTTCACCTTTTATTACATAAAATAATACTATATGATTCCCTCGTAACATATACACATAGCAATGATGCAACTATTTAAATTGTTAATTAGATATGATATTAATTAATTTTATATAGTATAAATAGTATAAAGTATAGCGAGTGGCATAGAGAAAGAAACTTCATAACTTGCATCCCAACCCCATATTTACGGTGCACTCTCAAATCATTTATGACGTTCCAAAAATATACTCTTGGCGTCAAGATCAATTTCGAGAGTTTTACTCAACCCGAATTCAATTCCGTAAAGTTATACAGATTCCTTATCGTCTCGGCTATCTACTCTAATGATCAAACTTACAATTCAACTCCCAATCTCTTATCTGATTGTCCTAGACCTCACATGGCTCAATTTCCGTTTGAAATTGGCCTAAGTTCAAAATTTTCAATTTACTATTCGGAAGTTTGACTCAATTTCTTTTCCTATTGACCAACCCATAACCGACGAAATCAAATTATTACACCTTCTATCGCATAAAATAACACTACATAAATTCTTTCATAACATATATACATATCTGTTATGTGATATATTCATCGAACATCATATAAATTATATAAAACTTAATACAAAAATAACTTGTGATTTATCTATCTGCCAAATGATCTCTTATATGTCAAGTTGAACAACAAAATAAGATTTAGGGAGTCCTACCTTCATTTTTCCAACAATAAAATCTCTAGCCTTTTCAACATATATAACTAGAGCATATGTTACTCATGATAAAATGATAGTAATCCAAGTTCCTTTCAAAATTGAGGACGACGGCGTATAGTTGATTAAGCAAATAAATATCCATTGAAATCAGAGCAACTCAACTCTCACTTCTACACGAAGAAGATAGCAGAATTCTGTAAAACTCAAAAAAAGAACAAAAATGGCAGCACAAGGAACTTGCCTTAATCATCTTTCCAGAGAATCCTCTGATATCAAACGCCTTGCCCAATTTTACATTGAGGTTTCATAAATCATAGTCGGGGTTTTACTTTTCTCTTTAAATTAGAGTAAAACAAACTCAAAATTGATTGTTTAACGAAAATGGGCCGTGGTTTTTTTTTTTTTTGCAGATATTTGGGTTTGAGAAAGTTGAAGCTCCAAGATTTGAATTTGATGTGATATGGTTGAAGCTGGCGCCATCTTTCTATCTTCACCTTATCGAGAGAGACCCGACTACGAAGCTTCCAGAAGGTCCATGGAGTGCCACGTCAGCTGTCGCCGACCCAAAGAATCTGCCCAGAGGTCACCATGTCTGCTTTTCCGTCTCCAATTTTGATTCTTTTGTTCAGAACCTGAAGGTTGATTTTAATCCTCTATTTCTCCTCCTTTCAGTTTGATTAGGAAGTTTATGTGGTTAATTTTTTATTTGGGTTTGATTCAAGTATTATAGAAGATGTGTTGCTGTTTTCAATTCCAATTTCTGTTTAAGATTACACTAAATTAGTTGTTTACTGTGATTAAAGAAAAAATTAGTTTCAGGAATTGGATTATTGAGTACTAACTTAATTGTCTGATGATCAATTTCATTTCTGGATCGTTTAGGACTTTTTTTTCTTGAGACCGGCGGTTTTATCCTGATAATTATGTTAATTGTAATGTCAAAGTGCTGGTACTATCCTTAATTTGATGATATTTGGTATCTTTTTGTTCCATTACTTGGTTACTCTGTCTACCATGATTTGTAGGACAAATGGAAAGAATCACCTTATTTTGTCTCCTCTGGGAATGCAACCCGAGACTTCATTGCTCTCGATCAATAAACCCTTGGTTGTATGTTCATTTTACCCTTTTGTAATGACAATATGAATATGAAATTGTGTAAATTGAGGTTCCTCTGAATGAGATATGTGAAGGGCCATATGGAAGAGATGTTAATTAACTTGATTGTTGCTTCTCTGAGGTTTATCAAGGGAATTGGAGTTGTTCTACCTACTACTACATTAACTTTTTCTTGTTTTATTTGTTGCAATTATTCAAAAGAAACGCACGAGTTTTTTTATTTTAATGTGAGCTGAAGTGAAGTAATTATAAGTTGGTTATAATATAGGCAATGATGTGTTAGGAGCTACATAAACAAATGTGATGGGCATAGCTAATTTTCCATTTCCAGCAGCTGTAGCTGTATTTGTTTTAGATGGTGTTCATGAATCGTAAGACCAGTGTCTAGTGTTCAAAAACTTATTTAGTCGTCAAGTTTATAAGGGTCAATATCAAAAACCAAACTTGATATAGATTTGCCAAGATCAAATAGCTATATTTGTTGTAGATAATGTTAACATGTGCATGAATTGTAGACCAGCGTCTAATGTGCAAGACTTCTTTAGTGAAGTTTATAAGGGGTTCAATATCAAAAGTTAAACTTGATATGCATTTGCCAAGATAAAAGGGGCATACCATTGACAGAGCTATTGCTATAATGTTATTGTGAGCTTGAATTGCAGAACAGAGTCTAATGTACAAAGACTAATTTAGTAATGAAACTTTTAAGGGTAAGTATTAAAAACCAAACTTGCTTCTGATTCTCCAAGTTTGGATGCATTTTTTAGTTGTTTGCTTAGACTAGTTTCTTCCTCAAGTCTGGGTTATCCATGGCTAATATATCTGTCGATCATCTTTTCTCTCAACTTTGCCATTTAGGAGAAAGGAATTGAAGTTCACGAGAGGACTCAACCAGATGGCAAGACCAAACAAGCCTTCTTCTTTGATCCAGATGGTGAGATTTTCCTTTTATGTTTATATGCTAATATCACATTGATTCCGAGTTGATAGTGTTTTAAGTTATGAAATTGTATGACTATCTACTCAACCTAAGAGAAGGCAAAAACACATGAGAAAAACAATGTTCTTTATGCTAGTGTGTCAAATTCTTTGCAGTTCTGCACTTGATTAGTTAAAGTTTTTCAATTCAATAACATGTTTTCAATCTACAGGAAATGGTTTGGAGGTAAGCAGTGGGACTCCTGCGTCCTGAACAGTGACCAACTCTCAGTGTCCCGCGTACTTGGTAGCTGTAAGTTTAGAGTATAATAAACCGATAGGCCTCAGGAAACGTTAGCTCAGATGATAACCTTGTGTAAACTTGCCTATTGAGTATGACAGTAGTTGTGTTGTTTTACTTGTGCTTTCTCCTTGCAATTTGCCTCTAAGAGGCTTGTTTTCTGATTGTAGCCAGTGCCAAGTGAATTCGAATTGATAGTGTAACGAATGTATGTATGTAGATCGATCTCTCAGTAAGACAATATTAGTGGAGTTAGTCGTAAATAGTAATAGCCCCACACACAGATTTATACTGTTAGGGGTCAATAGACATGATTGTCTTGTTAACCTTATCAACAAGAAACTGAGATTTATACTCTTAGGGGTCAATAGACATGATTGTCTTGTTAACCTTATCAACAAGAAACTGAGAAATATTAAGCAGTGATTATGATTATTAAGAAACCAGAAGGAAGCTGAAAATTTGAATTCTGCTTTGCTCCAGATAAGCAGAACAAAGAGAAGTAATTGGAAAAGAAAAGGTGAGCTATTATGAAGCCTAAAAAAGTGAAAGCAGAAAATCATTTGTATCGAGTTCTCAATACACGTTCTACTAATATGGCGCTACTAGATGCTTCTGATGAATGGAACATGAAGAGGAGGAAAAAAAAAACCTTATAGTCGAGCATCCATTTGAATGCTGTGACATTTGCTTCCTCCCATTAGTTAAAGAGAGCTGGCATAAATAAAGTAAAATTAGATGTATTAAAATACAATTAATCTAGCATAAACTAGATAAACTGTTAATATTTTACCACATAAGTTGATAATCGGACATTTACAATCCACCAAATGAACTTAATGATTATTTTAATCACAATGCTAAAGTTTCACTTTTCATTTACTCTCTGTATTAATTATAATTTTTTTTATATTAATATAATAAAATATACTTTAAAATATTAATTAAAATTTACGTTAATATAAGAAAACTAAAATAGGATGAACGGAATAATTATTTTGATATTCAAGAACATTTCAAAGTTGCCAAAATGAGTCACAGTTCCTGCTTACAACGTCGCCACGTTCGCACAAAGCTGCAACATGTCATTCCTCAAGCATCTCCAACACAAAAGCAACTTTCCTATAAGAAAATAATCAAAATTTTATAACATGAAAGAATCCTAGGAACACACACATATCAACAAGGAAAAAGAAAAAAATGAGCCAAGGACAACCTCAAAAGGCTGAAACAGAGCAGTCCCTAAAATACGGGGACGTTTTTAATGTAACAGGTGAGTTAGCTAAACAGCCAATTGCCCCGCAAGATGCAGCAATGATGCAAAGTGCTGAAGCAATGGTATTTGGGAAGACACAAAAGGATGGTCCTGCCTCTGTTATGCAAGCTGCTGCTGCTAAAAACGAAAGAAGTGGAGCTGTTAGTCATGAAGCTACCACTCAACTTGCTGGTGATGAAGGTGTTACTGTAGCTGAAACCAAAGTACCTGGTAGACGTATAATTACTGAATCAGTTGCTGGACAGGTGACTTCTTGTATTATTCTTAACGACACCTGCTTATAGTTTATATAACGGAAGTGTTGTGATTTTTGTTTTTAAGTAGGACAGAAATGTCTTGCAATTTTATACAAGTTTAGTTTCTATATGTTCACCACTTCACCTTCCCTAACGTATTTAAAATAGGAAGAAGAACACATGAATATGTGAAGTGATTCATCATTTATATATGTATGTGTACAGTTTAATTTTTTACTAAAGGGGTCTGAGAGTTCATGAATATTCAGATATCAGTTAAGGCAAGTTAAATGACATATTTATATATATTATACTTTTTTTGGTTTCAATTTGTGTAGTCTGGACATGACGTAAAAAATATTTTTGAATTATGTCACCTTAGATTAAAAATGTCAAAATAGGTCAAATGTATCACTATGCGCCTTAATTTTGTTGTTTTATGTTTTAATAAATTTAGACTTAAACATATTATGTGGAAAAGTTAAAATAAAGAGTTACCGAAAAGAAAAAGGATCATTCAAAATCAGGACTAAAAAAGGGAAAACAATCCACCTCTCTACGTTAAGACTTCTAAGATGGTCGATTTTAGATAGAGCACGGTAACCCACACGAACTATTTCAAACAATTAAAAAGGAAGAAAAACTACTTGATACTTGCTTCCCCAAACCCAAATGGAGCACTACGTGGTGTAAATCCTAATCCTAATATAGTCGAGCTTCAACCTGAACCAAGGATACAGGTTATAAGAAACTACTTGATACCTTTCTTTTAAGGAATGGTCCAAGTTCATTAATTCGTTTGGAAATTATATGGAGGAGTCCTTATTTATATTATAAGCTACTCATTAAGTAGAGATGGATTTGAGAGAATTGTAGGTATTGGGGCAATACGTTGAGCCTCTTCCAGTAGCAGCAGCATCAGCAGCAACGGCGGAAGATGTAGAGGAAGCACCTATAACAATAGGAGAAGCTCTGGCAGCAACTGCCCTCACAGCAGGGGAGAAACCGGTGGAACAGAGCGATGCAGCCGCAATACAAGCGGCTGAAGCTAGAGCCACCGGTTCAAGCATAGTAACCCCCGGAGGATTAACTGCCACAGCTCAATCAGCAGCCTCAGCTAATGAAGGGTTGGCAGAAGATGTTGATAAAATCAAACTCAACGACGTCTTGACTGTAAGACCAATATCGTTTAAATTTTGTGATTTTAAACATATTAGTATTAAGCATTTGATCATTATGTAGGGTGCGGCTGCAAAATTACCAGCTGATAAAGCAGCGACAAGGCAAGATGCACAAGGAGTGATGGAGGCGGAGCTGCGGAATAATCCGAGCCTGACAACTTATCCTGGTGGAGTAGCTGCAGCTGTGGCTGCAGCTGCAAGACTGAATGAAAGAAGCTCCTCATAATTAAGTTTGGGTTAATTATACAAGTCTAATAGTAATTAATCTCTGTCAGCGTTTAGCTTGTTCCTCTTTTTGTTTTGGTCCTTTTGTAATTAGTTGTTGGGCTGCTGTTGTGTGTAATATATCCGAAATCTGAAATGGCAATTAACTTGTGTTGCATACACCCGATAGTTATTTCATGCGTGCGAAACTACATCGCAAGTATAGTAATGTAATCGTCGACTAAGATGGAAAGATTCAATTAAAAAGAATAGATTCAATTAAAAAGAATGAAAAAAGATTTCTTTGAATTGCTTTCACTTTGTATGTACTGCTATTTTTTGATCGGTCGACATAAGGATTTGTATGACTTTCATTTATAATGTTTTATAAATTTCGTTCACACGATATGATGTCATACAATATTTTTCATATTTTGTTATTGAATGGATTGAACAATTCCATTTTCAGTCTGTCGGCACGATCATTTATATACATATCGGAAATCAGTTAAAATTTTCACTATCCTTATCTTGAAGTAAAATTTAAAAGTCGATATAATGTAAAGAAAATATAATAGAAGAAAAGTATAATCAGAGTTGAAATATAGTTGAAATATAATAGAAGAATCAGAGTTGAAGTGATAGATAATAATAAAAGATTCTTTTTTCAAAATTAAGTAGAGATAATTAATGTATATATTTTGATATTAGATATTGTATATTAAAAAAATTCTAAAAATTATATATATTATGCTCATGATTAAATGTTTTTCGATTAAAACTAAATCAATCTGAATATAATCAAATTTACGTAATAAATCAAATCAAATTAAAATACTAACAATTTTTTTAGTTTAATAAATTTGGTGCAGTGTTCACCATTACAAACATCGAAAAAAATGATTCGAAAATATGGTTTAAATATGATCGAAAATATAATATATCCCTTCTTCAATAGAGTAAGAAAAAAAATTATGTTCATAGTAATTTTTCACTCTTTTTCTTTCTATTTTTCTTGTCTATTATCTTCTTCACCGTTAACAATGTCAATATTTTTATTACCATCACAAACAAATTTCACCCTAAAGCAACATTACTATTCTACCAATTTTTTCCTCACTTCAACAACAATTAATTTTTGTAAATCAACTACCAATTTTTATTTTCTTTTTTTGGCTAACGACTTTGTTAATTAATTATAGCAAAAAAAGAAATTATCGACATACCAAAATGGTTAACTACCTTCAATTTTCTTCAATTAACTTTGAGCTATACATTGATGAAGAGTTGCATCAGAAAAATGAAATTTTCAATAGTGAAAAATCTATTTAGATATATAATAATGAAACTTCTCTTTTAATCTTATTTTCTTTTATGTATCATTCTTAATTTATTTTACGAATCAAGATTGATAAATAAAAGTTGAAATTTTATTATCAAACAAAATTTTCATTCACCGAAAAAAATTATAATATATAGAGAAGAAAGATTTTAGTACAAAAAATAAATGAATAGAAAAAGGAAAAAGATTAAGATTAAAAAACTAATTAAAATACATGAAATCTACATATGGCAATACGTGTATATTACTCTTTAATATGTAAGTGAATATGATATATTAATGTAATATATATTCTGTTTCAAATAAATTCAAAGGTGTTATAGCACTTCCCTAAAATTAAAGTATGTAATAGTAATTTCGACCGTGCTTCGAATTATTTTTTTCTTAAACATTACAATAATTAGAATTTGCTATAACTTTAGGTAAATAATAAAAGAAGGAAAAATGATGTGAATAAATAAATATATACTAATTAATTAGTTAATATAGTTATAGTTTGAAATAATTATGATTTGCAATAAATATTTTTGTAAAATTACAGTTTGAGTTTGTACAACGAATTATATAGCTAACCGAACAAATATACAAATACTGTAAATTATATAACAAATTATACAAACGTTGTGCGTGAATTGTATAGTGAAATATATAAATACTATACAAGAACTCCAAATTATATAACGAATTATACAAATAATTTAAATTGTATAATTTTTATAAATATAAATATTATTATAATAATAATTATTAAATATAATTACTAAACTATAGCTATCAAGTACAATATTCTATAGCAGCTCCGATTCCTTCACCGAGAACAAAAAATAAGTCTTATCGAATGAACAAGCGCTAAAGAAGGAGGTGAGATCTCTCCTAAAAGAAAGAATTAACCTCGAGCCTGTCCTATTCATTCTCCCTTTCCCGTTCTTGACCCTGAGTGTGGAGGGGTTAGCCTCAGGTTTTAATTGTTTATTATTTTATCAATTTAAATACTGAAATAGAAGTTACATATATTTATTCCTAAACTGTCACCAATTGGTGACCTGATCCCACTAAGCAAATTAGAAATGCTTTGTGACCTGATCCCACTAAGCAAATTAAAAATATTTTTTCTTGACTAAAAAAAAAATTACTCGATCTATTTTTATACTGCTCATGGTATATATCAACACTCGAACATCCATAAAATAGAGAAGCGCATTGGATAAGGGACATGTCCGTATAATAAATCACATTGACTCCGCGCGCCATATTCAAGGTGGTAGTTGTTTGCCAAGTGGCCTGCCGTATCTATAGTTTAACGCCACCACACTATACCAAATAGCCACTTGTCCCACAACCACTCAATCTTCTTCCATGCACATTTATATAAATCATTTTTCCCCCTAGCTCCAGCTAGCCATATATCCCACATCTTGTTAAATTTCTAACAAAATGAGTCAACAACAGCCAAGAAGGCCACAAGTTGATAAAGCAGCTGAATCGGTCAAATACGGCGACGTTTTTGAGGTCTCTGGGGAGCTAGGAGAAAAAGCTGTTAAGCCGGAAGATGCAGCCATGATGCAGAGCGCTGAAACCGCCGTGCTTGGGAAGACGCAAAAGGGCGGTCCAGCGGCTGCCATGCAATCAGCTGCTAATGTTAATGTTGGCGCCGGTTTGGTTAAACCGGGTGACGTTACTGATATTGCTGCTAGAGAGGGTGTTACCGTTACTGGGACGGCGGTTCCCGGAGCTAATATTATTACTGAATCAGTTGCTGGACAGGTATCACTTATTGTTCGTCAAAATGAAATTTTCAAAAACATCAAATAATTTGATTATTATGCGGCCAAATTGATTTGGCAGCTGGTTTTATGTTACTATGGTTAACATACAGGTAGTTGGACAATACATCCAGCCAACAGGAGGCCCCGGAGGACAACCACAAGTGACAACTGCCAGAGGTGGTGGAGCTGGTGGTGGTGGAGGCGGCGCTACGCGAGAAATCACAATAGGAGAAGCTCTTGAAGCGGCTGGACAAACAATACCGGGCAAGCCAGTGGATCAATTCGATGCAGCAGCAATCCAAGCAGCTGAAATGCGAGCTACAGGCAGTAATGTTATCACTCCTGGCGGCGTAGCAGCCACTGCTCAGTCTGCTGCAGCCTATAATGAATCCATGATAAGAGACGAGGACAAAGTTAAGCTTGGAGATGTCCTCTCTGTAAGTCGCAATTAATTACTCCTAATTTTTCTCAAACTTTTTGAAGTGTTTTCATATAATGAGGAGTTTTGTATGGAAGCAGAGTGCTACTAAGGTATTGCCTGCGGATAAGCCAGCGACAAGGCAGGATGCAGAAGGAGTGGTAGGGGCGGAGTTGCGGAACAAACAAGACATGTCCACCACACCCGGTGGAGTAGCTGCGTCTGTGACTGTAGCTGCGCGGATGAATGAAAGGAGCCAACAACAACAATCTTAATTTCTACAACTAAAATTCATATATTGTGAATTATGATGGTTGGTTTTACCTTCTGTGTGTTCTTTTACTGCCTCCTTTGTTGTGCCTTTAGACTTCAAGCACCAAACACAGTTCTGGTATTGGCATGTATGGTTGCTAAGAAATATTGTATGCATGTTATTAAGTTTTTAAGTTTGTTTCAGATGATACCCTTCTAAACTTTAGATCATGTGTCGTCTTGGACGTTTTTCCCTAATAACACTTTCAACTTTGATTTTGAGCTCTCTTTGGCCACTTTACTGCTTCATACTATTTCCAATGAATTCGTTAAATATATATAAACATACCCCCGCGATGATAAATATAGGTCTGCGATTATTTAGAATATGGAATGAGTTAATCATCCGCTTTGATATCTTATTTATTTAAATAAAAATGGTGAGATTGTTATTGATCAAGAATTTTTATTTTTAGGAAGTATCGTAATCTAGAAGGGTTCTAGAAGGGTTTTAATTTCGAATTGACAATTTGAAGACCTATTAATTCTAGAAATTGATTGCAGAGTTAGATCATTTGAGTCTTACTTTTCAATTCATAGATGGGTTGTTTATAATACTAAAGAGTGTGTTAAAAATATTTATATTACTAATATATGTATTAATGATGCTTGTATCAAACAAGGTATTAAGAGAGTAATTGTATGGATTATTTTTGTGGATGCTACTTCAACACGTCTTTTCATTCACTAATTTTATAATTAAATCATAATAGTAACCAGATAGAAATTTTACCTTGACCTATGATTTAACTGTAGTAAATTAGTAGAGTAGAATTTTGCGGGTGCAAATATTAAATGTGCGTAGGGTTTATATATCATTTGTCATCAAGTTTCAAAATAAAAATGTGTTCCAACAAAGGAAAAATGTAAGATAAAAGGGAGGAGAAGAGACATGAGATGGGGATGCTACACTATTGATAGAATTCAGTATCCAAATCTTCCCATCTCAATAGTGGAAGGCAAGACACATCGAGTGAACTATAGCCCTCAACCTCTTGGAAAATAACTCAAGTGTTCTCTTACTAGTTTTTTCTCTCTTTTAATTTTGGCAAAAGGCCCTCTATGTCATCAAGCACTTTCCAACAGGAAATAATCTTGGATTGCTTTCAACATGAATCTATCAAAGTAGAAGGTTCAAATTAGAATCTCACATAATTCATTTAAAATAGAATTAAATATTTTATTTATTTTTATTTTAACTCATTTTTTATCAAGTATGTTTGATTCGATCCGTTCATTTGTCTTTTTAAATAATTAAAAATTCAAGAACCCCAATTCACAACTAAACTTGTTCAAGATCACCCATCAAAGATCCCCACCCTACACGTTAACCTTTTTGGAGAAGTAATCACTCCAAATAAAAATAATAATAAAACAATAAACAAAAGAGGATAATCATAATCAATGGAAAAAAAGTCAACAGATTAACAAAAACACTCATGTAGACAGAAAGTACCAAGAATAACATAAATCCCCCTTTCCCCCTCCAGTCAACAGATAATACAATTAGCTTGATTTTCTATCAAGGTTTTTACCTGAAAAATCGAATTCTTCACAGCCCATTTCAATATTTTAACCTTTTTACAATAATTTTTCTGTGAATTGTGTGGTTGAGCTAATAAAGAAAGATAAAAATGGTGAATTTTGTTAGCTGTGTATCGATGCAAAATTATTTTTGTTAATATATATTGTCTTTACTATAATTTTCATATTTTCATGACGATTTATTTTAGATAATAATATATTGCAGTGGATTCTGAAAAGGCTTTGATTAGTGCAGGGTCAACTAATATCTTTACTATATGTCTCTTATTGGATAATAACTGTCTTGTGGTAATCAGAAGTGGAGCAATAGAAGAGTATAAAAAAGGAATAATTGAAGGTACTTGAAGGATTATCACATTAGTTGACGAAGAGGTAGTAATCTTTTTATTCCTATTATTTTTTCATATTGCATGTATATATTTTAAGGATTAACATTTAATTTTTTTGACAGGGTACCAAAGTTAATGTTATACTTTTCAATGAATATGTTCTAAAGTGGAAAAAATTTTGGGAGCAAGGCAATATTTGTTACATCATAAACGGACGCACTAATGGTTCTAATCCTAATTTTCTATAGGTAAACAATGAAATTGAGGTTGGATTCATCAACAACACTATAACACTATAGTTCGAAAATACAATAGTCCCTTTTCTTCAATTTCTTTTTCAAACTCGAAGATGTAACATTATGTATAGAGGGAACAATCTTCCGAAATTTCTTTAACTTCATCAACTAACTTAACATTGCATATAAAATATTATTTTACTCTCATTTACTTTACAATTTTGTATATGATTACATACTTAATCATCTTTGTAGATATACTTGGAATCTTCATGAGTTTAAAGATGTTTACAAAAGGAAAAACAAAACGAAGAGAGATGGTACTTATGAATGATAAGTAAGTTGCACTTAATTTTATATAATTAACTTTGGTGGTTTTTTCTAAAAAAATTCTGAAAGTTGATAATAGTTGTTGAAAAAAGAATTAATCTTCTTTTTTATATTTCAAAATTTGCTCTTACGTGTTAGTTACAAAATTCAGGTGTGATCGAAAAACAATAACCTTATGAGCCGAATCATCAGACATAGATGATCAATTGCTGCAAAAATTCACTACTGAAAGATCTATTATAGCATTTTGTGATGTTAGAAGTACACAATATCAAAGTATTATATTAGTTGTTGTGTTTATAACAAATTCTATATCTTTTTAATGCACTAATTTTTTTAAATTTTTCGAAGGAAATTTTGGGATATCTTTTACATCTATCAGTAATATGTGGATAAATTTCACTATTGCAATATCATATATATATATATATATATATATATATATATATATATATATATATATATATATATATATATATATATATATATATATATATATATATATATATATATATAACTTATACTAATATTATTTTATCTTCAAACCAATAATAAAATAATTATATCTATATATAAAAAAAAAAATGAAGGTTCATAGAAATAATGATTGGATTTTTTGTCACTCATTAAAAAGATCTTACAATTTCATTTACTATTTTTTAAAAATAATTATTTATTAATTATCTTGACTTAAAATATGTTGGTCATTGTAAGTAGATTACTCTTTGAATATGATAAATTCAATAATTTGAAATATGAATTGAAAAATAACTATAACTAATAATAAGGGCAAATTAGAAACTAAGTAATAATTGTTTCTCGAATCTCTAAACTAAACAAATAAAGTGGACATCAATTTTAATATAGTAAACAAGTAAAGGTTGACTATACCACAAGCGTCATTGAGGACTTGATAATCATATAATTTTTTTTCAAAATATAAAAGTAATTTTTCTCACTAAAAAATATTAGTTAGGAAAATTACTAGAAATCTACTTGTTTGGGCCGTGTACTATTAGCCAGCTTTTTAGATAAATACTATATATCAATTTAAGACTTTTGCGCAAAGACATAATATATTTCGTGTCAATTAAAAAATTATATATTAAATACTACTTGTCATTAAATAAATACAATACTCATGTAAATAAAACTAAATAAATACTATTAGTTTGTGCAATAGATTAGTCTATTGTGAAACGATAAAGATAAGAAAATCAATTCAATTGTTTATAATATAGATATGTTAATAGTTTTTAATACATAAAGTAATAATTTAGAGTTGAACAATTAGAAGTAAATAATTAACTGATTAAAATTTAATGTAACAAAAGATCCCTAAATATAAAAAGAGCAGTTTAATGTTTCCAACATAATTTACTAGAGTTTTTTAAAAAAAAAATTATTATATTACATACTTTTACTAACTAAATATTTGATTGTCAAATTTTAAGTTAATTCTTTAGATAGAATAGTCCTAAATCAAAAGTGAATTCTAAGTATTTATAAATTTGATGATATGCAACAGTAATATTTACATAGTTATTTATAGTTATGAGCGCAATGATACAAATTATATAGGTAATAATTTAGTTATTTTTATAGACTTTTTATTAATTGACGCGGTGTTATTGCGAAAAATGATTTCGATTTCAAAAATTCGATTTATTACTCAATTAATTTAAATAAAATCGAATCTTCAAAAATTCGGAGAGTCGCCACTTGATTTTTAAGGGAAAATCAAGAAACCGTTTAAAACATTTTAAAAGACTCCAACAGAAAAGAAATCTTTTAAAATCCAAAGAAAAGGGTTCGGGTTCACATTTCCACTTCGAGAAGGTTTTACGCACTCAAAATGACTGCTAACACGCAGTTATCCGGCGATTAGATAATTTTAACTAACTTTAAAAGTATTAATTTATATTATTAACTAGAAAAAAGTTTAGGTGAAACATTCAAAATGAGAAAAATATAACATTTAAAATCTTAATCTCATTTTATTCAATTAATATTAATTAAGTAAACCACTTCAAAAATAATCAAGAAGAACACAACATTAAAATCTACCTAAATTTATTTAAGTAAAGGAGTTGGTGAATTAGGCTAGGTGACTAGAAATTTTTAAAAATTCGCTAAAACATCTAAGTGTTAAAAGCGGAAAAACGTTAGTGAATTATTTTAAAGAGAATATTTGAAGTGTTTTAAAGACAATTCATGAGTCTAATTTTCTAAAAAGAGGATTTTAACACTAAAATATTTAAGGATAGTTGAAAAATAAAGAATAACATAAACGGCCGACCTTCGGGAAAATTTAATTAGATTAAAACATGTAGAGTAACATTAAATTAGAGTTAGAGTTAAAAACAAACAATAATTATCACAAAATAAATGGATATAAGGTAGTCAAGGAAAAACAAAATAAAATTGGGCCTTGGCAGGCCCAATTTTCACTTGTCCTAATTCTAGTGGGATTGGGCTGCCAGGCCCATTTTTCATTTTGCTGCCGATTGGGCCTCTGGCCCAATATTGTCCCCGCTGCAAAAATAGGGCTTTTGGCCCCTTTCCCTCGGTTATATTCTGCTGTATACACTGGTTGTATACCCGTGTATATATAATGTATACAGATGCGTATACACCATCTTTTGGCCTCCGAAACCTGTATTTCAGCATACTCTCGAATGTGTATATTATCCCGGCGGGGAATGGCTCAAGGATATGCAGGGGAGGGTCCAAACGGACTCCAACGATGGTTACATGCAACAAAACAAGTAAAATACGTAAATAGCAATTCTAAACCCTTAATGTAAAAATAAGAAAAAATGAAATAAAAATCATCATGGAAACATATACTTTGCTGCTAATCACAAAGGCGAGGTAAATAACACCCACGCTTTAATAATTAGAGTGATGCCTAAAGGAGAACAATGCGGCGATTTTATTTAGTGAATCCAATGATAGAAAACAATGGTAAGACCTTGAGGTGTTCTAACTTCTTTCTACATTTTAACTCATAGCAAATTCTATACAAATTCAATCAAATTAGCTAACGAATTTCGTTCTTAAGGAAAAAAAATACCATTTCAAAAGCCTTAACAGAGCAACACAAAATCCCATGTTCATAAATTAAAGAAACAGTCAACTATAAGGAACAAGGACATAGAAATAACACATGATATCCTTGACTACACCTTTCTGGACCTTCTGGTAGCACAAAGAGATGCACCAGTAGATATAAAATTAGGCAAGTTTGTACGCAATCTTGGAATCTAACACTTTCAACCAGTACGACGAGGATGTATACGAGACTGACATAGAAACATTATAGCGAGAACGAATCAAATGCACAACAACCACGAAACATTTCGACATGACACGGCCATCCAACATCTCATTCAACTGGATTAACAAATATAACATCCCGACGACATGACAACAAATCTAAAATAACACATATTGGGATAAAATTCAACATAGAACAAACAAACTTTCGAAAAGGAAAACGGAAGAGGTGAACGGGAATCTCACCTTTCCGGGGGCAGCAAACTGGGGTGTCAACGAGCTTAAGCTTCCACCAACCTCTCGGTTTCAAGGCACGAGATTTCTGGCGTCGGAGAAATTTCAAAAAGTCGACAGCTTTTCTGGAAAAATGTTTAAGAGACAAAATATGTATTTAAAAAAAAGGAATCTCTTTTCTTTTCCTTCCCAAAAATCCAAAAATTCCTCCCCTAAATCAGTGAACAAAATGGGGTACAAATACCCAAAAATTAGGGCAAAATCGAGAGGGAAAACCGGGGTCAATTTCGGAATTTTGGGTTGAATTTTCAATTCAAATTTGAAATAGATAAAGGGGAGAAAGGAGAGAGGGAGGGAGTACGCGTTGACTGTCGCTTTGCTCTAAAAGGGGATTGCCGCCTGGTTTTTCGTCTGGTTCTCTGGCTTTTTCCTTTTCTGGTTTTTTGGTCGTTGGGGAAGAAGGGGAAGGGATTAATGGGGAGTGAGAATTGGGCTGGGGATAGAATTTGGGTTTGGGAATAGAAATTGGGTTGAGGGGAATTCGGGCCTGCAGAAAAAAAAAAAGGATTGGGCCAGGGATAAAAAAACGGGTTGGGGGGTATTTGGGTTAGGAATTAGGATTAAAATTGGCTTCTTTCAGATTTAGTTTGGGCTTGGGAATAAAATAGGAATAGTTTGAGATTAGAATAGGGATTGGGTTGAAAAATAAATTAAGAGTATGAGTTGAGGAAAGAATTTTAAAAATTAGCCACTTTAAAATGTGACCAATTAAAATGTGATCAATTTGAATCAATTGACTAATTTGACCACAAGATAAATTAATATAAATTAATTAAAGAGCTTTTAAATATTAACAACTAAAAAAAATAATTAGATTTACTATGGGGTAATTAATCCTAAAAATAATTAAAGTAAAGTGCTTAGAGATAAAATCTATTTGAGAATTCTTTTGAAAAATTAATGAAAATGTAATACTTAACTATTAATACTTGAAATAAATATATAAAAAATATGCAAAAAAAAATAAAAATATAAACATAATTAAAATTAAAAGATTTAAACCTAAAAGTCACTTGAAAAAATATTTTTTGCGTTTTGAAAGCTAACTAATTCAAATTGTTAAAATTAAAAGCTCGATGATTAATTTATATTGCGGAGGGTAAAAATTGGGTGTCAACACGCGGTACACACGTGCAAAGCACGTACACTAAGCTAGTGTATGTATATGCGTATATATATTTGTAGTACTCGATCCCTTTTTGACACAAATATAATCACGGTAAGATATTTGAATAATAATTTAATTCTATTTGTCCAGCTTAGAGAGATATTTGTTTTATCCTAATTTCAGTATTTACTTAATTTAAAATAACTGATCGAGGTGACATAGCGAAATCATAGTTGAGGCAACGGAGAAAATTATTTGTTAGGGGTAATATTTTAAAATCATAGTTGAAGTAAGCAGGTGCCTTAAATAGATTAAATTAAAAAGATTTTACGAAATATTTTTATGAATCCCACATAATGTATAAGAAGAAAGAGATAATCAGAAGATAATAATAATTTCATACCTATTTATTAATATATCCATTTCATACAAAAATCTTTGAAACCCGTTTTATTACCAAATGATGTATACGTTAAGAACCTACCATAAATATCAATTAGTGCATGTAATGGGTATATGAACTGATTTCAAAATAATAGACTGTTATGGATATCAAATTTTTAGATTGGTTCTAACTTTCTATATGCTAATAAAATTTTCATTGCATAGTATGGTGACCAACGTTATTGCAAATAAGTATAAATCCATAATCTACAGGTTGTAAAAGATGAAAAAACTTGGTTGTACAGAAGGAATCCTTTCTTTTTGTTTCTGTATATAAGGACCCCTAACTTTGTATCATCTTAGAGGCAGGTTATTCTTCTATTAATATAAAATATTATCTATTTTGTTGCAGTTTATTTTGCTCAAGTGCATCCTCTAGTTAGATAAATGGCCCTTACCTTATTAACCTTCACAGAGATATTGCTAAGTTGTGTTTTTTGGTTGAATAAATGCAATCTTATAATTGAATTGGTCGTGCAGAGTCCGTAAAGTATTCAAACAAACTTATTTACTTGGACTCTATTCGTTTTCAAATGGTGGAACCAAGTTGTTTAACCTTATGGTATCTAACATAATAAGAGCCAAATTGGCATGATTAATTGATTATTATCATGCACATCATTTTGGTTAAAAATGGATTGAGCATTTCCTTTAGCCCTATTATACAATTTAATGCACGACACATACAGACAACAAATTTGTCATTACAGAGTCATAATTTTCAACAAAAAACTGCAGCAATAGCACAAAAGAGCACTAGTTTGCTGGACTTCAAATACTATCTGCATATAACTATTGTTGTAGCACAAAACACCTATCTGCAGTTATAACACAAAACAATAAGAGAGTACTAGTTAACCGAGCCCAACTAGAAACCAAAGACTATCTAGTCATCAAGGACCGGAAAAGACAAGCTTCCAACAACGCTCCTCTCAACTCGAGCATAACCCTAATATCCCCACTTTAGTCCCAAACTGTTCTTGACCAGATAATACTCTTTGTTCATGACGTCCAGTCGAGGGTCGTTCATTGTTACTTGTAGATACATTATAGATACCCTGTCAACATAAGTGAATTTAGAATAAAGAAAGCATACATTAGACAAATACACAAAAAAGTAATCAAGCACAATTTTTTTTTTAACTTTCTTGAATGGGTCTGAAAGCTCCATGTCAATGATACACAACCACTAATGAGTTGCTTCCGAATCAACTCTTTAATTCCTTTTTTGTCTAAGGCAAGATCAGCAACGTTCTTAGACCCCTTAATTTTTATTTTCTCTAGGACCAATTAAAAGATGTAACACAAACCAAAACATGCAAAAAATGTTCAATCCAATATTATATGGTTACCTAATTAGGCAGCTGACGACACTCTGAATAAACTCCTTCCTTCATTGCAAATTGACAATATTTGTTGTAGCGGCTGGCATAACATCATGTTTCATTGTGGTATCAAATTGTTTTTGGCTTTATGATTACAGCATAAAGGCAATCAATTACCTGCTGCTTTGATAACGGCTTTATCTCGTTTAATTTGATAAAGTACAAAGTTGTGATGGCTTCGACCGCAAAAAAAGCGCAATATGCCCCTTTAATCATGACACAAACACTAAGATAACAGACAAATATATACAAGAAAATTGCAAGCTAAAAGTTTATCAAAACTTACAACATTTGCCTCGGTCCTCTACACCACACAAACACCCTTTTCCCACCCAAGACCACTGAAACTAGAGAGAAAATAGAGTTTCTAAACTATTTTATTTTTATTACGTGTAAAACAAATTTATATTTTGTCAATATTTTTACTACTATTTTATGAATATCTGCAGAGGTCTCCGTATTATTGTTATGCGTTTGATAAATGGTAGGTGTGAAATGAATTTCATATTATTTTATGAGTTACACAGACCCGTTGATCTTAGATTTGTATTCAAAAATTTATTTAAATAATCTATTCAAAATTTGATAAAATTATGAGAAATATTTCAAAAATCATAAATGGTATCAGAGCCCTAGGTTCATAAATGGTCCTCGGAGTCCAACATGCCGCATCAAGTAGAGTTTTATTCATGAGTGTAAAGTACACCATGTCTATGAGTGGGAGGCTATGGAGACGTTTTAGGAATTGACTCATTTCTTTTATCTTGTAATTCTTTCCTATTTCCAGCCATCATTTTTTTGTTTTCTAAAAAAATGTAGCAGAAACTTGCACAATTAGCTTCAGTAAAATAATTTTTTCTTTTCACAAAATGGTGATATAAAACCTGAGTAAGTAATATGGAAGGTGAAACTTGCAAATACTTTAATTATCTATCTTTCATTCAATGTGATATCCATTTGGCGATATGGAAGGTGAAACTTGCAAATTCTTTAATTATCTATCTTTCATTTAATGTGATATCCATTTGGCGCCTGTTTTTCAGTAAAGTGTTGAAAATTTTCTTTTTTTAAAAATAAAATAATTCGGTTAGAAAGAACATAAAAATCAAATATCCA
Source organism: Solanum rostratum (assembly GCA_029948455.1). Lineage (NCBI taxonomy): Eukaryota > Viridiplantae > Streptophyta > Magnoliopsida > Solanales > Solanaceae > Solanum > Solanum rostratum. The sequence goes on from CM057048.1 coordinate 5,148,292, forward strand.
TTTGGCGGTTGTTTTTCAGTAAAGTGTTGGAAAATTTCTTTTTTAAAAAATAAATTAATTCGGTTAGAAAGAACATAAAAATCAAAGAAATATAGAGTATTAATTTTAAATGACGTTGATTTAATGATTTTAGCTTTTTTAAAAATAAATTATTTATATTTGTGTGATCATAATTTTATTTTATTTTATTTTTTGAAAATCTGATGTACGGGAGGATGTTCATAATAAAATAATTTTTCTTCATATGAATTATTCATAAAATCACAAAAAAGAGTTTCAGTAAATATTTAGCTATGCTTAGATGGTTTTTTTTAATAATAACTAGTGTGGATTTCACTGGGAAGATTAAACAGAACAGTTCAATTCATCCAAAGGCACTTCATTTTAGAATAAGTGTCCATTGTTAAACTTTATGTACTAGCAATCCATTATTACTCTTAACTTTTATTATTGCCATTTTGAGTGTCTCGACAATGTAACATATGAGCTAACATACAAGACTAGCTAACATAGACTAAAAAGATTGTAAGGATAGTTACATCCGTGTCCTTAAAAAATTCGGCTTCGCAAAGGCGTGGATCTCCGAGTATTGAAAAACTTGGCCGCGGAACAATGACATCGTCTACCGGTAATTTGATATAATCTGGTAAGATTGACATCATGGACGGAATAGTCGAACGACAAACACAAATCAACATTAGTCATTCTTAAACTCACATTTAAAAATATATTTTTTAAAGCATTCATGCTTTTACTTCTCATGCATAGCTGAAACCTCCCATAATCACTCTAAACTAACTAAAAAAACTTCAAGTTCAAATCTTTCACTCTATTTTACGTAAACAAGAGAAAAATTGCAAATGAAAAAAGGGTTAGATCTTAAACCCACGTAAAAAAAGATTTGTTTTAGTTATTCAAATAAAATCTTCATTATTTTTTTCACAGGCAACCCTTATTCCAACATTAATGGTTACAAAGATTAGGAAAGATATGAAATCTCAGGTAAGAGTTGTGCAATGAAGTTGTGCAAATGAAAGAAGGAAAATAGAGTTTCTAAACAGTTTTTATTTTTATTACGTGTAAAATAAAATTTATATTTCGTCAATACTTTTACTACTATTATTTTACGAATATCTGCAAAGCTCTCCGTAACATTGTTATGTGCTTGATAAATGGTAGTTGTGAAATGAGTTTCATATTATTTTATGAGTTACACAGACCCGTTAATCTTAGATTTGTATTAAAAAATTTATTTAAATAATCTATTCAAAATTTGATAAAATTATGAGAAATATTTTAAAAATCATAAATGGTATCAGAGCCCTATATTTATAAATAGTCATCGAAGACCACATGCCGCATCAAGTAGAGTCCTATTCATAGGTGTGAAGTACACCATGACTATGAGTGGAAGGCTACGAAGACGTTTTAGGAATTGTCTCACTTCTTTTATCTTGTAATCTTTTCTTATTTTCAGCCATCGTTTTTTTGTTTCCTAAAAAAATTAGCAGAAACTTGCACAATTAATATCAATAAAATAATTGTTTTCACAAAATTGTGATATAAAACCTGAGTAAGTAATATGGAAGGTGAAACCTGCAAATACTTTAATTATCTACCTTTCATTTAATGTAATATCCATTTTGCGGCTGTTTTTCAGTAAAGTGTTGGAAAATTTCTTTTTTAATTCGGTTGGAAAGAACGTAAAAATCAAAGAAATATGGAGTATTAATTTTAAATGATGTTGATTTAATGATTTTAGCTTTTTTTAAAAAAATAAATTATCTATATTGGTGTGATAATAATTTATTTTTTTTAAATTTTTTTTAAATCTAATGTATGCGGCCTAATAGGATGTTTATAATAGAACTATTTTTCTTCATATGAATATTACAGCATTTCCTGTAGCCCTGTTACACAATTAATACACGACACATACAAACAACAAATTTGTGATTTCAGAGTCATAATTTTCAACAAAAAACTGCAACAGTAGCACAAATTCATAGCCTATCTGCAGATAACTACTGTTGTGGCACAAAACACCTATTTGCAGTTGTAGCACAAAACAATAAGAGAGTACTGGTTAACCGAGCACAACTAGAAACCAAAGACTATCTAGTCATCAAGGACCGAAAAAGACAAGCTTCCATCAACGCTATTCTCAACCCGAGCATAACCCCAATATCCCCACTTTACTCCCCAACTGTTCTTGATCAGATAATACTCTTTGTTGTCCTCAACGCCATATCCTACTATTAGCACTGCATGACGTCCAGTCGAGGGCCGTTTATTGTTACTTGTGGATACATTGTCCAAGTAAATTGTAGTGAATTTAGAATAAAAAAAGAATACATTAAACAAACACACAAAAAACTGATAAACATGTCAATGGTACACAACCACTAATGGGTTGCTTCCGAATTAACCCTTTAATTTCTTTTTTGTCTAAGGCAAGATCAGCAACCTTCTTAAACCCCTTAATTTTTATTTTCTCTGGGACCAATTAAAAGATGTAACACAAACCAAAACATGCAAAAAAATGTTCATTCCAATATTATATGGTTACCTCATTAGGCAGCTCACGACACTATGTCCTCTTTTCAATATAAGGATATGAGTTGTCCGAATAAACTCCTTCCTTCATTGCAAATCGACAATATTTGTTGTAGTGGCTGGCATAACATCATGTTTCATTGTGGTATCAAATTGTTTTTGGCTTTTTGATTATTGTATAAAGGCAATCAATCACTAGCTGTTTTGATAACGGTTACATCGTTCAATTTGATGAAGTAACCAACTTGCCCCTTTAATTATGACACAAACACTAAGATATTAGATAAATATATACAAGGAAATTGCAAGCTTGAAGTTTATTAAAAGTTACAACATTTGCCCCGGTCCTCCACACCACACAAACATCCCTTTCCCACACCACACAAATACTCCTTTCCAACATTAATGGTTCCAAAGTTGAAATCTTTCACCAAGAACTCTATTAACAGAAACATATCGCAAAGAAAAAGAGATGAAACAAAGTAGAAAATACAAAATCAAACCTTCAAAGTTTTTCTCTGTGTAATAGATTTGTGTCAGTGAAAGAGAGAATATAGAGTTTCTAGGGCCTTTTAATTAAGGGTTACAAAATAGTTTCAAAATTTTAAAAAAGTGACACAAGTTTTAATTATTGAGTGTAGGTGACAAAATTATAATTAAGAGTTAATGATGTTGGACTATTTTCAAAAAGATCTCCAAATTTATTTTTATACACTTTAACCCACCAAAAAAAATACCCTAATTACCCCCCAAAATCCCCAACGACCCCCCATCTTTCCCGCGACTTTTTTCCCCATTTTCATCTTGTTTTCTTCTTCTTCTTCTTCTTATTGTTGTTGTTGTTGTTGTTCTTGTTCTTGTTCTTCTTCTTCTTGTTGTTGTTGTTGTCGTTGTCACTATTTTTCCCAACACAAGATTTGAGTTTCAAAACTTGGGAGGAAAAAAATCAAATTTTTTGGGGCATTTGTTCGGGTAACCTTCGAAATTACTTGAAAGGTAAGTTTTAATCATTATTATGATTGATAAAAGTGTATGTGGTGCTATTTATTTGGATTTTGTGTTTTTGTTGATGTTTCCGCCATTGTTGCCACATCTTCACTGTTGAGCCATTTCAGGGAAGACGCAGCAGCTGCTGGGATGCAACAGCTGTTGGATTGAGTGCAGCAGCTGCTGGACTGAGTGCAGCAATTCCAAGCAACTGCTGAGAATAATTCAGCAACTTGCCAACTTGCTACAACAAATTCAAACAAAATGTTTACCATCGAGTATTTCTAGTGTTAAATTGGACTAAAATCTCTATATTCATCCATAACCATGATCAAATGGATTAATTAATGAAAAAAGCCACTAAAATAAGTGTGATTTAGAACTGCGATCGTATTACTTGTGTAATTACTATCTCAATGTATAAGATCACTATTGATTCCACTTCAACACATAAGATCACTAATAATATATTATAAAACATATTGACGCAACCAACTAATAGTCAATTTACTTAGTCACCATCACTTACATATGCAATTGCTCAATAGATTGTCTATTACTTGTGCAATCGCCACGTCAATGTATAAAATCACTCATAAATTTAGCGTTTTATTTGAAATTGGAGTAACAAAACTCAATTTATCACTACATATGCTGATACCATCAACTTATAGTCAACTTGCTATAGCTACTAACGAAAAATTAAAAGTAGGGTCCAACAATTGCTGAGAATAATACAACAATTGCTGCACAATTCCCAGCAACTGATACGACGTTTGCAGCAGTTGCTGCACAATTCCCGTGCATCACCGATTCCCGGTAATCCGTCGTTCAATATTGAAATTTTTATGTTGAGACTAAGTGGTGTTGATATTTTTCGGCTATTGGCATTGTTCGGTGAATTTTTCGAAGCTCGTAGCTCAAATTCCAAAAAAAATTTGGCCCCGAAAACAGTGATCCTCCGCGACATGTTCGCGTCGCGGGGGCGTCGCGAACACACACTTGTTCGCCTGTTATAGGTCAAAAATGCATCATTGATTTTTTTCCAAATCCGTGAGTTGTTTTTGTCATTTGTATGGTTGAACTTACATATATGTTGGTTCAACCAAACAAATGACAAAAACAAATAGTTCATTTCCATAAAACTAACATAACTCATGATAAGGATTCTAAACTAACACATGCATGGTTCAAAATACTAAGAACAAGTACTAAAATTTCACATTCTAAGTATACAAGTTACAAAATAATTTTAGTAAGGATTTGGGTCTTCTTGGTTGAAAGGAAACCAAGAATCAAACCCCACATACCCGGTAGAAGACAACTTGAGGTGAAATCGACTCCCAAACTTGGCCCTAGCTTGAACAAATTCTTAGAGAGATGTTGGAGAGTTCTTTAGGAGGAATTTTAGAGATAGAAGGAGTTGAAGTAAAATGACCAAATTTGGTGAAGTCCCATATATATAGGGAGCTCAAGAAAGGGTGGAAAAGACCATATTTGCACCGGAATAAATCAAAATTACGAAATTGCCATTAATGAAACGGACCAGAAAAATGGTCCATCTGGGTCACACGGTCCAGTAAACGGACCGTCTGACTCCACACGGACCGTCTACTGGTCCGTGGCACCGGACTTAGATTTTTCGGAGGCAATATCTTTTTGACTAAGTCAATCCACACTGTCCAGTAAACGGACCATCTCGTGTCACACGGCCCGTGTGATGGACCGTCTCACCAGACTTGGAATTTTTCAGAAAATTTTTCCTTCGGACCAAGTGTCACCAAACGGTCCGTTAAACGGACCGTTTAAGGTCACACGGACCGTGCAACGGTCCGTATGAAGGTACCAAGAAAGTACACACACATAGAACAAAGTTTTGGCAAGAAATTCGTGGGTCAAAGTAGCCTCACGGACCGTTTGATGCCACACGGTCCGTGTGGCTGGCCGTGTGGATTTCCTGCACAAACAGTCTGAACGAAAACAAGCATAACTCCTTGGTCCGAGCTCGGAATTAGGTGAAACCAGGTGCGTTGGAAAGCTAATTCAAAGGGCTTTAATTTGGTATGTCATAGGCCACCCAGTTCGATTTGAGCTAAGAGATATGCTCACTCAAAGTTGACCCTCTTATTGGAACTTGAGAAGAGTTTAGCCAAGGGAATTCCTTTGAGGTCGTTAAGCAAATTTTCGGGTCCTTACAGGGAGGATGTTCATAATAGAACAATTTTTCTTCATATGAATATTACAGACATAAAATCACAAAAAAGAGTTTCAATAAATATTTAACTATGATTAGATTGTTTCTTTTTATAATGATCAGTGTGGATTTCACTGGGAAGATTAAGCAGAACAGTTCAATTCATCCAAAGGCACTCCATTTGAGAATAAGTGTCCATTGTGAAACTTTATGTACTAGCAATCCATTATTATTCTTAACTTTTCTTACTGCCATTTTGATTGTCTTAACATATGAGCTAACATACAAGACTAGCTAACATAGACTAAAAAGATTGTAAGGATAGTTACATTCGTGTCCTTAAAAAATTCGGCTTCACAAAGGCGTGGATCTCCGAGCATTGAAAAACTTGGCTGCGGAATAATGACATCATCTACCGGTAATTTGATATAGTCTGATAAGATTGACATCATGGACGTAATAGTCAAACGACAAACACAAATCAACATTAGTCATTCTTAAACTCACATTTAAAAATATTTTTTTTAAAGCATTCATGCTTTTACTTCTCGAACCTCCCATAATCACCCTAAACTAACTAAAAAAACTTGAAGTTCAAATCTTTCACTCTATTTTACGTAAACAAGAGAAAAATCGCAAATGAAAAAAAGGTTAGATCTTAAACCCATGTAAAAAAAGATTTCTTTTAGTTATTCAAATAAAATCTTCATTATTTTCTCACAGGCAACCCAGGTAAAGCAAAGTAGAAAATGCAAAACCAAACCTTCAAAGTTTTCTCTTTTGCAAGAAAAGATATGAAACCTCAGTTACGAGTTGTGCAATGGAGTTGTGCCAATGAAAGAGAGAAAATAGAGTTTCTAAACTATTTTTATTTTTATTACGTGTAAAACAAAATGTTTATTTCGTCAATATTTTTACTCCTATTATTTTACGAATATCTGCAGAGCTCTCCTTATCATTGTTATGCGTTTGATAAATGGTAGGTGTGAAATGAGTTTCATATTATTTTATAAGTTACACAGACCCGTTAATCTTAGATTTGTATTCAAAAATTTATTTAAATAATCTATTCAAAATTTGATAAAACTATGAAAAATATAATTCAGAAATCATAAATGGTATCAGAGCCTTATGTTTATAAATAGTCCTCGAAATCCAACATGCCGCATCAAGTAGAGTCCTATTCATAGCTGTGAAGTACACCATGACTATGAGTGGAAGCCTACGAAGACGTTCTAGAAATTGTCTCATTTCTTTTATCTTGTAATCTTTTCTTATTTTCAGTCATCATTTTTTTTGTTTCCTAAAAAAATTAGCAGAAACTTGCACAATTAACATCAGTAAAATAATTTTTTCTTTTCACAAAATTGTGATATAAAACCTGAGTAAGTAGTGAAAATTGAAGGAGAAGTACGAACCTGGTTTCACCTAATTCTGATCTCGGACCAATGAGTTATGCTCGTTTTCGTTCAGCCTGTCTGTGCAGGCAAGCCATACGGCCAGCCACACGGACCGTGTGGCAGCAAACGGTCCGTGAGGATGAAGTTGGTCACTATTTTCTTGCCAAATTGTGTTCTAAGTGTGTCTCTTGCCTTGGTACCTTCATACGGACCATTGTACGATCCGTGTGACCCCAGACGGTCCGTTTACCGGACCGTGTGGTGATACCTGTTCCGGAAAAGCTTGCCTCCGAAAAATTTAAAGTCTGGGACCACGGTGCAGTAAACGGTCCGTGTGACTCTACACGGACCGTGTACCGGCCCGTATGCCTCAGACGGGCCAATTTTGGGGTCCGTCTCATTAATGGCATTTCGGTAATTTTGAATATTTTAAATGAAAATTTGGTCTTTTCCTAACCCTTCTAAGCCTCCTATATAAGCCTCTCACCCTCACACTTTAGCCATTTCTACTTCATTTCTCTCCCTCTCTCTAAATTCACTCCACCAAGACTTGCCAACATCTCTCTAGGACTTGTCAAGCTTAGGCTCTCAATTTGAAGTCCATCCTTCTTAGTGTTGTCTTCAACCAGGTATGTGGGGTTTGATTCTTGGTTCCTTTCAACCAAGAAGACCCAAATTCTTATTAAAACTAATTTGTAAACTTGTGTACTTAAAATGTAAATTTTTAGTACTTGTTCTTAGTATTTTGAACCATGCATGTATTAGTTAAGGCTCCTTATCATGATTTAGGGTGGTTTTATGGAAATGAACTATTTGGATTATGGAATTATGAACTTGCATGTCCCTTTAATTATGTTTTATGCATGGGTGATGTTACTACCATTTTTACTAATTTTACTATGGATTTTCTAGTTTTTACCTCTTATTGCTACATTTGAATATACTCTACATTACCCATGCCATTCTTACATTTTGCATTGCATCATACTCATGGCATTGATATATGAAAATTTGGAAATGTGGGTTAAGTCCAATTTTTGTCCGAAAAGGAAACTATAATGTGAATTTTGGTAAGACATGGGATATGACAAGAAGGTGATCATCGGTATGTCTATGATTATGGCTCCTTGAGCATCTTGGGTGTTTACACCATCTTGTATCTTGGCTCTTTGAGCATCTTGGGTGTTTACACCATCTTGTATCTTGGCTCTTTGAGCATCTTGGGTGTTTACATCATCTTGTATCTTGGCTCTTTGAGCATCTTGGGTGTTTACACCATCTTGTATCTTGGCTCCTTGAGCATCTTGGGTGTTTACACCATCTTGTATCTTGGCTCTTTGAGCACCTTGGGTGTTTACACCATCTTGTACTTGGCTCTTGGAGACTCTTGGGTGCTTGGCACCAATTTGGTATATGTGTAGATGAGCTATTCCTTGCATACGCATTATGGTCATAGATTGGGATTCGGCATTTGAGCCTACTTGTGCATTTAACATTTTGAAAAGGATTAATTGACTCCCTCTTTCTCTCGAAAGCATATGTATATATAAATATAAGTATTCTTGTGGGATGTGTACTTAGCACCGATGGATTGGGGGCGTTAGGGATATCCCCAAGGTCCCTCTCCCTTTCCTTGAACTATGTGCCTACATAGGGACGGATGTAATTCGTCTATCTGTATATGATTTCTGATTCTGTAAATCCTTCCGAAATGGGAGTCCCCGTGAGGAAGGTGGCCATCCACCGAAATGGGTGTCCCCGTAAGGTGTGATGTGGATTACCTTTGGCAAGTAATCCTCTCCCTACCGGTGGGAGGTCCAAATCGGTCCAATTCATGTAATAGCTCGCATGGATTTGGTTGTCGGTTATAGTCCATCCCCGTTATATAGGAGCACTATTGCATTGCACGCATCACGCATTTCATGGCATCTTGTATATTAAATTTCTATTGTTATATATATTCCTTGTGTATTATGTGCTCTTGCCACTTAACATGATTATGCAGGTTCGGTAAGTCACGTACATTGCATACCCGCATACTTAGTACATTCAAAAGTACTAACGCATACTCTATGCCTACATGATTTAACCATGTAGGGACCGTGTGTTATGATCATCCGCCACTTGAAGGGTAGGTCGAATTCGGAGAGTTGATATTGTGGTGAGTCCTATATTCCAAGGACAAGCCACCTTCCTTCTACCTATGTTGTTACCTATTTATCTTCTTAGTTGAGGGTGAGCCCCGGACATGTCTTGGCCCCCGTCCCATCTTATGACTAGAGGCAAATGTTGGGCACTTGTAAAACTTTCTCATTTTGTTTAATTATAAATGAATGGATTCTTGAGATTTGATTTCCGTCATTTAGATATATGTGCTTAAATAATTTATTTTTAACCAATGATGTGGAAATTTGATACTTTGAGGCTTGTTTGGGGACTCTCGGGTCCCCATTCGCCGTGTCACATCTAGGCCCCGACCTCGGGTCGTGACAAAAGATGGTATCAGAGCACTAGGTTTATAAATGGTCCTCGGAGTCCAACATGCCGCGTCAAGTAGAGTCTTATTCATGGATGTGAAGCGCGCCACATCTATGTGTAAGAGGCTACAAGGCGTTTTAGGAAATGTTTCACTTATCTTGACTCTAATCGTGCTATTGTGCGTGTCTTAAAATCCTTTGTCTCCATCCCTCCCTATCGAATAGGTAGAGTTACTTTGAGCTCATAATGCAAATATAGGAGAGGAAGGCGTTGTAGCGATCTTATGGATAGGTCCAAAAGGGAGTTAGTGAAGAATATGCATTGTTTGACATGCTTGCTCCTTTGGATATTCGAAGTTTTCTTTGGTTGGCTGGTTACAATGGAAGTTTGTTGGAGGCTTCTCATCTATTGCATCTCCGTTGATCAAGTTCGCTAGAGGAAGGCCAAGTTGTATGGCCAGATTAATGTGAGGTGAGTTCTCATGCCTTGAGAGGTTGGCGTACATCAGATACGATTTTGGCATTATCGGATAGCTTAAATAGGTTGGTGGTGTATTGTGGTGCTCCTCGGTTTGGTTTGGGGTTGTGTTCTTATGAAACATGTTAGGGTGGTAGCTTGGGCTTCAAGGCAATTGGAGGTGCAAGAGCGTAATTACCCGGCTCCTAATCTTGAGTTAGCGGCTGTGGTGTTTGCCTCGATGATTGGGAGGTACTATTTGTAGGGGGTATGTGTCAATGTTTTCATCTACCACAAGAATCGCAATATGTGTTCACTCAAAGGGATCTTAACTTGGGACTAAGAAGAGGGTTGGGACTCCTTGGAGGCTATGAGATGAGTGTACAATGTAATTTTGACAAGGAAAGTGTTATAGCCGCTGCTCAGAATAGGCTATCTATGGGAAATGTGGTTTCTATTGGTAAAGGGAAGAGAGAGTTGGCAAAGGATGCTTACCGATAGACTAGATTGGTTGTTAGGTTAATCGACTCTAATAATGTTTGTGTTCATGTTTAGAATGGAGCCGAATCTTATGTGATTGTGGACGTTAAGGCAAAGCAAGACTTAGACCCATCCTTGGTTGTGTTGAACAGGTTGGTTGCCAATAAGGTAGGGGTTTCCTCCCAAGGGGGAGATGGTGCGTTTCGATATCAAAGTCAGTTATGTGTTCCGGATGTGGGTGATCTTAGGAAAAAAAAAATATGATCGATCCCAACCATGCTTGGGAAATCCTTTTCAAGTCTTCTCCAGGAAGATTGTGAGTGGAGCCCCTATCTCCTTGTATTTGATTCACCCGGAATCCACTAAGATGTGTTGGGATTTGAAGGAGGTATGGCATGGCATGAAGAAGGACATAGCCGAGCTTGTACCTAAGTGCCCGAGTGTCAACAAGTGAAGGTAGGGCACCAAAGGACCGGTAGTGCGGCTCAAGATATTGAGGTCCCTACTTGGAAGTGGGAGAATGTAAATATGGATTTTATGGTTGGTTTGCTCTAGACTGAAGGTGATTCGACTCTATTTGGGTTATTGTTGATTGGATGACTAAGTTAGCTCATTTCCTACTAGTTAAGGATACTTTTAGCTCCCAAGAGTATGCAATGTTGTACATCCGAGAATTGTTAAGGTCGCACGGTGTGTCTAGGTCTATCATATCTGATCGCGGTACCTAATTTGCTTCTTACTTTTGGAGGTCGTCTCAAGGATGACTTGGTACTAAGGTAAAGTTGAGCACCGCCATTCATCCTCAAACCGAGGGGTAAACTGAGAGGATAATTTGAACTTTGGAAGATGTGTTGAGGGCTTGTGTGTTGCAATTCAAAGGTAATTGGGGTGATCATCTACCACTTCTTGAGGTTGCTTACTACAATTTCCCTCGTGCTAGCATTGGTATAACTCCGTTTGGGCTTTATATAGTAATATGTGTAGGTCTCCGGTGGGGTGGTTTGAGCAAGGGGAAATGGCATTGATTAGATTGGATTTAGTGTTGGAGCCTATGGAGAAGGTGAAGTTGATTGGAAAGGTTGGCGGTGGTTCGAAGTCATCAAAAGTCTTATTTGGATATTTGAAAGAAGGATCTTGAGTTTTGTATTGGTAATTGGGTGTATATGAAGGTCTCATTCATGAAGGGTGTGGTGAATTCCGGGTAAGGGGGAAAGCTAAGTCCCCAGTATATAGGTCTACATGAGATTGTTGAAGCGGGTTGGGGATGTAGCTTATAGGTTGGATTTGCTTCTGAAATTGAGCTCTAGTTACTAGGTTTTACATATATCTATGTTGAGGAAGTGTTGGTGATTCTAGTGTCATTTTGACTTTGAAAGGTGTTGGGGTTGAGGAGAACTTGTCTTATGGAGGAAGCTCCGGTTGAGATTTTGATAAGACAAGTGAAGCGGTTTCGTAACAAGGATGTGGCTTCGGTTTACGTACTTCGGAGAAACCAATATGTAGGAAGTCTACGTGGGGGAGTGGAATCAAGGTTGATGCGATGATATCTTTATCCTTTCCAATCTACTCAAGGCTATAATATTAGGTCCTTCCTATTCGCAATGGTCCTAATTCTTCCATTCTTGAGTCTCATGACATGACATGCATACATATGCACGAAAATAATTTTTCAAGATGTTTTGAGTGATTTAAATATATTTTGGTATCAGTTTTAAAGGATTTATGATTTTCAAATGATAGACTATGCATTGTATCTTGTGTTTGGATGTTTCATGTTCTAAGTCAAGCCCTTCAAGCCTTGCTTTTCCACATTCGAGGACGAATGTTTCCAAGGTGGAGATGATGTAAATGGGAGCCATCACAGCCGTGAGGTCATCCGTAAAGCTTCCGGAGTGAGATATTTCTAAGTACGGGACCTTATGCTCAAGCTAAATTCACTCTCAAGCCTTCAATTCTAGCTTATCTATGTTGTTTAAGATCATCATGGGTCTCCTACATCAAGTCAAGTTCAAAGGAATTCCCTTGGCTATATTATTCTCAAGTGCCGATAGATGGACCAAATTTAAATAAGAATATCTCTTAGCTCAAAATGAACTGGGTGAACCATGATATATCGAATCGAAGCCCTTTGAATTATCTTTCCAACGCATCCGGTCTCACCTCATTCCGAGTTCGTAGCAAGACGTTACGCCCGTTTTCGTAAAACCTGTCTGGGCCAGACGGGAGCCTTCACGGGCCGTGAAAAGCTTCACGGACCGTGAAGCTAACCGTGTCAAGGCCCTTGTGAAATTCAAGGATCCATTTTATTAAGGTGTTTTTGATATTTTGGTTCATCCCCAAGGCTTTTTATGACCCTTAAAACCCTTTTTACATTCCTAAACTTCTCCGACGCTAATCCTAAAGGTTCTTCATATGATTCGGTAGAGGGGTCAACTTTACATGGTCATATCTCTTAGCACAAAACGAATTATGTGTCCTACAATATATCTAAATAAAGATCTTTGAATTAGCTTTCCAACGAACCTGGTTTCACCTAATTCCGATCTCGGACCAATGAGTTATGCTCGTTTTCGTTCAGCCTGTCTGTGCAAGCAAGCCATACGGCCAGCCACACGGACCGTGTGGCAGCAAACGGTCCGTGAGGATGAAGTTGGTCACTATTTTCTTGCCAAATTGTGTTCTAAGTGTGTCTCTTGCCTTGGTACCTTCATACGGACCATTGTACGATCCGTGTGACCCCAGACGGTCCGTTTACCGGACCGTGTGGTGATACCTGGTCCGGAAAAGCTTGCCTCCTAAAAATTTAAAGTCTGGGACCACGGTACAGTAAACGGTCCGTGTGACTCTACACGGACCGTGTACCGGCCCGTATGCCTCAGACGGGCCAATTTTGGGGTCCGTCTCATTAATGGCATTTCGGTAATTTTGAATATTTTAAATGAAAATTTGGTCTTTTCCTAACCCTTCTAAGCCTCCTATATAAGCCTCTCACCCTCACACTTCAGCCATTTCTACTTCATTTCTCTCCCTCTCTCTAAATTCACTCCACCAAGACTTGCCAACATCTCTCTAGGACTTGTCAAGCTTAGGCTCTCAATTTGAAGTCCATCCTTCTTAGTGTTGTCTTCAACCAGGTATGTGGGGTTTGATTCTTGGTTTCTTTCAACCAAGAAGACCCAAATTCTTATTAAAACTAATTTGTAAACTTGTGTACTTAAAATGTAAATTTTTAGTACTTGTTCTTAGTATTTTGAACCATGCATGTATTAGTTAAGGCTCCTTATCATGATTTAGGGTGGTTTTATGGAAATGAACTATTTGGATTATGGAATTATGAACTTGCATGTCCCTTTAATTATGTTTTATGCATGGGTGATGTTACTACCATTTTTACTAATTTTACTATGGATTTTCTAGTTTTTACCTCTTATTGCTACATTTGAATATACTCTACATTACCCATGCCATTCTTACATTTTGCATTGCATCATACTCATGGCATTGATATATGAAAATTTGAAAATATGGGTTAAGCCCAAATTTTGTCCAAAAAGGAAACTATAATGTGAATTTTGGTAAGACATGGGATATGACAAGAAGGTGATCACCGGTATGTCTATGATTATGGCTCCTTGAGCATCTTGGATGTTTACACCATCTTGTATCTTGGCTCTTTGAGCATCTTGGGTGTTTACACCATCTTGTATCTTGGCTCTTTGAGCATCTTGGGTGTTTACACCATCTTGTATCTTGGCTCTTTGAGCATCTTAGGTGTTTACACCATCTTGTATCTTGGCTCCTTGAGCATCTTGGGTGTTTACACCATCTTGTATCCTGGCTCTTTGAGCACCTTGGGTGTTTACACCATCTTGTACTTGGCTCTTGGAGACTCTTGGGTGCTTGGCACCAATTTGGCATATGTGTAGATGAGCTATTCCTTGCATATGCATTATGGTCATAGATTGGGATTCGACATTTGAGCCTACTTGTGCATTTAACATTTTGAAAAGGATTAATTGACTCCCTCTTTCTCTCGAAAGCATATGTATATATAAATATAAGTATTCTTATGGGATGTGTACTTAGCACCGATGGATTGGGGGCGTTAGGGATATCCCCAAGGTCCCTCTCCCTTTCCTTGAACTATGTGCCTACATAGGGACGGATGTAATTCGTCTATCTGTATATGATTTCTGATTCTGTAAATCCTTCCGAAATGGGAGTCCCCGTGAGGAAGGTGGCCATCCACCGAAATGGGTGTCCCCGTAAGGTGTGATGTGGATTACCTTTGGCAAGTAATCCTCTCCCTACCGGTGGGAGGTCCAAATCGGTCCAATTCATGTAATAGCTCGCATGGATTTGGTTGTCGGTTATAGTCCATCCCCGTTATATAGGAGCACTATTGCATTGCACGCATCACGCATTTCATGGCATCTTGTATATTAAATTTCTATTGTTATATATATTCCTTGTGTATTATGTGCCCTTGCCACTTAACATGATTATGCAGGTTCGGTAAGTCACGTACATTGCATACCCGCATACTTAGTACATTCAAAACTACTAACGCATACTCTATGCCTACATGATTTAACCATGTAGGGACCGTGTGTTATGATCATCCGCCACTTGAAGGGTAGGTCGAATTCGGAGAGTTGATATTGTGGTGAATCCTATATTCCAAGGACAAGCCACCTTCCTTCTACCTATGTTGTTACCTATTTATCTTCTTAGTTGAGAGTGAGCCCGGGACATGTCTTGGCCCCCGTCCCATCTTATGACTAGAGGCAAATGTTGGGCACTTGTAAAACTTTCTCATTTTGTTTAATTATAAATGAATGGATTCTTGAGATTTGATTTCCGTCATTTAGATATATGTGCTTAAATAATTTATTTTTAACCAATGATGTGGAAATTTGATACTTTGAGGCTTGTTTGGGGACTCTCGGGTCCCCATTCGTCGTGTCACATCTAGGCCCCGACCTCGGGTCGTGACAGTTATGGTTGAATATAACGATTTTAGTCCAATTCAACACTAGAAATAACTCGATGGAAACATTTTGTTTGAATTTGTTGAAGCAAGTTGGCAAGTTGGCAAGTTGCTGGATTATTCTCAGCAGTTGCTGGGAATTGTGCAGCAGCTGCTGTAAAAGTCGTAGCAGTTGCTGTATTATTCTCAGCAATTGCTGGACCTACTTTTGATTTTTCGTTAGTAGCTATAGCAAGTTGACTATAAGTTGATGGTATCAACCATATGTAGTGATAAATTGAGTTTTGTTACTCCTATTTCAAATAAAACGCTAAATTCAAGAGTGATCTTATACATTGATGTGGCGATTGCACAAGTAATATACAATCTATTGAGCAATTGCATATGTAAGTGATGGTGACTAAGTAAATTGACTATTAGTCGGTTGCGTCATTATGTTTTATAATATATTTGTAGTAATCTTATGCGTTGAGATGGAATCAGTAGTGATCTTATACATTGAGATAGTACTTACACAAGTAATACGATCGCAGTTCTAAATCACACTTATTTCAGTGGCTTTTTTCATTAATTAGTCCATTTGATCATGGTTATGGATGAATATAGCGATTTTAGTCCAATTCAACACTAGAAATAATTCGATAGTAAACATTTTGTTTGAATTTGTTGAAGCAAGTTGGCAAGTTGCTGGATTATTCTCAGCAGTTACTGGGAATTGTGCAGCAGCTATTGTAAAAGTCGTAGCAGTTGCTGGAAATTGTGCAGCAGTTGCTGTATTATTCTCAGCAATTGCTGGACCCTACTTTTGATTTTTTGTTAGTTGCTATACCAAGTTGATTATAAGTTGATGGTGTCAGCCATATGTAGTGATCAAATACAAAAATTCAGTATCTTCCGCTGAATTAGTGAATTAGACAGGATTCCTTTGTCTAGAATAAGAAGTTGAGTTTTGTTACTCCTATTTCAAATACGCTAAATTCAAGAGTGATCTTATACATTGACATGACGATTGCACAAGTAATATACAATCTGTTGAGCAATTGCATATGTAAGTGATGGTGACTAAGTAAATTGACTATTAGTTGGTTGCGTCAATATGTTTTATAATATATTAGTAGTGATCTTATGCGTTGAGGTGGAATCAGTAGTGATCTTATACATTGAGATAGTACTTACACAAGTAATACGACCGCAGTTCTAAATCACACTTATTTCAGTGGTTTTTTCCATTAATTAGTCCATTTAATCATGGTTATGGATGAATATAGCGATTTTAGTCCAATTCAACACTAGAAATACTCGATGGTAAATATTTTGTTTGAATTTGTTGTAACAAGTTGGCAAGTTGCTGGATTGTTCTCAGTAGTTGCTTGGAATTGCTGCACTCAGCCCAACAGCTGCTGCATCCCAGTCCAGCAGCTGTTGCGTCTTCCCTGAAATGGCTTAACAATGAAGATGTGGCAACAATGGCGGAAACATCAACAAAAACACAAAATCCAAATAAATAGCACCACATACACTTTTGTCAGTCATAATAATGATTAAAACTTACCTTTAAAGTAATTTAGAAGGCTACCCGAACAAATGCCCAAAAAAATTTGATTTTTTCCTCCCAAATTTGAAGCTCAAATCTTGTGTTGGAAAAATAGTGACAAGAAGAAGAAGAAGAAGAAGAAGAAGAAGAAGAACAACAACAACAACAACAACAACAACAACAAGAAGAAGAACAACAACAACAAGAAGAAGAAAACAAGATGAAAATGGGGAAAAAAGTCGCTGGAAAGATTGGGGGGGAGGGTCGTTGGGGATTTTGGGGTGGAGGGGGTAATTAGGGTTTTTTTTGGGTGGGTTAAAGTGTATAAAAATAAACTTGGGGACCTTTTTGAAAATAGTCCAACATCATTAACTATTAATTATAATTTTGTCACCTACACTTAATATTAAAACTTGTGTCACTTTTTTTTAATTTTGAAACTATTTTGTAACCTATAATTAAAAGGCCCAGGTAAGTAATATGGAAGGTGAAACCTGCAAATAATTTAATTATCTAACTTTCATTTACAGTGATATCCATTTGGCGGCTGCTTTTCAGCAAATTGTTGGAATTTTTTTTTAAAAAAAAATAAAATAATTTGGTTGGAATAACTCTTAAATTAATAAGCCAATTTAATCAACAAAATAGTTTTCCTTGTTCTCTGTGTGTGTGTGTGTGTTTTTTTTTTAACAAAAGAAAATCAATCACTTAAAAAGAAGACTGATTCTCATAAATGAGCATTTAATTTTTGTCTACAAAGTTGTTTTTGTCTCTGCGGATTGGGCACTGGTTGAACTGGCTGTAAAAGGTTTTCTATTTTTGTAAAAGGGGTGAAATCACTTTGTCCTTTTTATTTTGTTTTTAAGCTTGAAAAATGAAACCTTTTAACAAATAGGAAACCTTTTATTTTGTTTTCTATTTTGTTCTTTTCTCTTTGTTTTTAAGCTCGTAAAAGGTGTTCATTTTTACTTTGTCACTATTTCACTTATTAAGGTTAAACTATATGAATTTTGACCAATATTTTAATATTTATTTTTCATCATGTCGCGGACGGTCCGAAATGTCGCGGCTGGAATTTTTTTTTTTTTTAAAAAAAAAACTTAAATTTTTTTTTAATTATAAATTTTTTTGTCACAATTGGGTTCCAAAAGTTTTTAAAATATACACTTTAACCCTTCATTAACTTAATCCCACTTAATTTTTAATTAATGACAAGTTTGACCGGTCAAGGTCAAACTTGTCACCTTTTTTAATTTCAAAATTTAACCAACACCTCCAATTCAATTTTCACGAGTTTCTAAACTATTTTTATTTTTATTACGTGTAAAAAACAAAATTTATATTTCGTCAATATTTTTACTACTATTATTTATAAATATCTGCATAGGTCTCTGTATTATTGTTATGCATTTGATAAATGGTAGGTGTATAAATGAGTTTAATATTATTTTATGAGTTACACAGACCCATTGATCTTAGATTTGTATTCAAAAATTTATTTAAATAATCTATTCAAAATTTGATAAAATTATGAGAACTATAATTCAGAAATCCTAAATGGTATCAGAGCCCTAGGTTTATAAATGGTGTTTGAAGTCCAACATGCCGCATCAAGCGTCTTATTCATGGGTGTGGAGTATACCATGCCTATGAGTGGGAGGCTACAAGGACGTTCTAGGAATTGCCTCACTTCTTTTGTCTTGTAATTTTTTCCTATTTCCAACCATTATTTTTTTGTTTTCTAAAAAAATATTAGATGCTTGCACAATTAACATCAGTAAAATATTTTTTTCTTTTCACAAAATTGTAATATAAAACCTGAGTAAGTAATATGGAAGGTGAAACCTGCAAATACTTTAGTTATCTAACTTTCATTTACGGTGATATTCATTTGGCGGCTGCTTTTCAGCAAATTGTTGAAATTTTTTTTAAAAAAAAATAAAATAATTTGGTTGGAAAGAATATAAAAATCAAAGAAATATGGAGTATCAATTTTAAATGATGTTGATTTAATGATTTTAGTTTTTTAAAAAATAAAATAATTCGGTTGGAAAGAATGTGAAAATTAAGAAATATGGAGTATTAATTTTAAATGATATTGATTTAATGATTTTAGTTTGTAAAAAAATAAATAATCTATATGTATGTGATCATAATTTTTTTTTAATTTTTTTTTTAAATCTAATGTATCGGACCTCAGTAGGATGTTAATAATAGAACTATTTTTCTTCATATGAATATTACAGCATTTCCTGTAACCCTGTTACACAATTAATGCACGAGACATACAAACAACAAATTTGTGATTACAGAGTCATAATTTTTAACAAAAAACTGCAGCGGTAGCACAAAAGAGCACTAGTTTGCTGGACTTCATAGCCTATCTGCAGATAACTATTGTTGTGGCGGAAAATACCTATCAGCCATTGTAGCACAAAACAATAAGAGAGTAATGGTTAATCGAGCCCAACTAGAAACGAAAGACTATCTAGTCATCAAGGACCGAAAAAAAAAAGCTTCCATCAACGCTATTCTCAACCTGAGCATAACCCCAATATCCCCACTTTATTCCCCAACAGTTCTTAATCAGATAATACTCTTTGTTGTCCTCAACACCATATCCTACTATTAGCACTGCATGACGTCTGTTATCGCGAAAAATGGCTTTGGTTTCGAAAATCCGATTTATTACTCAATTAATTTAAGTAAAACCGAATCTTTGAAATATTTTAAGAGAGTCGCTACTTGATTTTTTAAGGAAAAATCAAGAAAATCGATTAAATCATTTAAAAGACTTAAACAGAAAAAATCTTTTTAAAATTCAAAGAAAGGGTTCAGGTTCATATTTCCGTTTCGAGAAAGTTTTACGCACTCGAAATGGCCGCTAGTATGCGGTTATCCGGCGATTAGGTAATTTGACTAACTTTGAAAATAATTAATTTAAACTAATAACTAGGAAAAGGTTTAAGTGATATATTTAAAACTAATCCAGAAAATAAAACATTTAAAGTCTTAATCACATCTATTTAAATAATATTAACTAAGTAAACTACTTTAAAGGTAATCAAGAGGAACACAACATTAAAATCTACCTAAACTTATTTAATTAAAGGAGTTGGTGAATTAGGCTAAATGACTATAATTTTAAAAATCCCAAAAATATCCAAGTGTTAAAAAAAGAGAAAAATATTCATAAGTTACTTTAAAGAAAATACTTGAAGTTTTTTTAAAGAAAATTTATGAAGTTAAAAGGTTTTTGACATCAAAATTCAAGGACGTAAAAATAACATAAATGGCTAACTTTTGGGAAATTTAATTAGATTAAAACCTATAAAATAATATAGAGTTAGAGTCAAAAAATTAAAACAAGAACAAAGCATCAAAGAATAATAAAGGAAGAAAGTTGCAAACTTGGCCCAAGCAAGCCCAAATTTAAACCTGTCCTAATTCTAGTGGGATTGGGCCTGCCGGGCCCAAATTTTCTTTCTGTTGCCAATTGGGCTAAGCCCAATGTTACTCCTGCTGCAACCATTAGAGCTTTTGGCCCTTTTTCCTTAGTTATATACTGTTGTATACACTT
Source organism: Solanum rostratum (assembly GCA_029948455.1). Lineage (NCBI taxonomy): Eukaryota > Viridiplantae > Streptophyta > Magnoliopsida > Solanales > Solanaceae > Solanum > Solanum rostratum. The sequence goes on from CM057048.1 coordinate 5,168,947, forward strand.
GTTGTATATCAGTGTATATATCACGTATATTGATGTATATATATCGATTTTCGGCATCCAAAACCTGTATTTCAGCATATTCTCGCATGTGTATATTGTCCCAACGAGGAACGACCCAAAGATATGCAGGAAAGGTCCGAAACGGACTCCAACGAGTTGTCACATGCAACAAAATGAGTAAATTACGTAAATAATAATCCCAAACACTTAACGAGAGAGTATATCAATGTAATCATGTAGGGGTCACTACTTTAATCTTTTATCTTTATAGGGAAAATCCGATTATAACTAGTCATGGCATTTTGTCATTTTTATCACGAGATGACACGCATGAAGCAACTAAGTAAATGAGACAACATATAATCCTTTTGGGAGATGTGCTGGATGTTCGATTTGAAGAATAGATGAGCCATTATCGCTAGATTAAACTGTTTATCTATTTAAAATATTAGAAAGTAATAGAACTTCAAAATGTGAGTATGGCAACACATACTAAAACAATAAAAGATGCATGAGAAAAGAATAAAGGATAACTTTTCACAACTTGGAGCAACATGATAACATTGTTTCACGGACTAATTCCAGAAGAGTGGGGCAAAACAGGTAACAACTTAGGAATAATATGGTTTCTCCGACAGCCACTTCATGATAAGCATGAATAAACAGTCAACAAAGCCACATTTCCCTCTTAATGGTAATTTGAAACAAGTATATCTCTTGTTATTACTATTAAACCCAATCATGCAGTCAAAGAAGAAATTATAAAATAAAAATAAAAGAAAATAGATAAAAGAAGCTGCACAATGCATTAAGCAAAGTGAGTTTTCATGCTGAAAAGTAACAGAGGCTCCAAGTGAAGTCTATTAGCATGTATTAAAGTAAAATGAAGCACTAATGGTGTTAGCTAGTCATATACCTGCTCAAGATTGAAAACAGATGCAGATAAATATGGGAGAAGGGAGGTTATACATGAGAAGCAACGGGGTGATTCATCCTAATCAATTTCTTGAAGCATATTCAGCACGCACATGATAATCATACAAGTAAACACCTACACTTTTATGAGTCGAAGGATGAAACTTAAAGCACAGCGACATCACATCGAAACGGTAAATGGAGAACGAAACTCAATTAGGAACATGTGAACTAACAATAAAACACTTGAGATATATTATCCTAAACCGTGAACTGCGAAGAGAAAGCTCAAGGGGTGAGTGTTCACCTTTTGGGGGGCAGGAACCGGGACGTCGACGAACTCAAGCTTTTACCACCAAAGAGAAAACTGATCTCGCGAAAGTATTCCGAGACCCGAAATCCTGAATTCGGAATTATCTCAATCCAGGGAGAAAAGCAGAACTTCTCTTTTAAAAAAAATCCAGTATATTTTCCTTTCTTTTTCACAAGAATCCGAAAAATTCCCCCCTCGGCAGTGAACAAACATGGGTATAAATACCCAAAAACTAGGGCAAAGACGGATAGAAAAATAGGGGCAATTTCGACAATCAACACCAAATTTGAATTCCAAGCTGAAACCCCTCTACAAGTCTCACATCTTAACCATCGATTTTGAATCGATAGCTTAGATGTGAGACACGTCGAGGGTTTCTGACGTACACGAAAAAGGGAGTACGTGTTGACCGAGTTATGCTGAAAATGGCCACTGCCATGGCTAATTTTTTTTCTGATTTTCGGACTGATTTTTATTTGTTTTTGCGACTGGAAGGAGGGATAGGGTTGGGGGAGGTACGCGTATGAGGGAAGGAGTTATTTTTTTTTTGGTGTTTTGCTCGAAATGGTGGCATGTTTCTCTGGGTTTGCTGGCTGATTTTCACAGGGATGGGGAAGAAAAAGAGGGGGTCGGGGAGAGAGAAGGGGTGTGTGGGGAAGGGAGAAATTAATTGAAGGGTTTTAATTAAAAGGGGGTTGGACCAGGGTCAAGCGGGTCAGGGAGGGAGTTGGATTGGGCTACGGTAGAATTAAAAAACAAAAAGAGTTGGGCTGGCGAAAAATCGGGTAGAATTTGGGCCTGGGAATAGAATTGGGTTGGGAAGTGGATTGGAATTGGGTTAAAATTAAAATTAAGAAAATGGGTTAAGGAAAAATTTAAAAACTAGCCACTTTAATTACAAATGTGACCAATTAAAATGTGACCAATTTAAATTAATTAATTTATTTAACCACGAGATGAATTAATATAAATTAATTAAAGAGCTTTTTAATGTTGACAACTTGAAATAATTAAATTAGTTACGGGAAAATTAATCCTAAAATAATAAAGTAAAGTGATTAAAGATAAAGTCTATTCGAGAGTTTTTGAAAAAGAATTACCGAAAATATAATACTTAACTATTGATATTTGAAATAGATATATATACAATATGCAATATATAAACATAATTAAAACTAAAAGATTTAAACCTAAAAATCACTAAAAAAATATTTTTTGCATTTTTGAAAGCTAATTATTTCAAATTGTTAAAATTAAAAGCACGATGAATAATTTGTACTGTGGAGGGTAAAAATTGGATGTCAAATAATACCCTTTCAACATAAGTAAATTTAGAATAAAGAAAGCATACATTAGACAAATACACAAAAAAGTGATCAAGTACAAATTTTTTTAACTTTCTTGAATGGGTCTGAAAGCTCCATGTCAATGGTACACAACCACTAATGGGTTGCTTCCGAATCAACCCTTTAATTCCTTTTTTGTCTAAGGCAAGATCAACAACGTTCTTAGACCCCTTAATTTTTATTTTCTCTAGGACCAATTAAAAGATATAACACAAACCAAAACATGCAAAAAATGTTCATTCCAATATTATATGGTTACCTCATTAGGCAGCTCACGACACTCTGTCTGAATAAACTCCTTCCTTCATTGCAAATTGACAATATTTGTTGTAGTGGCTGACATAACATCATGTTTCATTGTGGTATCAAATTGAAAAAGGCTTTATGATTACAGCATAAAGGCAATCAATTACCTACTGCTTTGATAACGGCTTCATCTCATTCAATTTGATAAAGTACAAAGCTGTGATGGCTTCGGCCGCAACAATAACACAATATGTCCCTTTAATCATGACACAAACACTAAGATAATAGACAAATATATACAAGAAAATTGCAAGTTAGAAGTTTATCAAAACTTACAACATTTGCCTCGGTCCTCCACACCACACAAACACCCCTTTCCCACCCAAGACCACTGAAACTAGAGAGAAAATAGAGTTTCTAAACTATTTTATTTTTATTATGTGTCAAACAAAAGTTATATTTTGTCAATATTTTTACTACTGTTATTTTACGAATATCTGGAGAGGTCTCCGTATTATTGTTATGCGTTTGATAAATGGTAAGTGTGAAATGAGTTTCATATTATTTTATGAGTTACACAGACCCGTTGATCTTAGATTTATATTCAAACTATGAGAAATATTTCAAAAATCATAAATTGTATCAGAGCCCTAGGTTTATAAATGGTCCTCGGAGTCCAACATGCCGCATCAAGTTGAGTTCTATTCATGGGCGTGAAGTACACCATGCCTACAAGTGGGAGGCTATGGAGACGTTTTAGGAATTGACTCATTTCTTTTATCCCGTATTTCTTTCCTATTTCCGGCCATCATTTTTTTTGTTTTTTTTAAAAAATGTAGCAGAAACTTGCACAATTAACATCAGTAAAACAATTTTTTCTTTTCACAAAATTGTGATATGAAACCTGGGTAAGTAATATGGAAGGTGAAACCTTCAAATACTTTAATTATCTACCTTTTATTTAATGTGATATCCATTTGGCGGCTGTTTTTCAGTAAAGTGTTGGTAAATTCTTTTTTAAAAAATAAAATAATTCGATTAGAAAGAACATAAAAATCAAAGAAATATGGAGTATTAATTTTAGATGACGTTGATTTAATGATTTTAGTTTTTTTAAAAATAAATTATTTATATTTGTGTGATCATAATTTTATTTTATTTTATTTTTTGAAAATCTAATGTACGGGAGGATGTTCATAATAGAACAATTTTTCTTCATATGAATATTACAGGCATAAAATCACAAAAAAGAGTTTCAATAAATATTTAACTATGATTAGATTGTTTCTTTTTATAAAGATCAGTGTGGATTTCACTGGGAAGATTAAGCAGAACAGTTCAATTCATCCAAAGGCACTCCATTTGAGAATAAGTGTCCATTATTAAACTTTATGTACTAGCAATCCATTATTATTCTTAACTTTTATTACTGCCATTTTGATTGTCTTAACATATGAGCTAACATACAAGACTAGCTAACATAGACTAAAAAGATTGTAAGGATAGTTACATTCGTGTCCTTAAAAAATTCGGCTTCACAAAGGCGTGGATCTCCGAGCATTGAAAAACTTGGCTGCGGAATAATGACATCATCTACCGGTAATTTGATATAGTCTGATAAGATTGACATCATGGACGTAATAGTCAAACGACAAACACAAATCAACATTAGTCATTCTTAAACTCACATTTAAAAATATTTTTTTTAAAGCATTCATGCTTTTACTTCTCGAACCTCCCATAATCACCCTAAACTAACTAAAAAAACTTGAAGTTCAAATCTTTCACTCTATTTTACGTAAACAAGAGAAAAATCGCAAATGAAAAAAAGGTTAGATCCTAAACCCATGTAAAAAAAGATTTCTTTTAGTTATTCAAATAAAATCTTCATTATTTTCTCACAGGCAACCCAGGTAAAGCAAAGTAGAAAATGCAAAACCAAACCTTCAAAGTTTTCTCTTTTGCAAGAAAAGATATGAAACCTCAGTTACGAGTTGTGCAATGGAGTTGTGCCAATGAAAGAGAGAAAATATAGTTTCTAAACTATTTTTATTTTTATTACGTGTAAAACAAAATGTTTATTTCGTCAATATTTTTACTACTATTATTTTACGAATATCTGCAGAGCTCTCCTTATCATTGTTATGCGTTTGATAAATGGTAGGTGTGAAATGAGTTTCATATTATTTTATAAGTTACACAGACCCGTTAATCTTAGATTTGTATTCAAAAATTTATTTAAATAATCTATTCAAAATTTGATAAAACTATGAAAAATATAATTCAGAAATCATAAATGGTATCAGAGCCTTATGTTTATAAATAGTCCTCGAAATCCAACATGCCGCATCAAGTAGAGTCCTATTCATAGCTGTGAAGTACACCATGACTATGAGTGGAAGCCTACGAAGACGTTCTAGAAATTGTCTCACTTCTTTTATCTTGTAATCTTTTCTTATTTTCAGTCATCATTTTTTTTGTTTCCTAAAAAAATTAGCAGAAACTTGCACAATTAACATCAGTAAAATAATTTTTTCTTTTCACAAAATTGTGATATAAAACCTGAGTAAGTAGTGAAAATTGAAGGAGAAGTGTTGGTTAAGTTTGAAAACTAAAAAAGGTGACAAGTTTGACTTTGACCGATCAAGCTTGTCATTAATTAAAAATTAAGTAGGATTAAGTTAATGAAGGGTTACAGTGTATATTTTAAAAACTTTTGGAACCATTTGTAACAAAAAAATTTATAAGTAAAAAAAAAATTATAAGTTAAAAAAAAATCATCCGCGACATTTCGGACCGTCCGCGACTTGTCCGCGACGCCCCCGCGATGCGGACATGTCACGGAGGGTCACTGTTTTCGGGGCCAATTTTTTTGGAATTTGAGCTACGGGCCCCGAAAAATTCACCGAACAATGTCAATAGCTGAAAAACATCAACACCACTTAGTCCCAACATAAAAATTTCAATATTGAACGACGAATTACCAGGAATCGGTGATGCATAGGAATTGTGCAGCAGCTACTGTAAAGGTCGTAGCAGTTGCTGTGAATTGTGCAACAATTGTTGTATTATTCTCAGCAACTGCTGGACCCTACTTTTAGTTTTTCGTTAGTAGCTATAGCAAGTTGACTATAAGTTGATGGTATCAGCATATGTAGTGATAAATTGAGTTTTGTTACTCCAATTTCAAATAAAACGCTAAATTTATGAGTGATCTTATACATTGACGTGGCGATCGCACAAGTAATATACAATCTATTGAGCAATTGCATATGTAAGTGATTGTGACTAACTAAATTGAGTATTAGTTGGTTGCGTCAATATGTTTTATAATATATTAGTAGTGATCTTATGCGTTGAGGTGGAATCAATAGTGATCTTATACATTGATATAGTATTTACACAAGTAATACGATCGCAGTTCTAAATCACACTTATTTCAGTGGCTTTTTCCATTAATTAGTCTATTTGATCATGGTTATTGTAAGGACCCGAAATTTTGTACGACCTCAAGAAAGCATGAAAATTGATTTCGGAAAAGTTTTGGACCAAGGTGGCACTTCATGGGAGCCATCACGGCCGTGAGGTCATCCGTAAAGCTTCCGGAGTGAGATATTTCTAAGTACGGGACCTTATGCTCAAGCTAAATTCACTCTCAAGCCTTCAATTCTAGCTTATCTATGTTGTTTAAGATCATCATGGGTCTCCTACATAAAGATCTTTGAATTAGCTTTCCAACGAACCTGGTTTCACCTAATTCCGATCTCGGACCAATGAGTTATGCTCGTTTTCGTTCAGCTTGTCTGTGCAGGCAAGCCATACGGCCAGCCACACGGACCGTGTGGCAGCAAACGGTCCGTGAGGATGAAGTTGGTCACTATTTTCTTGTCAAATTGTGTTCTAAGTGTGTCTCTTGCCTTGGTACCTTCATACGGACCATTGTACGATCCGTGTGACCCCAGACGGTCCGTTTACCGGACCGTGTGGTGATACCTGGTCCGGAAAAGCTTGCCTCCGAAAAATTTAAAGTCTGGGACCACGGTACAGTAAACGGTCCGTGTGACTCTACACGGACCGTGTACCGGCCCGTATGCCTCAGAAGGGCCAATTTTGGGGTCCGTCTCATTAATGGCATTTCGGTAATTTTGAATATTTTAAATGAAAATTTGGTCTTTTCCTAACCCTTCTAAGCCTCCTATATAAGCCTCTCACCCTCACACTTCAGCCATTTCTACTTCATTTCTCTCCCTCTCTCTAAATTCACTCCACCAAGACTTGCCAACATCTCTCTAGGACTTGTCAAGCTTAGGCTCTCAATTTGAAGTCCATCCTTCTTAGTGTTGTCTTCAACCAGGTATGTGGGGTTTGATTCTTGGTTCCTTTCAACCAAGAAGACCCAAATTCTTATTAAAACTAATTTGTAAACTTGTATACTTAAAATGTAAATTTTTAGTACTTGTTCTTAGTATTTTGAACCATGCATGTATTAGTTAAGGCTCCTTATCATGATTTAGGGTGGTTTTATGGAAATGAACTATTTGGATTATGGAATTATGAACTTGCATGTCCCTTTAATTATGTTTTATGCATGGGTGATGTTACTACCATTTTTACTAATTTTACTATGGATTTTCTAGTTTTTACCTCTTATTGCTACATTTGAATATACTCTACATTACCCATGCCATTCTTACATTTTGCATTGCATCATACTCATGGCATTGATATATGAAAATTTGGAAATGTGGGTTAAGCCCAAATTTTGTCCGAAAAGGAAACTATAATGTGAATTTTGGTAAGACATGGGATATGACAAGAAGGTGATCACCGGTATGTCTATGATTATGGCTCCTTGAGCATCTTGGGTGTTTACACCATCTTGTATCTTGGCTCTTTGAGCATCTTGGGTGTTTACACCATCTTGTATCTTGGCTCTTTGAGCATCTTGGGTGTTTACACCATCTTGTATCTTGGCTCCTTGAGCATCTTGGGTGTTTACACCATCTTGTATCTTGGCTCTTTGAGCACCTTGGGTGTTTACACCATCTTGTACTTGGCTCTTGGAGACTCTTGGGTGCTTGGCACCAATTTGGTATATGTGTAGATGAGTTATTCCTTGCATACGCATTATGGTCATAGATTGGGATTCGGCATTTGAGCCTACTTGTGCATTTAACATTTTGAAAAGGATTAATTGACTCCCTCTTTCTCTCGAAAGCATATGTATATATAAATATAAGTATTCTTGTGGGATGTGTACTTAGCACCGATGGATTGGGGGCGTTAGGGATATCCCCAAGGTCCCTCTCCCTTTCCTTGAACTATGTGCCTACATAGGGACGGATGTAATTCGTCTATCTGTATATGATTTCTGATTCTGTAAATCCTTCCGAAATGGGAGTCCCCGTGAGGAAGGTGGCCATCCACCAAAATGGGTGTCCCCATAAGGTGTGATGTGGATTACCTTTGGCAAGTAATCCTCTCCCTACCGGTGGGAGGTCCAAATCGGTCCAATTCATGTAATAGCTCGCATGGATTTGGTTGTCGGTTATAGTCCATCCCCGTTATATAGGAGCACTATTGCATTGCACGCATCACGCATTTCATGGCATCTTGTATATTAAATTTCTATTGTTATATATATTCCTTGTGTATTATGTGCTCTTGCCACTTAACATGATTATGCAGGTTCGGTAAGTCACGTACATTGCATACCCGCATACTTAGTACATTCAAAAGTACTAACGCATACTCTATGCCTACATGATTTTACCATGTAGGGACCGTGTGTTATGATCATCCGCCACTTGAAGGGTAGCTCGAATTCGGAGAGTTGATATTGTGGTGAGTCCTATATTCCAAGGACAAGCCACCTTCCTTCTACCTATGTTGTTACCTATTTATCTTCTTAGTTGAGGGTGAGCCCGGGACATGTCTTGGCCCCCGTCCCATCTTATGACTAGAGGCAAATGTTGGGCACTTGTAAAACTTTCTCATTTTGTTTAATTATAAATGAATGGATTCTTGAGATTTGATTTCCGTCATTTAGATATATGTGCTTAAATAATTTATTTTTAACCAATGATGTGGAAATTTGATACTTTGAGGCTTGTTTGGGGACTCTCGGGTCCCCATTCGCCGTGTCACATCTAGGCCCCGACCTCGGGTCGTGACAAAAGATGGTATCAGAGCACTAGGTTTATAAATGGTCCTCGGAGTCCAACATGCCGTGTCAAGTAGAGTCTTATTCATGGGTGTGAAGCGCGCCACATCTATGTGTAAGAGGCTACAAGGCGTTTTAGGAAATGTTTCACTTATCTTGACTCTAATCGTGCTATTGTGCGTGTCTTAAAATCCTTTGTCTCCATCCCTCCCTATCGAATAGGTAGAGTTACTTTGAGCTCATAATGCAAATATAGGAGAGGAAGGCGTTGTAGCGATCTTATGGATAGGTCCAAAAGGGAGTTAGTGAAGGATATGCATTGTTTGACATGCTTGCTCCTTTGGATATTCGAAGTTTTCTTTGGTTGGCTGGTTACAATGGAGTGGATCTCCGAGCATTGAAAAACTTGGCTGCGGAATAATGACATCATCTACCGGTAATTTGATATAGTCTGATAAGATTGACATCATGGACGTAATAGTCAAACGACAAACACAAATCAACATTAGTCATTCTTAAACTCACATTTAAAAATATTTTTTTTAAAGCATTCATGCTTTTACTTCTCGAACCTCCCATAATCACCCTAAACTAACTAAAAAAACTTGAAGTTCAAATCTTTCACTCTATTTTACGTAAACAAGAGAAAAATCGCAAATGAAAAAAAGGTTAGATCTTAAACCCATGTAAAAAAAGATTTCTTTTAGTTATTCAAATAAAATCTTCATTATTTTCTCACAGGCAACCCAGGTAAAGCAAAGTAGAAAATGCAAAACCAAACCTTCAAAGTTTTCTCTTTTGCAAGAAAAGATATGAAACCTCAGTTACGAGTTGTGCAATGGAGCTGTGCCAATGAAAGAGAGAAAATAGAGTTTCTAAACTATTTTTATTTTTATTACGTGTAAAACAAAATGTTTATTTCGTCAATATTTTTACTACTATTATTTTACGAATATCTGCAGAGCTCTCCTTATCATTGTTATGCGTTTGATAAATGGTAGGTGTGAAATGAGTTTCATATTATTTTATAAGTTACACAGACCCATTAATCTTAGATTTGTATTCAAAAATTTATTTAAATAATCTATTCAAAATTTGATAAAACTATGAAAAATATAATTCAGAAATCATAAATGGTATCAGAGCCTTATGTTTATAAATAGTCCTCGAAATCCAACATGCCGCATCAAGTAGAGTCCTATTCATAGCTGTGAAGTACACCATGACTATGAGTGGAAGCCTACGAAGACGTTCTAGAAATTGTCTCACTTCTTTTATCTTGTAATCTTTTCTTATTTTCAGCCATCATTTTTTTGTTTCCTAATAAAATTAGCAGAAACTTGCACAATTAACATCAGTAAAATAATTTTTTCTTTTCACAAAATTGTGATATAAAACCTGAGTAAGTAGTGAAAATTGAAGGAGAAGTGTTGGTTAAGTTTGAAAATTAAAAAAGGTGACAAGTTTGACTTTGACCGATCAAGCTTGTCATTAATTAAAAATTAAGTGGGATTAAGTTAATGAAGGGTTAAAGTGTATATTTTAAAAACTTTTGGAACCATTTGTAACAAAAAAATTTATAAGTAAAAAAAAAATTATAAGTTAAAAAAAAAATCATCCGCGACATTTCGGACCGTCCGCGACTTGTCCGCGACGCCCCCACGATGCGGACATGTCGCGGAGGGTCACTGTTTTCGGGGCCAATTTTTTTTGGAATTTGAGCTACGGGCCCCGAAAAATTCACCGAACAATGCCAATAGCTGAAAAACATCAACACCACTTAGTCCCAACATAAAAATTTCAATATTGAACGACGAATTACCAGGAATCGGTGATGCACAGGAATTGTGCAGCAGCTACTGTAAAGGTCGTAGCAGTTGCTGTGAATTGTGCAACAATTGTTGTATTATTCTCAACAACTGCTGGACCCTACTTTTAATTTTTCGTTAGTAGCTATAGCAAGTTGACTATAAGTTGATGGTATCAGCATATGTAGTGATAAATTGAGTTTTGTTACTCCAATTTCAAATAAAACGCTAAATTTATGAGTGATTGTAAGGACCCAGAATTTTGTACGACCTCAAGAAAGCATGAAAATTGATTTCGGAAAAGTTTTGGACCAAGGTGGCACTTCATGGGAGCCATCACGGCCGTGAGGTTATCCGTAAAGCTTCCGGAGTGAGATATTTCTAAGTACGGGACCTTATGCTCAAGCTAAATTCACTCTCAAGCCTTCAATTCTAGCTTATCTATGTTGTTTAAGATCATCATGGGTCTCCTACATCAAATCAAGTTCAAAGGAATTCCCTTGGCTATATTATTCTCAAGTGCCGATAGATGGGCCAATTTTAAATAGGAATATCTCTTATATCAAAATGAACTGGGTGGCCCATAACATATCAAATCGAAGCCCTTTGAATTATCTTTCCAACGCATCCGGTCTCACCTCATTCCGAGTTTGGAGCAAGACGTTACGCCCTTTTTCGTAAAACCTGTCTGGGCCAGACGGGAGCCTTCACGGGCCGTGAAAAGCTTCACGGACCGTGAAGCTAACCGTGTCAAGGCCCTTGTGAAATTTAAGGATCCATTTTATTGAGGTGTTTTTGATATTTTGGTTCATCCCCAAGGCTTTTTATGACCTTTGAAACTCCTTTTTACATTCCTAAACTTCTCCGACACTAATCCTAAAGGTTCTTCATATGATTCGGTAGAAGGGTCAACTTTAAATGGTCATATCACTAAGCACAAAACGAATTAGGTGTCCTACAATATATCAAATTAAAGATCTTTGAATTAGCTTTCCAACGAACCTGGTTTCACCTAATTCCAAGCTCGGACCAAGGAGTTATGCTTGTTTTCGTTCAGCCTGTCTGTGCAGGCAAGCCATACGGCCAGCCACACGGACCGTGTGGCAGCAAACGGTCCGTGAGGCTGAAGTCATGATCGATTTTCTTGCCAAATTGTGTTCTAAGTGTGTCTCTTGCCTTGGTACCTTCATACGGACCATTGTACGGTCCGTGTGACCCCAGACGGTCTGTTTACCGGACCGTGTGGTGATACTTGGTCCGGAAAATCTTGCCTCCGAAAAATTGAAGTCTGGGACCACGGTACAGTAAACGGTCCGTGTGACTCTACACGGACCGTGTACCGGCCCGTATGCCTCAGACGGGCCAATTTTGGGGTCCGTCTCATTAATGGCATTTCAGTAATTTTGAATATTTGAAATGAAAATTTGGTCTTTTCCCAACCCTCCTAAGCCTCCTATATAAGCCTCTCACCCTCACACTTCAGCCATTTCTACTTCATTTATCTCCCTCTCTCTAAATTCACTCCACCAAGACTTGCCAACATCTCTCTAGGACTTGTCAAGCTTAGGCTCTCAATTTGGAGTCCATCCTCTCCTCAAGTTCATGCTCAAGATATAGGTATGTGGGTTTTGATTCTTGGCCTCTTTCAACCAAGAAGACCCAAAGTTCCTTTCAAACTAATTTATGAATTTATCTACTTAAAATGTGAATTTTACTATTTGATCTTAGTACCTTTGAAAAATGCATGTGTTGTACAATATTCCGAATTTTGAGATATGTTAAGTTCCTCTATGATGCACCATCTTGACTTATGAAACTATGAACATGCATGTCCCTTTAAAGATGATATTATGCATGGGTGATTTATACTACTAATTTCATATGAATTTTATTGTGAATTTCCTAGACTTCATATTATATTGCTAATTTTAGTTTTACTCTATATTACCCATGTTCATTCACACATCACTCATGCATATGCATTCATGATGTTGGTTTGTATGAAAATTATGGTTATGAACAAGAATTGAGTGAGAATATATGAACACAAGCATGATATAAGTTGAACACCATTATGACATGAATTAATAGTACTATGAACTTGACTTCTACATGAATACGAATTATATGGGTATGTATATGATGTGACATCTTGCATGAGTATGTAATTACATGGGTGTATTGATGAGGACGGGCACAACCCTCCCTTTACACAAGGCATAGATGAGGATAGGTACAACCTTCCCTATGCACATGTATGTATGAGCTAAGCGTGTATTGATGAGGACGGGCACAACCCTCCCTTTACACAAGGCATAGATGAGGATAGGTACAACCTTCCCTATGCATATGGTTATGTAATGAGCTACATGTGTATTGATGAGGATGGGTACAACCCTCCCTTTACACAATTCAAGTAAGGAGTGATTCCTTGAGTGCTAGTATTTGTGGGTTATGGCTACTCTATTATATGGCATTTCGTGCAGGTTAACATCATTTTCCTTTCATGTTGCATGCCCGCATACTTAGTACATTCAAACGTACTAACGCATACTCTATGCCTACATGATTTTACCATGTAGGGACCGTGTGTTATGATCATCCACCACTTGAAGGGTAGCTCGAATTCGGAGAGTTGATATTGTGGTGATTCCTATATTCCAAGGACAAGCCACTTTCCTTCTACCTATGTTGTTACCTATTTATCTTCTTAGTTGAGGGTGAGCCCGGGACATGTCTTGGCCCCCGTCCCATCTTATGACTAGAGGCAAATGTTGGGCACTTGTAAAACTTTCTCATTTTGTTTAATTATAAATGAATGGATTCTTGAGATTTGATTTTCGTCATTTAGATATATGTGCTTAACTAATTTATTTTGAACCAATGATGTGGAAATTTGATACTTTGAGGCTTGTTTGGGGACTCTCGGGTCCCCATTCGCCGTGTCACATCTAGACCCCGACCTCGGGTCGTGACAGTGATCTTATACATTGACGTGGCGATCGCACAAGTAATATACAATCTATTGAGCAATTGCATATGTAAGTGATTGTGACTAACTAAATTGAGTATTAGTTGGTTGCGTGAATATGTTTTATAATATATTAGTAGTGATCTAATGCGTTGAGGTGGAATCAATAGTGATCTTATACATTGAGATAGTACTTACACAAGTAATACGATCGCAGTTCTAAATCACACTTATTTCAGTGGCTTTTTTCATTAATTAGTCTATTTGATCATGGTTATGGTTGAATATAACGATTTTAGTCCAATTCAACACTAGAACTAACTCGATGGTAAACATTTTGTTTGAATTTGTTGAAGCAAGTTGGCAAGTTGTTGGATTATTCTCAGCAGTTGCTGGGAATTGTGCAGCAGCTGCTGTAAAGGTCGTAGCAGTTGCTGGAAATTGTGCAGCAGTTGCTGTATTATTCTCAGCAATTGCTGGACCTACTTTTGATTTTTCGTTAGTAGCTATAGCAAGTTGACTATAAGTTGATGGTATCAACCATATGTAGTGATAAATTGTGTTTTGTTACTCCTATTTCAAATAAAACGCTAAATTCAAGAGTGATCTTATACATTGATGTGGCGATTGCACAAGTAATATACAATCTATTGAGCAATTGCATATGTAAGTGATGGTGACTAAGTAAATTGACTATTAGTCGGTTGCGTCATTATGTTTTATAATATATTTGTAGTAATCTTATGCGTTGAGATGGAATCAGTAGTGATCTTATACATTGAGATAGTACTTACACAAGTAATACGATCGCAGTTCTAAATCACACTTATTTCAGTGGCTTTTTTCATTAATTAGTCCATTTGATCATGGTTATGGATGAATATAGCGATTTTAGTCCAATTCAACACTAGAAATAATTCGATAGTAAACATTTTGTTTGAATTTGTTGAAGCAAGTTGGCAAGTTGCTGGATTATTCTCAGCAGTTGCTGGGAATTGTGCAGCAGATGTTGTAAAAGTCGTAGCAGTTGCTGGAAATTGTGCAGCAGTTGCTGTATTATTCTCAGCAATTGCTGGACCCTACTTTTGATTTTTTGTTAGTTGCTATACCAAGTTGATTATAAGTTGATGGTGTCAGCCATATGTAGTGATAAATTGAGTTTTGTTACTCCTATTTCAAATACGCTAAATTCAAGAGTGATCTTATACATTGACATGACGATTGCACAAGTAATATACAATCTATTGAGCAATTGCATATGTAAGTGATGGTGACTAAGTAAATTGACTATTAGTTGGTTGCGTCAATATGTTTTATAATATATTAGTAGTGATCTTATGCGTTGAGGTGGAATCAGTAGTGATCTTATACATTGAGATAGTACTTACACAAGTATTACGACCGCAGTTCTAAATCACACTTATTTCAGTGGTTTTTTCCATTAATTAGTCCATTTGATCATGGTTATGGATGAATATAGCGATTTTAGTCCAATTCAACACTAGAAATACTCGATGGTAAATATTTTGTTTGAATTTGTTGTAACAAGTT
Source organism: Solanum rostratum (assembly GCA_029948455.1). NCBI lineage: Eukaryota > Viridiplantae > Streptophyta > Magnoliopsida > Solanales > Solanaceae > Solanum > Solanum rostratum. The sequence continues at coordinate 5,184,260 of CM057048.1, forward strand.
GGCAAGTTGCTGGATTATTCTCAGTAGTTGCTTGGAATTGCTGCACTCAGCCCAACAGCTGCTGCATCCCAGTCCAGCAGCTGTTGCGTCTTCCCTGAAATGGCTTAACAATGAAGATGTGGCAACAATGGCGGAAACATCAACAAAAACACAAAATCCAAATAAATAGCACCACATACACTTTTGTCAGTCATAATAATGATTAAAACTTACCTTTAAAGTAATTTAGAAGGCTACCCGAACAAATGCCCAAAAAAATTTGATTTTTTCCTCCAAAATTTGAAGCTCAAATCTTGTGTTGGAAAAATAGTGACAAGAAGAAGAAGAAGAAGAAGAAGAAGAAGAAGAAGAAGAAGAACAACAACAACAACAACAACAACAACAACAACAACAAGAAGAAGAAGAACAACAACAACAAGAAGAAGAAAACAAGATGAAAATGGGGAAAAAAGTCGCAGGAAAGATTGGGGGGGGGGGGGGGGGTCGTTGGGGATTTTGGGGTGGAGGGGGTAATTAGGGTTTTTTTTTGGGTGGGTTAAAGTGTATAAAAATAAACTTGGGGACTTTTTTGAAAATAGTCCAACATCATTAACTATTAATTATAATTTTGTCACCTACACTTAATATTAAAACTTGTGTCACTTTTTTTTAATTTTGAAACTATTTTGTAACCTATAATTAAAAGGCCCGGGTAAGTAATATGGAAGGTGAAACCTGCAAATACTTTAATTATCTAACTTTCATTTACAGTGATATCCATTTGGCGGCTGCTTTTCAGCAAATTGTTGGAATTTTTTTTTTAAAAAAAATAAAATAATTTGGTTGGAATAACTCTTAAATTAATAAGCCAATTTAATCAACAAAATAGTTTTCCTTGTTCTGTGTGTGTGTGTGTGTTTTTTTAACAAAAGAAAATCAATCACTTAAAAAGAAGATTGATTCTCATAAATGAGCATTTAATTTTTGTCTACAAAGTTGTTTTTGTCTCTGCGGATTGGGCACTGGTTGAACTGGCTGTAAAAGGTTTTCTATTTTTGTAAAAGGGGTGAAATCACTTTGTCCTTTTTATTTTGTTTTTAAGCTTGAAAAATGAAACCTTTTAACAAATAGGAAACCTTTTATTTTGTTTTCTATTTTGTTCTTTTCTCTTTGTTTTTAAGCTCGTAAAAGGTGTTCATTTTTACTTTGTCACTATTTCACTTATTAAGGTTAAACTATATGAATTTTGACCAATATTTTAATATTTATTTTTCATCATATTAATATAAAAATAATTACAACTTATAGTATTTCTCGTATATACTTTAATTATCTACCTTTCATTTAATGTGATATCCATTTGACGGCTGTTTTTTAGCAAAGTGTTGAAAATTTTCTTTTTAAAAAAATAAAATAATTCGGTTGGAGAGAATGTAAAATTCAAAGAAAAAAATGATTAAGTACACCACTTTATATATTTATTCCATACATATTATTTATATATCCATTTCATACAAAATCTTTGAAACCCATTTTAATACCAAATAATGCATACGTTAAGAACCTATCACAAATATCAATTAGTGCATGCAATGGGTATATAAACTGATTTCAAATTAATAGGCTAAACTAAGTTATGAATATCAAATTTTTATATTAGTTCTAACTTTCTATATGCTAATAAAATTTTCATTGCATAGTGTGGTGACCAATCTTATTGCAAATAAGTATAAATCCATAATTCAAAGGTACAATTAATATGGATGCAAAACTACAATCTTCCTATCAAAATCAAATCAACTTATAAGTAATATTTTGTGTATATTAATATATATGTAAATGAACTTCAATTATTCATATCTATTTTGGAAAATTGATTTAGTGTTCAATAAAATATAGGAATAAGCACCAATTTTGTTGTTTTTAGCATAAAGTGAAAATCAAAAGAAAAAAATAAAATAAAAAAATCACTTACAAGTCACTTCAATAAAATGAGAAAATTGAAACAAATGTGGTTGAATAATTTTCTTTAAAATCCAGAGAGAATCACAAAATTCACCAGATTCTCTTAAATTTTTAATTTTTCTATAGAATAGCGTATGACGATAAGAGCAAATATTCTAATAAGTATTATTTCTCTCAGTACTCAAAATTTAATATATAAATTTAATAATTAATGGAGATATATGTTTAAATGACCTCCACCTTTTACTACAAAAATTTAGGGATATCCACCTATTGTAATAATCTGTGTTAATCCCTCTACTGTAATAATCTGTATAATGACATATGGAGAGGGGTTATAGAAGAACATGGAGATAATAATATTGAGAGAGAAAAATTTTGATTAATGAGTATATACAGGGAAAGTGTGTAACTTGAAAATAAATTCCTTAATTATAGTAAGGAATTTGTAACAAATTTAGAACAAAGACACGCCTCGTCTAACATCATGCCAAGTGACAACATAGGATTATCACATGTGTTAATTTTTAGGATAAATTAATTAAGTTAGGTGTTAATTAGTTATTATTTTTCTTTAATTTTTTTTTAAAAATTTGGTAGTTAATTATAAATTTTCAGTTTTTTTTTTTTTCAGTAATTTACTTTTTACAATTTTTTTAAACTTTATATCATGACTTTAATTTAAATTTTGTGCACTGGGAGTGTATAAGATATTTTACACCATCAAGTAAATTAAATAATTAAAGTCAAAGTTATATAACTTTTTTATTTGCCTTTTTTGTTTCCATTTCAGTTTATAATTTAACTTATACATTATTTTAAAAAAAAATAGAGTCAAATGTCAAACTAAACACAATTCTAACCGTTAATAAGTCCCAAGTATGTTTGGCCAGTAATGTAATAATATACATACATCAATTTAGACTGATCAACTACAAATTTGAGACTGATCGATGTTGAAGAAAATATAAGGTGTTAATAGTTATCTTACGAATAACACAGTTATTGTTATATTTAATTAACTCAAGTCTTCCCCTTCTCTTATATTTAATTGACTCAAGTCTTTACACTTATAATATTATGATAATAAATAAGAGGTCAAGAATCTTAGAAAGTAAAAAAAAAATTTATTGATATCCTCATTATATTCATGTACTTGTACAGCAACAACAACAACATACCCAGTCGAATCCCACAAGTGGGGTCTGGGAAAGGTAGAATGTACGCAGACCTTGCCACTACCTCATAGAGGAAGAGAGGTTGTTATATTCATGTACTTCGTACATTCTCATTATATTTATCTATTGCTTATGGAATATTAGATTTAAGTTAGTGTCAGTTTTACATTTTCAATGTTTTTATATGTATTTCAAGTGTTCATTCATTTGTTGGGTACAGTTTATTATATTTGAAGTTTATTCTGATAATAAAAGTTGTTAATATGAAATAATTAGAGTTTTAGAAGTTGACTGATTTCTTGAGTCTACAATGTATACAAAAATGAAGAATATTCAAACCTAGCTACAATTTTTAGATGGGGAGTATTTTCTTATGAGAATTCAATAATAGCAGAACAAGTAATTTTATTTTATTTTATTTCAATTGTCTATATATTATATTTTACATTGCGTAAATCACTTAATTAGTGAAATATGAACACTAAAGTGAACAATTGCAATATTACACCTGCTACATAAGCGATCCACAAAATAAATTTTGATATATAGTCAATGCTTTTTAGAAGTAATTTATGCGTCATATATGAAGACCTCACAATATCTACTACTAAATATATATTATTTTTACTATAGGTTAAAATGCTAATTGAAAAAAAAAATCCCTAATAAAATAAACAAGACATAACACAAAGAAGAAAATGTGAATAATGTGACGACATTTATGTGATGGATTAATTTGAAAAAAAAAATAAAATGAAGAAAATAACAAAAAAATTATTAATAAATTTAGATGATAGTGAAAATTTATTGAAGCCATATTATTTTATATGTTCAATCAAATTCGATCATAATATATGATTAATATTTTTAATATCAATTGCGCATCATGTGGATACTATACCAGTACTAGTATATATAACTAAAAGAAAGAAAGTCTAGCTTGAGATCATGCCAAACGGCTGCATTAGATCAAGACATGTGTTAGTTTTAGAGCAAATTAGTTAAGTTAGGCAAAATTGAATTTTTGACACCTTTTCTTTAAATTCAATTTTTGAGAAAGAATTCAAATCTATCTTTAATAAATAAAACTGAAAATTCAATTTTTACAGCGATAACTAAAATATTTAATTTTAATAAAATAATAATAATTGAGTTTCAAATTACATAATCTAGCTCGTGCAATACTTCTTCTTCTTTATTATTAATTATTATTACTATTATTTTTGGCAATGCACTACCGTGACGCTTTTTTAATTAGAAGTTGTCAAATTTTTAAAAGTACAAATTTAAACTAATAGATATGTTAATTAATTGAAACATCAAATTATGTAAAAAGAAATTAAATATGCAAATTGCTCATTATAAAAAAAAATAAACATGAAATTGAAAAGAATTAAATATAAAAATTGGGTAGTTAAAAATACTAAATACAAAAAATTTAGGAGATAAAAAATGCCGAATAAATAAAAACTAAAATAAAAAACTAAAATCAACAGCAAAAGTCCACATTTATAACTTCCCATTTTCCTCACTTCACTCTTCCATTATCCCACGCAACTAATTTTTTCAAAAATATTGAAAACATGAAATAAATGAAACTTAGAAATATTAAAAGTTAAAAAAATATATGATTATTATTTTTTTTTTAAATATTGTAAACACGGAATAAATGAAACTTAGGAATATTTAAGATTAAAATATGATATAAATAATTGATTTTTTAAAAAAAAAATTAAAAAATTGATATAAAAAATTAGAACCTAAATGAAATCAACGTAGAAAACACACATGCACGATAGACTTTCTTTTTAAATTGAAAAATTAAAATCAGTTTTTTTTAATTGTAACTGATCCTAATTTATTATGCCTCCTCCTTCATAGCAACCACGTTCATGCCTCCCTAATAGCATATATATTAACAGAAAAATTGTATAACAAAGAACATTTTTTATCTCCTCCTTAATAAGTTAATTTTTTTAATTTAAAATCATCAGTAACTGTTCAATACAGTTTTAAAATTTATCAATATATAAAAATTATTTCTTTTAAAATATTACAATCCGTTCAACTTTTTTACACAACAAAGATCTGTAGAAATTTAATGTTCTTTTTTGTGAACAGTAAATAAAAAAACTGTACAAGTCATTGGTGGCTCATTATCCTAATTCTTGTTGCTGTATTATTGTAGCATTAGTAGATATTTAATGTTCTTTTTTGTGAACAGTTATTTCTTTGTGGTTCATGTTCATGTTAAGCTACTGGTTAAATAGGAATTAGACTAAAATACTTTTTATCCTTACCGATCAAATCTAATGCAATGTATCCAATCATTGTTATGAGACAAATACTAACACATTTGAAATTCTGATATACTTTGATCGATGGTCAATAAACTGTTGAAAAATAGCGTTATAACTTTGTTGATGTGTTACTATGTTTGATATGATCTCTTGAATTTTATTATATGTGATTTTCATTTTGTCCATCCAAGCATGACACAACACTCTACTTTGCAGTTGAACCATCTCATAAGATTTTTCATATTTTAAATTTTAAAAAAACTCTATTATATTTATTTAGCACTAAAAAGAATACTGAAAATGATGAACAATGAAATGATAGAAAATAAGGAGAAAAATAAAATTATTTACAATAAGCTTAATGTTTTCTTAATTTCTTAAAATTATGGGTTATTAGATATATTGCATTGAGAAACAAGAAGTCATAACGTGGCTGGCCAAATTTTTAAGAGGTAAAAATTCAAAAATGCTATATTAAAAAAAAGAAAAGATTGAGGGATTAAGTTATTGAGAGTAAATAATTATTTTGAGTAGCAAAACTTATTTTTAAGATTAAGAAGAAAAAAAGGCAGTACTCTTTTCAAAATAATTTTTTTAAAAAAATACATTTATAAAACACTTAAAAAAAATTAATTTCAATACTAATTGTTTCTCAAGAAAAATATTTAACAATTTTACAAATATATAGGTTTTGTTTTTATCAATTAAAAATTTTACAAAATAAGATTACAAATTATTTTGCATTGTATTAGTTTTTAACACTACGATAACAAAAAAATATATTAAGTTTGCTATATATAATTTTCTATCGTAACAAAACACAAAATCTTAATATGTTTGAAAAAAATAATGATGAAGAGAATATTTAAACTAAACACATTTCAAAATTTTATTACATTTGAAATTCATTACATTAATAATATTAATTTTTTTTAATTAAAGAATGTGTGGTTAATAATATTGAATTCTAACTATATAAAATTCTCATCTTTGAAACTTGATAACAGCGTAATATATATGCAAATAAGCTCGAAATTTGAAAAATTAAAATAATAAATATGAAAATTAATAATAATTAGATACTATTTACAAAAAAATTAATTAGTTAAAAACACCTAATAACTTTTAACAAAAATTTCGTGTGATTTTAGGGTTTGTTGCTCCAGCTATGTCGTTGCCATGTGATTGTGGAAAGGACGAGAAGGAGTCTCCGCCGGAGAAGAAATTGAAACTGGAGGCGGAGGCTGATGACGAGATGGGATGTGATTTGAAGGTCGAGGATGGAGCCCAAAAGGAGAATGAAGAACCGCTCGAGTATGATTCGGATGATTGGGAGACTTGGCCAAATAGGGATGTTGTTATCAAGTACTTTGAACAGATATACGAGAGCGATGTACGTTCATTCCTTTTACTTATTCCGTAATTGTTTCCATTAGCTGCCTCCATAAATTTGTTATATATTTTGTCTAAGCCAATTGTCTAATCTACTATACCGACTCTTAAATTGTGACAATTCTTGTAAACAACCTGTTTATTCCTCAAAAATTAACTATAACTGCTGGAATTGAATTAAGATCATGTGTTTCGAGCTACGCGATAGTGTTCATCATGCCATGCAAATGCTCGTCTGTTATGCCCGAGCTAATGTAATATTTTAGTCCGTATAGTTGCTGAGACAGAGCACTGAAAGAAAAGATGTGCAATTGATCCAGCTGGGGTATTTTTGGCCTCAGTCCATGTCTGATTGGTGTTGTTTTCCTGCTCTAATAGCTGCTGCCCAGTGTTTGTTATTTTGGCCATTTTCACCTGTTCGACGGTAGTCGTCACTGTGGCCTCTTTCTCCTCTTTGTTTCCAACCTCACTCTCCTGAATAGGCACTGTGGTTGTCCCCTGCACTTGTGACTGGGTTGTCTTGTCTTGTTGGACAGGCACTATGCTTGCTGTCGAGCTCTTAGCTTGTTGTTTGATCCACGCTCCCTTAGCATTTAGCTTGTTCTGTTGGTTTCTTGGCTTCAATGGCAGGACATGAGTGTCCTAATATTAGACATTTGATGCAGTGAGTTGGTTTCCACTCATAGTAAATAGGCTGCTCAAACACCTGACCACTAGGATCTTGCACCTTCACTTTACTAGGCAATTCATACGTGACATCCATTTCCACTAGAATCCTAGCATAGGGGATCTGGTCGACAAGGGATGTGCACTCATCCACCTATAAAGGACGCCCCAATCCACTTCGAATTCTGCTTAGGGCATTCTTGCCCCAACAATTTAACGGCAGATTAAGGTGTTTAACCCATAGAGGAATCAGCCGCAACACCTCATTGTTGAAACTAAAATCAGGGCTCCATGCTTTCACAATAATTGGTCTATTGTTCATCATGTGTGGGCCTGAGTATAGTACTTCATTCCTATCTTCAATACTAGTACACCAGAAAAGGCGATGTACAGCACCAAGTCAAATAGATGCTTATTATTTATATAAGCACTACAACTTGTATTTCATGATTAGTGAAGATTATCAAAAAGAATGTTGTAGCTGATATAAAGTGACATTAAGATCTAGAAGATATCATTAGTTTACTTTGAATAATTTTTTGCCTTTCCTATATGAAATGAAGGGTATTGTAAATGGGATCCTGATGAAAGAAGAAATTGAGTGGGGAACCTGAAGAGTAGTATTTAAAAGTCAAACACCTTCCTTCTGGGGCAGTTACATTGTGACACATATCAGTCCAAAAAACAAACTAATGCGCATGTAAGATGCTATAGGTTTTCCAGATATTAAATAGATTTTCTTGCGTGGGTATACCAGGTGATGTAAACATAGGTTTACATTTTCTTGCATGGGTCTACTTTACATTTGCATCATAGTGCCCATTAATGAATTATTCATTTATATGTGGCTGGCTCGACATGAGGATACCAGGTGATATAAACATAGGTTTCCTGATTTCTATCTTTTCCTCTTTATTGTTTTTATTCTTTATGTTGAATGTGCTTTTTTTTTTAATGGATTAGGAGGGGATAGTGTAGGGTTTCAATATCTGTGGATCATCGATCCTTTTTTCCTATATCACATTTGTTTACACCAGATAATGTGTAAAATATATCCAGTAAAAATGCATGTTAGGTGTACTTAGTTCTGTGGCACTGCACTCTATGAATTAAGATGGTGAATCATTCCCACTACCTAGTCATCAGATGTGAACTGGATCTCTTTTGCAGTGTTTGCAAGAGCACTGTTTAAAAAGGCATTAGACAGGGTCACATGGCCTAATTGCATTTTGAAGTTACTTCTTTTCTTCTATGTTGGAAGTTCACTGTGCTTGCTTTTCATATTATTTTGTACATTTTTTGCTATATTAACACTTAAAACCTAATGGGTAATACTAATTTACGGTGCACTAACTCGGTTTTCCTGAGTAAATGGGAAAATGAATTCAATACTAGCTGGAATTGAAGTTGCAAAGACTATAGCAGTCGAGCCGAGGATCTTTCATAAACAACCTCTCTACCTTTGTACTCTGTTAAATTATGCCTTAAAATATTAAACTTTTGACCCTGTTGCAGTTCTCACCTGTTTATTTGTATGTATCTTAACAGGGTTTTGACATTGATGAATACCCGGGGGGGTCCCTGTATACTCCCATCTACCCCATTCAAGGATTTGAAGTATTTCCGGAGTTTGTGGATGAGATCAAGGGTTATGCTTCATTGGGAATCAAGAAATACTTTAATGATGATGTACGATCTATTCCTTGTTATTTGCCCCTTTTTTGTTGTGCTATGTATTGACTTTTAGGTATAATTAACTGCAGGGAAAGGAACGCCCTGTTACACAGATTTTGAGGCTAAATGCAGGTGGTCCTCGTGACTTCGCCTACTATATCACCTTCAAAATTGATAACGAGGGGAAAGAGGAAACTTTTCAAGTTAAGGTGGAACTCACGATTGAGAAGGAAATAAAAGTTCCAATTTGCAGGCGGAAGGAGTAATTTGTTTCTGAAATACCCGTGTGTTATGGAAAAAACTATGCACTCTATAAGTAGAGCTATATAGTATAGTTGGTTCTCTTATCTGCCATTGACATGTTTATTGTCAATGTCTACAGTATTTATTATATGTTTGACTTGTAATGGCTTCCATGTTTGTGACTACGATGCAGTGCTTTTTATTTTTCCTTTTATAAGGACAATTCAATTTCCCTTCAAGGTTCGACCAATTATAGTGAATGACAACTAAATTTTGAGTGAATGGTTGTTGATGATTTGACACAATTAGCTCCTTCAAACTTGGGCAATTATGTTCTTATACATTAACTTTAACTTCTGATATAAAAAAAAAGGTTGACAATCCCTAAAAATAATGATATATTTTTATTTTATTGCATTTGAAACTCATTATATTAATAATATTATTGAATATGTTTTTAATTAAAGAATGCGTCAATAATATTGAATTTTAACTATATAAAATTTTCATAGCGTAACATATATGCAAATAAGCTCGAAATTTGAAAAATTAAAATGTGACTTTTGATATCATTTTGTAAATGTTTGAGTACACATTAATTTATTGCAAAACATAAAAATATGAAAATTAATAATAATTAGATACTATTTACAAAAAAAATTAATTAGTTAAAAACACCTAATAACTTTTAACGAAAATTTCATTCGATTTCAGGGTTTGTCGCTCCAGCTATGTCGTTGCCGTGTGCTTGTGGAAGGGACGAGAAGGAGTCTCCGCCGGAGAAGAAATTGAAACTGGAGGCGGAGGCTGATGATGAGATGAGATGTGATTTGAAGGTCGAGGATGGAGCCCAAAACAAGGATGAAGAAGCGCTCGAGTATGATTCGGATGATTGGGAGACTTGGCCAAATAGGGATGTTGTTATCAAGTACTTTGAACAGATATACGAGAGCGATGTACGTTCATTCCTTTTACTTATTCCGTAATTGTTTCCATTAGCTGCCTCCATAAATTTGTTATATATTTTGTCTAAGCCAATTGTTTAATCTACTATGCCGACTCTTAAATTGTGACAATTCTTGTAAACAACCTGTTTATTCCTCAAAAATTAACTATTACTGCTGGAATTGAATTAAGATCATGTGTTCCGAGCTACGCGATAGTGTTCATCATGCCATGCAAATGCTCGTACGTTATGCCCGAGCTAATGTATTTTAGTCTGTATAGTTGCTGAGACAGAGCACTGAAAGAAAAGATGTGCAATTGACTCATCTTCAGAATACTGTGATAGGGACTACTCGCTTTATACTTTGGATTCTCTCAGCTGGGGTATTTTTGGCCTCAGTCCATGTCTGATTGGTGTTGATTTCCTGCTCTAATAGCTGCTGCCCAGTGTTTGTTATTTTGGCCATTTTCACCTGTTCGACGGTAGTCGTCACTGTGGCCTCTTTCTCCTCTTTGTTTCCAACCTCACTCTGGCCAAACGCCTTCCTTCTGGGGCAGTTATTTTGGCCAAACGCCTTCCTTCTGGGGCAGTTACATTGTGACACATTTCAGTCCAAAAAACGAACTAATGCGCATGTAAGATGCTTTAGGTTCTCCAGAGATTAAATAGATTTTCTAGCGTGGGTATACCAGGTGATGTAAACATAGGTTTACATTTTTCTTGCATGGGTCTACTTTACATTTGCATCATAGGTCTACTTTACCTAATGGGTAATACTAATTTACGGTGCACTAACTCGGTTTTCCCGAGTAAATGGGAAAATGAATTCAATACTAGCTGGAATTGAAGTTGCAAAGACTATAGCAGTCGAGCCGAGGATCTTTCATAAACCACCTCTCTACCGTTGTACTCTGTTAAATTATGCCCTAAAATATTAAACTTTTGACCCTGTTGCTATTCTCACCTGTTTATTTGTATGTATCTTACAGGGTTTTGACATTGATGAATACCCGGGGGGGTCCTTGTATACTCCCATCTACCCCATTCGAGGATTTGAAGTATTTCCTGAGTTTGTGGATGAGATCAAGGGTTATGCTTCATTGGCAATCAAGAAATACTTTAATGATGATGTACGATCTATTCCTTGTTATTTGCCCCTTTTTTGTTGTGCTATGTATTCACTTTTAGGTATAATTAACTGCAGGGAAAGGAACGCCCTGTTACACAGATTTTGAGGCTAAATGCAGGTGGTCCTCGTGACTTCACCTACTATATCACCTTCAAAATTGATAATGAGGGGAAAGAGGAAACTTTTCAAGCTAAGGTGGAACTCACGATTGAGAAGGAAATAAAAGTTCCAATTTGCAGGCGGAAGGAGTAATTTGTTTCTGAAATACCCGTGTGTTATGGAAAAAACTATGCTCTCTATAAGTAGAGCTATATAGTATAGTTGATTCTCTTATCTGCCATTGACATGTTTATTGTCAATGTCTACAGTATTTATTATATGTTTGACTTGTATAATTTTGCTGATTTTAAGTTTTTTTATGTATAATATAGTTGCTGAGACAGAGCACTGAAAGAAAAGGTGTGCAATTGACTCATCTTCAGTCTCACAAAGAGGGCAAACTGGACTTACATTCATACCCCATCAGATCAATCTATCTTTACTGTATAGCTTTCCATGGGCTACTAGTAGCATAATAAACAACCATTTAGGAGCTTATGGTGTATTGCATATTCCTCCAACTCACCTTTGGAAACACTCCTTGCACTTTCTGATACATCTTTTTGATAGAGAAAAATTGTCGCCTTAGAAGCATTACATTGGTATATCCAGCAGTAGCCATATAGCCTTGGGCCTTGAAAATCTTCTGAACAAGCCATGATGCTTGTTTTGTATTGGCCTCTTCCATTGCACCACCTCTTATATAAGAACATATGAACCCATTTAACTTGTCTTTCTTGTGACTCAGATTCCACAAAAGTTTGCACATTGCGGCTTTATTCCAAGCAGATATGTTAAGTAGATTAACTCCACCAGCAGTCATAGGCATGCAGAGCTTTTCCCATGCCTACAAAGCTTTTTTTGATACCTCCACTCCACCTGTCCATATAGGTTCTGTAGATTCTTTCAATAGCTTGAATCAACTTCTTTGGGAGTAAGAAAATTTGAGACCAGTAAACTTGGATAGAGAATAGGACACTCTTCAACTGCTGCACTCTCCCAGCATAGGAGAGAAACTTTGAAGTCCAACAAGTGACACTACCAATCATTTTCTCAATGAGCCTTTTAGTGCTTAGGGGCACCCCTAAATATTTAAAAGGAAGTTCTCCTTTTGAGAAACCTATCATATCAATTATCTGCTCCTGTATTTGGCTGTGGGACACCACCAAAATAAATAGAGCTCTTGTGTGGATTTGCAACAAGACCAGAAGCTATCCCAAGTGGATTATGCTTAGTTTAGCACACTTCGGATGGAACTTAAACTATGGATTCTCTTTTAGCTTCTTCAATAATCTGCTTAGGTACCCATTGTTAGAACAACAAGAAAGGGTGACAATGGATCTCCCTGTTTGAGTCCTCTTTTAGCATCAAAAGGGATAGTAGGTTGTCCATTTCCAGTGATAGAATAAGTAACAGAGGTTAGGTAGCACATGATCCAGCCTATAAACTGCTCAGGAAAGTTGAGACATTGAAGCAGTTGTTCCAAATAAGCCCATTCAACTGAGTCATAGGCTTTTCTCATATCTATCTTTAGCATGTACCCAGGAGAGATCCCCTTCCTAGTGTAACCTTTAACGAGTTCATGACTTAAGATTATATTGTCTGAAATAATCCTCCCTGGCACAAAATCTGCCTGACTAGCATCCACAAGGTCATCCATAACTACTTGGACTCTAGTAGTTAAAATTCTAGAGATAATCTTGTACACATCAGTGCAACAAGATATAGGTCTAAAATCTTTGATGGATGAAGGATGAGTTACCTTTGGGACTAGTGTCACTGTTGTGCAATTGGTAGCTTTACACACTTTGTAAGTATTGAAAATTTTCAGTACTGCATCCTCTACCTCAAGGCCCACAATATGCCATACTTTCTTGAAAAAGAAAGCATTGAAACCATCAATGCTTGGGGCTTTCCAATCATATATTCCAGTAAGAGCTGCTAAGATTTCCTCCCTTGTAACTGGACTAAATGAGCAACATTTGTTGTTGTCTGCTTAATATAGCACCAGTTTTCATCACTTCCACATTTATACAAGGTAATTGATTTGTTGCAGAGCCAAGCACATGTTTATTTCAGGATTTCATCTTTAACTTCCATATAAGTTTGTAGTAGTACCCCTTGCTCATTTACCAAGCTTCTAATGTGATTTCTGTGCTTCATACTAGCAAAGAAGAATGCAGTATTTGAATCTCCTACTTTAATCCATTGAATTCTTGATTTTTGCTTTACAATAGATTCTTCAATAGATTCTCCTACTTCAAATTTATTTTGTTAAAGAGAAAAAGACGTAACATGCAAATTAGAATCTAATTAATTTTATTTGCGGTAAAGAAGAAGTAAATAGATAATCATGACTAAAAATTGTTTGAATGTGAATTTTTATATATAGGATTTGTTTTGTTTTATTAGTTTATATGATAATTAATTTTTAAATTTTAAATATTAACTAATAACTAATTAAATAATTAGTTATCCTAAAATGTCATACGACATCTTAATATGTTGCCACTTGGATAAATGTGGTGGCTTTATCCTCTCCTTAATAATATAAAAATATAGAAGATTTTTCCTTTTTTGTAATTTTATGGAGAAATTTAAATAATCTTTTATGATTTATTATATGTCAGTTATTATAAGAGAAATAATTACCAACTATTAAAAAAGAAGGACAAAAATAGTAAATTCAAGAAATCCATAAATGTCTTACTGATAAATAAATACACTGTAATATCAACCCCACGTAAGTATATTTGGATATGCTGATTTGTCTATCAATGGTTTCAAATTTAAAATATTGAAAGAATATATGGAGGGGATTATAATAAGTTTTTTATTTTTCTCGATTTTTCTTAGAATTAATCGCGTCATTGTAATTGTATTGTTATTGCTTTTCAATTATTTTGCTATTTTTTTTCATTCCCTCCACAATCACACGGCATCCACATAGTACTGTAGCTGAAAACCTAAGCCAAATTTTGGGAATTGGGAGTTATAGAGAGAGCTGTTTGGTATAGTGAGGTTATTTTGAGGAATTAGGGTTATGGATTCGATTTATTTGGGCCAAGTAGGCTAATTAAAAACACACGAAAAATCGTCTAATTCCTGTCTATTAATTGCTTGTTTGCGTCATGTTGCCATCCCTAAAGACAATGCATGTGGCTAACTCCACCTAGTTTACTTATTGGATTTGAGGATGCCATATATACATGCATGCAAGTTATTAGTTAAACCTCAAATCAATAATAATATGATGGGCCAAAGCTATATGTAGATGCAAAATAACCAGAAAATTTTATAACTAAAACACTTGCACCTAATAAATGGAATAATTGGTCTAAAAGTTAAAGTTGTCCTTGCTCCAGATGATCATATGGGGCCAAACTAATGGGCTAGCCTGTACATCAAATCCACTTTAAGATTCTCTGCTTCAAGATTTTATGTGTACTATTTCGCTGTAATTGCAGTTTGAGTTTTGTATAATTCGCGCGATTTATATAAAAGTTGTGCGCGAATCAAATTGTATAGCCAAATACACAAACACTGTGAATTGAACAGCGAATTATACAAATGTTGCGCGAATTATACAAACACCGCTACAACTATGGTTACTAAACGTAATTACCCAAACTATAATTATGAAGCATAATTATGATTATTTTTTAGTAGATAACAAAAATTCTTCAAACAATAATTAGTACTATATTCCAACCCAAAAACAAGTCGAGTCAACAATGTTTGCAATAAATTGCAGTCACAAATAAAATATGAAGAAACATAATTTTATTAATACACAATCTGAGTACAAATCTATTTTTTCCTCGATTATTTTCTCCTGAGAGTTCTTCATAATTCGAGGGTCGTTTAACGTATTTCTCTAACGTAGGATGACTTTGACTTCCATAAGACATATTTTGATCCTCCTACCTTTTATAAAGACATAAGCTAGGGTTTAGGATAAAGTAGCCTCCAAAAAATCTATATGAAATCGAACAAATCTTGTAGTGTATTTCATTTAAGTTCAGTTCATATCATCATCATTCCTAAACTTTTACGAAGAAAATGTTTCGCAAAATATTAACAACTATATACCAAAATCCACAAACAACTTCAAGAATAATGTTGCTTTTGTAGGTATGACATGAAATATCAGTAGACATATATATTTGATTGAACCATATCTATAAAATAAATCATGCACATTGGAACAAAGTTAAAATGGACAAATATGATAGCTAGGCTTAGAGTAGGATTCCCATTTCTTTTTCTGGCCTTTTAAGTTGGCTTGGTTATACCTTTGATTGGAGTGGGATCTGTATAATTTTCTTAAATGCTCCACGTTATCGTGTTTGGATATACACTTCATTGATTGGCAAAAAAAATTGACATATCGTGAATGAAATTAAAGGTGAATAAAGATTTTGAAGTTTATGAATCTTTACAATTTTTTTAGATGCTCAACGTTATCGTGTTTGGATATGAACTTCACTAATTGGAAAAAAGAAATTGACGTATCGTGAGTGAAAATTAAAAGTGAATTTAGATTTTGAAGTTTATGAATCTCTACAGTAATCTCACGATAGTATAAGCATTATCTTACATACACATCGTCTAGGGGTGTCAATTGGGCAAGTTGAGTCAAATTTGAGCGGATTATAATGAGTCAAGACAACAAACGAGTCAAGACTCAACTCAAACTAAATTTGCTTGGGTCAAAACGGGTTGAGTAATGGGTTATAGACCGGGTCAATACCCAATCTAACCCAACTTTTAATAAGTTTTATTTATTTTATTTGTTCTTTTTCAATATTTTAGTACTTAATTAAATTATATTTTTCTTTATTCTAGCTATATAAAACATATCAAATTAAAAAATAAAGTGTTTCAAAAATATTTTGACGAGATTTTTCTCGAGTTAATTCAGGTTGCATATCAACCCAATTTTAAATAGGTTAAAATGGGTTGGGTATTGAGACGGATTGCGCTAATAGATGAGCAGATTATCAACCTCTTCAAACTTAAACAAATTAAATTAATTGAACGAATTAAATTTAATTTTACCATCCCTAACATCGTCTGAACAAAAGTTATTAGGCTCATGTGAATTCGTAATACATATGCTAGGTCTATCCACGAGGAAAACCAATACTTGATGACTTTTTAGCTCCAAATTTTCTATTTCAAGTTAAAATAGAAGTAATATGCAAATAACATCTCAAAAAAATAATAATATACATGAGCAAATGGAAATTCTATGCAACACTTTTATTTCAAATTATTAATTGATTACCCAAAAGATTCCCTAATCATCATAAATTTATTGCGGTTGTTACTCTACTATAATGTAATCCTTCTCCTTTAATATGATCTTGAGATCGACGATATGAATATTTTGATACATGTAAAGTTTTTAAAAAAATATAATTTTATCTATTTCATTTTGCATATGTTAATTTGATTGAACACAATATTTAAAAATATTTAAAAAATAAAATAAAATTTATAGTATCAAATTAAAAATCAATATAATATATCAAAAATATCTTTTAAATTTTATGATTCTAAATGTTGTCGTATCATGTTTATCACGGAATAATGTCATTAAACATTGAAATGTAAATGCAGAAATTATCATTTCTATATAAGAGAATGTTATTGCAAGTAAAATGAAAATGTTTGAAACTAAAAACGAAAGGATTAAATATAGATTTTTATGATTATACGAATAATAACGTATACAATAATAAATTTGATGAATAATTAAACTTTGTTTTTTAAACTCCTCCATCAGAATATTTTTCCTCTAATGATTCAAACTTACAATTTTAAAATTCAAGACCAAAAATATTTCATGATTGAGTTTTTTCTTTTTTTATTTTATTTTTTTAATGACTTAAATTTATAATTTTAGAATTGAAGATAATAATAGCCACACACATGAGCAACCTCTGTTGTGGTGAATAGTAATTCCTCTGTTCAATAGAAATTGTCTACTATTAATTTGACACAAAAATTCAAAAGCACTAAACGATAGTGATAATGTTAGTAAATCACCTTTTGAATATAATAAAAATAATATATTAAAAAATATAATAGAGAAATGAATATAATTAATAATAAGAGGAAAGATAAAAAATTATCTCTTGATTTCAAGTATTTGATAAATATTATTAAACATCTAATTTTAATATACTGAACATGTAAAAATGACTCGAAGGAATAATTATAATACACACATATATATTCTCTTATTATATAAGAGACAATTGAGGGAGGAATCAGGCACGTCTCCGTTGACGTATCTACTTTATCAAAGATAATATAAAAAGAAGATTAAAAAAAATATTTTTTGGTTCTACTTTAATTTAATTAGTGAGATCCGTATTATCTATAACTTTTAGCTTTAAATCAATATCCTTCAATTGTAGCTTTATTATTTTGAGTGTTGGTAATATGTATGTTATTTATAACTATTTTGAATAAAAAATCAACGATCAATGACGAAAAATACTTTGATTATGGACATTTCGATGGACCTCTTCACATTGATTTGCGCAAAAAAAAGAATGATTTACTACCACATAAATATATATTATAATTTATTTTGAAATAAAAATATAAAAATCATCTAGTCATCTTTACTTAAAATTTATCAATAATAATAATAACATTTATTAAGTATTTGTTTGATAGTTAATGAGATGATTTAATATAATTTAATTCTAGACCCAAATAACTTAATTTTCTCTCATTAATTATTTGGATCAATGGATTAGTTTAGTTCAAAACTTGAGATAATAGGTGTAACCCGAAAAAGGATTCATAAGTAGTTGTTAATGGAGGTAAGTTTACCAAAGTCGATACCAATTTATGCCAGATTGCTCCACATATAGTCCCCCGAACCATATTTTCTAAACGAACCAAAATCAATTCGAATTGATCTTGTAAAAAATCTACTACAAAATGAATATATTTATTTTAATTAATACACTTAAAAAATAAATTTATAAATAAATATTGAGCCCGTGAAAACACGCAATTTTCATAATTAGTTTATATATAAAACTTATATGCATGTGCTCTTCCATCACAATCTATCCTGTAATAATCCTAATATCTTCTTTTTCTCCCTTCTCCTACCCCCTACTCTCTCTCCTCCCTCACCCACCGCATCGCCACCACTAACCACCGCCATCACCACCGCTGCCGCCACCGCCATCACAAAATGCCAAGAATTCTTCAAAGAAAATTCTACCATTGCTTCCCAACTTTCAGATGCTTTCCCACAATTCTCTCTTTTCCTTTTGAAGAAACAGAGGAAGAAAAAACAGAGCAAAAAAACATCAAAAATTTCAACTCTGTTTTCGACATTCCCAGTTCTGATTCCGCCACCACTTCTAAATCTCTCACGAATTCCTCCATCACAACAACCGAAGAAGAAGATAACAATAATGACATTCTCAGTTCTTTCGAAGATTCGGATTATACCGATTCTAATACCATTCCAGATTTTTCAAATATCTTCGCTTCACAACGATTCTTCTTCTCTTCCCCTGGCAACTCCAACTCCATAGTGGATTTTCCGACGAATAATCAGTCGTCGGAAAATCCTAAAGAAGTCGTCACCGGCGGTGTTGCCGTACAGACGTATTCGCCCGACCCGTATTCGGATTTCCGAAGGTCAATGGAAGAAATGGTGGAAGCTCATGAGTTGACGGACGTGAAATCTAACTGGGAATTTTTGCATGAACTTCTATTATGTTATTTGAATCTTAACCCAAAGCATACTCATAAGTATATTATTGGTGCTTTTTCGGATCTCGTTGTTTCTCTTATATCTGTCGAGAATTCGGGAAAAAAGACGGAAGGTATAACTAGGCCGTGTGAACAAACAACTATCGTATCGTAAAATAAGCATGAGCTGAACTCTTCGAGTTGTTCCAGATGATCAAAGATGAAGTAGTGATAGTATCTGAAGAATAAGCATCGGCTAACAACTTCAATCCATAAAAGTATCATGTCCAACAACAGTATGGTATCGAAATTCATGAGCAGATCCAAAATTTTGAGTTTATAAATTCTGCAGAGGCAGAGATTCTCGATAAATTATTTATACATAGTGAATTTTCAAAATTATTATAGAGTTCTATTGAAGCTATAACCAGAACTTTAGCTCCGCCCTGGTATCAAACTATCATCATTTGCCGGCTTAACTTTTTTTTTTTTTTTACTTTCTAAATATGTTTTGAAATTTAGATTAGTTTAGTGTATTTTCTTGAAAAGCTTTGTCTTTGGTGTGACAAAAGTTTGATATGTTTTCTTCTAAGATGACAAAGTTGGAAAAATCAAAATCAATAAGAAAACCAAGGAAAGCATGGGACATTAATATTAGTGCCTCGATGCATGTAATATTTCTAACGTCTTATATTGTAAAAAAGTAAAATAAAAAATATTCCAGTAAAAGAATGTTTTTTTCCTCGTTTCAGTGAATGTTTTGAATCATATTGGGAAATGTTATATGTATTCTTGATTTTATTGTATTTTTAATTGGTAGTTTAATTAAATTATGCAGAAATATTTATTGTGTTTGGTGAAAGTGAATGGACAAAAGAACAGCTTCTTATGTTGTCCTAAAACTTACTTTGTGGTCCATGCAACTTTTTGAAATTGTTAAGTTTTTTGGTACACAAAGTCACAAGCAATTTCTGGGTTTCATTTGTCATCTACAGAGAGAGCTAACAAGTACTGGTAGCTACCATCAAAGGATGTGATGCGGTAGATAGAGTGTTTTATTAATTAGAGGTCTCTAGTTCGAGTCTAGAATATAAAAAATCTTTCGTAGAGAGTGCTTCCCCTTGAATGGAGCCCTACGTGGCACGAATTCGAAATAGTCCGACTCCACTATAGATACCAGACACCGGATAAAACCTAACCCCTCCAACACACACACAAAAAAAGTACTGCTAGCTCCTGGACTTAGTTTGCCAGAAAACATATATTTTTGGTCAGTGTTATTGTCCTTTTAGGGGGTTCACTCTAATTAAGAAATAAAACCAAGTATAAATATTTCTACAGCCAAGGTTGCAATGGAAACACCACTATGCAAAGTCATCACAATAAAACTGACTTTTAACGACAATAAATATATATATTAATAATTAAAAAATGCTAAAATTTTTATCGATATTAGTTAATTGTCATTGAATTTAATGTTGTTATAGGCTTTAAAAATATTTAAAAGAGTGTTAATACCTCTAATATATTTACTACAATTAAGCTATTTTCATTAGTTATTTATCTTGGGATAGTGAATCAAGTTATATACTACGCCATTGAGTCATTTAAATTATTTTTTTATACCAAAAAAGGGTCATAAATGTTGTTAGATGATGTGATAGAACAAAAATGATGTCCTCAATTAATAATTTGAACAAAAATATATCTGCCATCAACAGTTTGGTCTAAAAATATCTTATTGTTAATATACTAATAGTTTAGTCTAAAATTGTCCCTATTATTTTTATATAATGATCCAAAAATATCTCTTTTTCTAATAATATATTAGTAATTTTTTCCTTTTTAAACATATTTTGTTGATAATAAAAAGAATCAGCTTCTTGTGTTGTTTTATTTTTTGTTAAATCACTTTAACTAACAAATAAATAGAAATAGTCATCTTTTCTTCTTAATCTCATTTAACATTTAAAATAGAATAATTGCATGTACTTTTTTAACTGATAATATAGGTCATATATAAAGATCATAGTAATCGTTCATTATTCACTCTTATTTGGATAATGAGTAAAAAAAATAGTATACTAATACAATAGAAAATGTTTATTTCTTAATCTTTTTTGAATTGAAATAGAATAATGTTTTCTAATTTAAAAAAATCATCATTGGAAATGAATGTATTTGAAAACTTGAAGGGGTCGTTTGGTATGAGAGACAAAAATAAATAGTCATGAGATAAAAAAATAATGGAGGGATAAAATTTTGGTATCTTGTTTGGTTGTCAAGTTTGAGATAACTTATCCTACCATTTATACCATAGTAATCGTATAAATTATCGCATATACATGATAGAATAACTTATCCCAAGATAATTATTCTCAACCAAACGACCCATCGAAACAAAAAAATAAAGTTGGGGTGGAAGGATAGATTTTCTTTATCCTTCTATTAATTTTTAAAGAATCTTGATAAACCATCCAAACAAGTCAACAAGAAGCAAACAAATCCCAACAAACAATTTTATTACTGTAACATATCATGTTTAATTACAAGGTACCAATAAAATAAATGGATAAGGTGCGTGATTTTGGGCATGAAATAAGTATTGCGGCATTAGTGAATGAACCACCACCTTTCTATAATATTATGGTATCCAAAGGCTAGCTAGTAGTATGCTAGTCATTTAATTATTTATCTCCACGTTCATTTTTACTGGTTCTCTATGCATCCTAATTTGTACGCTGTTGAAAAGAGAATAATTAATATGAGTATTTTATCATAATTTTCAAATTAATTTATGTATAGTATTAAGTCTTGAAAAATAAGTAATTCAATTTACTACTAGAAACAGAGATTTTTCATGTTATAAAACATTATTTTTTTCATCGAATTAGCTCATTTGAAAAATGCATGATGAAAAATAGATTCTCATTGAAATAATGGGAAGCTTATTAATTTTATCCGGCTTTTTTTATTTTCTCACTGATTCAATCAAAATAATTATTGAACATTTTCGGAGGAAATTTTCAAATTAAAAAGGTGATTAATGCTGAGGGTAAAATAGAAAGAAAGAAAAAATATCTTTTTTGATATATTAAAAGTGAAAATTAAAAATAAAACTCTATTTTTGAAATAATAGACAAGTAAAAATAAATGAAAGAAGTAAATTATTTTTCTGTCCATTTCTTTTTACTTGTTATGTTGCTTTTTTTAGAGTCAATTTGACTAATTATTAAAGCTAAATTAGATTACATTTTTTTTAATCGGAGGTAAGGGAAGGGGAAATGGGGAAGGGATTACAATGTAGATTATATTAATTTAAATATTTAATATAAAAAATAAATATTAGTGGGATTTTCACGGGGCATGTTGTTATAATATGAAAAATAGATATTCAAAAACTACATGAAAAGACCACGATGAAAAAAAAAATGTTAGTCAAAATCAATATTATTTGACTTTTAAAAAAAAAATTGTGACAACTAAAAAGAAACTGACGGAGTAATCAAGTTTTATCATCAAGCAAAGCTTAATTTAATGTGATTAAATTAGTAGCTCGCAATTATCTCACCAAAGAACAAAAGAAAGTAATTAAATGGACTTTTATTTCGCAATTAAAGTAATTAAGTACAGAGTAGTTGATTTGTTAAAAATTCTTTTTTAGGGAAAATATTTTTTAAATAGGAAAATAAGTTATTAATTATTTTCTTGTGTTAAGCAAAAAGTATTAGTATTTTAAAAGCATTTTATTACTATTATTACTTTATTAATATAAGCAAATAAGAGAGTAGTAGGGGCACTTTGGGAAGCTTCTCTTCCTTTCTCTTAATTTACTTTTAATGAATTTTTTTAGTTGAAAATTTTGTTCATTTTGGTGGAGAATTTTATTGGTTTTTTATTTATTTTTAAAATTTTAAATTATTTATTATGTATTTGAATAATTTAAAAATATTTACTAAACATTTGGGACACATAAATTTTATATATATATATATATATATATATATATATTATTTCAAAATAACGTAAAAGGTACTAAAATTACAATATTTACTAACTTAAATTTTAATTAGAAAATCAAAAATTTGATCGACTCTCAAAAATTCAAATTTGTCACACAAATTGAGAGACAAAGAATAAAATATATTATTTGAAAACTACGTTAAAAGTACTACAAATGGCAAATAATTATTATTCCCTCCATCTCAATTTATATGAGTGAGTTTGACTTGGCAGAAAGTTTAAGAAAGAAATAGAGACTTTAGAAATTTTCGGTCTAAAATGAGTGATAGATATTTGTGTGGCTAGAAATTATTTAATTAAAGGTAAAATGGATATTTTAAACTTAAATTATTATTAATTATAGAAATATATCATTTTTTTGAGGCTGACTAAAAAGAAAAACAAGTCATATAAATTGGAATAAAGGGAGTAACTTAAAGTATTTAAAAATCATACAAAATTTAGTCGAGTCTCCTAATTTCATCTGTGCTACGACAAATGAAATAACAAATATTGAACTCATACTTGCACAGGCTCACTATATCTAGTATATTATAGGAGAGTAAAAAAAATCTGATCGAATCACCTTAAGAATACGAAAAATAGTTTGAAATTTAACCATTTATAACTTATTTTTCGATTTAATATATGTGAAATAGGTTGAATATATACAAAATTTAGAATATTTTACCTGGAAACGAAGCTAAATCGAAGCAACTAAAAAATAATGTATTATATACGTGTCATACTAAAAATAAACAATTTGTGGACAAAGGATAAGTAATTTAAGGATTAACTTATATTTATTAATGGAGTAAAAATTCTTTTAATTATTTAAGTAATTTTTATCTGCGGGTAGATATCTTTTTCTTTTTTCAGGTTATCTGAATATTAAAGAGATTTTACCTTAATTATCCTATAAATGCTCTGATTATGTTAATATTGTTTAAACTACAATAGCATAGAACTTAAACTTAATTATATAATTAAGAAGTTAAACTACCTAGATTATGAGTTTATGAGGTCAGAAAAAGGGTATCCAAGGAGGATTAAGGAACTATCCCTATCAGTAAAAAAAAAAATATTAGGACACTTTCGATCATTATAATTACATAACTTTATTAATATAAATGGGTTTAGGTAATAAGTGACAGCATATAACCACTTTCAAACAACTTTATTAAACCTTCATTACTTATATACACCCTCTGTTCACTTTCACTTGTCACTATTTCACTTATTGAAGTCAAATTACATGAACTTTGACCAACGTTTTAAGTGATATTTTTCAGCATATTAATATGAAAAAGATTGTAACTTATAGCATTTTTAATATAGTTTTCAACTATGTAAATATTAAATTTAGCTACTTCACTTGTGGATAGTGGTAAGATCAGTGTACATTTTACCCTCCCCAGACTCCATTTGTGGAGTTTCACTGGGTATGTTATTGTTGTCGTTGCTACTTCAATTTAACTATGAAATTTAATCAAATAGACCTTGAAAAGCGAAATAATGACACGTAAAAATTAACGGAGGAAATATAATTTTCTTGTGGGATTGGTATGCATGCCACAAATTAAGTACCCTAATTAATTAACTTTTTTTTTAAATCTATTTTGAAAGATGAGCTTAAAAGTGGACAAATTTGACTAGGAGCTTTTTGGTAAACTGTTGAGCAATAAGCAAATTAAATAATTAGAGCTTGCAAACAAAATTTAAAGAGAAAAACAATGTCAGAAATATATTGGATTAAGATGAAGACAAAATGCATAGATTGGGAACTTTTAACAATAACAAGTTGACTCAATTACGCATAAATTAGAGAGTATCAAGGAATCTTGATTTTGTCCTTGACAAATTTTTTTTTTACCAATCATAGATAATAGATAGAATAATCTTTAAATTATTTGGTAGCTGATTAGAATATAATTATGTTAAATATTAGTAATACATATATTAGCATAGTTATTTCATTTTCTCTCTTCGTTTTAATTTATTTATTATATTTTGACTTGATTCGAAGTTTTAACAAGTAAAAGAAACTTTTGAATCTTACAACAACAACATATCCAGTGGAATCCCACAAGTGCAGTCTGGGGAGGGTAGAATGTATGCACACCTTACCACTACCTCTTCGAGAAACATGAGTTAGCTATAACTAACTCAAAGGCTTTGGCAAGATCAAAGAGAGACGTCCCACCTCTATTCCTCTCCCAAAATCAAAGCCTCCATGGACATCAAACTTTTGAATCTTATGGTTTTAAATTAAAAATATGTCAAACATATCAAAATATATTTTAATCTTATAATTTTAAATATATATATCCTGTGAAAACTTGGAATTCAAGAATTATTTAAAAAAAAAAAAAAAGGTATCCCTTGTGAAATTGACTTAAAAAAAAATAGTGTAAGAGTAATAATTAAGTAAAAAATAATACTCCAACTGATTAGCATTATAAAACAAAAACATACAAATTATGTTATAACTTGTATAAAATATGATTAAAAAGTTCATTATCTCACTATAGTTAAGCAAATTAAATAATGAGTCTAGCTATTTTTACTTAATTAGATGCAATGAACCAAAATCTCAAGGAAAATGATACTTGATTGTGAGTGCTTATTTCTTTGACTGCTGGAAGTTTTAGGGGAATTAAATAAAGTATTTAATTAAATAAAATAATTAATTAATCCTAACCTTTCAATCACCTAATCACACGTGAAAGTTGCAAACTATGACATGAAGTCTCTAACGTAAGAGTATTATCCAAATAAAATTCGAATGAGAGTGATATATATAATTCGGACTCTTTAAATACATCGTTGAATGTGCATTAAATTCTTTAAAAAGTACTTAATATATTTTTTAAGGATTAGATATGATGCGATAATATTTTTAAAGAGTCTAAGCAATATAAATTACAATAACTTCTCTATTATCAAAAGGTGAATGTAGTGGTTAAGTTATGAGTTCATCTGATCCTTTGTAACTTATACTTTGTTTGGATGATTGTTATATATTGCTTTATAATGTATTATATTATGTTATATTATATCGTACTATATTATTTTAATGAATACAATATTTAGATAAATTATATTGTTTAGATAAGCAAAGCATATGGCTTTATTACATAACTGTTCTGAAAGCCAATTCACATTTTACTCTTTTAATTTTCTTCTTCATCTTTTTAATTTAAGTTTGAGATGCTAGGGGCAAAAAAATAATTTGAAATACAAGAAATGAACTTAAAAATCTTTTTTTAATGTCGATATTCATTTTATTAGAGAGACAGATAAAACATTTCAGATATCGTAATCTAAATATTTCTAATAAGTACAATATTTTTCTGTACGTGTATTATTTTATATTTATTGTCAAATTCTCTTATTTGTTTCTATTGTGGATCGATAGAAATTCATGTAGGGTAATTATCACTTTTGTCCATATTTTGTGCTGATTTTAATATTTTGTCCCTTAAGATAAATATTTTTTTAATGAGACATGAATTTATGTCTTTACATTAAAATATATCATAAATATGTCATAGGAGATTCAAAATTTATAAATACACATTAAAAAATTTACCTTATAATTTTTTGTTGAGGGATTTGGGTGAATACCTTTGACACCTTTTAGATTTGCGTTAATTTATAAAAATAAAAATTAAAATTAAAGATCGATTCATTCAAACGGAAATGATGTAATTAAATGATTCAGGCCAATCAGAAATACTATTTAGGTATCTCCAATTATTTCCATTATAAAAGAGACGAAAACAGTGTGATTGAACAGTTTTAGTGAGCTTCAGATTTGACATCTAATAATTGGAATGGAAAGTGGCCATGCCATGTAAATTAAGTTGAGGAGTCTCTCGTCGCGAAGAGTTGTGATAAAGTAGCAAGTATTTCTTTATTTTTAATTAAGATCTCGAGTTTGAGTCTTTCCTTGAATACAAAATTGTCTTAATTAAAGAGCGCGTTACCTCTCAATATAAATTTCTCAGCATGAAATTTCGAATTTAATCGAGTTTCAATATGAGTATCAGACGCAGAATAGAAAATTTTTTGAGGAGTCATTTCAATCAATTCAAGCCTATTTCTATCTTTCTTCACAGATGCCTTTGGAATATTTTACAGTGAATATACACATATACTACAAGTTTAAAGTTTTTAAAAAAAATCCAAAATTGAATTATCAAATACAAACAGAAATGTGGACTTGACATATTATTGTTCAAACTTGTTTGTAGCCTGCAGACTAACTGTATCTCTCCATTATTATATTTTGGGAAAAAATTGCACAGTAAATTAAAGCTCTACATTTACTCGAAAAAGCACTATTTTTAATAAATCAATTCATGAAATCATAACTCGCTTAATTTTGAGTAAATTATTAATTCCCTTATTTATTAACTTAGTTTATTTCAATTCATCGAAGTTGTAAAACTCTATTCTACTTTTTATTGAAGAGTAAGACAATTTAATGAGACATCACTTTCACGATGAATGTTATTTATGTAAAAGTTAGTTAAATAGTATCTACATAAATATTGTAAAAAAATATATGAAGTTAGTCAAAATTTTTGGCTTATTTATTGAAAACAATTCTAATTTATAAATAATATGAAAACAACTATATTATACTTAAATATTAGCAAATTTAAGATATTATAATCTATAATTTTTACCCTCTACTCTCTCCCTCTGCCTCTGCCTCTGCCTCTGCCTCTGCCTCCCTCTCTCTCTCGCTCTCTCTCCTAACAATAAGAAGAAATATTCAATGAATATAGGTGAGAGTTTTATATTTTATTTCTATTGTATTCGAAAAGTTGTATTTTATATTTTTTGGTACCAATTGTATTCATATTCATACGAATACAATTCTATGTATTTGTATCCAATCAAAAAGAAGATGAGTACAATTGTATTTATCAAATACAACTAATACAAAATAAATACAGAATACAATACAAAATAAACACAAAAGATAAATTTATCTTATTTGAATACAATTGTTACAAAATAAATACTGAATATAAATTAATACATTTGTATTTATTATATTTCGAATACAATTGATATAAAATAAATATACTTGTTGTGTTCTGAATAAAATTGATACAAAATATAATCCAAAATAAATACAAAATGGAATCCTCTCTCCTCCCTCTCTCTCTATCTCGCTCACCTCTCTCCTTCCTTTCTCGATCTCACTCGCCTATCTCCTCTTATATGTATTCATTTTTATGCAAATCAATTTGTTTTTGTATTCTAATTCTCTCTAACCAACGAAAAATACACCTCTATCCCAGATCTCACTCACCTCTCTCCTCTCTCCTCCCCTAAAATTGAGCTTGAAAGCGAAAGAAGTGGATTTTTCCCTAGTGAAAAATATATATACGTGAGACCTAATTCAACTTCGATGTAATAGTCAAACACTTCACCAATATAAAATCTTTTCTTTTACTATAATATTTTGATTTTAATACTGTAGGCAGAGTCCATTTATTACTTCTTAGATTTATTTTTATTTGTTCACTATTTTAAATATAAATTTTTATTTTTATTTATTATTTTTAATGTATCAAATGTGACAACTGAAAGTAAACCTTTTAGTAGAAGTCGTCTAGTCACAAGAATTTTTCTTCCAAAATGATCTCCCTATCAATGAATGACATACTTGTGATTGGATTACACAAAAGATTTTTAAAATGGTATTTGACTTTATAATAATTTTTTGTTAGATTACAATTGGATTCCCCTATTTATATAGGCTTAATGGATCAGCGTCGAAATTATGTATCCCCTTTATCTTACTTTTTTTATTTCTTATTTCGCACGTAATGACAACATGACATCAACATTATTATTATAAATTAATCTTTTTTGATATTTCGTTGATATATTTATATTTTATTAGTATAACATATAATTGTTCTTTTTTTAAGAAATAAATAAAAAAATTATTAAAGTCATAATGTTATTAAAGGAAAAATTACGTAACTAGGCAAACATATGATATATATTTATATTATACCAGTATAGTTTGAAAAAATTACAATTTATAGATATAGTTAGGGTTTTGTTGCTATCTCCTCTCTCCTCTCTCCTCTCTCCTCTCTCCTCTCTCCTCTCTTCCTCTCTCTTGTCTCTCTCCTCTCGCTCTTCAATTTCTTGCTAGATATACAATTATATATGTATACTAGTTGCATATATACAATTATTTGATAGATATACATATTTAATTTGATAGATATACCCTTTCTCGCTCGCCTCTCTCCTTCCTCTCCCAGTTACGCTTGCCAGATATACAAATACATATGTATATAAGTTACATATATAAAATTATTTGACAGATATGCACATACAAATTGACAAATATACATATATAATTCGTCTCTCTCCTCCCCCTCTCGATCTCGCTCGCCTCTCTCCTCCCCCTCTCGATCTCGCTCGCCTCTCTCCTCCCCTCCAGGTCACATAGCCGAAATTATGCTGTGTAATTATGTAAAAATATAGCTATTTGACCATATTAAGCTTCAGGTGTAGGCTATTTGTGAAAATTTCTCTTTATTAAACTCCAAACTATGATGATATCTCTGTATTCTGATGGTATCAAATAATAATTAAGCAACTTTTT
The DNA here is from genome assembly GCA_029948455.1 of Solanum rostratum. Lineage (NCBI taxonomy): Eukaryota > Viridiplantae > Streptophyta > Magnoliopsida > Solanales > Solanaceae > Solanum > Solanum rostratum. The sequence goes on from CM057048.1 coordinate 5,214,213, forward strand.
CACTGGAGTACTACATGTTCCTCGTTGATGCCATCAGAGTATATACTCTGATAATATTACAAGAGTAAATGAGTAGTGTTTTACTGAACCCACTATTTCTTCATCTTTGATACCACATATATACTCTGATTATATCAGATCGAAATTAAACAGTCTTTTCATTGAAGCAATGCAAGTTACTCCTTGATGCCATCAGAATTTATATACTCTAATGGTATCAAGGAGTAACTAAGTAGTGTTTTCACTGAAGCATTGTTTCTTCCTCTTTGATACCATAAGAGTATATTTATACTAGGATCGTATCAACCAATTTCACTGACGCACTATCTCTTCCTTCTTGATACCCTTAGAGTATATATATACTCATATGGCATCAAATACACGAATATAGTTAAAAGCAAAAAAGCATATAAAGGTAAGGAGGTAGCCGCTCGTAAATAGTTTCCGTTTTTATTTCTTCCCCCAACAATTTATTACTATTGTTTGTAGTTTTCAAGACAACCCAACACACTTTTAAAGGCCCATATAGCTATAATCATTTTGAAGAGAATCCATTACATTACATTTTGGGCTTTACTGTTTAATATCTGTCTACAAGCCCAAGTCCAGATATATCCTTCAAAAACAAAAACCATTTGAAGATGAAAATGATGGACAAGGGAATAAAAGGAGCAACCAAAATATGTCACCAAAAAAGATGGAAGTATGAAATTTTCTAAAATCATTTTTACTAGACTAAAAAAATAAGGACTATTCATAAAATTTAATAAAATCGTTTATGATTTTTAAAGCAATATTTGTTACTTAATCTTAGAATTTATAAGCAAATATTTTTTAAAATTTATACCAATAACAACTATTGTTATGGAATGAATATGATCTTCTATCTTTAATTAAAAGGTTTAAAATTTGAAGTTTTGAATGAAATTTTTTGATAAAAAATGTGAATCTGTATTAATGGAATAATAGCTCAAAAAATATTTATATGACATTTTATTTACACAATTATTTGAATCAATATTATTATTTTATTAAATCGCAAAACTTTTAAAAATTCAAGTCTTAACTTTTCTAGCCAATTCACCATTATTTTTTCTCAACCTTCACTAAAATTAGCAAAGCTTATAGCTCTGCAACAATGGCGCATCCACTTTCCTTCTCACAATCCACACTTCCACTTCCTTCTTCCTCTTCCAAATTCCTCCGCCAAAGCACCACCTTTTCAATCAAACCCACACCCAATTCGACCCATCTCAAAACATCCACCAATTTCACTTCAATTTCCAGAAAACCCAATTCCTTCGCTATCCCAAGAGCCACTCAAGATTCGAACTCCAACAACTCATTATCGGGAACCGAGCAAAACCCACCACCGGAAACGGACAAAGAAGCCGGAGATCAAGTCGCCGGAGGAGAAGAGATTTCGTCGGATGTGGGGTCGGAGATAAAGAAGCTGATGAGGGAGAGAGAAGAGAAAGAGCCGGATTTTTGGAGTGGTGTGGCGGAGGAGATAAGGGAAATTGAATGGCCAGCTTTTGGTAAGGTGTTGAGTACTACTGGGGTTGTGATTGGGGTTATTGCTGGGTCCAGTGTCGTTTTGCTAACTGTTAATGCCGTTTTGGCTGAACTTTCCGATAGAGTTTTCGCCGGAAAAGGTGTACAAGATTTCTTTGGTTGATTATGAAGATAAGGCTTCTTCCAAATCCATTTTTTTTATTTTGTGTGTGTTTTAGTCCTTTTTTCCATGTAATAATTTTGAACATTTTTCCCTTTTATTGTTACAAAAAATTGATATTTCGAAAATAGTCTTTTCGGTCTCTAAGAAGTTGTGATAAAGTTTATCTACATGCCCCCTTATGAAATTTAAAGTTGTGATAAGATCGACATATTTTTTATCCTTTTCAGACGTCACTTGTAAAATTTTATTTGTTATAAAAAATTAGATTGAGAATACTACTTGTATGACAAGTTGAAACAGAAGTTTTTATTTATATACACCTCATAATAATTTAGTTAATGAGTCTTTGATATAATGTTAAACTCCATTTCCCAATTTAAATAAGTAATATAATGTTCCTTTTAAGTAAACGGTAAAAAAATTGATAGTTAGTTGAGCGTTATTTTATTTTCGAAATAAGCTTGGTAGTAGTTTGATGCACCATACTTAGTTCCAGTCATATAAGTTATAATAACATTATTCTCTTAGTTTCTTCTCTGTACTGCAATTTATATTACTTTCTATGTTTCGATCATCATATTATTTTGCTATTGCTATTATTTCTTGTTCTAAATACTACTCAATGTTTTCCTATTATTTGCTATACTTTTATTAATACTTTATTTTTCTTTCAAACTATTTTAATGGGCATTACAAGCTAGAATCTTTCAAAAACATTTTTTACGGGCATTACACAGACCATCTCACTGCAAGGTAAAAACATTTGAAAAATCCTCGACTGAAGCAAATCAAAGCCGTATTTAAGAAAAAATATGATAACTAATAGCACAATAGGGCATATATGCAATAACACTATAACCAATCAAATGCCAAAAAGGAAAAAGCTTTTTCCAACTATTTCAATTAGCTAAAGGTTTAGTTTAGTTAAAAAATAAATTCTGCAAAAATTAAAGAAATTTGGGTTAAAGCTCTTCTTCTAGTTTATTTAAGAGAAACACCAGGAAGATGCAAACAAAAAGGTCACTCACCTAGAAAGAAAAGAAATTTAGTTGTCAATGTTAATAACACAACAAATCCACTGTAATTCCAAGGTGAGGGCTATGAGAGTTGAGATGTATGTAAACTTTACTCTACCTTTATGGGTTAGACACGTTTCCAATAGATCCTCAGGCATGTTGTCAATGTAAAAAACAAGTAAAAAATATGCAACAAGAAGCAAACTATCATGAACAGGAAGTAACAGCTCTTTAAATTTATAATGTTGTAGAAACAGTACAATTACAAAAGCACTGAAATATAATTAACGGTTTCCTTAATTGAAAGAATGGCCACTATAGGAAAGAAAAGGCCTTATTTTCCAGCAGTTTCAGCAAAACAGGAAGAACATTCTGCTTTCATCGGAAAGATCGCTTTGAGTCTATGATATGGTAATCAAAGGACAAAAAGTTCAAGGCTCCACGGTCATGTTCTCTGCTTCCCGTCTGACAGATTCAAAGAGCACAGAGGAAAGATATCGCTCTCCGAAGCTAGGGAAAACAACCTGCATACCAGTTTCAATTAGCTGGAGTTAGAGGCAAAAGAAATCACACCGAGGTTGACAATGTTATTCCATCATCAAATGAATAAGATTGGAGAAAATATTCTCCATGTCGAGACAATATGTCAACTCGATACTTGTTTAGTACAAGCAAGAATGATTATTATGTGCCCAAAAATTTCAAAACTAATATGCTACTAAAACAATAAAAACACTAACGACAGGAAGAACAAGATGGACCGATAAAGTAATACATTGAACAAGTTCCAAAATTAGGGTGTTTTACAGGACAAGATGAAAATCTGTGTCACACACAATCGAAATGAGGCGTGAGGTAGCGCTCGTCTATAAACTAAGTTTTGTAGTCTCATTTTAGAAGTAGGCGGACAAAAATAGAGGAGTTATTCAGCAATAGCAGTAGGCACAAACTTCTTGAGTTTTATGGCACAATGACCATCGAATTATTGCATCTTTTAGGTACCAAGCACTGCCAATGAAGCAAGTAGCAACTTACCCCAACTACTGTCAAATTTCACACCTTCCACATTTGCATATTAAGCATTTAAACCCACACAACGCCCAAAAAAAAAAAACAGATGTATTTGAAAGAGGAACTGAAGAACAAAAAAAACAGAAAACTGGATAGAGGTGAAATTGTTTTCACCATATGGGGTCATCTGTAATGTTAATGCAGAAAACAAGAACTTTTTGACAAATATGCAGAAAACAAGACATTTTGGGACAACATCTCACCACGTCAATCGCTTACCAACAAATAACAAAATTCCACGAGTCTATTTAGATACCGATGCATCTTTATTTCTTGTTTTGGTCCCATACAATATTTCAATTTTTTTCCATAACATAGCTTATCAGCTTCAGCTGGTCATGATTTATCTAGCATTTCATAAAAAGTGATAAGATACTTACAACAATGAGTTTCCCAGCCATTTCGGGGCGCTTGGCAATTTTGATTGCTGCAGCAGCAGCAGCACCAGATGATATTCCCACCTGTTAAATGCATATTTTCATGATCCAAACATGTAGGATACTTGGAGTGTGAACTGAAGCATTACTATTATGATGTTAGTAGTTCTCACACACTGTTTTTTCTATACTTTTTCCATGGAGTCCTTTTTTCTTTTTCCTTTATTTTTTTTTAGGAGCCACAGGGGGGAAGGGGGAGCATATTTAGGACAATCGAACTTACAAGCAATCCTTCCTTCAATGCAAGAAGCTTAGCCATTTCTATGGATTCTTCACTTGAAACCTGATTTCATCATAACAAAAAATTCTGTCACATGCTTACCAAGCTCAAGATGAAATAAGTTAGGACAAAAACTGAGATTCGCTGTTTCACACAGTTCAATAATTTTGTAGAACTGATTTTCTGGATAGTATCTTACTTGAACTACTTCATCAATAAGGTTTACTTCCAAAACACCAGGAACAAAACCAGCACCAATCCCCTGAATCTTATGTGGACCTAATGCATCAAAGGCAAGTTGCATGTCAAATTGAATAATATAACACTGACATATTAAATTGTTTACATAGCATAACTTTCAACGTGGACATAATGACTTCATTGTTATACTTTTTCCCTTTGGGTACTGCAGGGGTTGGTGGGATCGGATAACCATTCAGAAAAGTGGTGCAATTTTATGCTCTTTACAGATAAAAAATTCTTCCTAATTTCTGGGTTGACACAAAATGGAGTTCAGAAGGGGTAGGATTGTTTACTTTTTTCTTTAGGCATTCAAAAGTGAAAATTATCACTACTATTATACATATAGTTTATCCAAAATAGTTTAGGACCGAAACGTACTTACTGTATACGGTTTGTGATAAAAACATAAATACTGGTAAAGACGGGAGACTATAATCACAGTTGCCCTATTTGGCATAAGAAAGAATAAAATCAAAGAACCATTTCAAAAAAAGATGATGCTAAAATTCAGATACAAATATGATAAATAACTAGGAGTTTCTCGTATATTGCTCATGTTATGTAAGTGGTGGGGAAAATGCTTAAACAGCAGATTAATGTTTCTTTGTAGATGGGCTTTTACTGTTTTGCATGCTAAAATTATACTCCAGTAAAACAACAGAGAGTTTGAAATATGGTAAAAATAGACAGCTAAAAATAAGCAAAGCAATTTTATTTACTTTTCAGCTTTTCCAAACTAACTTTAGCATAATTTAGAGAATCCCATTTTTGATATACTGTTGGTGTAATCTTCAGTTCAACTTAAGCTTAATAGTTTAGTTAAAGGGTAAAAAGAAAGTCCTGACACATTTACCATGTAGCTCATTTTCTTTGTGGTTTTGCAATAGGCATAATAAGGGTTAATAAACTTCCGAGGACTAGGAAAAGGTTATGGTTCAAACCAGAACATGGACTGTGGACAAGACTTGATTATTGACCTCCATCATACATAATGATGTCACAGCTCTCCAGGAAAAGTATTAACAAATAACAGCTGGTTCTGTGCCAATATATCATGCCAGCAAAGTGACTACTATGACGCCAAGACATGCTAATCATCGACCAAGAAGGCCAAATAAATCCTAAACCGTTAACAAGTACTCCCTCCGTCCCATTTTATATGGCACCCTTTGAATTGGCACGGTGATTAAGAAAAAAAGGAAGACTTTTAAGACTTGTGGTCTAAAATTATTCTTAGATATTTGTGTGGTTGAGAATCATTTCATCAAGGGTAAAAAGGAAATTTTAAAGGTAAATTGTTTCCAATTAAAGAAAGATGACATTCTTTTTTAGACGGACCAAAAAGGAAAGGGAGCCACATAAAATGGGACAGAAGAAGTAATGTTTTCGAAGATGAAAAGGAACACCAAGATCAATCATTACATGCATGAAATTCCTATATATTATTCACTGTCCAGACACTACCTACTCCTCTGACTTAATTTAACAAATCCCACCTGCTCATTTACATTGATATTCTATTCAAAAGTCAAAAATTTTCAGCTGTACCAGCCTTTTAGGCTTTGTGTTGTAGCACTCTTTACACAATAGAAACCGTTACAATACTAAATGACCTTAGGTTCGACAAGAAAAACAATAATAATAATGGAGCCCATTAGTAGAACATGTACTGCTGCTCATACAGCTCAATTAGTTACACCACCGTAACTTCCGGTGGCTTTATACCACTCCATAAGAACGTTAGTTAGATGGGGTTCAAGTTGAAACCCAGAAATGATGTTAACTGCAGTAAACTAAGATAAAAGTGTGAGACCCAATAACTGATATAGAAAGACAAAGATTTGTATTTATGAGGTTCTCCCACCCCCAAACTTGAGTTCTCTTCAATCTGCCAAAGTAGGAAAAGGGAAAATAAACATAACGGTTGAGAAAGAAGAAAAAGCTCACCAGGCTTTCCACCAGAAAGGATAGCACTTTCAACTGGTTCCACAGCATACAACTATCACCCATTTGCAAAAAGGAAAAAGGAACCATTCTTACAAATCAGGACTATTAAAATTGAAAATTCAGCATACAGACAGAAGTCAATTACTAATCAAAAACTGAATCAGATGTTTTGTACTACAAGTCATTAGCCCAATTCTTATATTAAACGAGTTTACCTTGATATTGGGGTTCTGCTCTCTTAAATACTTTCCTGACCCAGTTAATGTGCCTCCTGTTCCAATTCCAGAGACTAGAGCATCCACTTTCCCGTTTGAGCCTTTCCAGATCTCAGGACCAGTGGTTTCATAGTGTATCTATATTATGGTTATATTTGAGTTAGCCATATCAGCATCAGAGAAAGTAACTTGGCTTGGAAAAAAGTGTACCTTTGGGTTTGCAGGGTTTTCAAATTGCTGAAGGATATAGGAGTTGGGTGTTTTGGCCTTTATCTCTTCAGCCTTTGAAATAGCACCTTTCATCCCTTTTGCTGGATCGGTAATCACCAACTCAGCACCGAAAGCACGCAGAATAATTCTTCTTTCAAGACTCATTGAAGAAGGCATCGTAATGATGAGTTTGTAGCCTTTGGCAGCAGCCATGAATGCCAATCCTACACCGGTGTTTCCACTTGTAGGTTCGATGAGGACACTCTTCAAAAAGAATGAAAATACTAAGTCAGATTCGATCTGCTAAACAAGTTAGTGATCAAATCTCAATATAAATGGCTCCATTCCTCCTGGGAGACAATCATCACATCCACCAAATTGCAGAACCACTTCAACCCACGAACCAAGAAACAAGCAGTGCAAAAAGTTATTTCTGGAAATAAGGGTAACTAACCTCACCGGGTTTGATTAGACCCTTCTCCTCAGCATCTGTAATCATACTATAACCAATCCTGAGAGTAGTCATAACAACAATAAGCAAAACACAGCCATACTTGATAATGCATAGCTCCAAAACATTCAGGGAGACAAGTGATCTCATGAAATGGAACACATAATTCTTGTGAAGGTATGGACAAACAAAACGAAGTTTTACCTATCCTTAACACTAGAGCATGGCTCCATGCTTTCCAGCTTGGCAGCGATACGTCCAACACATCCATCCACAACATTATTCAGGTAAACCAAAGGAGTATTACCAATCAACTGTGGGTCAACACCAAAAATTAATACAATTTACACGGTATACAAATACAGAAGAAAAGCATACCCCAAAAGGAACCATATATAACAGGCAATCAACTTACTTCAGTTACATCCTTGGCAATTCCAGTCTTTTCTGCTGCCATATTATCAGGTTATTCTGCAATCATTTATAGCAAAACTAAGAGAAACTTTATAGAATCAAAACACAGTTTCATCAATCAGATACTCGTTTAACTATTTAAGGACCCTCTAAATCCATTCCACTCTACTCCACTATATTCCCTCCTTACAAAAAAAAAAACCAGCTTTCAATATTCAGGAAGGGAAAACAATACTGAAAGGAACATCAGTTTCTTTTACCTTTCCAGCTTCCGTACAACTATTTGCCATCTAAATTAGGGGGAAAACACCAAAAAGCTCAAAACTTTGTATACTAACAAATTCCTATATATCCGAAATAATTAAAGATTCCATTTTTATTCGATCAAGACCTAGAATCCATCATCCCCAGTTCATACAATCTTGAAGAACAAAACCCAATTCTCAGAATCAATTTTTATCCCATTTTTGGCAAAAAAAAAAAGGCCCTCCTTCCCTGATACCTTTACAAGTAAAACCCACAAATCTTGATCAAAAACCTTATCAGGGGAGAAAAACAGTAATCTTGTCAAATGAACAGAGAACCAGCTATCCATAAGGCAATCGGAATCCAAAGAAATTAAAGGCAGAGAAAAAATTACCTAGGAGTTGACAATGACAAGAAATGACCACCCTCGTTGAGCAAATGTGCTGTGTCTGTCTAGGGGAGAGTAGTGAATGAGCTTTATATATATAGCCATTTCATTTATTGATTTTTCCAATCAATAATTTACTGAATTTTGTCAGTATTTGACTTTCCTTATCGTATAAATCTGGGCGTTTTGATTTTATTTCCTTATTGTTTACGAAATAGAAAGAGTGGATATGTATATTAGAATAGTCCCATCCTTATATATATTTTTTTATTATTATCTATTATTTATTTTGTTATTTTTATTACTTTTATAAAAAAAAAAATTAATTCTAGTCGTTTGATTTTATATTTAGAATTTTTTTAAGTTTGGAGGATGATATTATTGAAATGATGATGTTTCGAAAACAATCTCTCCATCTCTATGAGATGGTGATAAAATCTGCATATATTTTACTTTTTTCAGACTCCACTTGTGGGATCTTACCGAATATATTGTTGTTGTTTCTAACTTAATTTGGTTTATTTTATTGGTCAGTATTTCAAAAATAAATTTACTATTTTTAATGTATTAGAATATATTTTTTTATTATATATTAATTAATCTAAATATTATGACAAATTATTTATATTTAATTATTATATTTTTAGAGATTGTGAAATTTAAAGTGAATAAACGAGGATAATAACTATTTTTTCCTTCTGCAAATTTTTAATCCAATTCCCATTTGGAGGATGTTTGGTAAGTTGCCGATTGATTGATTTAGAAGCATTTTTAAGTAGGGATGGCAACAGGTGAGGGCGGATTGAGTTCAGCCTGTAATTTTTTTAAATCGCTTTGTCTCACTTCGCTTCGCTGTGGATGATGATTTTTTTTATTTTCAACCCACCCCATCTCACATAGACCCGTCCGACATAAACTCATCCCGCTTAAATTTTTAAGTTTTTTTATTTTTTTAATTAAATTTAATATGAAAAATTAAAATTCATATTTTTTTAAAAAAAATCACTAATTAACTATTTTTAGTTGACATTTCAACAATTATTTCTTAATCGTTAGTTAAAAGTTTCAAAGTAACATTTTAACAACTAATAATTTACCAGACATGACTACTTTAAATTTTACAAAAAAATAATGTTTAGTATAAAAAGTTTATATCTTTATTTTTTATAAATATTTAATTTTCTTTGAATTCCTATTTGATTTTTTAAACCTGCCCCGCCCTATATCAATTTTAAAAATGACTACTTCAACCCACTCCGTACCCACTCCATCCTGCCCCACATAAATTTAAATCCATCACGTCCCATATAGCTCTAAACTCGTCTCGTACTCGCCCTGCACCGTCACATTACCATCCCTATTTTTAAGTATATTTTTTTATAATATAAACGTTAAAGTGGACAAAAGTTGAATTTGGTCATTCCTAATGTATAGTTTTTAAGCTTATAGTAAACATTTTATTTCATCAAATATTATATTATTTTATTCTTAACATTTTTTTTAATTCACCTAATGTCTTTCCTAAAATGGGATTCTTATCTTTTGCTTTATTGTGTGTCCATCTCCTTTTTTTCTTAATACGAATACTTTTAAATTTACTAGCAAAGAGAGAGAGAGAGAGAATACTTTACTCGTTTTAACAAAATAATTGCTTATTAATTATTTTTTAAATAAATTAATTAAATGATTGTAAGTGATGATTTCAATATTTTTATTTAAATACATAATTATTTATTTTTAAAATTGATTCACTTAAAAAAAAAAATTTAAAGTCTACAAGCACTTCCAAACAGGCTTTTAATGCTAGCATTTATTCAAATAATCTTAGATATAAATTGAGTGATATTTGAAGATAACGACAAAAAGAACCATATTGGAGTGTGACATGTTCTTTCTAGTTGTCTCAATCTAAATTGAACTGTAATTGAAAAAGATTTTTTTTGTTTGGTATAAATCGGATTTGATATTAAAAATTTAAATATTTTATCAAGTAAATAATTAGATAATACTAATGTATTTTTCTGGTATTGTAATTCCTTCAAGACCAATTCAGTAGTTAAATACCATAATTCAAATTCAAATTCAAATAATGGTAAGATTTAACTTTTTATTCAGTGTCTGATATTTATATTGGAGATCAATTATATCTGAAATTGCATATTGTAGTGTTCATTTTTTGAGCCAACACTCCTAATAAGATTTTATTAATTTAGATGAGGTCGAATTTTAGACCTCTGATTAGAAGAATAGTATTTCAATTATTCCACCTAAGGATGTCAAAATGAGCTCAAATATAGATAACTCATTCAATCCGCCCAATTTTTATGAATTGAGCTCAAGATAATTTCAATTTGGTTCAATTTTAATCTATATCAAAAGAATTTTCAATTGAGTCCAATTTAATCTTCAATTTCAACCCGTTTTAAGACACTTTACTTGCATTGATGTAATTTATGTTTTCTATCTATTTTATATTTTCTATCATTTATATATCAATTTATAATGGTTTGTTTTTATTTTTTGAGTTGAAAAATTGAAATTCAAATTGTGATTATAAAAAAAATAATAATAGTACGTTAAAATTATTAAGATTGAGATCAAATTGGCGGGTCATGATCCAACTCGAATTTTACCCACTTGAGCCTAAAGTAAATTTGTGCGGGTCATAACTCAACCCCATATTTTATTTCAGTCCATTTTAAAATTCTCAATTTCATCTCAACCCGTGATTTGACAACCCCAATTTCACCCCAACTCACGTGTATAGTAACATTGGTTTTGAATTTTTGATTCAACAACTTCTGGTATTAAGCTTTGTATAAGAAAAAAAAAACACAAATTATTGGATAAAATTATTTTAGAAATAAAAAGGCATAAAGTTGTTGGATAAAATTTATTAATAAAAGCATGAAATTATTGGATAACTTATTCTAAAATAAAATATGATCGGCCGGTCATGATTGCCGCTAACAAGCTTAGAAAGAAAATCTTGATTTTTAAATTTAGAAACGTATAAGTATCGTATAACAAATTATTCATCATTTCTTTGGTAATTATTAACTACTATTTTTTTAAATTAATAATATAAAGTTTCAGTCTAAATGGCACTTGAAGGTTCTGAAGGGTCAAATTTGCACCATTTTCTTTTGTTGGTATCATGATGAACGATCAAGACTGGCAGAACAAGTCAACTAATAAAAATTGGAAAATATCAAAATTGTTTGAAAGACCAAGTCTTTGCTAGAATTCTGATCCTTTTTTTTCTCGAAAATAAATATAGTATTCTCTCTGGTTGTATTGGACTAAAAAATAAATTGATTTTTTGACTCTTTTTTTTTAGTATTTAATAAGTAAATAAAAAAAAATATTATCTTATAATTTAGCAAAACACTACTAGAGTGGAACAGGGTAGGGAATGGGCTTCGAGGATAAAAAGGATGGAATGGTCAAGAAGTTGGGGTTGGGAGCATTATTGTATGTACTGAGAGAAGAATATAATTTATATTACTTTAAAAGCATCAACTCCACGATCTCCAATATCAAATTACTATTTTCTTCTCATTTGTCAAATTACTATTTTGCCCTCGCTTAAATTACTTCTTTTGTACAAAGTTTCGATCTTTTTCGAGACGATTTTAAATTATCTTCTCATGAGAACATTTTCTATTTTGTCATTCTTTGGATTAACAAATTCATACTTTTGTCGCTCAAGGGATCATCGTCTGAATTGAAGAACTACCATCACCGATCCCACCAAGCTTGTATATATTAGATCTTCTGGAAGAAAGTTGAGAATAACACTTCCCTCCATCTTTGTCATCGCATCTGAATCGACCCAAGCAAGAAACTTGGTTTTAAAAATGAAATTCGAAAAGTAGAGCTTTTCTAAAGAGATATATGAGAAAATAACACTGCCACCAAAATGAATATAAAAAATATTAACCTTAAACAAGTAGAGCAAGTTCACATTGATATGTAATCATTAAAAAACTCCAGAGAAACAATATTTAAATTGTTTACTCAAAAATTTAACCGACAAAAATGAAAATACAGGGTTACCACAATAACCCTTCATCAGTTTACTCAAACCATAAATTTAACTAACCATGCTCCTTCCGCCGCAAAACACATTAAGTGAAGTACTTCATAAACTTACATTTTGTCGCGAGGAGTATCATTCGATACAATCGAACATTTACATTTGGAAGAAATAGTTCTCAAATGAAAACGTTCTTGTATTTTCAATACATTGATAAAATATAGAATAGACGTTATTCTATGATTATATGACTCTCAGGAATACCCATACTGCGGCGCACGTGAAAGATATAAAATGTAAGTATGTCACTTATTGTTGAATTTCTTTTTCTCTATTCCATTAAGAAAGTCAATCTTCTCGTCTTTAAGCAATTTTGTTTCTGTAGAGAAAATATTTTTTAAAAATTTTGTGCAATCAAATTTGAGAAAATAATTTTAAACCTTTTAAAAATATATTTTTCTCCGCACCGGACACGTCCTTTGTCTCTGACAAACTTCAATCTTTTAATATATTTCAATTAAGAAGATCATTTTTTAATAATTAGTAACAACTTAAAGTTTAAATTTCCTTTTTATCTTAAATAAAATAATTTTTCATTATACAAATATCTAAAATTTATTTTAGAATATAAATTTTAAAACTATTTTTTAAAAAAAAAAAAACTTTTTGCCTAATTAACTATGACATATAAATTAAGACAAAAATAATAATGTCAAAGTTCTTGTTAAGGTTGACTTGGAAAATCTCCAAGAATATAGAAACAAAAAGAAAAAGAGAAAACAAGTTCCATACGCAATAGACGACGGCACTCCGAAACACGACGTTGGGTAGTTAAATATGAAATAAATTATTGATGTATTAATTTTTGTATTGCTATATAAATTTTTGTGTAATTTATATTTGACGTTTGATAGGTAGACGTAATATGAATTATTTGTGTAGAAATTTAATATGATATTTGGTTGAGAATTTAGAAAATTATATTCGCATAACTAATACATGTATAAATTATGAGAGAATTTATATATTATTTTATGCATGATATAAAGTGGAATAACTCATACATATATAACTAATAGATGCGTTAAATAATTAAAAAAAATCACTTATAACTAATTCTTATATTATTAGTACTTGCATAATTCTAACTAAATACTTCAAATTCAAACTTCACTTTATTTCATAATATTCGACTTAAAAAGTGTTTAAAGAACACAAAAAGTATTTTCTTTTAGACTAAAAAAATATTAAAAAAGTAAAATTCCAACTTATGAAATTTTAATTTTTAACTTGTTACTAATTATTAAAAAATAAAATCCCAAAAATAAAAGACTTGGGCTAAGAAGAAGTCCAATTTTCACTTTTGCATAAAACACTTCTCAAGCCAGATAATCTCAAGCTCAATCTTGCAAAATTTCAAAAAAAAATAAAAAATAAAAAATTACATGACCGTTCGGCCAAAATAATATCAATAAAATAGTCATTCATTGTATAGGTATATATAGTCAGTGTATATTTCATGTATAGTCAAGCTATATTTAATTTTTGAGTATATCATAATGTATATTCAATGTAAAATTGCATATATAAGTAATCTACATTGTATAGTTATGTATGACTTTTCAAAATTATATTATATAATTTATATATACTTTCTACAATTTTAAACTATTTTTTATATAAATAAAAAAACTATATTTATTATAAAATAATTAGTTTATTATACACGGCTCAGCAGCCCAAAACAAAAATTGAGCAGAACTAGAAGTCCAGTCCATCACTAAAGGTTCATACGCTTTGTGAGTCCACACAAGAATTGTTGGAAGTTACAATCAAGATGAAATGTAAATACTTTTTGAATCTTTTGATCTTAAAATAAATATATGTTAAAAATATATCAAAATATTTTTTAATCTTATAATTTAAACATATTAAGTAAAAAAATAAAAAAAAGAATTGTAAAAAAATAATTCAAATAAACTAAATAGGAAAGTACTCCCTTCGTCCACTATATTATTTTGGAATGTCAAAAAATATTTGTCTGGTTTGTAAAATCAAAGAATAATCTAGTATACTTTCTACAAAATATTATTTGAAATTTTAATGCATTTTTTTAAAATATATTTTATATTGCTAATTTTTAAAATCCGACAAAATCTACTAACTTGACTAATTCACCTAAAGTATATAATTAAATATATTCTAACATAGTAATATCTCAAAATAGATAAATATAAAGATTAGATTTCATATATTTACAAATTATATCTGATTGTTTGAATGTACTATTACTGAAAATATAAAATATATAATTTGAATATAAAATAAGCTTTAAATAGAATCATATTAAAAAATGATAAATTTTTAAAAAGAAAATAATAAAAGTGTAAAAAAATAATTTTTTTAAAAAAAGATTTGTACCAGGTACATCGTCAGTTGGGAAGTGTTCATGTACTTTTCATTTATTCACTTACTTTCCAAATCTACCTGATCTAAATCTAGTAAATTCACTTTTAGCCCCACCCTCTAAATGAAAAGGCGAAAATATTTTATATTCAATTGTATAATTTATTTTTTCAGATAGGTTAATTTTTTTATTTTTGATTCATTAAATGGGTTAATTTTAATTAGTGGCGAAAGCCCGTGCTAGCACGGGCACAATATAAATTATTTTTTAGTCTTGATTTATGTGACATCGATGGATTTTTCCTATATTATTTAGAAGATATTGTAAAATTATAATTGAAGAAGCTAAAGAAATATTATGAAGTCGTTGAAGCAAATACGTCAATACGAAGCTGCCTTGAATAGATTAAATTGAAAGGCCCACAAATTATTTTTTGTTGGCTCACAGAAAGCTGCTCAAGCAAGCAACTAATATAAATTATTTTTTAGTCTCGATTTATGTGACATCGATAGATTTTTTTTATATATATATTTCAAAAATTATAATTGAAGTAACTAAAGAAATATTATGAAGTAATTAAAATAGACGCGTCAATACGCAACTGCTTTGAAAAGATTAAATTAAAAAACTTGCGAAATATTTTTTATTGGCCTCACATAATAAAGGAGCTGAAGTAGACAGAACAATAGAAAGGTGCTCGAGCAAGCAGCTATGATCAGAAGCTGCTGAATTAGCCTCTTATATATAAGTAGTAATTTAGCAACTGAACTTAGGTCCAGTAGGACATAAATTTTTCAAGGACACATGAATAACTTATCCCCTCTTTGTTTCAATTTACATAATACACTTTCTTTTATTCTGCTCTAGAAAGAAAGCTACTTGTTTATCATTGAAATCAATTTAACAAAATAACCTTAGGCTAAATTTAAAAGGATAAAGTGCTAAATAGTTTAAACTCACATTAAAGGTTTCGAAATTCAAGTTAGCCATTCTTTTATAGCCTACAATGGCCATTTTGGAGCTGATGGAACTGTCAGAATTTCGTTCCGAGACCGTTTACCAGTATTTGTTTTATCAAAGTCGACTTTTGAAGTTATAAAGGCCTCAAAGTACGAAAACAACACAAAATCCAAACGAACGCCCAAGAGACTAAATTGTTAGTGTTATTTTTTTTTTCTTAATGAGATATTTTATGCCACGCAAATAATTAATAAATATCTTAAATAAACAACAACAACATACCTAGTGGAATCGCACAAGTGGGGACTGGGGAGGGTAGAATGTACGCAGACCTTACCACTAACCTCATGGAAGTAGAGAGATTGTTTCCTGGGAATCCTCGTCTCAAAACCCATAAGCAGAATAAGCTAGATATGACAAAAAGGAAAGGAAAGGAAAAGGAACAGAAAGAACGACTATTAACGAAAAGCACATAATGACAACACATGATATAAAACATGCCTACTCCTACTACCTTATTACACCTCAAGGTCAAACATCTACCTAACCCTACCAACCAATTAGCCTGCTACTCTAATTCGCGATCTCATCTCCTTTCTATCTAAGGTCTTGTTCTCGGTGGGATCCAGTTTCGCCATATCGGTCAAGTTATAAATTTTTTTTTTATGCCAAATTAAATAGTCATACAAAAATTAAGAGCAAAAGTATAGATTTATGTCCGTAAAAAAAAAATCATTTGGCTTAAGGGGCATAAATTAAAGATCTAACACAAACAAGGGACGAAATTGCAAAGGAGCCTAAAAGTATTTTTTGATTTTCTAATTTCTTCCCCTCGAGTGCATCACTTTTGTCCTAAGCCCTTATGAACCCTATACAGTATATTTTTTCACTAAAACGCAAATTAGCCTTTTTTTCATTTTTAACTTTCCAAATCTCTCCCTTTTCTTCGCAATCTCACTCTTCTCTCTGATTTCTCAGGTATGATGAGTTTCTTCAATTTGTTATGCATCTATGTTTTCCATTGAACGTTGTTTCTGAGCTGAAATACTATATAAATTTGAATTTTGACTTCATCTCTTAGGGTTAACTGCTTTTGTTTGCTGTTTTTGCATGTGAAATTTATCGATTTTATCGGTTGATTTTTGGTTGATTTTACTGAAATTGTTGCTTGTGTAGGTAGGTTAATGATTGAAAAGGGGATTTCGTAAGCTGTTTGAAGTTGATTGATTTTGTTTGGCTGTTGAATTCGATTGAAAATGGAGCAAGGTTTTGGTTCTGATCCAAGTGGGTATACCATTGATAAAACTAGGGTTTTAGATGTGAAGCCTTTGAGATGTCTTTCCCCTGTATTTCCATCCCCTAGTGCAATGTCATCTATCACAACACCACAACCCTCACCTTTTGTGTGTGTTACTCCCACTGGTCCGTTCCCGGCTGGGGTTACACCAATTTTCCATTCTATGGTTTCGAATGAGTCGGGAAGGATGGGTGAAAGTAGTCAACAAGCTCCAAATTGGGGGCCGAATCAGGGGACTTTTGGTTTTGGGCAACCTGTATCTCCGATTCCTGTTAATTCATTTGGAAATCCAAATGCAAATGGAAGTGATGTGCATGTTAATAATGTGCAAGACTCTAGCGCTGGAAGGAAAAAGGGAGGACCAAAAAAGCCTCGAAAAGCTCAGCTAGAGAATATTGTGGAAGTGGATGTTGAACCTCTATTAAATCAATTGCTGATGTCTTTTAAACTTGTTGACTTGGATCAGGCCAAGAAAGCTGATGGTGACAGGGATGTAGTGGGGAGAATATTACAAGTTTTTGACTTGTTCCGAAGAAGGATGACTCAAATTGATGAACCAAGGTATGGTGCAGGTTCTGGTAGAAGGCCAGACTTAAAAGCTTCTAAGATGATGATGACAAAGGGAATTCGTACGAACCAAACAAAGAGGATTGGACTTGTAAATGGGATTGAAGTTGGTGACATTTTCTTCTTCAGGATGGAACTATGCCTAGTGGGCTTGCATGCACCAACTATGTCTGGGATAGATTATATGAGTGTCAAACTAACAAAGGATGAAGAACCTCTTGCAGTCAGCATAGTGTCTTCTGGAGGATATGATGATGATGGAGGTGATGGAGATGTGTTAATTTACACTGGCCAAGGTGGAGTCCAGAGGAAGGATGGGCAAATGTTTGATCAGAAACTCGAGAAGGGAAATCTTGCTTTGGAAAAGAGTGTCCATCGTGCCAATGAGGTAAGAGTAATTAGGGGTGTTAAGGATGTTGCAAATCCTACTGGGAAGATCTATATTTTTGACGGACTTTATAAGATTCAGGGATCATGGGAGGAGAAAAGCAAGTCGGGTTGCAATGTTTTTAAATACAAACTTATGAGATTACCTGGGCAGCCTGAAGCATTTAAACTATGGAAGTCAATTCAGCAATGGAGGGATGGTGTGGTGTCACGTGTTGGAGTCATCCTGCCAGACCTGACATCTGGTGCAGAGAGTCAGCCAGTGTGTCTTGTAAATGATGTAGATGACGAGAAAGGACCTGCCTATTTCACATATATTCCTAGTCTGAAGTACTCAAAACCCTTCTTAACTCCTAGACCCTCTCTGGGTTGTCAGTGCCTCGGTGGGTGCCAGCCAGATGACTCCAATTGCCCTTGTATTCAGAGGAATGAAGGCTTTCTGCCTTATAGTTCACTTGGGGTTATTATGAGTCAAAAAACCTTGATACATGAGTGTGGTTCAGCCTGTTCTTGCCCTCCTAATTGTCGAAATCGCATGTCTCAAGGAGGTCCTAAAGTTCGTATGGAGGTCTTTAAAACAAAAAATAGAGGCTGGGGACTCAGGTCTTGGGATCCTATACGAGCAGGAGGTTTTATTTGTGAATATGCTGGAGAGGTCAGTGACGGTGGTGGTGACAGGGACGACAATTATATTTTTGATGCAACCCGTATATATGAGCCACTAGAACCCGTGCATGATTGTAATGATGAGTCTAGAAAAGTTCCTTTTCCCCTTGTAATAAGTGCCAAAAACGGTGGAAATATTGCTCGTTTTATGAACCACAGTTGTTCACCTAATGTTTACTGGCAGCTTGTTGTCCGACAAAGTAACAATGAAGCATACTACCATATCGCCTTTTTTGCTATTAGACACATTCCTCCCATGCAAGAGTTGATCTATGATTATGGTATGGACAAAGCAGATCACAGGAGAAAGAAGTGCTTATGTGGCTCATTGAAATGCAGAGGTTATTTTTACTAGTGTTCAAGTTCTCAGGGCGCAAAAGGAGTAAGTTGCCCAGTCATAAATCTACTGGATCAGGTTATGTTTTCTCAGTTCAAAAATCAAATTATCATGGTAGCTGCTCATTTTTCCTTTTTAAGTCAGGGGTAGTGATTATCATGTGAACTTTGTTTTCAAAGTCATGTTAATGTACTTTATGTAAGTTGGTGAATATTTAAAGTTAAGTGAACGTTTTAAATAATATGTTGAATATTAAAGTAACTATCTGCGGGATATTATGACTTGCATCTGTTTTAGTCTGTGCTGCTGATTTCCAGTCATATGCCATGTTACACGAATCTTCGGCTTTATTGTCATCATGTAGTGTCAATACAACATTATATTGGTGGATTTGAATCAATACAAATAATGTAGAAGGAAGGAGAGATTGAACATACTGTGAAATCAAGAAGAGATGGATATCATATTGCTGATCTGCCTTCATTGCTATGGACAACTGGATTTAATGAAGATTGCTTTTGAACATATAAGAAAAGATGCACAAGCTAGGGTAGAGGCGCAATCCGTTCCGTCTTAAATTTAGTTTTCAAATTTTCTTAACTGTTAGATATAGTAGGGGCTGAAAACAAAACTCAGTAAGTGTTCTTTAGGCCGCAAAAAGTTGTGGAACTTTCATAGGAAATCCATGATCTGATCAATTCTTGGTAAATTTTATGTTTTCAAAGAGAGGTGGAGGATACTGATCATATCAAATGTCCCTTTGCTCTTGATCAAGATCAAGCTCTCTTTGTTAGAGATTCTGTTAAGATTACTACGAGAAGTTAATTTGTTCTACTTGGTGTCTTTAGGATGAAACTTCTTCACTGCAACTCCTTAATTGTCACGACCCAAAGCTGATAGCATTTTATTCAAATTTGATAGTTTTTTTCTCATCGAGGTAAAGTTATTTAACTATACCTAAAGTCAATTTCATGCAATCTTTCACATACCAAATTTCAACTACCATTCAAATCATCATATGCCTCATGCCAAAACTTAGAGAGATTCTTGGTCACCTTAATAATTCTACATACCATAAGCACATGACCTCTAGTTATCATCAAGTGTCTATGCAACGCATCACAATAATCTACGTAGTCCCATTAATAGAGTAGTTTCAACCCTCTCAAAATTCTCAATAATCATGTAGAACTGTAGATCCATACGGAGCGCCCCTATAAGTTATCTACCATAATTCTAACAATCTAAACCAACATAAAAACACAACATCTTTCACACATTATTGTTTGTCACTCGAATCAAACTGTCTTCATAAAAGTCATTAATGACCCTTAGTAAGTATGTGCCTAGCTAGTTCACATTGCATGGTCATATATGAACTCAAAGGCGAACATCTATACAGCCTCCAACTCCAAACTAAAGGTCTATATGAGATGTCTTGTTTATTTAACCTTTTTAGATTTCTTCCATTATGTAAATGGTAAATACCTTAAACTCTTCAATATACTAACTCTTGTCTCTTTCGTTAACTCGTTTACACATCTTTTCCTTTGATCAACATCATATGACATTTTACCTCGTCTTCTATAACAAAACTTTAAGTGAAGCCCTCTTTTAGGTCCTTTAGCAATCCAAAGTAACCAAATTTATGATCAAAAGCATACCCAAGTCCTCTCAAATGCTCGATACTCGATGCAATCAACTTTTTTCTTATCTTACCAATTCATATCTTGGTAAAACATACTATCAAAAATGTATAGGCTCACACTAAAAAAACTTGAATCTTTATTTTAACTTGTACCTTAATTTCTTTATCTATCAATTTTAGCTTATATCTTGAAATCTTTATGATTCATGTATCGTAACTTATTATTGATCGCCTCTTTATCGACCTTATCATATCTTTTATAAAAAATTTCAATGTACCAATTACCATACTCAGAATCACAAAAGAGCTTATCACCATATTCGACCGAACATTTGTAGATGTTTTTTCCCCTCAAATGTTATCCAACAGTTTTCTAACCTAGTTCAATGACACGTAACACTATCACCATAACCAAACAAAACAAATGAAATCACGCGGCTTTAAATTCGATTCTCTACTCTCTTGAAAGATACATCTTTGACCTTTACCACCAAAGTAAATGTCTTTGTTCTTGTCTCTTTCTAAAAGCTAACCTACATCTCCTTAGATTTATTTATTTATGACTCTAGCTCCTTTCAATTCTATTCGAGCAATGTCTCAACGCATTCTATATCTTTTCATACGGTCACGTTACTCAAGTAGTAGCAAACGTAACTTTTGATACTTGCAAGTTGTGTTTAGCATACTGAATTCATCCAATCAAAAATCCTTTATCATATGATTGCATCTTGATCATAATCCATCATGAACTCTTATTACCATTATGCTCTATAGCTATTGCCATCATCCCAAGGTTACCCTCATCATCGATATGGCACCTAAACCTAGTATATCGGTCAAATCTAATGGACTAACTCGATTTTCTATACATTTTCTTACTAGGATTCTCAATTTGCTTTGCAGAAGTATACTCGTTGGGACTTTCCTTACTCATAAGCTTATCATTTTGATATCATCCACTTATCATTGATGTTGAACCACTCCCTGAGATCTTATTATGGATCAATAGTCCTCATTTAGAATCTCCCGAATACACCTCACAACCTAAATGCATTAATTGTACCAAGATCCACCACTAAAATCTTCCTTATAAATAATGCTTAATCCAAGCATCCTGAGTAACAAACTAGTTGATATCTCAAATATAAATGCAATATTAAATTTATTAAATGAGCCCGTGATACACTAATAACTCCTTAAGTAGTTAGTATTCGCACTATACACTAATAATTCCTTAAGTAGTTAGTATTTACACTTGATAATCGGCATATCCATTTTCATATACCACTAATCCTATATCGTGAAAGTCCATTAGATCCACCACTTAAGCTCATCGTATCTATCAAGAAAGTAGTACCAAACTAGCCCACATGCTTTTACCCGTCAAATAGCTGCAAATCATTATCCAATCCATCATGACTCTAGCCTAAGCAATACACATTTTTTTCATAAATTCAGTCACTAACAAAAGTAACACACTCCATTAACTCTAACCAAGTAAACATCGATTTTGTGGTGATAGTCGTATCATGACCCTCCTTGATATCCCCTCGATCTATGAAACCATAATAGAGATTTTGACTTCAATTGGCACAACATCATCCATACAAATTATGACAACTTTAGTAAAAGTAGTTTGCAGATTTACAGAATTCATTATCTAGCTATCACTTTAACATTCCACCTTTAATTGTCGAACCACTTTTGATATCACATCAATACTGTTTGTGTTGCTGGGTAACTAACCCAAAAAGGAAAACATATTCATGAAATCCCTCAATTCATTGTTTGACCTCATCACTTAAATATCCTCAAAGTGCATCATCTAGTCATCACCATACTCAACCTTTTCTCATCGTTGAACATTTTAATTTTTATAAGAATCACTTACACTTTAGTACCAGATCTAACATTCAAGCCATATATAACCCACTAACTACTCATGTAAAGAACCAAGCACGAATCATCTCTATAAGTGAGAGGGAATGAAATAAAATGATAAGAATCACACCGAAACAAGGACGCACGATAGAGAAAGAGTAAAAAAAGGAAAGTTTCCTAACAATCTTCATCGCCTCTCAAAGATGAGTACAGACGTCTCCGTACCGATCTTCAAGACTCCACTTAGACTTGGCTTGTATACACGTGAGACCTATGAACCTGAGGCTCTGATACCTTCTGTCACGACCCAACCCAAAACTGATAGCATTTATTTCAAATTTGATAGTACTTTTCTCATCGAGGTAAAGTTATTTAATTATGCCTAAAGTCAATTTTATGCGATCTTTCACATACCAAATATCAACTACCATTCAAATCATCATATACCTCATGCCAAAACTTAGAGAAATTCTTGGTCACCTTAATAATTCTGCATACCATAAGCACATAGCCTCTAGTTATCATCAAATGTCTATATAACACATCACAATAATCTGTAGTCCCATTAATAGAGCAGTTTTAACCCCCTGAAAATCCTTAATAATCATGTAGAACTGTAGATCCATACCATAGTGCCCGCATAAGTTATCTACCATAATTATAACAATCTAAAGCAACATAAAAATGCAACATCTTTCACACATTATTGTTTGTCACTCAAATCAAAATTCTATCTTCATAAAAGTCATTGATGATCCTTAGTAAGTATGTGCCAAACTAGTCCACATTGCATGGTCATATATGAACTCAGAGGCGAACATCTATACAACCTCCAACTTTGAACTAAAGGTCTATACGAGATGTCTTATTTGTTTAACTTTTTATATTTCTTCCATTATGCAAATGTCAAATACCTTAAACTCTTCAATATATGCTCTGATACCTTCTATCATGACCCAAAAATGGACATGATGGCACTCGTCTTGTCCCACCAAGACAAGTCGGCCTAAAACTCAATTATAACGATAAAGTGTGAAAGGATAATAAAAATTTAATTACGGATAATAAGTCAACTTAATTAAAAACCCCCAAAACCTGGTTGTCACGTGCACAAGCTTCTAATGCGTTACATGAGATTTGAAAGAAGACTTCAAGTCTTGAATGATATTGTTTCTAAAGTAGAATAAGATCATAAATAGGAGAAGGAAGGTTGCTGAGATGTCAAATAGCTACCTCACTAACTCTCCACCATAAAGCCTCAGATAAGAAGAGAAGAGAGAGTACCACGAAGATCCGAGCGCATAACCACTCGCATCTTCGTGGTACTCTCTCTTCTCTTCTTATTCGAGGCTTTCTGTGGAGATTAGTGAGGTAGCTGTTTGTCATCTCAGCAGATCCTCCTCCTAATTTTATGATCTTGTTCTACTTTAGAGACAACATCATTCGAGACTTGTATTTTTCTTTCAAATCTATTTTAACACATTAGAGGCTTGTGCATGTGACAAACAGTTTTTGTTTTTTTTTAATTGACTTATTATTTGTAGTTAAAATTTTATTTTTATTATCCTTCCGCAATTTATCGTTATAATTGAGTTTTAGGTTGACTTGTCTTGGTGGGATAAGACGAGTGCCATCACGTCCATTTTTGGTCGTGACATTAATGTATCAGTTCATGTTTTTAATGAGGAAGGCAAGATTGGTGGAAGAGATGATATGAGTTGCAAAATAAGTCCGTCAGGTTCTGCTTGCATCCATTCTAGCGCTGATTCTGGACGTTTTTCATTTGAGTTTTTGCAAAAAAAATAAAATAAAAATTCCTTCCTCCCTTCTGCATGATTGTTTTTACTGAAGGTTTCCTATTCATTAATACCAGCTAATTATCTTAACAAGTTGCTTTCCTACTTTCAGGTAACTTGATATTTTAAAGCCAAAAGTTAAGTGTACTGTGGCCGGGTGAAACACTGTAGCTCTGGTAAATTTCTTATTGTAAAGATGGAAAGTTGTCATTAGTGCTCTGGTTATTGTAGCTCTATAGGTGTGTTGAGAGATAGATCATGGGGAATGGAGTTGAGGTTAGTTGAAAGTGTGTCAGTCTATGCAGTAGAGAAGTCTGGATTCATTCTAATTGCTTTTTCTCCTTATAGGATTATACTCAAAAGATTCCTAAGGGAGTGTTATGCAACTGTTTATCCTGTTGTAGCTATGAGGAGTTTCAGGTGGTTCTTTTCTTCTTCTTTTTCCATCAATAAATGGTAAAGTTTCACTGAACATGGAAAAATCTAATACATTCAAGAGCTGCTGCTTGTTCTTCAGAGCGTTCCTGTTCCTCTTCTTTCATGAGCTCAGCATTATTTGCTGATTGTTTTCATCCAGAACTCTTTTAACCTTCTTCTTTACGGGAGTCATACCCCAAATAGATAATAAGCCGTCTATCACAAATCTTGGCATTCATTTTTTATTCAGGGAGACAAATATATTCCAGTTCTCTTGCTACTTCGTAATGAAAGGTGTTTTTTTTATTCTTTAGCATTTTCATGCCACAAAAAGTATTGTTAGCGCTATGCTTTCCTCCACCTTATTAAAAGAATTTTTTTTCTTTGAAAGAAAAAAACTTGTTTGCTCTAGGGCTTTGGTCGGGAAGAGTGCAACATGTGATCTGTAAAATTGGATGGATGTCCCAGGTTTGAATCAAGCTGTGGACTGATCATTAATTGTTTTGTGTTGAGTCATTAAAGTTGAACTAGTCGAATCAAGTTGATGTTAAGATAATACAAGTATCAGGAATCCTTCTGTACAAAACAAAACTTAACCAAAAAAAAGGATTTCAGCACTGATAGACCTAAACTTGCAAGTATTCAATTCCAACATACTAAAAGCCTTGGATCCATCCTAAAGACAAAGTTGCAAAGCATTGAACTTAAGCCCTTTTATTTCAATCTGTTGGGACTTGGGGCTTATTATCGTGATAGCTCATTTATTTGTTGTTTTCATCTTCTCTCATTGTCCCAATTTGTGTATTTTACTTAATCCTATGATCGTTTTCTAAAGTGAATAATAGTGGTATAGTCATTGATATCCAAGCAAGGTAGGCATGATCGGTATACACATGAGGGTATGGGGAGTCTTTTCTATATGCTTTTCTTAACTTGCATTTTGATAAACAATTGTAACTTTGGAAATGGCCTCTCTACCTCCACGAGGCAATAGTAAGGTCAGCGTTTATTCTACCCTTCCTAAATCCCACTCGTGGGATTTGGGTATGTTGTTGTTGTAGCTTAGTGGCTATGTGTGTAATGTAGTTCATTAGTTTCTTGGGATTAGCTTTAGCTGTACGATGCTTATTGTGTTATTTTTTCTTCTTTGTGGTGAGGCAATTTTAATCGAAAGCTACCTGCTACTTCATTGATTGGTTACCTGAGCTATAGCTCTACCTTGTTTGTCCTGTGTAACGATCAACATGAAACTCTTAAAAGATTTTTTCTTGTTGGTGACGTAGCTGCTTCTACTTTCACAATGTTGAGTTATCACTATGTGCTAAACTGGTTGAACCAGATTGTTGTGTTCCATGACAGATGAAAATGGTAGGTCATTTTGTGGCAATTCAAAGCAACTTTTAGTACATTTACCACTTATTGTTATCTCCCTTTTTGAGTTTCAACAGGTCAATGCGCGTGCAACCAAATAAGGGAGCTCCTGTTAATAAATTTTTCGTTGTGTGATAGCTGATCTTATCAATTATCTTGGTTGTATGTAAAAGAATCTGTTCGTATGGTCAACTACAGATGTATTTCTACACTTCCTTTTTGGTGCAATATGGCTTCATTTGGTGATGTTGAAGCCATGATTTAATCTTTGAGCACCTTACACAACTTGCCCCGATGAATTTCGTCAGGTGTGATTTTCTTTTCATCTTAAATATCTCTATGTTCCATTCAATTGAGAATTTAGGACTCAGTTGTTTAAACCTTTAAAAAGATTTCTTTCCCTTCAAAGTAGGTGTAAAGACAAATTTGTTGGTTGATGAAACCTGCAAACTGAGACGATCTAATTTTGTGGCTGCCTTTACTTATTACACTATCACAGGAAAACGTGATAATCCGTGCATGAACACCATAATACAGTTCATCTTGAGCTTCTGTGTTGAAATCTGCTTGCCTTAAAAACATTCTAGCATTTCTTTCTTTCCGAAACTGTCTACCATATGCATCTCTGTTTCTTATCATTTCCATCATTTCATCAAGAGAGTTTTCCTGCTTTCCCACAACCTAATTGGTGAGCGGATGACCTCCTTAGTTATTATCAGCCAAACCCACTTTATTACAATTTTCGAGCTATCTTTTTGCAGGTATATGACAATCATAGCTACTTGCCGCACCCAAAAGTTCTCCCCTTAAATATCTGTAGTCCTTTTTTCAGTACTGGTACTTCTATTTGCTTAATTTGTTGGATCAATTTGCATTGCCATTTTTGCATCTGTATTTCAGCATCGTCAGTATTCACTTAAATCGCCACCAGACTATTGGTCTGATGAAAAAAAGGCGTTAAATGTTCTTCAAATTTTGTCTCTCTACAGTATAAGTTCAACTTATATTTGAATTATTAGTATTGTTTTTTTATCTGTTTTTATATCTTTATTAGATAGTTAAGTTAATCATATAAAGTATATAATCTCTTTGAATGATATGCACCCGTCTCAATAAATCATAAATATGTATTGTACTTTGGCTGTTTAATTCTTGTGTCTTGCCCGATTGTTGTGTTTACAATTGATGAGAACTTCCTCTGTTTATAGGACAACAGATTGAAAAAACTAAACAATTTGTTTTATGAGAAATAACAATAAAGCACAATAAAATATTGCCTTTTTTTTGTCATTATACACATTCATTCGAGATAAGAAATGACATAATTATGAGGATTCATAATTGCACTTCTCTATTGATATCTAAGATTTTCATTGAACACTTACATATTTCCTATGTTAAGATTATAGATACTAATCAATAAATTAAATTACTGATGAATTTAATTCAAAGATTAATTTTCTTTAGAACATTGTTTAATTTATTTCATGTGTTAGAATCATAACTTCAGTTGCAAGTTTTGACATAAGGAAAACTTATAAGCTTCTCAAAAGGCATATGATCAATCTCTATATCGAGACATGGATTTCATCAACTGACTTATTATTTCACTAATATATATTATTATCATTCAATTTATCAGGCATATTAATTTATTTCAGAATTTCACTTTTTAATAAATCAAAATGATAATTAACTTAGATAGATCATAATAGTAATATCAGGATTGAAAATATAAGTATATTTAATAGTTTAGAGAACATGTTTTTGTCACTCAGTCTAAAACAACTAGCTTTGCTTGTTCTCATTCAATGCATACAATATGCACTATCACAAGAAGTTGAAATTACACTATTCCTATAATCAAGATAAATTATACATAGTCTTGTACTATGATCATACCGATAACTTATCCAATTTAATCTTAAATTGTGAACAAACATCTTTATACTTATAAGAATCGATGATTTGATCCTTTGTATATAAATAAAAATTTTATACACTAAATCATCTACTTTATAAATAAACAGACACATAAACCATATATGATCTATTAAATCTTTTATTAAAATTGATAAAATAATTGTTCTATAATAAGCACTATATTTAAACTCATGGTTAATAGCATATATTTTAACAATCCCTCACTTAGACTTTTAACCGTCACAATTGTTATAATATACAATATCTAAATGCATGGTTAATATTATATAACTTGATAATCTCCCACTTAGACTTTTAACTATGCATTTGCAACTTCCTCAGACAATATCTTTTATATTTCTTATCAAAAAGAGTTTTGCCAAGTTGTGTTCTTATGCAAAAAAAATATATTTATAGTATGAGTAATCTGGAGTTTATCAAGACATTCAAAATTACAAAGCATCAAAAAAATATATTTATATCACAGAGTAATTTATTGTGAATATTCTAAACTACTCAAAATTACCTCTCGCTTAAAAGTTGATCTACCACCCGAATTAGATTAATTCTAATTTAACATCACCTCCATTTTCTTTTGAAAAAATTACGTGGATAAACAAATATATACTAGTTAATTAGCTAAATGTAGCTATATTTTAAATTAAAATAATTACAATTTGCAACAAACATCTAACTGTAATTACAGTTTGAATTTTGTATAATTCGCGTGATTTATACAAATGTTGTGCGCGAATCAAATTGTATACCGAAATATACAAACAAGGTAAATTATATAACGAATTATACAAATGTTGTGCACGAATTGCACAACGAAATATACAAACGTTACACAAACTGCGAATTATAATGCAAATTATACAAATATTGTGTAGAATTATATAAACGCTGTTATAACTCGAAATGTAATTCCGTTTATGAAATTTGCTCTTTTCTTTTTAAGAGGAAAGGTCTCTTAGTAATTTTTTCTTCTAAACAAAGCTCACACTTGGGTAGTGACTTCACTTTCAATGAACCATTATGTCCATTCTTTAACCAACCTTGAAGTTCTATTCAGAATAAATAACTTAGACGTTGGTGAACAAATAAGTTTCTTTTAATTTGAATAGATTAATACTATTCAATTCATGAGAAATACTAGTAAAAAGTTCATGCATCAATCTACCATAAGAGATACAATATTTATCAAACTCTATAATGAGAGTTACCAGAAAAATATATTAAACATCTATCTCTTATTTAGTTAGATTCTGAAAATAAATCCTTCTAACATATGGTACATGTACAATGCATTCTTTGAATTAATAACTTATCTCTATTGAAAAAAAATCTTGAGTAATACTAAGTGGATCTGCAAAGTCTATTGAGAATTTGAGTTATAATACATTAAATAGATCATAATATATCGAATAATTTTGAATAATAAAATTTAGAACTCATTTTATACCTATATATTCATGCATCTCAAATTAGCCAATGATAAGATTAGAGAACTACTCATGCAATACACACATATAATGACTGATTATTCACTTTATAAATATATACAAACCTAATCTAGGTGAAGAGTCTGCTATTAGTTTAAGTCAAGTGAAAATCATCATAATAAAGTGAGAAAGAAAGAGTTTATGTGACGTGCTAATGTGAATTGGAGCAATTATTTTTACCAGTCTTATGGAAATTTCCTAGTCACAAATCCTTTGAATTAGGTTTATACTATTCAATTAAAATTCTTCCCGTAAATGCTCAATCCATGCTTAATATATACCATCATAATATATATAATTTTATAGTATCAAGAATGTTTATTCTTTGATACAATTAGAGTTTACAATTAAATCCATTTTTTTGATTTAGCCCTGTTCCATCCTATTTAGACTGCCCAATCCAGCCGTATTTAGCCGATTGAATTGTTCTTTATTTGTATTTAAGACAAACTTCTTTTCTTCCTCTTACTTGAAACCTTGGTTTTGATTTCAAAGATTTTATTTGAAAAAAATAAATAAATCAATAGAATATATGATTGGTGCATAGCTAATAACACAGTACAACATACAATCACAGCTATATATATATATATATACATACATATATATATATATATATATATATATATGATTTATTTGGAAAATTATTTTAGATTTTTCATCGGATGGATTTTAATTAAAAATAAAAATAATATTGCATCAATTCCCATGTAAAATATCTTGTGTCATTTTCCATTTTGTTGTGTCAAATTTATCGTATTTGCATACAATCATGTATTTTTTCTATACTTTTCCTTTTCTATATCTAATTTATTCCGCTTTTGGGTTTTTGAGACTAGGGTTTCCCAGGAAATTACCACTACCACTTAGGTAGGGAGGCTGTTTCCTGGGAACCAACAACTTAGAAGATAATGTTAATTGAAAATCTATCGGATGTTCCTTTATACAATGTCGAAAAGATAGATGATACACCATTGTGAAAGCTTATAGATTTACGTGTAAATTCTGCTGGTAAATTTTATATCCGGCGCATGAATAAATTAAGCTAAAGTCTTAAAAAAATAATCGACAAATTAAATTAATTGATTAGTATTTGAATCTTAACTTGGAGAGTTAAATAATAAAGTTCAATGAAAGAATTGAGAAATTGAACTAAGGAGTGTTATTATGAATTTTTAGTGAAATAATTCATAATTTATTGTTGTAAAACTAGTCTGGATATTTCAAATTAATTCCACAATAGAAAATCCTTTTAATTTAATTTTGTGGGCATGTTATTCCAGGATAATCATCCCGACTTGCAACTTCTTTCCCATGTTTCAAACTTGGGTAAACATTCAGGCTGAAGAAACAATGTTATTCGATCAAGATTCTCAAATAGAATTATTCTCAACGAGTTCATAAGCCATCCCACTCGTCTTGATGGAAATGATCAAACTAACCAGTAACTAAGTCGGAAATGATCAAACACAAAGTTTATAAACAGTTGAGGATGTTGTTCAAGAAAGATTTTGAAGATTCCAAAGGTAACTAGCAAATAAGATTCAGAAAAAAGAGGCAATAACAAACCAACCTATCCAACAGAGATTCTAAGACAAGACCTCAAAAACTTTTTGTTGTCAAATATCATCATAAGACAGCAATGAACATATTCAGACACAGAACAAATTCAGCAGTCATTGGAACACCTCATAGTCGTTTGTTAAGCATATCGATTACTTTTCACAAACACCTAATACTACACATTCAATTAACATCAGAAATACAACCTGCAGTATTGCAGAGCAAGACAGCAGGATAAAAGTCAGAATTAGGAATTAACACACACATAAAGCTACCATTAAAGGTTAGTGATTACTGATTACAAGCCATATAAAGAAAGAAATTTAGATTGGGTCATCATATCAGTTGTCACCAGTTTAGATTCATGTTATGCCTATCGGTAGTAAGCTTGAGGGTAAGCTGGGGCCATCCCATTGCAGTAGCCTCCGTATGGAGAGTAGTTCACTGGGGTGCCTGGATATGGGGCAGCTTCTGGGGAGTAAGGATAAGGGGGGCTCCTGCTACCATAGATGGCTGGTGGTGAGGCATATGCTGGAACTGCTTGAGGGTATTGGGTGTGTGGTGGAGACCTAACAAATGCTGGAGCTGCAGGGAAAGATGAAACATAGGCATTTGTTGAACGGCCTGCCTTAGCAGGTGGCATAGGACCGCCATTACTGGCTCTCGTTCTTTTGTTTGCTGGTACAGCAGCTGGCCTCTTTTTCTCATTCTTGGGCTTCTCCAACTGCTCAAGCTGCTTCTTAAGGTTGTCCGGTGGAAATTCAGCTTCAAGCTTGTATTCTTCAATGCACTTGAGAACAGAGCGAATTGCTGATTGCTCTTTCTTAGCAGCAAAATGCTGTTAAACATGGAAAAACAACTATTAAGTAATTCGAATAACAATACAGTGCCTTATCATCTATAAATAACCCGCATGTTTCTTTTGTCGTGATAAACTTAAATGCACTGGAAAGACAGACGTGTCACATATCACTGAACTTTCATAAGCACTTTTGAGCTTAGAGCTCAATAGCATCAGACGTGTCACATATCAAGACAGACATGCTGCGAGAGGAGCTAAGATCTCTTCATCTAGGAGGTATGCAAAACTTGGCAAAGCTGAAAACCAAATATTTTTCCAAAATAGGTAAAGAGATCATGGCTGAACCTAATAGCACTGTAGGCAGTGAGAGGATAGAAGAAAGAGACAGACAACCATAGCCAGTTACCACTATTGTAGATAAAGAAACAATCTGGAAAAATACATGACAGCTAAATGAGACATATATAAGAGGAGAAAAAGAATTGGATGATACCGCAGCTCGACCAAAATTATTGGGATCTTCCAGGATTGCAGCAGCAGCCTTTTTCGCATCTTTTAGAAAAGCTTTCAGAAGGGGAACAGGAGGGAACTTATCGGCAAGCCCAACTTCATAAGTGAAATGTACGGCATCAACTTGCTGTCCCCGGCTGATTAATTCTTCAATCATCTCTGCAGACAAAATAACAGTATGATACATAATAAGAATCATTCTTGGAGTAACAAAGAAAAAATGAAACTGTAAGCGTATATAAGGTGCAGTGACAATCCACAAACCTATGACTTCACTACATACCTACAGCCAAACAAAACCCATTAAGACGGCATATAAATATGAAAGCATCTAGCTAGAAAAAAAGAGGGATGCTCTGGAGATCCCAAAATAGCAGGTTTCATGCACACAAGGACAAATTACTTGCCCAGAAAGACTGCACTTAGATCCTGCTGTCAAAATGTTCTCATTTTGTTTCTTTCAACAGCAAACTGCAAAAATGGAGGACTCCAGTATAATGTTTGATGCACCATACTTTACAAATAGAACGATACATGAGGCTAGTCTAGGGCCTCTTTGCTTCACTTTATTTCAGAGTTCCAACTATGCCTCAACCCAGAAGACATAATTTGTTCCGAAACATCCCAAATTAAGAAACCAAATCAAATTCATATAACTAAAAATTAGTTTTAAACTAAAGCACTCAAGTACCCATGTATACTGTTCTAGGACAAGACAACTGAAGTACTGAACCCGTTATCAGAAAAGCAATCAATGTAGAA
This sequence comes from Solanum rostratum, assembly GCA_029948455.1. Taxonomy (NCBI): domain Eukaryota; kingdom Viridiplantae; phylum Streptophyta; class Magnoliopsida; order Solanales; family Solanaceae; genus Solanum; species Solanum rostratum. The sequence continues at coordinate 5,247,587 of CM057048.1, forward strand.
AATATAGAATTCAAATTCAAGCACAAACACATCAATTGAAGTCATCAGACAAGTATTCCACAACAGAGAAGACGGCCAGTCAGGAAAGAACAACTAAACACCAAATGGGACTCTCATCAATAATGAAGATAAGATCTATCTCATGCAGCTCCCAATATACTCCATTACACCAAGCAGAATGCTCTCACATCACAAGTTAGCAAGACATTATCAGCATAAAACAGGTAGAAAAAAAATATTAACGTACATGGTCACTCATCAAAGCTACTAAGAAAACCAAAAATTTCCAAATTAACAAGACCTTGTTAACTGCAAACCCGCTCACAAGCTCAGTCAAATTCCCCCAAAAATCACATAGTTATAAAAAAGTAATTTTTCCATCAGAACAAAAGACATAATCTAAGCCTAAATCCAAAGTTAGTTCCTCAACTTTGCTTAATTTAGACTCATTTCATCAAACCATAAGACCATGGAAGACAAATTACTCCTATTTTCAAGCCAAAGCAACAACAAAAACATGGTATAACATAAATACAAAATATTACCAGGCATTTTATCACCAAGGCCAAGAGAGATGGCCAATTTAGGCATCTGTTTCCTCCAAGCAGACCCAACCACAAGTTTCCTATACAAATCAAAGTCCTCATCCTTCACAACTCCAAAAGTCACCAAATGCTGCAAGAAAGTATGTACATCTGGTGTCTTCACATTCTCAATCCCTCCTCTTTCATCCAAACTCCTCTTCCAAATCTCCGCGATCTCATTAGCCTTATCCTTCACACTTGGAGTCACCAATTTCCTCTCATTCCCCAAAACAGGATCCATCATCACTGGAATCAATGATTCCAACATCAAAACACAAGCCCATCCCAAATCATTGTTCCTTTCATTCTTCTCTACCCTTTTATCCTCCGGAAACACCTCCGATATCGCTTCCAACACAAACCTCGGCGGATCCACACATTTCCCCAAAGCTTTCGGGATTTCAACCCTCAGTGAATCCAAATCCTTCTTCTTCGACGTCAGAAAATTCCAGAAACTTCTAGAATCCATCTTAACACAAAAACTCTCCAATTTCAACAACAGTCCAGTAGAGTCATCCACTTCTGGCTGTTCTACACTCTCACCCAAAGCTAAAATAGCAGCCTTCTTGTTCTCAACAACCTTCTGCAAAGCAATTGAAAGAGAAACATTCATTGAACTCTCGCGTTGTTCGAGAACTTCCAGAGATGCTTTGGTTTCGGAATCTAAGGTTTGGATTTTCGCCTTCAAAGCTTCCGACTTTTTGAGGATGTCCTGTTCAAGTGAAGTGAAATGATCGGAAAGTTCCTTCCAGAGAAGTGTGCAACTTGTCATTAGAGAAGTCTGTCGCTGGAACTCGTCGAAACTCGGCTGCGGCGGCGGCTCCACCGAGTCGAGTTCGCCGGGATCGGCGAGTGAACCCATAGCTGAATTATTGGGAATAGGAAACCCTAGAAAATTTGAAAAGGGGGAATTGGGGAAGGGGACAAAGTTTTTGTGGGGGGTTTGGTGGTGATGATAAAGTTAAGGTTAAGAGGGGACAGTAGGAGTGATGACGTGGACAAGTTATTTTTTGCCACGTGTGTATTTGTGTCTGTAGATATGGGAATTAGGAAGTTTCTATATTTCAACTAGAGTTGAAAAAAACTCTTTACTTTAGCCGTTATTTTATATCTATTATTTAAATTGAGATAAATATATTTGAGTTAAAAATCTTCTAAAAATAATTTCTTTCATCGTGAAATAATAATAAGATCTGTATCTATTTTATTCTCCTTAAATTCTATTTTATGAAATTTCATTGAATATATTGTTATTTACTCTCTCTGTCTCATTTTCCAAAAAGAATATCATCTTATTCAAATCAAATAGTTTATTTTTAAAATTTTCTTCTTGCCTTTAATAAAATGATTTGAGTCATACAAATATCTAAGAATGGTTTTAGACCATAAGTTTTAAAAGCCTTTTTTTCTTAAACACCGTGTCAAATTAAAGGGTGTCACATAAAATGAGATAGAGAAAATATTTGTTATTGGAAAAAAAAAAATTGTTCATAATTGATTTCATAAAATTACTCTGTTGAGAGAGTTTTATTTCACATTGAATTTTTTTTTCAAGTATGAATTTAAATTTAATTTGACTTTTTTACTTCGATAAAAATATTGAACCACAAATAAAATAAAATAAAACAAAACAATCAATTTGTCATTGAAAGCTAATTTAGGAAGGTTAGTAATGAGTTCAAATTTAGGTGGATAACGAATTACTCCTCTATTTATTTTTACATAAAATCACTTTTATCTACTCTCCGTTCCAACTCGTGATAAAGTAAATATTTCAAACTACAATGTTAGTTATAAAAATCGTGGTTAAAAAAATATCAACAAATAAAATAAAATTTCTTAAAATGCGTAGCTTCATAATTTAAAATAAAATTGGTTATGTATACTAAGTAAAATAATGTAATAATATAAAATTACTCAAATTGACTAATACTCTATTTCTTTTTTCTCAATTTTTATGAGTTACTTTTCTTTTTTTATCGATCCCTCAATAATATATTTTTATATGTAGTAATAATTTAATTTACTTTTTTATTCTTAATAAAATAAAAATCATATATAGTTACATAAATATTTGTGACTTATTTTACTAAATTATATAATTTAAATTTTTTCTCTTGAATTATATATCAAATCTAAGTTGCAGAAAATATAATCACATAAATATTTATAATTTATTTAATATATTATATATTTAATTTTTTTTCTTGAATTATGTGTAAAACTAAGTTGCATACGGAAAAGGAATCTATATAGTAGTAAATTCCTTCTTATTTTTTCTAAATTTTTCACACTTGAGGAATGTTTGGTGGAGTGTTGCTTAAGTTAAGGATTATGATTTCTGTGTTTTCAGAAATTGGTCTCCTGTCGTTTTGTTATTTTATTTGGTTATTTGTCTGTTTCATTAAAATATAATTATCGTTGTATATGTTATGTTTTTGTTTATCTCAATCAACGATCTTGACAAATGCCGCTATATTTATGGTCAACCATGAGTCATCAAATTGTCAAGATTATGAGTTCTAAATTCAACATTTAATTTCATTATCATTTATAAACTCTCTGGAGGTATTAAATACAATAACAATATACTCCGTAGAATTTTATGAGTAGGATATGAGGTAGGTGAAATGTATACAGACCTTAACACTATCTCACAGAGGTAAAGAGAATGTTTTCTGGGAGTCCTCATCTCAAAAATTCATAAGCAGAATAACCTAGATATAGAAAAAGGAAGAACGACTAATAATGAAAAACACATGATAGTATATAAATACGATAAAATTAACATAAAAAAATAAAATAAATGACTGAACATTGATATATTGAAACTAGTTTCAATCCTTTTCTAGTGTTATTTTTAGCTACATGAAAAAAATTCGATCCAAAATAAGTGTTGCTATATGAAATCACAAAGAATTTTATTTTTTCAAAATCAATCATTTTTCTCAACAAATGATTTATACAAATTTGTTTTAAAAAAATCTTAACTACAATATATGACAATAGATAACAAAGGCAAGACAATACCTTGTTTCTATTAGGGATAACTACACAAATTAGAGTTTATTGTAAAATTATTTAGTCAAATTGAACCTAATCTAAATACGCTTATTGAATTCATGGCACAAATAATTTACCCTCTATCCTATTTTTTTTTATTTCTCCTATGATGTCAGCATGATATTATCATAATGTCTACATAACTTGCTATGGATTAATCCTTTGTGATACTCTGTCAATATATTGATATCAATCGGTATCATATAGAACTGAACTTAATCTTTTGTGACAATTTATCGGTATACTGATACCTTGTCGATATCATATAGATTTGTTTTTTGTTTTTTTAAGAAATAAATAAGAAGCAATCAAAAAAGAAAATAAATTCTAACTTAGTAGAAAATATATTCTTTTGTGATACTTTGTCGGTATATTGATATTATACGGATATCATAGAAGACTGAGTTTAATCATCCGTGATACTCCATTGGTATATTGATACCCTATCAGTATCATATATGATCGAGTTCTTCTTTTAAGAAATAAATAGGAAACAATTAAGTGAAAATTATTAATATCACAATCTTATTTGTTAAACTCTAAATTAGTATAAAATATATTCTTTCTAATACTCCATCATGATATAGATACCATATCAATATTACGTAGGATTGAGTTTAATCATATGTGATACTCTATCAGTATATTGATACCATGTCGGTATTATATCAGACTGAGTTTAACTATTTGTGATACTCCATCAGTATATTGCTACTATATCGGTATCATATAGGACCTAGATTAATCATCAATGATACTCTATCAGTATATCAATATTCCATCAGTATCATACCAATTTTAGTAGTAGAGGGGTATTAACTGTAACTAATTAGGAAAATATAAGTATAATGGATATATGGATATAAATAATTTATCTTAAAAGGATATGAATTTAATTTTCTCTTTTAACCTTCTATCCTAATATGCAACTTACGTTCTTTATATATTTACTTTTTCATATTTTGAGTCGTGGAACAGTAGATAGGATAAGAAAAGGAGTATGATTTTGTATGGTGAAGAAAATAAAAGAAGTGAATGTTGATATTTTAGTGTGTATATATGTAAGGATGTGAGAAGGAGAATGGCAGCTGTTTGGATAGAGGCAGAATTTTCCCGGAAACCAAAGAATGTGGGAAAAAAGCAAAAGCTGAGAAAGTGGTAAATGGGGTCCAATAATGTCACATGGGAATAGTCAGATAAAGTAAAGCTATTTGCCGGCCTTCAAAAAACAACCCATTTTCTCTATTTCTACACTTCCATTTAATACCCCATTTCGACAACAACACACAACATAACAACCTAATTTTATCGTACTTGTTTGATAGAGTTCGTAAGAATAATATTTTATTTATTTTATTTTATATAATATTTCTAATTTGACATAATATTAAAAAAAATTTATAATTTAAAGTTATTCTTAAATATTTATGTGATGAAAAAAAATTAAGATTAAATTATTTTTAATTAGAATAAGATGATATTCTTTTTGAGATAGATCAAAAGAAAAGAATACGACATAAGGAGCATGTATTCATTTTATTTTGTGTTAATGAACTTTTTAGGAAAATTTATAATCTAAATTTTTTAGATGTTTAAATGGTTATAAATTATTTAATTAAAAATTAAATAAATTTAAAATTAACCTATTTTTAATTATAATAAAGTGATATTTTATTTAACGAACTAAAAATAAAAAAATATCATATAAAATGGACATAAATATTGAAAAGAAGATATTAGTTGTGTTAAAGCTGTCTTTTGTACTATTTGTTATTTGAGTTGGACGTATTAAAGACATTTAAGTCTTTATTTATGTGTTATTAGCACAGTATGGTTAATACTGTCATTTTCTTATATTTATTAATTATACATTTTATAAAAACATTGCATAAGCTATTATTAATTTATAAGCTAAAAATCCTACTGCACAAAAAGTTAATAATATCATAACTCATATATGTATTAGATTTAATATATATCTTATCAAATGATTTCTAAGTGAAATATAAAAAAGTAAAAATAATGTTGATTTTATCTTAATTTCTTTGAAGTAGAGAGGTTTTTTCGCAATAAATTTGAGCTCACAATAGATATATTCAAATTGTGATGGAATAAAAAGAATCAATAACAAAAAAAAAGACAAATAAAACATGTAATAATAAAATTCGAAGAATAAGATATATACCACATGTATATTAACTAAAAATGTTTGATTATCTATTATCCTTCTAAATTTATTTTTGACTTTCAAAGTTTTCTATCTAAATCATGTCCTTTAAAGGATTAGATATGAATTTGAAATCACAAATTAAAATTATCGATTTAGATAAAAATTGATTTAGTTAAATTTTGTTAGAATATGTAATTTATATCTAAAAAAACAACCTGCCATTTTTAAAAATAATTTCATTATAAAAATTCAGATTCAATAGTATTATATCAATGATTATAGATGAAGTGGAATTATAGTATCAAGTACAATTTTGATCAAATTTATTAGATTGATTGAAACCTTATACTTATTTAAAAATTAATTTTAAAAAAAACATGAATATTAATTTAAAATTAAAAATTAGATATTAAAACTCATAAACTTTATATCTTGAATCCGTTATTGTTATTAAATTTCTACATCATTATAACCTTTGGTGGTTGCATTGTACATTTCGTTCCAGTCAGATCCTAACTTATATCCAACTTTTTTGGTTAGCAATTTATTGCAAAATGTCAAGATAAGGTATTTAAAATAAAAACAATCATTTCAAGCATAAATGATTGGTACTATTCCTATTTTTATATAAGGAAAAAAGGTACAAGAGTATTTATGATTTTTTTATATTTTTTTGGGGACAATTTAAAATAATGAATTTATAAAGCTTGTGTTTATAAGAATTAATAAATATACAATTTAAATTACCAAATTAAGCTAATATTATATTATTAAGATATTTTTTAAGAAAAATTATATGACAATTGAAGATGACGATGAGATAGGGATGGTCATTGTAAGTCCATTCAAATTGCGTTGGAAGATGGTGGTGGTTCTAGATCATAACAGTAATAATTGATCGTGGTAATTAGTGATGACAACTAATAATTGTAGTAGATGATAATAATGTGATAAATGATGACAATATTTAGTGATATATATTGGTGAGTGGCTGTGTTAATTTTTCTCAGACTGATGGTTATAACAGTTGTTGGTGGTGATAATCATAAATGATAGCTAATAATAATGACAACTAACTTATGTAATTGATAACGATAGTTATTGTGGTTGATAATGATAGTTATAGGTGGTGCATAATAGAAGTTGATAATGACTGAACAATAGTGTCGACGATTAATGATAAAAATGAATGAAATAGTTATCAAACGCATGTCAGACATGATGTATCGATCAAATTAATTTTATAAAATATGGTCGAACCAAACATTAATATTGCACAAAATAACACTAAAATTGTGCTATTGATTATTGAGAAAATAACTTATTTTTACTACATTAAACACTATTTTTATAACTAGTGAGCTAATGTATCAACCAAGATATTCTAAATCTCATTATTTTTCTAGGATAGTTTTTTTCTTGGACATTTTTCGTTGATTGGTGTTAGCTTGTTCAAATTAGCGCTCTCAAATTTCAATAAAAAAAAATAGCTATAGGCTCTAAGACTCAGCATTAGAATCAGAATTTTAGTTAACAGGGTTCAAAATTTTTAAAAAATAGACACACAAACCTAGTGAAGGAAATTCGACATCTATTATATCTACATAAAATATTATTTTTACCATATGTAGATAGTATAATTTTTCGCTGAAGGGGATTCGGATGAACCCCTCATCCCTAAGTGAGTATGTGGCTCCGCCACTGTTAGGACTCACAAAAAACCTAGCTAGTTCATAGTTTCTTTTTAATAATATATCATGAGATAACGATCATATAATCAATCCCAATTCGTTTAAATATGAACATTATTATTTTTTAAAAACGGCTGAAATTGCATCAAACGTACATCTAAAGGACACAAAACACTTCTTATCCAGTTGTTATTAATTTTTCAACCCATATTTTAGGAAGTCGTTTGATTATAAATTAGAATTATCAGTAATTAAACCAATAATAGTAATTCATGCATTATTAATTTATTTAACTTGTAACTACATAAATAATTTATTAAACTCCATATTTCATATGGTAAATTTTAAAGAAGAATAAAATTTGTTTACTTTAATTTAATGTTATTGAGTATCAACGTGGAGTAGAATGACAGCAAGAAATAAACAGAAAATAACAGAATGGAACAGGCATGCGCACTGCTTACTGTCCTCTTGTCTTTTTCACTTTGTTTATTTTCGTTCGATATTTGATATTTATATTAAAATTTAATTTGATTAAATTTATTTTTTTTCTTGAAAATGATACTATTTTTTTAGTTTTTAAAGATATGAACTTGAGATCTCTAATTAAACGTAAAAGAATCTCAATTATCCCATTAGAATCAACGTTGATATCGTCCTCTCTGTCTACTCTACTTTTAGGATAAGTGAATAAATAGTAAAAAGTTGATGGAATCTTAGGATGAAACGTGACCAGATTATATTACTAATATTTAATTTTTCAGTACGTGGGTATTATTATTATGAGTGCATGTGATTAGCCTTAATTAATTATATTCTTAAACCTCGAGTCTTTGTTGTTATTTGATATTTCTCATGGACAATAATGATATCCACTGCTCATCTACATTTAGTTGCCTAACCTATTTGTCAATATTCAAAAAGTATGCTTTTCTACTATTTTCGATATAATCGTGTTGATCAAATCAATTTATATATTTCTCAATTATTTTTACGAAGAACATGTTATCCCCTATCAACAAAAAATTAAAAATGGCAGAAATTTAAATTTAAGATCTCATAATTCTCAATTGTACACCTTTATACTATTAGGAGGTTGTATTATTCATTTCTTTGGTGCTAGCATTTTTTTGTATGGCTTATAAGTTAATGGCGTTTAAAAGACAACATAGATGAGGAATCCTTTAGCTACAGTAAAATCCCAATGAAAAAAAAGATGAAATGAAAAAGTTTAATGAAGGTAATGTATACTACTACTATTGATTTATTTGGGATAACAAATACACAAATATGTTCTTTAACTTGGCTTTAACTGACATTCACGTCTTCTAACTTTGGATATACATAAATAGACATTTAAACTCATATAAAATTGAACAAATATATACATACGCCTTACATGGCATCATATATTTGGATTCTACATAAGACACAAATTGCGATGTATGATTATGCTTGGAATGCACGCGTCTATTTGTTCAATTTTATACAAGTACCTTGTACAAGTTTAAATGCCTAACTGTACATACTCAAATTAAAGAGGATAAATGCCAATTGAAGTTAAATATCACAACAACAAAAAACACTTTATCCGGTGAAATCTCAGAAGTAGAGTCTGAAGAGAGTAAAATATACGCAAAAACCTTATCATTACCTCATGAAATTAAAAAGACTGTTTCCGAAAGACCTCAACGCAAACATACCAGTCTAAAGTTAAATATGGCACATTTATGCCATAGATTCATGTGTTAATATTTATTACTACTGATTTGAGAAACACTATACGCAAGTTCATTTTTCCAATTCAATTTTCTTTTTTTGAAAAAAGCAAAATAAAGAACTCTGTAGAAAGCCCCCCACAGAGAATTGATTCCTTCTTGACCACTAAAGTTTGGAGGCACTTGAGTCCTACTTTTGACTAGAAAATATTCCCCTCACCAGACAAACTCTAATTAGGGAAAGAAGAAAGTTCTTCAACTTCAAAGTGGCATCAAATCTTAGTAACATCACACTTTTGTACAAATAATTCAAGCAAGAACAATGAAATGGAGGAGCACTACTCAAAATCTTTCACAATATGTATATTTAAAGCTGTTTAGATTTAATTCAAGGCTGTAAGAATTGCTATGCTACTTGCTTTTTATCTATTAAATATTTGATCAACTTTACACCATAACCATATGTACTCTACACTTGATTTTGTGATACTACTTTGTATCATAATGTTGATGTCCCCAAAGTGAAGCCTATTTGGTTTGTGTTGCGACGCCCCAGCTATAACCTATTGATGTTATATGTGAAATTCAGGCTTCTGAATTTCGATTGATTGGAGTATTACTTCACAGTGTTGCATATGAGTCTCTTCAAACTGGGCTCATCTTTCACCTAATAACTTTCAAATATAAGGAATGGTTTTATCTAAACTTACCAGTTAAAAAAAAGGCAAGCCCAATGCACTAGAAACTCCCGCATTGCACAAAGTCCGAGGAAAGATCTATTGTACACAGCCTTACCTTGCATTTCTGCCAGAGGTTGTTACCAAGGCTTAAACCCGTAAACTCCTAATCACAGGGCAATAACTTTACCAGTTACTCCAAAGCTCCCCTTTCAAACTTATCAGCAAAAAAAATCATAAAAAGGCAAAGAGCAAGATAATGCTGCTTAACCTGAAGATAAGCACCATACTTTTGTCTAACTGCAACAGACCTAGATACTTCTGATTTCAATCTAGTGACTAATGCTTAAAAGATTAGCCTGCAATGATGAATTCCTCGTTTTCAGGTCGATTTCTTCAAGGCATAGTGTCGTACTAACATCTGCAGGGGAGCAATCCTAAATTAACCTTGAAACAATTTTTTGAATATGATCATATCCACACCCAAATGATACACCCAGCCTCAAACCGAGGAAGCGGGACAAGGACAAGAACAATCAGTGAATCTGTTAAGACTTCAAAACTGCTAATCTTGCGCCAGAAAATTTTCACTACAAGAGAAGGGAAAAAAGACATGCATAATATTTATAACTTAATTCTTCTGTTATCCCTGAGAACCCCCAGCCCACTGATTCCAATGGCAATACAAGTAACTGAAACCACAACATCTAGTGCAGGGAGTTGAGCAATATTCTCAACTGAAGCACATCTATGCAAATCTATTGAAGTGGGTTCTAACCAGATGGCTTGTAATCCGATCGGCTAGCAATGGTAATCTTCTTTCGAAAGTCGAAATCAACCTTCTCTAAGTCGTTAATAGTACCCAGGTAACCATAGAAGATTCTCTTCTTCTCTCCAGTCCTATGATCAAACTTGCAAAGGTCAGGATTGTTTTCATCATCCTTGCCTAGAGTCAAGGGCTGCAGTCGAGCCCAACCAGTTCTCCCATGGTTCTCTTTCTCAAAATATTCAGCTAACCGCATGGCTTCCATCAAACCTGATTGGTCGCTTGCAAACTTAACCAGGGTAATACCTAGATGACCGTCTCTGCTATACAAGGCCTTTGCCTTGCCACCGTGAAATCCAATACCTGAAACCAAAATTGGCAATTGCAGTCCAGAAGCTTCAAGAGATGCAGGCGTAGAGCTAAAAACAAGTCTGGAGAAAGGAAGACACTGGAGGTGCCAAGAAAGATATAATCCTAAAACCAATAACCATTATAGAACAGCACTAACTTATGACCAGTTCCACACACAAATACTAATGATAACAAATATTAACAGGAAGTTTCAATCAAGAGATACTCTCAGCTTTTCTTTAAGATAAGGTGAAAAAGACGAGGACAAGAAAAAAGCGGGGTTGATAATGAAACCATTGGCAAAGGCATTCATGGCTTGAATTCTCCAACAGAAAAAACCACAAATAGCAATAATCAATGACCAGTAAAAGTGGTATGGCGGTGATAATAATAACAACAACAATAATAATGTAGTTCCTAGAACATCAAAATTCTCAAGCTCACAAAGAAATGGTAAACATCAAAAAGACAAACTGACTTCACATTAGAGCATCTTCAGAAAATGGATTCAAACTCAAGTTAATCATCGTATATGGAACGCAAAAACAAAGGCACCACTACATGGAACTCAAAAACAAAGGTACCACACCAGTTCTATCAATCCTCAATAGAAACAAGATGCGAACAGTTCCTCATTACAAAAACTGTACACTGATAACCTTCGTGAATTTGATGGGAAAATCATCAAGTCTCTAGAACATCCCCAAGAAAACACATCGGTGTGACCCGGTTTAGAACCAAGTTCAGCATGGAGCAGGAAAAGATGCTGCCCCTGCTGAAAAGGAGGTTAATTGAACCCAAGCCAGATGCATTTCAACAGCAGAGATGTGTAGAAGAACTTCAGGAAACTGAGGTCCAAGATCTTGACAAGAGAACACAATCAAGTTGCAATCTCATACGTGGTGACCATGTAGAAACAGACAATTAATAATACAATCACATCACAGTTCCTCACAAAGAATTCCACAGGTTCTATTTATGGGAAGATGTCAATTATAGAAATTGCCAAACATCTCACTGAAATTAGAACCATGCCTGAAGTCACACTACTGATTCATTATACCAATCATTAGCAAAGATTTCAGCTTTTGGTAAGTGTGATGCAATAAAAAAAGATATACTGGTTACACAGAAAAGCATGAAGATATAGAATTAGTCTAAGAGAATGCAATTCATGCCCTAAACATTGGCAACAACAGGCTCCCACGCAATCGACATAATTCTTCAAAAAATACATTGGCTGCTGACTAAAGATCCAGCATAGTGACACGACTGGAAGTTTACATTCTTTGTCATCAAAATGCATGAGTCTATCAGCCTATAAACCAACGCTTCTGATTCTAGTTAGCAATACAAATGGCATGCAATCCGCACAATTCATTTTTTCTCCAAAGGCAACATAGTTCTCATATTGAGGAAATTTTAAGAAGAGCCAAGGGGTTTTTCTAAAATAAGAAGTCAGCTGTGATATCATTCCAGAGAGTAGCAACTCAAGAATGTTTTGATAAGTAACGATTCATTTCATATGAAGGGCACCATGAAGGTGCTGGAATATTTACAATGCAAAAACTCAGTGTCCCTCTGTAAATGTAGGGAACTAAGGAAACCGATGAGGGAATCTATTCATTTACATTTGAACTTCCCCCACAGAAAGACAAAACCTGAAAGAGTGTAAAGAGTGCTTTTTCATAAAATAAGTATGACCGCTAAAAGATTATCCTTGCTACCAATTTTCAGATGTGATCTAACGCCCTAAATGTTATAGGACGTTCCCCCCCTCCGTCTGTGAGATCTTTTCTTGTCAATTTATCGACAAATCATCCAATCAACACAAACACATAAATTTAGGTCTAAAGTCCGGTAACCTAATTGTACAAACCACAAGTTTGCCTTTACAGTCCACTGCAAGACATAATTAACAGATTTAAGATTCTAAACCAGCTCAGATCCTATGATTCTTGGCCTAAGAGGCACCCCTCGCAGAACACTATCAAAGAGCACACTTTAAAGTAGAATAACAGATCATCAGAGGCCGCCAGTGTGCAAGGTGGTGGTTAAGTGACTACCGACAATGCCGAAACACAGACCATCAGCAAAAAGGGTAATAAATTAATCAAATGGGTCAGACAAATTAAGCAAATCCCAGTCCTGAATAGATATTGGGTGGAGAACTTTTAGACGTGGCAAGTAGATGCAAAAGTATAGGGCAGAAAGCAGGAAAATTCCCTCGATGAAACGATAGGAATGATAAGAAACAGAGATGGATGTCTTACCTTTAAGGTAACTATCCATTGCCTTATTTCCCAAACCCTCCATGCGCCCATCATCACGTTTTCCTGTGATAGTGTTATGGATTATAACCAAAGGCGGCCACAAAATTAGATCATCTCGGTTTGCAGTTACTTCATCAGCAGATAACATCTGATATGACTTTGAGTGATCAGGAGGTGTCAAATAGTTCCATCCCATCAGAATACATAATGCTTTGTGAAAGGCCAAATGTTCCACAAGTGAATCAGCATTATCCGAGTTGTAGGTGTGCATAATGAGAGAGTGCATATCAGGACACTCTTTTGACATCCTGTGTTGTTTTCAGGCCAAAGTTACAAAACACTTCAGAGTTGTTCCTCAAACCAAGCTAAGATATTCATATACTTGAGTGTAAACAAAAGCAAAAGCATTGAGCAATAAAAGGGAAGTTGGGCAGTATTATTTCAAGGTTTCTGATCTTAACAAGGTGATAATATACTATTTTTGAGTTTTTGCAGGTTGCCCATCACAGCTAAAATTCACCCGAACATGAGATGTAAATTGCCATCAATCAACAAATTGTCTTTACTCCTACTTCAAAGGGAAAGAAATCTCTTTTAGAGGTTGCAAAGGGAAGTCAGACAAGTCAGTCTCAATATAATGGAACATTGAGATTTTCTCCAAGGAGCAGTAGGATAAAAGAACATGTTGTGCAAACTACCATCATACACATACCACCCACAAACTTACTAGGAACTACATTATCATAAGCAAATGAGTAACAAGTAGAAAGTAAAGCAGAGAACATTATACGGACCATGCACGTAATTACTTTTTCTGTCCCATAAAAAGATGGGGAGAAAAACACAGCTGAAGAAATTGAACAGGACAATGACTACTTAGTTTTCCTCCTTGCCTAGTTTTCTACAAGCAGCCTTTGTCATTATATTTTTTTCCCATAAAAAGGTAAATATATTGATTACCAGCAGTGTGTGCTGGAGAATGTGCAATTAGCATCAGTACAAGTTGTGTAAAGTGCTCAAAGATTCAATAATGGCTTCAACAATTTCAAATAAAGCCAAATTGCATTAAAAAGGAAGGCTAGAAATACACTTCTATTGGACAATATAACAGATTCCTTTTTTGCTCTTAAATATCTAATGTTACTTTCCTTCCAGGTGGACATTCAAAAGGCAAAGGCAGCCATTGTCGTGCTGCAACAACCACAACCAAGATAACGGAAAAGTTTAGCAATCACACAACAAGAATTCATAAACAAGAGGTCCACGATTTGGTTGCACGCATTGACTTGCTGAAACTCAAAAGGCAAGGCAGGATAGATCTCGAAAGATATACACAAGAGTGTTAAATGTACTAAAAACTGCTTCGATTATCCATATAATCACCAACCATTTTCATCTTCCGTGGAACGCAACAACCTGGTTCAACCAGCTTTATCCAAAAAAAGAAAAACAATGTGGTTCAGCCACATAGTCATACTACAACACTGTGAAAGTAGAAGCTACTGCTCCCACCAACAAGAACCTTTTTTTGTCCAAAATGAGACAGTGAGAATTCTTGACAAAATTCAGACCAAGGTACTGAGAAAAGCTTTTCTACGGCCTAGCGATCAATGAAAGAGACTATTCATATGACAAAAACTCTGAAAGAGTTATGCCTACATGATACGAACACGTTGGTGGGATTCTACAAAGGTTGACTGCCTTCAAATCATTTAGTCAATACTTGCATCACATCCACTATAAAGAGAACAAATGACTAAATTTCCATATGTTGACAAGTCAAATCATGATCGTCAATATACACACATCTAAAACATGAAAAAGAAAAACTTACGTCAAATACAGTTGTACTAATGTGTATAAAGGAACACTAGCCGAGCGTTTAAGCAAGTAAGGTGCTGGAATTGTTGCTTCATGTTCTACCTTCGGAAACTGAAAAGCCAATTCAACTCATCATAAACTAATGTGATCAAGCATCTAACTCATGGATAGGATAAAGCTCTTCTGAAAAATTCTTTTAAGAGTTTCATGGTGATCACCACACAGGACAAGCAGGGAAGAGTAATAACTTAGGTCCACCAAACAATGAAGGAGTAGCTTCCGAGGCTTAAAATGCCTCACCACAAAAAAGAAAGACTCAACACAATAAGCTCTGTATAGCTAAAAGCTAACCTTGAGAAACTTAAAAGCCGTGACTAAGCCACAACTGTCTTATCAAATATGCAAATGAAGAAAAGCATATAAAAAAGGCTTGCTCTCCTCTCTCTCTCCCTAAACGTGTAGATGGATCATGCCTCCCTTGCGTTGTATACTCTGGAATATACCACTAGTATTTTACTTTTCAAGTAAAATGAGTAAACTGGAACAATGATAGAAGAGGAAAACAATAAATAAATGAGGCCTCACAGATACACAAAACTAATGTGATGGGTCTCTTTACAATGCTTTATTTTACTTACATTTTCAGAACACATTTTGAATGTTGAGAAAATATTGTTGTTGTTACTGCTATTCTATGTCGCTCAGAGTCTCCAAAAATGTGGCCGCACCCGTGTTGGATTCTCAAAGAATACACTATTTTTGAAGTATCCGATATGCACCCATCGAAATTTTTGAAGAGTCCGAGCAACATAGCGGCTAATATAATCTCTGTCAATTCAGAATTAAAATAACATATACAAACAACAATTTCCTGCAAACTCAACATACTTTCACTCCCTCTGAGCAATGTCACCTGCAACACCAACTACCTCCACCTCTACCTGTTACATTAGTCTTCTTTTGATTTATTTTTCCATTTAGCAGCTGTTGTTCTTGTGCATTAGAACATATTCCTACCTTGATCCATGCACTTGGATCCTATGAACTAAACGTGAGATATAGAGGCTACTTGTTACAATATGTGTAGTTTAACACACCTAAACCCTAATTGTTATTGCTCCCTGATACAATCCTATAATGATAAATGGAAGCAAAAAGAGAACCAGAGCACAACACGTGAATACAATAGAAATGGAAAATACATTATGATAGGCAAAGAAAGAACTGAATATTATGCCACAATACTAGGTGAGAAATTGATTGGGTTGACTATTGCTTAAGAATTCCGGGGGGCTTCAGAGAGTACCAGCTACTCCCGCCAGCACAAGTATAGCATAACTTTGTCCGTAAAGTCTTAGGAAAAATAGAAAGAAATCACCTGACATTTTGTTTGCCTCGGACCCCCCACGGTTTTCATCCCACCTCAAGAAATCAGTTTTTTGGGGATGAAATAAGTTGTATTAGAAAGGCATCAAGGAGATGCATGAAAGAACACAGAACAAAGGTGCAGGTGCCTTTTAGGACACCTCTACACTTGATTTAAATAGGTAGCATCCTCCCCGGCCCCGAAAATGCTCTATCCTTTCTCAATAAATACTCTTAGACAACCAAAATGGGAATAATAACTCAAAAGAAGCAACAACCAACCAAACAAAAAAAGCAGTGTAGAAACAAATTTCCTGGGCTGTTAAGACAAATTGTATTAGCTCAAGTAAAAAGGCAGCGAAGTCACAGGTTATAGGGGATCAAAAGAAAATTCATATCTCATGCTATTGGCATTTGATGTGGAACCTAGTACATATTTAAAAAATCCCTTCAAGTTGGTAAAAATAATTAATGCCTTCAATAGCAGCCACAAAACCAAAGAAAAATTGCATAATCAACAAAAAAAAAACTGCATCCAAACCAAAGTATTTGCAAACTAGAGTTTAAGCAAAATATGAAATTGTATCCCAATTGAACCAAGCTAGGGAGAAGTTCGGGTAATCATATAAAAAACGAACAGATCTTTTCCTATTTGTTACTCTTTTTTTTTTTTGATGACATGGGAGACCCGCAGCCACTGCCGCTGCCCTTTGGTGTGCACAGGGTAAACCCCCACTTCTATGCAATATCTGTTACTCTTTATATTTTCATCTCTTGAGATCCAATAAATAATAAAAAGAGATCATCTCTCCCTTGGGTTGCTATGCACCCTAAGCATGTGCTTCTCTAAATTGCATTGCTTCGTACATCAGAAGGAATAACCCCCAAATTCCATTTCACTGGGATGGAGCAATCACTTTTTAGCAACATAGGTCGCCATGGGGCAAAATTAACATGGAAGATGGAACTAGATACACCATCATTAGCTTGAGAACTAGATATGATTAGAAATAAAGGTAAATGATATGGCTTCAAGAATGCCACCTCAGAAACAAGAGACAATGACTCACAATGAGACCTATACAAATGAATCATGGAACAATTATCTATTTTTAGTGATATTGCAATGACGTCTTCAAGGAGATGAAGATTGAAGAGAGAGCGAGAGAGAGAGAGAGCATGTGTGTGAGACAGGGTTCCATACCACAATCTCTAACTCAAGGGAAATTTCATGCAGAACTCAAAAGTGTCATGCGTAACGAGTTACATAACAAAGATAAATTTACAATGCAAAGCAGAGTCACTACTTCTCTAAATTGAAGCTACCTAGTTATTTCTGACAAGTCAAGACACAAGCTCAACCATTATTTGCCACATGTTTCCAAATAGAACATGATCGTGGCAGCACCTTAAGTCAGCATCTCTAACAACTAAAGTAAGCTATATCAGTTCTCTATAAGAATCAAACACTTTCTCCAATTGACTTGGAGCTAGCTAGTTCTTTATCTAGCTCTCCCCAGTTCTCTATAAGAATCAAACACTTTCTCCATTACCTTTTAGAGCACTCGATACTTGATTTAAATAGGTAGCATCCTCCCCGGTCCCATATACACTCTATCCTTTCTCAATAAACATTCTTATACTAACAAAATGGGAAAAAATCAAAAGAAGCAACAAAAAAGGTAAGCAACGTAGGGAACACATTGCCTGGATATCAAGACAAATGATATTAGCTCGAGTGAAAAGGTAGGTGAAGTCACATGTTATAGGGGATTAAAAGAAAATTCACATCTCTGCTATCGGCATTTGATGTGGAAACTATAAGTGTACACATTTAAAAATCCCTTCAAGCTAGGAAAAAATAAAATAAAATGAATAGTTTTCACCCTATCGTGGACTATCTCATGGTTCTAGGCAAGTCCAATAAAGTTAGTAGGAAACTTTGTGCCTTCCAATTCTCACATCAAACTAGAAAATGCATAAATTGCATAATCAACAATGCAAAAACTGCACCCCACCCAAAGTATTTGCAAACTAGAGAATAAGCAAAAGACCAAATCGTACCCTAATTGAAATGAACTAGGGAGAAGTCCTAATAATCATACAACAAACAACCAATTCTTTTCCTATCTTCACTCTCTTTATTTGAGTCTCTTGAGATCAAATAAGTAATAAGAAGAGATTATTTATAAGAAGAGATTATTTCTCCCTTGGGTTGCTTTCCAACCTAAGCATGTGGTTCTCTAAATTGCATTGCTTCATACCTCAAAAGGAATAATCCCCTACTCTGCACCGGGATGGAGCAATTGCTATTTAGTAACACAGGTCGCCATGGGCAAGCTTACCATGGAACTAGATACACTATCATTAGCTTGAGAATTAGATATGATTACTAATAAAGGTAGCTTATCTAGCAAACCTCAGAAACAAGAGACAATGACTCACAATGATATCCACATAAATGAACCATGGATCAACATCATCTCGATCCAAAACTAAATGGGAAACAACTTTTGGCAAATACTAAAGGTAAAAACAAACGACCTTTTAAAACACAACATACGACCATATCTATTTTTAGTGATATAGCAATGATGACTTCAAGGAGATGAATATTGAAGAGAGTGAGAGAGTTCTAGCACACTTTCCAACATTCAAGGGCAAAGACAACTAAAATTTGAACAGCCTATCAAAAAAAATAATCTAAAATAACAGCAGACATAAAACAGGCCATCCACAATCTCTAACTCAAGGGAGATTTCAAGCAGAACTTAAAGTACAGTGGGTAACGAGTTACACAACAAAGATTAATTACAACGCAAAGCAGAGTTACTCCTTTTCTAAATTGAAGCTACCTAGTTATTTGCTGACAAATCAAGACACAAGCTCAACCATTATTTTCCACATGTTTCCAAATAAAACATGATCATGGCAGCACCTATATCAGTTCTCTATAAGAATCAAACACTTTCTCCAATAAACTTGGAGCTAGCTAGTTCTTTATCTAGCTGTTCCCAGTTCTCTAAGAATCAAACACTTGGAGCTGGCTAGTTCTTTATCTAGCTGTCAAAGGCCCTTGATCCCTAATTACAATACCTTCGAAAAATAATAATCCAAGTATAACAGTAATAGACGGAAAACTGAACCTGAAACACACATTACTCATATCCACAGCTCTATAATGAATAAACGGTTTTAATTCAAGAGCTTAGAGGACATAAATAAATAACTAATTAGCTTGGCAACAATGGAAAAACACTATATGAGTAGATTTAAGACAGATGCAGGTGTAGCCCCAAAAGCATAAAATTTAACTTTTCTTCAGTAGATGCTTTTATTATGTGATTAGTAGCAACTAGTGAAGAAGAGCTGAACTGAACTAACAAAAACAAGCATTCAATCTACACATCAACAGTCTAGAAACACTAGAAACGCAATATAATCCTAGTATATTCCCAGACCTGTTACAAGCAAGACACTGCAAACGCCCCTGCTTTCCATCAGCCAAATAACTCCTTTTGAGATTAGCATTGTCATAAATTAACTTCACCATATTCAAAAAAGACTTCTTTAATGCACTTTGATCCACCTCATTGTGCTTGGTCCTACTCGCACTCCCTTCAACGCCTCCAGTTCTCATATATTTTGCAGGCCTAATCATTTCTTCTCCTCCTCCTCTACCCATATACCTACTACTTGACCCGGGCGTGATGGCACCTGCATTTCCATGTTCCAACACCTGTTGCCTTAACCTCTCAAGCCCATCTTTCCCCTCATCACCAAACTTCCTCTTCATTGCACCATCACCAACACGTCCCCCCTCTATCCCTATTGGATTCCAATGATCCGCATTCCTATTCCTCATAAACCCATCCTCCGGAAATTGCCTCTCAAATCCTAATCCCGGTGGCGGTGGCCCATGAAACTCCGGCCGGGGAAAAGCTGGAAAATCTTGATAATCATGGGGTAAAGCGAAGTAAGACCGTACGGAACCATCAGCAAGAACTATGGTTCTACGGTCAAGCATGTGAAACCCATATAAAGGGGGTGGAGGTGGGTCAGGGAAAGGGAAAGGGGGTAAGCCAAACTGAGCATTCGGGTCGGGTTTTGGTGATGGATTGCTAATGGGTTTCGGATTAGGGGTCGCAGGATGATTTGGGTTTGTGGGTTTTGGAGAGGGCTTTGATTTGGGATCGCCGGATCCTGATGCAGCGACGGCGGCGGCGGCAGCGGCAGCGGCGGGGGTTTTGGGATCGGAAGAAGGTTTCTTTCCGGTGGAGGATTCCCATCGGGATTTACGGTGTGAAGCGGAGGCAGAAGAAGGACCTGGCTTGCTGGAGGAGGGTTTTGGAGCAGGGTTGCCTCCTGCCATTGAAACTAGTAGTAGAAGTATTTGGAAGAGTTGAAAGGGATCATCACAGTTATATATAGCTGGAGAAACCAAGATTCCACCACGGGGGAGCAACGCAAGAGATGCTTTAGGGTTAGATTTTGATCAGACATGTAGTTGGATGTTTTAAATTGTTCATTTTTTTCCATAAATATAATAATTTTTTAATTTATGGAAATCACTGATGTGGTTGCCTCCTATTTTTTGATTTGGAATTGATTATAATGACTTTTCTAGCTCTTTTTCAAGATCATTTGCTAATTAAAGACGTTAGAGTACTTAGATATGAATAACAATCATGTTACAACAGAACCTTCTTCTCCAGAATTTACTTTTTTCAAATCCTTGACAAATTGCAGACATTTAAGACAAATGTAGATAGGTTATGATCCACTTATGAAAGTCTTTCAACTTTTGTTGGAAATCTCTCAAGTTCTCTCGACTATGATTGTGCTGCTTGTAGTGAAATAGTGGTAACATTCCCAGTGAAATTGAAAATTTAAGTGATTTGTCTTTCTCATTTCTTCATGGCGATAACTTGAATGGATTCATTAAAAAAAAATAGGGATTTCGGAAATTCTTCAAGCATTAAAATTGTATGATCACAAAATGATATATAGGCCTATCCTGAGAAATATCTACAGTTTAGAAAAATTAGGATTCTTGAGTTCGGGAAACAAAGTGCACATGACTGTGAGGAATGAAGGCAGTACGTTGGCATTAAAACTTAAAACAAGGGATACCTCCTCGTTTTCGAAAGAAGTTGAAATCGTGATGTAGTTTAGAGAATGTTCAGTATAAATAGAGTAAGGAGAGAGAAACGCAAAAGTTGCATCTTTTGGCGATAAAAGATAAATGTTCTACTTGTTGGGGGTTATTTGAATAGTGACGTTTGTTCAGTTTGTGTGAGTTTAAAGAGGCAACGTATCATAGTGGAGGATAGTGTGCGATGAAGGAGTCTGAAGCGCTAGGTGTCTGTAGTGTGGGATAGTTGGGGATTAATTTTTAAGTTGGGGATATTTGCGTAATTTAATTTTAGGCTTTTTGAGTTCATCCTTTTAAGGTAGTGTAGAGATAGATATAGATAGATATAAATTATTCATTCTTAAAATGATACCATTGAGTTTATTTACAAATGAGAGGATGAACTTATAATGAAATAACTTACAATGATTAGATAATAAGCAAATACTTGAGGAATGTAAATTAAGCATAGAGAAAATTCATTTTAAACTTCGACGAATTTGACCGATAATATTCTCGAAAACGATTCATGTTGTTTGAATTTTGCAACTTTATGTGTGCATGAATTATATTATGATGTTTGCATAAGAACTTATTTACCACTAAGTATCAAGAGATAAGATCCACAAATTATATTCTTACAAAGTCTATTAATTGTTTGTTATCATTGTTGAGTAACGACAAGAGATGATCTCGGGATCTTGTATAACACTTAATTATTCGAACAATTCTAATTAGGTTTGTGTCTTGCACCATGCACTAGTCTCAAGAGCTACTACATGGGCTCTAGTAACAGCAATCAATAACGGTGATAACACATGAAACCTTCACTGAATGAAATTGCTTTCCATCGATCTCCCCCGATAAGAAAAAGTAATCAGCCGTTGTCACCGACCGGGACTCAGATCGGATATCGCTTCCTATATCGAAAGCGCACTCACAATCTATGGCTCACTTAAGGCTCCGCCTCATACGGCTCTCTAGGGATGGAGGTAGATCCGGTGACAATTCTCCACTCATGTCCTTCTAGAGCTGGGTAAGTGATCTTCAAGGGCATCTCTATTATTCACGAATGAATTGGGAAAGCCAACAGAAAGATTCGATTCTGACTTCGTAGAGCCGGTGCTGCTGTTGCCTGCGCGTAGGGCCGTCCCCCACTCCCGTCCCGGGTTTCATCATTGCTTTTGTTAACTCATATTCAATTTGTCCTTTTTGTCATGTATCAACTTTCGAGTCATCCATTTGTTAATCCATGACTTTATCTTGTATAACAATCTTACCATTAGAGTAAATCGAAATTCATAAATAAAGTATCAAAATATTTTAAGAGCATTAATAAGTTACGTATTTTTATGTTCCTTTATAAATAATTTTTTTTAATTACATATTTTTATAAATTTTCAAATCACATAACTTTACAAAAGATTAATTCATTAATAATAACTAGTCATTCTTTACTAAGCTTCCACATGATACAAACAATCTATTTGCATTAAACATATTTTTATTTTTTTTATTTTGTAAATTTTTATGTGATGGATCTATTTTTTTTATATAAAATATAAATTTATGAATCAAATTTTACATTTTAAAAGATAAATTAAAATCAAAATGCAAAATTTAAAAATTATATTTTTAAGAAAATTTGAGATTTCAAGTAATGATTTGAAATAGATTTTAAAGTTTTATTCATATTTTATAAACAAATATTGATTTCAAATCAAAACTTTGAATTTGAATTTCAAATTATATGGTCAATACTTAGTTTCTTAGGTCATTCGCACAAATATCCCTTTTTTGGTGATATTTATTTTTTATCCCTTAAATTTATCATTTTTAATATTTGCCCTTCAACAAAACACTTTAAATAACAAAAAGAAGGTCAAATATACAATGATACATAATTAAAATTACAAGGCATACGTATATATCTTTGCATCATAATATAAATAATTATGCCTTAGCATAACTAGTTATGCTTAATTCCTACAAAACTTATGTCATTAGAAGCAAAAGTTCAGTTCATAACCCATAAGACATAAGTTAATTCCAACAAAAATTATAAAAATAAAAGTACACAATCGATTTCAGAACCCACAAACTTATCTCTATATGATTTGTATCAGATAAGGCAACAATTGATGAAACTTAAATTCATATGAAATTACACTTCGATGGGAACTCATGTAGGATGGTTAAGATTCCTCTATTCTTAATCATAAATTTTGATTTCGAGTTTTGAGTATAAAAATATGTTGAGCTACTTTAAAAATAAATCTTGCAATATGTAAATTTAAATTAATTCAACTCCAATGAGGCATCAGACGTTGAGATTAAAAAGAAAAATTGTAACAGAAACTATGGTAGGTGCCAAAGTGCAACTGAAAATTAATACGAGGGTGCTTATAATAACTTGGCTACAATTTTGTCCCTTCAACCTGTGAACCAAACAGAAAGATATCCCGTAGAATTTCATTACTGCCAGTGGCACTCTTCTTCTCTGTCAATTTTCATCTACAGATTTTCTTTTCTCCACCCAAATTGAAGTCTTTCAGCTTCTTGAGTGTTCTGTGTGTCTATTCATTGGTGGGTGTTCTTTATTTTTGCTTTCTTGGAACTAATTTACCCAAAGAAAGCTCCTTTATGACTTTTGGGTCTATCCCAATTCCTCTTTTCTATGTTTAAGAAGAATTAAATTTCGAAAGTGTCATTAATACGTTCTTGATTTTTGGTGGTCTAATTTATATAGGAGCTAATTGATATTCTTATTTACATTTATGAATTGAATTTGGGTTCATGTACTTAAAAGGATTAGTATGGTTCAAAACAGTTTACTGAATTAGCTATGTTCTTTCTGGTTGATGAGGTAATTAGCTAATAATTCTTACTTTGTTTCTTGTTTTGTGAAGGTTTGTTCTGATGTGTATGGGGTAGCTTGAGTTAGGATGGCTTTCTTCATTCCAATGAATGTATGTCCATTTGCCATTTCTTGCTCTAGTCAGAAGACTCAAAGCATTGATGAATGTAAGACTTTCATGTTTGATGTGTTTTAAGTTCCAGTTCTCTCTGTTCAACTGCAACAGCATCCCACCCCACCTCCCCAACACCCAAAATGCAGTCCATCTGATTGTTAGTTAAGCATTATTAGTGTCGAGTTCTCTTATTATGTTATGCATGTCTCACTTGTAACGACATAACTAGGATCCCATTTGCTTATTCTCAGTCTCTGGTCTGGTTAGTTTATGACCATAATATTGTACTACTCACTCCAATTCAATCTGTTTGTCTTACTTTCCTTTTAGTTCCGTTTAAAAAAGACTGCTTCTTTCCTTTTTTTTGGCAACTCTTTTTACTTCCAACTTCCACACCTGATGATATGTTTAAGACCACAAGATTAAAGGATACTTTGATACATTCTACTTATCTTTAGTTTAATATCACAAGATTTAAGTCTTTCTTTGCTTTCTTAGACTCTGTGCCAAGTCAAAACCGGACAAACAAATGGAAATAGAGGGAGTATAATTATCATCAATATGCATAACATTTTCTTCTTCTTGTGCTAAAGAGACTTAAGTTTTTATAATATGAACAAGGATGGGTTTACATCAAGCTACATGGATAGTAAACATTCATATAGCCGTAGACATAGTTGTTGTTGTTGTAGACAAACAATTTCTTGACTGCAACAGTTTAGTTGTTGTTAACCTACAATTAGCTGGAGATAGTTATAGGTACTTTGTCTAGAGGGACAAAGTACTCTGATTGTTTTGCGAGTGAGGCACTGGAGAAACAAGTTGACGTTGATAGATATAGGATAAGAAAAACGAAGAAAACTTTGTTACGATTACTAGGACTTCTGTTATGTGAACGTGCTGAGAAGCATTATACAGATCACTTGCTACAGATGTCGTGAGAAAATTCTTTATGAAGTGACCGGACTGGTAACAAATAGTAACTATGTTATTGCCTAAAATTTGAAAGTCCAAAGGAAGAGCTAACTAGGGGATCTATCCTCCTCCTTTATTCTTATGTATCCAATGAGAAGACCTAATTGCGTCTTGGTTTCATTTTTAGGTTTACTTGTCCCTTCCGATTTGAATCATTACTAGGCTGTTCAATGTCCAGTCTGATCGGTTTTTCCTTTTTCTTATGTTGTATTTTGTCCTTGACATCTATAGACCTCTCATTAGTACTAAATTATTAACACAATATCGTGATTGAATTGTTCTTGATTTCGGAGAGTTCTCTTTTTCTGATTGTGATTCCTTTTAACATAGTAGATAAACTACAATCAAGGAGCTCTGGTATATTATCTAAAGAAGAAGCAACTCGTCGCCAGCTTCTTGCAGTAGGTTTTGCCAGTCCTTTGGTTTCACTTTTAACATACAGCTGCAGCTTAACGGTGCTACCAGCTTGGGCAAAGGATCAAGAAATTCAAGACAAGGATGAAAGTGTGGTTGGGGCTATTAAGTCCTTGTTTGATCCAAACGAGACAACAAAATCAGGAAAAGTCTTACCAAAGGCTTACTTGAACTCTGCAAGAGAGGTGGTGAAGACATTGCGTGAATCATTAAAGGAAGACCCAAATGACATGTCTAAGTTTAGACGAACAGCTGATGCAGCAAAGGAATCCATCAGGGAATACTTGGGTGGATGGAGAGGACAAAAATCAGTAGTCAATGAGGTAATCTTATTTCAACAAATAATAAGTGGATTGTTATTGCACTGTAGATCACTGAAAAGTTCAGTACTTGCACAATGCAGTAGATTCGTTGTTTCCAAATATGCGTAGCAGATTTGAAACATCATTGACTAAGATGGACACTAACATGACATACTGACTTCAAATTTCAATTTTATTGAACCTCGACTTCTCAGGTGGTTATATTAATTAGATGACCTTCAATGAGCATTTCTGGTTTCTCAACGCCTTTTGGGTGCCCAGGCCCTATATGCAGTTGCCTTGCTTAGTTGCCTACTGTCAGTATAACTGATGTTATTTCTTCTCGAACAGCTACTGGTACAATTTATAAATTGTGTTGTTTACGGAATGGTTCTTGGACTTATTTGGATAGGAGGGCTAGAATATCTGTTCCGTTTCCTCATTTTAGAATTATATGTTTGAGGCGCCATAAAAAATTCAAGTTGTAAGATAATAGACTCTGCAAATCCAGTTATCCATTTGAGTTTAGAGCACTGATAGCAGAAAAAGAAGACGGAAGAAGTAAGCTTGCTGATGCACTCTGCAGCAATTACTGCCTTCTTTCATCACTAACTCCCAGACCCCACTTGTGGGATTTCACTGGGTATGTTGTTGTTGTTGTTTCATCACTAACTCATTGCTTGTAATGGCTTTAGATTTTGTGCAAATCAACTGTCTGAAAGAACTTCTAGAGATCTTGTGACATTAGCTGATCAATTAGTATAAATCCCTTCCTTTCCTGGACTAAGCCAGTCATTCCGAAGAATACTTGCCCCCTTCTACCAAGGTTGCTGGCACGGAGTTAGATGGAATGTCTCATGTTCAGGCTTGTCTATATCCTGGCTGATATAGAATTACTGACATGCATTTATGCATCAATCTACCCTAGCATGCTAAACAAGAGTTAAACACATCCATGTCTTCTTGAGTTTGTTTCATCTGGTCATTGTTTTTACATAGTGCTCAACTTGCAGGAGTCATATGTGATGCTAGAGAAAGCTATTAGATCTCTGGCCAGTTTTTATTCAAAGGCAGGTCCATCTGCTGCACTTCCAGAAGAGGTCAAGTCAGAGATCTTAGATGATCTGAATAAAGCAGAAGGAGGATTGTAGCATGGAGTGGAAAGTCACAGATACACGGTGTAATAGTCAAGGTGTATACAAGTTGGCTCAGACACGACCTCCGTAAAAAAGAGAACAAAAGAATTGTATCATGGTTCTTGATATACATAACAAAAGAGGCCAATGTAATATATTACCTTCTACTGCAGCACCCTCAAAAAGATCTAGTCTTCTTGATTAACTTACATTTTGTCAAACTATTTTTGGTTGCATTTTTTGGTTCATTAGTCCTGTCAAAATGATCTTTTGATTGATATCAGGCGGCGTATCTTCTGTTCTGAAAGTGACCTAAACTTTGCGACAATTAGATACTATACAAAGAAAGGAACATTATCTGAATATAAAAAGTTCTCCTCAATTCAAAGTTTTTATTTGGGTGACCATGAATGTAAGTTATGCAGCTATTTCACAATGTCTGTTACCATAATTCTGTTTGTTGTATGGGAAAGAATGTTGACTAGTCAACGATGTCTGCATTCAGAAGGTCGCAAAGATGAGGATGCTCATACTAGAAGAGATAAGATTATGAACCATATTTATACAAGGGGAGTGACCTTTATGATGTTCAAACATGTAAAGCGGTGTATGGATGCATGAAAGGGGAGTGACCTTTATGACGTTCAAACATGTAAACCGGTGTATGGATGCATGAATAAGAAGGTATGAGAGGTGGACAATAGCAAGTTGTAGGAGAGGGAGATGTTAGACCAAAAGAACCGAGGGAGGTGATTAGACAAAATATAACATTTTCAAATTACCGAGGACATGATTGGTACAGAGAACACGAGTAATCTAGCCACCGCACAATTTATACAGTATTGCATTTTTGCGAAAGGTTGTTTCCACAACTTAAGACCCTAATACGTATAGCAAGGCGGCAACTTTTACTGTTACGCCCAAGCTCTCCTCCATGAAATCCTGTTCTACTAAACCAAAATCACTATGTCCAAACATCCAAGACAACACAATCAACACCTCATCACGCATCGCAATGCTGACTGCACTTTGTCACATCCTGCAAAGAAGGCTTAGAAAGTGCTGTTTTCCCATTAACAGCATCCACTATGAAGCACTCACATTTTTATCAAAGCCACAAAGCAAAATTTTGAAAATATAGAACATATGAAGCTCAGAGTTGCATGTAACCACAAGATACAGAAAAAATTGCTAGGAACTGGCATAGCATCAAGTTACATCTCATGTTTTGCTGGAACAGACAGTGCCAGACATTCCAAAGGAGAGAGATTTCATCCACTTATTCATTTATCATCCTTGTAATAGGCAACTTAAAAGAACAGAGGTCACAAAACATACAAATGATCATTGGTTATTTTAAGAAAAAAGGTTTATAACCAAATGGAAAGCCAAATGCCTCCATCACCAGTAAAACGTCCAACATCTTTTTCAAGTATAAATACAGAAACACTGGAAGTAGCTGCCCGCAATTCCATTCATCTTGTAGCATTCGTTGACATCAAAATAATTTCTTGAAAGAGCTAGAGAAGCATTTGATGTATTTCAATCAACCTCCTTCTACTACAGAGCTTCAATAATCATGATATACCTGGTAAAATAGCAGTGCACTAAACCACTGCAAGGGACAAATGAAAATAAGCAAGAATCATTCCCCCCTAACATTTTGAGAAGGATTCACCATAAAAATGATTCATTTATATAACTCGAAATACTAAAGGAACCGACCTTTGCTCAAAGAATCTGAATCTTTGCGGTAATAGATATTTCATGATCGAGACAAAACCCCTTTTGAGCTGCACCAGTAAAAAAGGAGGAAAATTGAGTTTCAGGATATCTCTTTCATAAATAAATAAAAAAAATTGAGTTTCAGGAAAAGAGAAAGAAAAAGGAAAAAATTCCTTTCTTGCTTATGTTGGTTCATATCATGTTGTGCATCTGTTCTGACATGTATGTCTACCGGGTTCATATTTGAATATAAAACCATGTCAAAGTGGTGATGCAGAAATTGCTGATGTGCTGGTGTAACGAAAGGATTTCTTATGAATCTACGAAGTAAGGAATGGTAACATCAAGAGGGAAGACATTGACAAAATTCAAGCCCAGAGATTTTGTTAGACAAGTAGTTCTACCAACTACAGGGAAGACCAAACTTAGGCACACCCATACAATAACCTCCATGATTCAGACACATTATAAGCTGTGTTAAAAAATTGAAGGGGAGGAAAAATAACCAAACCTGGGGACACTTCCACCACGACGCAAGTCATATTCAGTTGCTTGCCGAAGAGCTCTAGCAAACGCCTTGAAAGTGGCCTCAATGATGTGATGAGAATTTTTCCCGGCGAGCTGTGACCAAACAAACATAAACATCTTAGTATGTAAGCACATAAAAGAAGAGTAAAGAAGGGAAGAAAAATAGGTAAGTGACCGAGAAAATGAAAAGGCCCCTCTCTGCCATTCCCACAACCCCCTAAAAATGGCATACAAGCATTTACCTGTCGAATATGGAGCGTCATTCCAGACGTGTTGACCAAGGACTGAAAGAAGTGTTCCACTAGCTAAACAAAAGAATGTGGTTCAATCAGCCGGACGAATGAGTAGATATAAAAATGAGCGAAAATTTAAGATGTAGCTTATACAATTAATACTTTGTGGCCAGTAGAACATGAAATTTCTTTCTTTTTAACTATGATAACAATTAGGTGTAGAAGTATTCCGGAATGTACACCTGATGTAGACACAGGTTCTATCTTTGAACCTTTTAAACTGAAACACTTTAATAATAGAAAATTATTAAGTTTTATATCATCCGAAAATTCAATATTCATACATGCAACAACCTTAATCAAAACCATGATATGATGGTTCTCCAATGATAAACGTTGTACAAAAACTAAATTTTTCTATATATATTTACAGAGGGATGAAAAGGTTCAGCAACAGATTTGATCAAAACATAGAAGCTAATGTTGAAGAGGTAAGTAAATAAAGGTATTCCCTTTCTAATTGCTTAAACTTTTAGATGAGATGGTCACACTTCATCATGGTATCAAAGGAAGTAGAGCTCCTGGTTTCGAGTCGCACTGGCACCCATTATAATTTTCACATGTTTGGTTCATAAAGAGAGAATCAAATCCGCATATGATCAACACAACTCCTCTCTTTTGGATCATTCATGCACCAGTCCCCTCCTTCCATATCGTTCATGCACCACTCACTAATTTCTCTGGAGACCAGCACTGCTACTTTGTTTGTGACTGGTGCCATACTCTGAACTTTGAATTTCTGGATAGTGTTCTTCCATTATCAACAAAGAATTTCACGTGCTTGACACATAAAAAAGAATCAAGCCCGCACATAATTGACGGCACTCCTCTCTTTAGGATTGTCCATGAACCACTCCTTTATCCAGTGACTAGTGTTGC
The DNA here is from genome assembly GCA_029948455.1 of Solanum rostratum. Taxonomy (NCBI): domain Eukaryota; kingdom Viridiplantae; phylum Streptophyta; class Magnoliopsida; order Solanales; family Solanaceae; genus Solanum; species Solanum rostratum. The sequence goes on from CM057048.1 coordinate 5,278,424, forward strand.
TATTACGTATATAACTGGTGCCGTCCTCTAAACATTGAATTTCTTCTTGGTGTTATGCCAATTCAAGTTACATTGATAATGTTCTGGAGATTTGCAACAACATTTCTCTTTTTGATTATTGATAATGGATTCCTTTACGTGTGATTGCAAGAAGCACTTTCTTTGTTTGTGCAGTTACCCACCAATGACTTTCTGCAGGAAAGAATTCCAGCATCGCTTCTCTTTTTGAAGATTGTGAAAAATCCCATCGAGATTTCAGTGTCAACTTTCTATATTTTCAAAATAAACAAACTCGCGTTGGTTTCCCCACTTTGAGTTTGAGAAAATATGTCAGAGAATCAAGACAATGTACCTAGATTCATACATGTCCAGGTTTACTGTATTTGAATAAGGAAAATCACATAGAATATAGATAGGCTACCTTGGGATATCATGTTTTTAATTGTAAAATATTTAGTCACCTTATTATTTAGATTGATAAGAACCTTTCTTTGGCATGGTAATAAAGAGACCAAAGGCTTTAACCTGGTGAAATGGGACATAGTACAACAGAGTAGAGAGCAAGGACGAATGGGCATTAGAGACTTGAAACTATAGAACAACAATTCACTTATGAAATGGGTATGGAGATAAAATATGGAGAATCAAACTCTTTGGAAGAATGTGATCCAACAGAAGTATGGGCAGAATGGATAATGGTGCACTGACAAGGTCACAAGTACCTTTGGAGTAGGGGCCTGAATAACTATCAGGTCCTTTTGGACATCCCTGAGGAGAAAATAAGTTACTATATGGGCAATGGTAGAAAGATGCTCTTCTGGAAGGAAAAATGGATGGGAAAGGAACTTTGCAGGAAACTTTCCCAGATCTGTTCTTTGGCTGCACCAATCCAGATACTAGTATACTACAACAGGAGAAATTTGGTCCCCACGGGGCTGGAATATAGTTTACAGGAGATTACTGTATGATTGGGGAGTAGAAAGGGTTGCTGCATTGTTTTTACTGGGAAAACTACTGATCCTGATACCATCAGATAAAGGCACAATTAAGATGGGCAGTTTCACTTAACGGAGTGTACAAGACTATATGAGATGGCAGGAGGGTCCTTGGAAAGCTATTTGGGAAACCATGGCACCATCAAAGGTGAAATGCTTTTCATGGCTGGAGGTAAAGAAAGCATCTCACTCTTGAAGCAGCTAAGAGGAGGAAAATTCCAATAGCATCTCGATGCCCTCTTTGTATGGAGGCAGAAGGAACTGATAGCTATTTGCTCCTACATTGTAAGGTAAACATCACAAATCTGGGCTCTTTTTATCTCTTTGGCAAGGGAGGAATAGACAGCGCCAGAAAATACTGCAGATGTACTGAGCTGCTGGATCAGACGCGCTGGAAGCAAGTGTCAAAAAAAGTGGTCGAGAACAGTACCAGCATGTATTTGGTGGAACATGTGGAAGGAGAGAAAGATCTTTGACGGTAGATCCAATTCCATACAAAAGATCAAATGTAACTTTACTACTTCTTTATGTTTCTGGTGTAAAGAACATTGTATTAAAGAGGAAGTACAGATGGTGAACTTCTTAGGAGTTCTGTAATTAGTTTCTCCTTGTAAAATCATTTTTGGAGGTGGTCAACATACCCTTAATGCAGAGGAATACAAGTTATCAGTTTCAAGAAAAGAAATAAAAAAAAAAACTCCAGGGAATTGCCTATCAAATTAGTCTAAGACTCCTATATAAGGACAACCTATTTAACATTGTTAAATTAGTTGATGACAAACTTCTTCTATCTTCAACAACTAAAATTGGATTAACCATATTCTAACAGATGATAGCAATGGAGACAACCTATCTAATACTGGGGATATACAAAATCTTCCATCTACCTTACAAGAGACAAATGCTAATTCACAATAAAAGTCAAATGATCAAGGAACTTGGAGATAATCACTGTGTTCATAGTAGAATGAAAATATTAAACAAACCTGAGTGTCATACGTTCCAACTCTCTGAGTAGGTATTTGTACATCAAAATTCAAATGTGGCCTTCCTGATAAATCCTACAATTATTAGACATCAAATAGTGGTTATAAGTAAAGATTATGATGTAGATAGGTCAATATGATTGTATTTGACAAATCATGACATTTTATTAATATCTGACCAGGTTGGTGCGACTGTAACAAAAAGGAGACAATATAGTTATGCCTTTATACCCCCAAAATTGTAAACAACAATTTACACAAACAAGAATTTCCTCTTTACACCATAAGACAACTCAAACACCAGAGTATTCAACTTTTGTATAAATTCAAAGTCCTGTAATTTTTTTCTCTCCACCAGTGTTGTGAAAGGTGATCGCCTGTCGCCAATGGCGAGAGGCGAGGCGACCCTTAGTGGCCTTTTAGCTTTGTGCCGAGGCAATCTTCAAAAGGCGATGCCATAGTGATAATGGCGACAAAGGCGAGAGGTGAGAAAGACGTCACCTTTTGTATTTTCTTAAAAAAGCGACTAATTTAGGGTGTTTTAAAAGTTAAAAAGGTAATTTTATGGTTTTCTTTTCAAATTTGCACAATTGCATTCTTAGACTTAGACAGCGATTCCAACCAAATAACCCGACTAGACTTACCCTGCTACCAGCCAAACATTTCTAGAGACTCCAAAGTCCAACAAATACACATTTCTTCTTTTCTTCTTTAGATTTTACCACCCTGTGTTTCTTTTTTCTCCTTCTTCAGACTTTAAAGTTACTTCTACCTCTTGTTTTTTTCCTCGCTATTGACTTTGGTTTTGTTATTTTCTCATTCAAGTTCTAAACTTTTGGTATCTATTATCTATTTTCAATTTTTGAATTAAAATATTTGCTAATATGTTATTGAGATTGAGATTTTGATTATTTATATATGCAATTAAATATTTTAATTTTTTTGTATTAATTGATATTGTACTTCAAAAAGGCAAGCGCCTCGCCGCTCGCATCACCTTGTGGGGAGGAAGACCCTTGTCGCCTTTCACCATCCAAAACACTGGATGAGACTAAGAGCATTTTTTCGTGTTGATAGGGTTGCACCAGGGTTCGACCCTTAGCCTACTTTTATTTGCTTTCATGATGGATATATTGACGCGATATATTAAAGGTAAGGTGCCAAGGTGTATGATATCTGTGGACGATGTAGTTTTGGTTAATGAGACTCGCAACAGAGTTAACATTAAGTTAGAAGTTTGAAGACAAATCCAGAAGTCTAAAGGATTGTTGAGTGAGGACCAGGACTGAATATTTAGATTCCAAGAAATATAGGAGAAGAATATTATTGAATTTTCATCTCTACATTATTACATTGAAACCCTAGTTATAGATAATATATTAGACTCCTTTTATAACTAGGATATATAATACAATCCTTCTTCAAGTAAGATTCTATGTACTATTCCCTGTTCTTATTCCTATTTCTATTCTAAACGGGATTGTAGATATTATTCTTGTTCCTATTCCTATTCTAACACTCCCCCTTAAGCTGGTGCATACAAGTCATATGTAACTAGCTTGTTACAAATATAATTAATACGAGGATTGATGAGGGGCTTGGTGAGATGTCTGGAAAGAGATCACTTGACTTCAAAAAATTGACAGTCAATCTCAATGTGCTTCAATGACTTGACTTCAACTTAATTGTAGCATTAACTTCCAAAGCAAGTTTCCGAAGACTATTTCAGACGATAGAGAGACTTACACAATCGACATATAAGGCTATCAATACTCCCCCTGAGCAAAAATTCAGGTGGTTGCTCTGTATAGACTTCTTCCTGGAGATCATCGCGGAGAAAAACATTCTTAATGTCCAACTAATTAAAAGGCCAATGGAGAACAACCACCATAGATAGAAAAAAGGACATATGCTATTTTAGCCACAGGAGAGAAAATATCACTATAATCCGACCCAAATATCTGAGTCTGGTACAAAATATATGGATCATCTCGAAATCAAGAGATGAGTAGACCTTAAACTAGTAAGTCACCATAAAATTGGCTGGAACATGCTCATGCGCCAAATTATTAGATTTGATGACTAAAAGTGGTCAAAATCTGAGAAATAAAATTATATGAGTAGGGTCAGGATGATGACACAATCCTACGAGAAAGAGAATTATATAGGTAGGATTGGAATGATGGCATGACCTTCTTGGAAAATAGAAATTATATAGGTAGGGTCCTATTGACGACATGACCCTACTGAAAAATAGAAATTGTATGGATGGGGTCGGAATGATAGCACAATCCAAGACGAATTTTTTTTGTTAACATAATCATTGGCCATACAGGCAGCATATATGGGTCATAGCCGCCCGCCAGCAACGGAAGCTCTGATACCATGTGAGAAATATTGGATAAGAATATTATTGAATTGTTGTCTCTACATTATTACGTTGAGACCCTATTTATAGATAATGTATTAGACTCCTTTTCCAACTAGGATACTATAATACAATCTTTTTTCAGTTAGGATTCCATGTACTATTCTGTATTCCTATTCCTGTTCCTATTCTAAATAGGATTGTAGATATTATTCTTGTTTCGATTCCTATTCTAACAGTTCCCATACCAAAGAAAATGAATGTCTAATCAGCAAATGCAGAAGAATCTATGAGGCCACGTTCCAAGTGAAAGAAAGAAGAATTTATAGATCTTGTTTTATGGAGGTATGTAGAAACTCCACCATAGCGACTATTGAGATGTAATCTTATATATACTTCTAATTTTGCAGAACGCTGATAGGGCAGTACCCTTCAGACAGAGAATATCGGACAAATTCAGTGACTGAGCTGTTACAATTTCAAGTTCCCAAAAAGTTATCCATTACCAGTGAAACATGAATTAGAGCTTCATCTAATGGAGCTGAGAAATCACCAAAGCGATTGATTCCCTTTCTATCGCCAAGTGCTTGCAACAATGCCTGGATAGCAAAAAGATGAAAGTAGAAGTCACCAAAAGATAGAAGTCAAGGCACTAAAGAAACAAGGAATGCAGCACAAAATGCACAGTGACTCAAGCAAGTAAATAGCATCTCCATCAAAATGGGTGTTATAACAGAAATAAATAAGGAATGCAGCACACAATGCACAGTGACTCAAGCAAGTAAAAAAAAGCATCTCCATCAAAATGGGTGTCGCACCCACTTTTGTACTTCATAAAATGAGTACAGAGACCAACACATGAAAGAACACAAGGAATTCTGAATATACTTCTGAATTACTGGTTTTAAGCTCCCTGAGAACTCACAGTTCCAATGGCAAGTGCAACATCTTCATTTGTGTGGTGATCATCAATGTGAATGTCCCCAGTAGCTTTAACATGCACGTCGAACAACCCATGTGAAGCGAGTTGCTAAGAAAACATAAACAAGTTTCAGTACTAGCATAATACCAGAGACAATGCAGATGCAGATGTAGTCAGCAACTGAGTTGAGAAGTAGAAATTAAATAGCTACTTCTCCACATCCAGCAATGTAAAATTAGGTTGTAAACTTCACACAAAATACATCATAATAAGTAGAAAATAAACATGTAATTGAAGGAGAGAAAAAAGGTAGAATCTTTAACGATTGAATTATGTCAGCTCTTTTCTTCAAGAAAGAAAAAAGATAAGATCGCAGCATACAAATGCAATCCTTCTCCTATTATTCTGCAGTTCTGTTATTTCTTAATTGTGTACCTGAAAAAGAACTCTTGAAACAAAAGGGATTAATGAACCTTTTTTCCCTTTGAGGTAAATCTCAATAATTACTATTTCTATAGCCTCTTGATATAGAACAGGGGGAAAAGATCTCAACAAAGTTAATATTTTTACCCAAAAGAAAAGGAAAAACAGTAGCAGTCCAACAATTCTTTATTGCTCAGGTTGTTTAACCTTTATCCAAGATATGCTCCGAGTATAACACAGCAGGATAAAGGATCTTCAAGAAATTTAGCAAATTTTACCCTCTGAGAGCTTAGACTGTTAGATATGGAACATTATATTCTTAATCTGCAACACAACCTTAAGTGTGGACCTGAATCTTTCTCCCAAATCAATTTTTTTCATGTATTTTTTTTCTATTGAAGGATGGAGAGACTTGAGCCTGACATCAATTTAAATGATGTCTCCCACTATGCAACACTTCTGTTATTTATTTATCAAAAACAACAAATATCAATGTGATCCCATAAGTTGGGATGATGGTCTGTATGCAGACCTACCCCTACAAGGTAGGAAGAGAGGCTATTTATTTATCAATAAGCATGTGGAAGAAAAAGTGTCTTCTCATCAGAAAAAATATCACTTACATCCAACATATGATCAAGAAATGGGATGCCACAGCTATTCTCCGCAACACCTGTTCCATCCAAGTTTATCTTCACATGCACATTCGTCTCTTTCGTAGTCCTCTTCACTTCCCCAATCCGACCTATCGAAAAACCCAATTAATAAATAAACCAACTTTTCCTCAATCCCTAATTAGTTAAACTCACCTACATAAACTCCATTCAGCACATTTCATTACAATTCTATCAAAATCCATTTCAGATTTAAAAAATAATATAATCCCAATTTACAAAATCAGAAACCCAATAAAATACATCAATCGCTTCACCGCAATCCCAATTATATAAATTCATTATAAAGAAACCCATTTGATTTTTAAAAAAAGTGTAAAAACCCATCCACTATCAAAAACCCATTAATGGGTAGGGGAAAATGGAGTTACCTGTTTCAGAGTTAGTTATGGAAGAACCATTATCAAATGCATGAGGAATCGTTGTTTGAGGTTCCATTGACGTAGCTAGTTTGTGGTGTAATCCAGTGAAAAGCTGTAACTTTTGTTGATGATTTCTTAAAGAGAAGAGAGGGGTTTGTGAAACCTTAATTCTTGAATTGAATAGAGAAGGAAGAGATGATGATGATGATGAAGAAGAAGAAGAAGAGCTGATGAGACGATGAGACGAAAGTGATAGCTCCATTTGTGAGAAGAGAGTGAGTGACGATTGTGAGCTATTTCAGCTCAGTTTGACCAAGGAACAAAAGGCATGAATTTTTTCTTTTTTCTTTTACGCAATTAAAATTAATTGGATTGTTTGATTACTAGTTAGAATTATATTCATTATTTATTTTATTTTTTAGGAGTTCGTATGTGTTTGATGAATCGGTTAGAATTATATTTATATTAGTTATGTGGTTATTAGGAATGGGCGTTCCATATTCAATTTATTTTTAAATTTTTGGTTCGTTAATTCAATATTAATGTTAAAAGTCGATACCAAATACTAAAGTTTAAAATTTTGATTTGGTGGTTCGGTAATCGTTAAATCAAAGTGCGGTTCGGTAGATATTCGATAATATCATATTAAACTTGTAGCCGATTGCATTATAAAATTAATATTATTGCTTCAATTATTTCTATTTTTTTATGTGGAGATACGATATGATGGAAGATTATTAGGTAAAAGGACATCAAGAAAAGCAAATCTAAGCAATTAAAAGACATGTATTTGGGTTGTACATGTTTGGTGCTTGACTTTTTTTTTTGGACTTGTATTAATTAGTTATGGAGATGTTGCTATACAGACTTGATTAAATAAATAATTCGTATTCAAAAAATATTGAATACCAAATGATACTATTGTCTCGTATCAAACTCAAACCTGAATATCATAAATTCTACTCCATACCGAATTACCAAATATCAAGTTATCAAAAAATTTAGTTCGATTCAGTAATTCGATTTTCAATATTTTACGTTCAATCATAGTGATTATTATTTTTAGGGGTCATTTAATAGTTGATTTGAAGATGAATTATACAAGTATTAAATTAATCGCACAACTAATAAATTTGAGCTGTTTTTGTTTTACTTATTGATTGAGTTATGTGATTTGATTGTGTCGGATGAAAATTATATGAAAGTTTGAATCAATTATACATTAATTCATATTCCTAGAAGTATCATTTGATTTTATATTAGTACGTAGTGTAAAATATCTAATCACAATAAAAATGTTGCCTTTGATAGCAAGTATATTCATATTAGTTATGCGGTTATTATCTATTTCATCTTTCAGGATCGTTTAATAAATAGATTGAAAGTGAGTAATGCAACTATTAAATTATGTAAAAACAATATCATATTTGATAACCAATTAGAAGGTAAATTTAATGCGATATTTGATTTGTAATTTAAAAACCCGTATAATTAAAATCTTGATAAAACTTATGTATCATTTTGGTGATAGTTCACGTTATTGTGCCAACATTTCCTTATTAAATAAATTTGAAAATTCTGCCGCAGGTGATTGAAGGACGATTCATCTTTAATAAATTTACCTAAATGTTATAGCCATTTATAGTTTGTATGATTTCTCTACCACTGTCACATCTTTTCTTACAAAGAATTTGTTGCTTTTCACTACTATCACTACTAGAATATTACACTCTTCCTTTGAGTTGAATGTCATGGTTCATTGAATAAATTTCAGTAACTATGATTGGTATTTCATAGCTAACAGGAAATCGTAAAGTTACCTTTCAAAGATGAAACAAATACATGTTATTAAGATGTTTATACGACCCTTAGAGAATATACAAGAGAAACTAGCGATAAAAAACTTGTGTTACTCCGTTGATCAATTATGGAAAAGACATTTTAGAAATTTGAAAAAGAGAAATATGCAAATTCCGATAGGAACATATCATAGGTTGTCTTGTTTCCAAGAATTACTACCATTTCAATAGTCCACAAACTGGCATCATGCTTCGTTGTTTCCTGTTCTTCGAAAGAAACAACTTATTATGTCTCCGTTCTTCGTCAGAAGCACAGAGGATTTTCTCCCTCTTGAGCCTTTGAAATCCTTGGAGATATTTCCTTCTCTTAACTACACCATGTAGATAAGGTATTAAACCTGTGTATGAATCCATCCCAGATCTTTTGTTTGCCATGATATGAGAATTTGCAGTTTTTGACTCTTCCAAGATAGATATGGCCATTTATAGAGGGTTGGGGGCAAGGGAACAAAGTAGACATGCCTGCACGTCCTGTGCTGGTGACCAATTTCTGAGTTACCAGTAAAGAATATATAGCAAAGAAGTCAAGTACATGCGTGTGTGCATAAAGATGTCAAAGTTCACCTACATCCTTCCTTACCAGACAAGAATTTGGGACAGATTCCATCTTACAATTATTTTATCAGTTGTTGTGACAGCATATATTTATGAACATAAATTTCCCATTTTCCACATTCAAAGATTCTTGATATCTATATACATAAACAAAGAAAAATTTTGACCAGAAATGTATCCAACTCATTCCATCACAATATGAACAAGCAGGCTGAAATACCAAAAAACTTGGTATTGCTGCTACTGCAAATAGTTGACACTTCTGGATAGCAACAGGAAAGTGAAAACCATCCAATATGTGAAAAATATATGTACCTCACAAGGGATCTCATGGTGAAGAAATTAACCAGAAACTTAGCCACTTTTGGTGCTATTATCATTTCAATTGATGAATTACAAGGATCTCTGAGGACCTTGGTAACAAAATATTAGATCTACACAAACTACATATGTACATTCAAAATCTTCATGAGCATCTTTCACCAACGGAGTCCACAAGGCTCACGAAATTTGCTGCCTTATCCACGAGGTACTTTCACACACTTTTGATAATGATACTACTAATAAGCTGGTGATTGTACCGTCAAACTACTGGACAAGACACTCCATTATGTTGATAGATCCGTAAACACAATTCCATTACACCAGCTCCTGGAAGGGCACCGAGTGTCCCGATTCCCACAGATGGTTTAGGATATTGGTTCCAGCTCATCCAATCAAAAGCTGCTATACATTTCTGAAGCCTAAGTTGTTTGGACTTTCCAAAAATGTTGCGGCACCTATGTTGGATCATCCAAAAATGCTCTACTTTTGAAGGATCAAACACGCACCCGACGACAACTTTGAAGAATCTGAGCAACATAGTCTGAAATCTTCCACCTAGATGACAACATAGAAACTGCACAACTTCTGGACCAAGTCTTTTATGGCCTTGCTGAATAACTATTGCCTTTTTTCCCTTTACGACATAACACGCTGAAGAATAAAAAAGGTTCGATTGACAATGCACAAACAGCTTCAGGAACGTCAGATGACCTGAGTTACCAAAAGGTAGTTCAGGTGAGAAACAACTTCGTAGGAGACCTTGCATAAAATCCTACATCGAACTTACGTTGATTATGGTGGTGTTTACCTAGCATAGTCAGTGTGATTAGCATCAATAGGCCTAGACCAGAGTCTAAATATTCTCTTCAGCAGCAAGTTCTGCAGAGACATCAGCAGAAGAATCAACAGTACGACTGCAACTGCCCGCCACAGTTACTTCATGAGTTTCTGCCTCACTAGGCTCAGAGTAAACTATCTTCTCATCAAGAGAAACTTTTGCTTCAGAATTATTTTCTGGGGCCACATTCGAAGAAGTTTCAACCGAGGAATCAATTGCAGGTTTAGAACAAGAAACTTCAACACCATCATTATCATTAATTCTATCACCGATTGGAAAGGCATCTAAATTACCCTCCTCCAGCGAAACCTCCTCCAGCGAAACATCTCCATCACCATGACGTTTAATATCAGAAACTTGCTTTACAGCCACATTTAGTCCATTCTGCACGTCAGGTGTACTAGGTTGAGTAGAGCCTGAGAGGTCATTTATGGCAGGCTTTGTACTCACACAAGCTGCAGATACACATGCTAAAACTTTAGTCTTGTCAGTTTCTTCTTCTGAACTTGGAACAGGTTCTAGAAAACAACTATCTTTGCCGTCTGCTGATAAACCTTTCCCATTGGCATCAATGGAGGTATTGTCAGAAACCTCCTCATTCTGTTTTTCTACCTCAATGTTTCTGGCAGAAGGTTCATCCAATGAAATGCACAATTTTTTATGGACTGGCTCGGATGACGGGTCATCAATTTCTGTGGAAGGACCTGATGAATCAGGGTTTCCTATGCTTGCACCAGAAGGAGAGGAGAGCATTGATTTTGTGTCAGATTCAGGCAGCTTCTTCTCCATGTTACATTGGACAGATGTAGCCTCCTTACTGGAGATCTGAATATCCAACCCACAATCAGCACTTTCTGTTCTAACCATAGCACTTTCACTTAAATCGACAGGTGTAGATGGAGAATCAGAAGCACCAACACCGTCATCAAGTTCTTCTATGCAGGCTTGATCATGCACGTTTCCATCGCACTTAATAGGGGAATCCTTATCAGCTTTTTCAACCAAAGCAGGCAACCGAGGAACACTATGTTTCGAATCACCAGCATCTATACCAGCTACAGGAAAATACAGAAGTCCAAATCACAAACATGGACAGTAGAGATGAAAATATCAACTTGTTTTCCTAAAAAGGCAAGCAGAAAAAAGTAAAAGCAGAAATTTTATCATTATATTACCTTCTAGAGTCTCCCCATTTAGTAACCTCTTTTGTAGCATATCTGTCCCAGGAAACACCAACATATTTATGGACTTCATCTCCAGCCTCTGTGATTCCTCGAGTGGATTAAATCCGAAAACTGCGGTCCAAGTATGCATATGCTCAGATATAGCAGGAATAATCAACCTCTGAACTTTCAGAGTAGAGAGGACCTGGAAAGATGAGAAACAAATTGAACTGTTGGTCTGCACTCCAATATTGAAGACCAAAATACAAAGAACACAACTGACATGCAATCACATAATGCCTGACTAACTGAAAGCAGATGCATGGGATAACTGGAAAAGGTATGACTCCAAAAAAATCACTTATGTTGTTAGCAAGCATAGGAAATTTCAGTCTTATTAGGTCCTACATACTAGAACATAAATATATGGCCGTTACTGGGAAATGAAAGCAGCAACAGGAATGAACAAGATTTCAAAATGGATGAAACGAGGTCATGTCACTTCTTTCACAATGTCACCATTTTCTTTCGGTAAGAATACAACTGACCAATGCTATTAAGCCTCTTTAGAGACCGACTCTTGGGAACTCACAGAATTCTTATGTATCAAATGTTAATTCAAGAATAGATAGTATTTTTCTTTTCTATGGCATCTGGTATTACAATATTTCCTAACAACCCATACATTTCCGCACAACTATTTGCTTTGTCATGTTTCTTACATGCACATCAAGTGACTGCAGTTGTAGCAGTCACTTTGACAAAGTTGTTACTTCTGAAGACCAGAACTACAAGGAAAAAACAATTAGGATGTCCTTTGCTCCAATGAATCCTTTAGCATAAACAAAATGATGACTCTCATTAGCTCATTTTAAATTGCATGGCAAATAAATGCACATGAAAGTATGTGACATATCTCAATGATCTCTGGTGTACACAAAGCATCTTCAAAACAATTAGATGAGTAAATAGAGGAGGCGACAATTATTCTCATACCGTCTCAATAGCAGACAGCAGCCGTCGGCACATCCCTTGGCGCCTATATATATTCCTGGTCCCAATGTATGGCATTTCTGCAAGTTGAGTTCCATGGATCCTAATTACAGAAAAAACATTTTTATTGACTGGCAAGGCATGATGGAACAAACATGAGCAAAAGACAACTAATAAGGAGAAAGAGAAACAAGAAATTATCTAACAGATTTATTAAGTGAATGATCAGTAGAGAAGTTCTTTAACATGGATTCTCAAAAAGAAAAGCTTCTTTACATGAAAGTCAAATGCTTTAGAAAGTTCCTTTACACCACAAGAATAAAAGCTCCTTCCAACACCGGAAAGAACCCAAGAGTTTGTTCACTTCAGAGACAAGTTATACAGGGATTAGAGATTAGTAATCCAGAAATTAATAATGCAGGTGTTATTTCTTGTTGGAGGATGATTTATGAGTTAAGAGATGAGCGTATCATTGTCATTTTAGTAGTTTTAATTCATGTATTCTTATTTCACATTTTACCCCATATAAAATAATACAAAGATTCCCAAATAACTTATACATGTATTATTTATTATAAGAAGAGGCAAACTTAGAACCAAACAAAATATTCCCTCTGTCCCAACACGAAGTTTAAGAATGAAAGGAAGACTTGAAATTTTTAGTCCAAAATAAGCCAAAGATAATGACTATAAATCATCTCATTAAGATAAAATGTGAAGTTTAAAGTTGAGTTGTAGCTAAATATAAAAATATGTCATTCTTTCTGGACTGACTAAAAAAAAAAGAGTGTCTCATAAATTGGGCCTGAGGGAGTATAAGTTATGCTGACCTTAATGAGGATATTAGTTCTCCTTATTCAAATCACCAAACAATATACAAGTTATGCAGAACTTATCGAGACAATTCTCCTTATTTGTAAAATCAAATGGTTCCTAATAGCTACAAAAAGATTCTTTTTGAAAAGGTAGCTAAAAAAAATTCTTTCAAATGTTTCCTCTAAAAAGCAAGCAATGTCAAGTGTGGTGACAGAAGCGGTGGTGGTGAAATATGATTGGGTTCCAACATTAGGGGATCTTGGGGTTCATAGTTTTATGGGATGATAGAAAAAGTGGAGGTGGTGTAGGTAAGTAAGGGGGAGTTCATGATTGCAGTGCAGATATAAGTGTTGGGTAGTGGTGAAGAGTGGTTTTTTTAGGGGTCGGGGTGGGGGGCGTATGGCCCGGCTGGGAAGGGAAGTAAGGCGAATTTTTGGGAAGAGATGTCCACTATTGTGGCAGCATGAGAGGTCTCTTGGTTGTTAGGAGGGGATTATAACACCATAAGATTTTTGAAGAAGAGAGTGGATTGTATCATGATCTCCCAGGCGATGGAGAAGTGAGATGAATTTATTGATAACCTGTGTTATTGATAAAATCTTATTTATCTTCCTCTGACATGGAAAATTTTTACTCGGGCTAGAGCATGTGGATTCCACATCAAATCTAGACTTGATAGATTCTTGGTGTCCACAGATGGGGAGTTGGTCCCAAATGTGTTGCAAGTCCCATTACCCAGATTGATCTCGAATCATATGCCTATCTAGCTAGAGGAGAGTAGGAGAAAGAGTTTGCACATTCCATTCAAATTCAAGAACTTGTGACTCAGAGCACAAGAAATTATGGATAGAGCAAATGTGTGGTGGAGCGGGTGTTAAAGTTTTTGGGACACCGGACACTTTCTCTTCGACTTGCTAGCAAGTTGAAAATGCTAAATAAGATGCGCGAGATAGAGCATGCAAAAATGTTGAGGGGGCTAGAAAGGAGGGAGAAAATTAGAAAAGAGGCGACGAAGGGGGTATCAGGAAACTAGCCGGGACAAAAATCGAGGACGTTGTGGTTGAAAGAGGGGATTCTAATAAAAAACTCAGGGAGAAATATTATAGTCTCTAGATGTGAACAGAATAGTATATGAGGGGAAGCGGATGTGAAGTGGGTCATTGTGGATATCTATATACATTTGTAAGGAAGATGTTAGATGGAGACCAACATGGGGTGGGTGACTGATGGGGTCGGGTGTGGGGTCTAGCATTTAGTTAGATAGGGGATGGGGATGAGGGAGTGATTGGAAAGGGCTGTAGGGGAAGAAGAGGCGTGGGAAGCGGTGCAGCTCCGGGACCAGACAGTTACTTCAGCTTTTTCTCGACAGTGTTGGAGGATAGCCAAAGGTGAGTTGATGGAGACCATTGTAGAATTCCAACAAACTGCAGAGCTTGAGAGAAGTCTGAATGCTTCTATCATCACCATTGTGCCCAAGAAGGAAGGAGCGACAAGTATAAAGGATTATAGAACTATTAGTCTAGTAGGAAGCATTTACAAGATTATAGCTAAAGTGATTTCTAACCAACTCGAGAAGGTCCTGGACAAGACAGTGTCCTCTTCTCAGAATGCTTTAGTGGAAGGAAGACAAACTCTAGATACAGTTTTGGTGGAAAATGAAGTGGTTGATTCCATGAAGGAACGTGAACCAGAAATTTTATATAAAAATTGGGTCTTGAGAAAGCTTATGATCATGTGCACTGAGATTTCTTGGATTACAGTATGCTAAAGATGCTTTAGAGATAAGTAGAGTAAATGGATCAAGTTTTGCATTTTCTTTGGGAGTTCGACAGACTTGAGACAAGGGGATCCTTTATCTCCTCATTATTCATTTTGGTAATAGAAGCTTTGAGCAAAATAATGTATAAGGCAGTCAGTGGAGATCTTCTGAAGGCCTTTGATGCTCTATTTAGAGGTCAGAGCAACATAACAGTAACACATCTAGTTAAGTAGATGAGATTTTGGTTTTCTGTGATGCAAAGGTGTCCCAGTTAGACTATTTGAGACAGATCCTTATTTGGTTCCAGATGGTGTCAAGCTTAAAAATCAATATTAATAAAAACTGGTGGAAGCAGTAGATAATATTGAAGGAGATTGCAAAGGGTGTTGAATTATAGGTGGGCAATCTCCCTAATACATATTTGGGATTCCCTTTGGAAGCCTCCAGAAAAGATCTTGCTGTGTGAAATCCAGTGGTTGAGAGAGTCTAGAAGCAGCTAGCAAGACAACAAAAAGAGGTATTTGTCGGAAGAGGGACAGGAAGTTTTGATCAAAAGCACTCTTTCTAGTATTCCAACACATTTCATGTCATTTCTACGGGCCCTGGCAAAGTGATGGAAAGATCAGACTTTAACACAACTTTCTATGGGACCCAGCAAAGGCATTTGGAAGTTCCATATTGGGAATTGGAGAGTTGTCAAATCCAAAGGGATGGGAAGCCTTGGACTGAAAAATCTCAAGGTGTTCAATATAGCTTTGTTAGGAAAGTGGATCTGGAGATTTGGGATAAAGGAGAATGACTTTTGGAAGGGGGTGGTAGCGAAAAAAAAGGTATAGCATATGGTGGAGGGAGGTCTAGAAACATTGTAACTCTGTTGGGGTGTGGTTTTTAGAGGAGTATCATGAAGGGGTAGGAAGATTTTTGTGGACATGTCTCTTTTAAGGTTGGGGACGAAAGTGGAATTAGTTTTTGGGCACATAAATGGTGTAGAGAGATGGAGTTGAAGTTTTCCTAATTTATATCCCGTTTTTTGTGTTTGCCAGAAAGAGATGACAGCCCAACAAATTTGCAGGTCTCAAGGGGATTTTAATTCACTAGGACCTAAGATTCAGAACAAACCTTCATGATTAGGAGATGGAAGAATTCCACAATCTGATAGAACATTTGTATGCGCTAGACACACCAAACTTATTGAATGTATGGAGGTGGCGGGAGAGTGATGATGGCTTGTTCAGTTTTTGCTCTTTTTGTAAGAGGTTGCTAGTGAGAGAGGAAGGTACCTTTCCCCATGACTCCTTAGAGCGCCAAGGAAGGTGTCTCTTTGAATTGTTGGCGGCAGGGGGTGTGATATTATTACCGCAGAATCTGAAGAAGAGGAGAATTACCTTATATCAGTCAGTGTTTCATGTGTAAAAGTGAACGTGAAAGTGTCATCTTCTTTTGCATTGTAAGGTGGATAGTCAGTTATGAAGGTTGACCCTAAATTTGTTTAGGATGCAACGGGTCATGTTGGGTACAGTGAAGGAGACCTTGCAAATTTGGACTCATATAGGGGGGAGGAAAGCCCGAGGGCATATGGTGCGTTGCCCCCTTAGCAATCATGTGCGTCATTTGAAAAGAGAAGAATAGGGGGGCATTTGAAGTGATGGAACTTGATTTTGTAAAAATGTGTAGTAGTGTTTTGTCCCTAGTTTCCTTTTGGTGTACTTGTGAGGTCCTAATTTGTATAGAGGAATGGATCTCTTATTCTCTTTTGTAGAGAACCTATTTTGGTGTAGGTTCTATCCTTTTGGTCTACGGCTTGTATATTGAGTTTCGCCTAAACGTTAATAAACTTATTTACCTATCAAAAAAAAAAAGGGAAGAACAGCGTCAAAAGTTAGCAGTCCAAACCAAATGATGGAAGAAAGAAACATAAAACAAGAAATTGCTTCTGAGAGTAATTTGGAGCGGTAGCTGGCATTGAGATACATTCAGTCTGGCAAAAAGGAAGGTCCACTATTGCAATAAATTCTAAGACTAATTGATGCAGCATAAGTCATTTCTTTAAAGATCACAAATCCCATATGCAAGGAACACAATTGCAAGTTTTGAGACAGCTGAGATAGTTCAACTGTACAACATATCCACATTCATGCACAAACTCTATCATTATCTGAAAAATAAACTTGAATTTTCACATGGAAATGACTTGACCAATCCAGCATACCTTATGGATGCAGCAGATATTATTTCATCACCCCTTTCCAAGATTGCAGTATAGAAGCCACGAAAATTCAGCCGAGTAAAGTTAGAGCTTCATAGGAAAGAAAAACAGCATCAGATAACAGCTCAATAATACAGCCGAATTCAGAGAAAAGGAAAAAGAAAAAAGATCTCTGAACACAACAACTGGGTAAAAGATGAATCTAAAACACACTAGTGCATAGTTCCGCAAAACCATAAAGCAAATAAGGAAATCTCAGACATCAAAATAGTAACCGTCTGGCTAAATTGACATTTCAGCTTTTGATTTCCAAGCAAGAGATAAGGGTTGATCCAACAAAATCAATATATTGCCCACAGCGATAGCAGTTCTTGGTGATTCAAAAATCCAATCCACAAATATAAAAGAAATCATTTTTCTAACAGGCAACTATATTATAAAGAATCACAAATAAAAGGAGAAGGAAGAGACATCCCCATGTATATGGCTTTTAACATCACAGTGCCCTTTGGGGGTTTCTTTGGTGACAGAAACGGCATGGGCATAATCTATTCGTAACTAGATTTCTGAGAAGAGAATCACTGTATTTCAAGGCAGAGTCAACGAAGAAATATAGAGTTGGTGCATTTGCTACAGAGTGCAGCAAGTTAAGGAGATAAGAAAGGGCAATAGAACAAAGCATATTTAGCAATTTTCCACGTTTACAGCTTATGAGCATCAGCCCAGGACAAAAGATGTAAAATAATAAACATTGTACTCCATCCCCCCTCAAATCAAATATCCGGCTTCACCTTTAACAATCAGTCGAACAAGTGTAATAGCCTTTTATTTCTGGGATAGTAAAAGTGGTTTCCCCTCAAATGCATATCTAGGAGATTTATGATGTTTGGTCAAGCTTCTGAAAAAAAGTGCTTTTGAGTAGGCAGCAGAAATGTCTCTTGTTGTGAGGAAGAAGTTTGATGCAGATTGCTTCTCCTTATAAGCAAAATAAGTTTTTAATTTTTCTGGAACAGAGATGTTACTAAAAATCTATATTTACCAAACAATCCCCTATAGGCAACAACTAACCTCCTGCACTGTCCACAACAATATATATGACCAAAGTCTCACAGATTTTCTCTCTATAAATATTGTGATTTTAATTAAATGTAATTAAATTTCCTTTCCTTGTTCTTCACTAGTAAATCCATTTCCTTGTTCTTCGATAGTAAATCATTCCCTTTTTCCACATCCCATCACCTTGATTATTCGCACCTATGAACCTCTGCATCTAGAGGACATGTCTAGTTTATCTCAAACGACCTCCTCGCTCTTTATCTTCTATGCATTATTTGCATCCTATAGGTGATGTTATCATTTCTCATCATACAATATATCCATCTTCAAATTCGTATTTCTATGACATTTTACATTATTAGTGAATGCCGATATTAAATTATCCAGCCAGCTTAATAAAGTTATTAATCAAACAACAGGTCTTCAGGTATTAAATTGGGTATTTTATTTATCACAACATTTACAAAAGTACAACAGGGCATATAGAAGGGGTAAAGAGATCATTACCCGCAGTTATAAAGAACATTATGAATAATACTGATGCCACTTTTCCTATCCACAATCGGCAAAAAACATTCATCCATAACAGCCAGTGCAACAGCTAGTTTAGAATTGCACTCCACCCGTTGAGAAAAGGCATGATGAGAATGATCAGAGTCTAAATCCGTTCTTTGAATTAGGGACCATGAGAACCCTGCTTCAATCTCATGTTTGACACCAAGAATCTTCTGCAAATGATTATACAGCTGCAAAAACAGAGAAGAAAAATGAGTTGAACAATTCAAGCACATCCTATGAGAGATGGCAACACAGACTACGTCAGATCAATAATAGTTTCACGACATTCGAGCTTGAAACAGTATCGAACTCTCAAAGAAAAAACTACAATTTCAGGACAGACAACATTTAATGTTAAATTCTTGTTTCTCAATAAAATATCAAAAGTACAACTGAATTTGCTACCAAACTGGTAGTTTTGGAGATCTTGCATTTGCATAATGGAAACTTTCTGAGAGAAAAATAAACTCCAGTTAAGTCTCTTGAGCAACCAGTAAGCAATCAAGGATAGGAAACAAGGAGAAGGGGGTCTAAATTCCTCCATCTCATTCGTGCCTCTGCATGGTATAAACTATTTAGCTTTTTCACTGTTCAAGCCTCAACAACCCAATAGCATTATTCTCTCTTACTCCGTCTCTAAGTGCCATATGGCAATTCCAGGATCCTGTGTGGCTTCGATTGTAAAGATCGCTACCATTACTTTCAGAAATTTATCTTCCAGGTCCAAGTTCAAGACTACAAGCTACAAAGAGAGGATTTAGCCCCATGCTCATGGTGGTTAGCCCCATGCACAGGTTGCACTGGTGCTATATGTTGCTAGACACTATTTTTAAATGGGTGTTGTCCAACTAAATACTTTATTTTAGGAAGTCTATATTAATTCACATGAGATGCACGTGCAACGCACGTGTTCTAAAACTATAGTAAAAGAGCAGCACCAAGAAGGTGCTCAAATATATGCAGGTGAACAAAAAGCAAAAGAAGAATCCTTTCCAGTTTTTACTTTCGAAAGAAAAAAAGAGGGGTGATGGAACTTTACAATTGAGTCATTTCTTGAGATTGCTCCTATTGGTATCAAGTCGTTAAAGCACCTTAAGAGGAGATGATTGGTCAGCTACAGTTTGTCAGTTTGACAAGGCCAATAATAGATGGGCTAGATTCTGTTTACCTGGCCTATATAGTAGAGGGGTCCCTGCAATCATGTCTAGGATCTTATTAAGCAGAGAATTGAATAATGATTCTATGTTGGTACGACAATGCCTAAAGTAGAACCTAGTGTTGGTTTCTTCAACTAAAATGAAGAAGAGAGAGTAAACCCAACTCATGTGTAGGATCCTGTACCTCCAATGGTATACTACAATCAACAGAGTGTCCCTCTTTATTCACTGTATAAAATTGTTACATTCTCTTTAAGTAATAAATTACAAGCCTAGTTAAGTTAGTCTCTTTACATGTGGAATTGGTACCACGAGGTATCCTTGTCTCAAGCAAATTAGGAACTCAAGGTTTACATGCCGTAGCAATTAAAAGGACTTGTAGCACTAAACAAAAAAAGGTTATGGATAAAGACTCCTTTAAGAGAGAGCTACTAGGATTTACAATCCACAGTATCAGACTTAAGAACACAAATATGCATATTGCAGTGCTGAAGCCAATTTATAGGATAGGTTATTTACAATCCACAATATCAGACTTCAGAACACAAATATGCATATTATAATGATGAAGCCAGTTGAAAGGATAGGTGTTTGGTTGAAAATGGTGCATCAAGAAGAAATAAAAAGAAAGGATTCAGATAAAACAAGCTGGCTCTAGGATTATTTTTGCCTTTTTTAGCTGTGTCTGCATCATACATGAATTACAAGTTGTAAGTTGTAATACTTGTGAAAGGGAACTACACTTTGGTTGTAGCATACCTTGTGGATATATAGAAGTAAAGTTACCATTGGTAAAAAAAAATGTGGGTAGCAGATCTTTAAAAGACCACAGCCTTTCAGCTGGATCAGTTTTCTAATCCTTAAAGATTTTTCGGTCCATTTCTTCCTTCACTCTTGTTTATTGTCTATACAAATAGTTGCAGTGTTTTGATTCTCAGTTTCTTCGCTCTTGCACCAGCATATGAAATCATCATGCCAATTATATCAAAGTTCATAGATCCATAAGAAAGCACTTCCAGACTGTGCTTCTTAATTTTAAAATCCTTGCTTGAATTTTTTTCCTCTTGATTTCCACCATATGCTCTCAATTTTCACAGGAAAGGTGCTCTATCCAGAGAACCGAAAGATATCAAAGACATGACTTATGTCTATACCATCCAGCAAGCACTTAATGTGGAAGAAAACATTTACGCTCTTCAATTCAGCTTCTTTGGCAAGAGACTGAAAGTGAGACATGTAATGACAGTGACCAATTCAGTTCTGAAGGTTTATAAGCTTGGGTGATCATGATTGCATTTTCAACACATGGATAAGAGTTTATGCCAAATGTCATTTGTTTGATATGAAGGTAAATGACAGTTAACTCCATTAGGATTTGCTACACAAAATAGTGAAAAATGAAGCTTGGTAATCTGCTTAGTGATTCTTAATATGATATACATCAAACAGGAGAAAAGAAATACCTCTTGGCATTTCTGCCCACAAAATGATACAGATGGATTGTTAGAACTAGAGGGTAAAGCATTCATATCCAGACTGCATGATTTGTGATCTGCAAAATGAGAGTTCAATAATTCAGCTCAAGTATAGAAGATGTCAAGCGACCAAACTTCCAAAAGCAAAACAGCTTTACATTTTTTCTCACAGAGGCTGCACCAGAGAAGCTTATCTACAGCTCCCTCGCCTTCCTCTGTGATAATACTGCCGGTCTTACAAAATTTGCATGTGCAATTTGGACAGTGCCAATCGCCTGGAGGAAGCATCTGCAGAAAAGAGAAACATGTAAACCTCATGCTTATAGAGACTAGACATCATCTTGTAGACTTAATTTGAATAAGCACAAAATCATATTATTAAGTAACAGAAAATTTCAAAATCCCAGTCTGCATATGTTGCATCTTTAAAGATGTGTAAGTTGAGTATGATGTTCTGAGAAATGAATATCCTAATTAATTTCATTTCCATACTACACAATCAATTCTGTGATATTTATGCACTTATCTTTCTTCCATTCTTTTAACAATACAAACAACAAACTAAAACAGTTTGCATGGAAGAAAAGAGGACAGAGTTGTTTTTGGAATGATTTACTGATCGGTTTCACTGAATAGTTATGCTATGAGGATGTCTGTTGACAAATGTAGAAGCAAGATCAGGGACACAAAATGGGCTAAGATTGCATACTGGTTGATTGACTTCTGTCACATGGCTCCTTTATGATTGCATTTATGCTTGAGATTTAGAGGCATACTCTCAATAATTTCAGATAATCAACTAGCACACGGAGCTCGAGTCTGTTGACCAAGATGGTGGCAAAGGAATCATGGAAGGGAATAACTGTTCCTAGAAACAAGAAGGGAACCGATAAAGTACTAAAGTACATTGATCTGCTACAAAGAGCTAAAAGACAGCCAAAAACAATACTGTTAATAAGTAGAGGACCTTTTTTTAATAGACTGCAGTGTCCAGGCCAACTTGGATCCAACAAAGTACCTGATGCCTCCCACCAACATACGTACCGATAATAACTCTGACCACCAAGATTAACGGGAAGAAAGCATCTAGTGCTTTTTGCCTCTATGGGATTTCAACCTGAGACCTCATGGTTCTCCTCTTGGTTCATTGACCACTAGGCCGTACTCTTGGGTGCTTAATAGAGGACTTTCACCATTACTAAAGTTCTTGCAAGTGTGTTTTTCTTTTTAAACTTAGAGCAGAGCCATTGTCTTTTCTTTTCAACTCAACAAGATTTTACTTTTTCCTTTCCATTTTTAACCAGTTCGTTCTCTTCAGTTATTGTAAATATCACATGGATGTGTTAATAAAAGTGAAACCAATCATCAGAAATTCAGCACAGTGGAAACTGTAGATCAGTTGTGTAGAGTTGCAAGATGATCTTAAAATACATTGTTTCCTCCATTTCTGTAACCTGGTTCTTTCTATAGTTCTAGTTTCTCAAATTGAAATGTTAGTATCTGACTCTATGATTTTGACCTTCCCCACACCCAAGCTCTGTTCTTTATTGTTTGTCTTCCATCTCCTCAGTAGTTGTAAAAATCTAAAGAATTTCCTATGTCAAAGGGCCACTTTAACATCCTAACAAAAAAGAAAACAAGGAATTCGTACATTTAAATGTGAGGAAACTAACCAATAACCAAGTATAGAAGAAAAGAAAAGATGACAATAGATTTCATATTTACCACCTCAAAAAAAAAAAAAATCAACAATGCAAAGAAGGCATAGTAATAATTAAGAGGGGAAACATGCTAACAGTGAGCAAAAAAGCATATGCTACATACTTGTACACCCAGACAGCTTTGATGAAAAGTCGAAGGGCAACCATCACAACATATAAGGTCCCCACCATCACCACATATACCACAAGTATCATCATCAGGGTCATCGCTGTCAGCATTTACAGTGTGGAAATCTTCACGATCAGATTCTTCTTGCCGATTCCATGCATCAACCAAGCACTCCAGCAAAGAAACGCCAGAATCCAAGATTATGTTTTGATATGGTTGACGCAATGTACTTCCTGCATGCAGTTCAAATTTTGAAACTGGAAGGATTTTACTACAGCAACCACAATGGATGCCATCTCGTGTGATCCAACCTTCGAGCTTTACTCTGGTCCTCCTACGATTCATATATTGAACCTTCTGACTTAACTTCACTGTCCCGGAGTCAATCATCCAGGCCAATAAGGTTCTTTTTCCAGTATAAGGAACATAGCCATCGCTTTCAGAATCTTGCTCCTTATCAGACCTGCGAACCAACAATGTACATCGCCCAATTATCCTACTTTTTCTTCCCTGTATTTCACTGGAAGCAGCTCCAATGGATGATTTTCCAGACACATCTTGCTTGGATCTTCCTTCCTTTGAAGAATCACCACTTGTATCATCATCAGTCTCCTGGTCTGTTGCTTGAGACTTGCATTTAAGAAACTTACCTTTCTTCTTTACATAGCTACTTAGCCTCTCCTCATGCTGATCATCATCTGTGTCCTCTGCAGAATCATGCATAGTAGACGCCATGTAATCTCGGTTCTTGGCATCATCTTTTCTTTTCTTCTTTATGTCATTCTCAATCTTCTTCCGTGTTTGCCTGGTTAGCTTATTGATTAAATCATCAGCTAATGGAGCAAACGAAGTAGAGCCTCCATCAAGCTTACTTTTTCCTAGATCTTCCCCTGATTGTTTTTGCAGTGCATCATAAGCCTTAATTATTGACCAGTATGCTGTTCCACTAGGATTAATATACACTGCATCTAAGTAATCTCTGTTCCTTCTGGGTCTATAATCAATGGTCCACCCAGCTCCAATAAGCATTCCTCTGATTCGCTCTCGTAGTTGCTGCTTCTCGGTACTCCCACCTCGTTTCGACTTTCCTTCTTTGCTTTTGGCAGGGGTAACATTATCAGCTGCTCTGGACCTGTTTTCTTCCTTAATCACCCTAGTTTTTGAGCTAGCAGGCTGAAGCTGCTGCTTCTCCATACTCCCACGTCGTTTCAATTTTCCTTCTTTGTTCTTAGCAGGGGTAACATCTTCAGCTGCTACAGACCTGCTTTCTTCCTTGATCCCCCTCGTCTTTGAACTAGCAGGCTGTGAACTAGGTGGTGCCAACTTAAGTGATGTATCAGTTCCATCGTTTTCAGAGTCTATAGACTTAATGCCTTTTGCCAAGAAAGATTTTTGTGATTTCAGCTCAGCCTGCTCTGTTTTAATGGACAATGGTCGCTTTTCAGGGCGTTTAGAATCCGAGTACAAAGAAGCTCGGCACAGCAAAACCTTCTTGGCAACATCGTCAGAACTGGAACCTTTCCTACTTTCAACATCATAATCCTTGTGTGATAAGTCTATCTTCTTCTTTTTATTCACCATTACCTTTAAGACTCCATTTTTCCCTTGATATCGGATTGGTTCTTGAGACGATTCCCGACGCTTCAACCTAAGCAATGAAATTGGCGTATGTGCTTCATCGTCATCATCTAAATCATGTTGTTCCTTAACACCATACTCATCGCCCTTATTCCTACTAGCTGACAAGCTACTAGAACTATCAATATTAGAGTGCTTCCTCTTCTCAATCATCATATTCCTACTAGAACCACTTACAAACTCCCTAGAACTTGCAGTTCTTGCAGCATTCCACATCATCTCCCCATCGAATTCATCGTATTCGTCGAAATCAAACAAATCTAACTTACTTCTCTTCTTCTCACTTTCAATTTTCCCATTCCTACCAAATTCTCTACTTTCCAAATCACTTTTTACACTGCCAACTGACACATTGTGAAATTTCTCTCCACCCTTTCTCCTAATTGGCTCCAATGACTCTTCACTCGACTCGGAATCACTCTCAACCATTCTAGCCCTCTTTGTCACCTTCTGTGACCCCCTTGAAGAACCCCCACCCCCTCCTCCGCCCATACCCATTCTATCATCTTTTTTCTTTATTATCAAACACCCAGATGAATTTTTCTTCTTCACTACACCCCCTGATCTCACACTACCCTCCATACTCAAACCTTAATTCATATAGAAAAAAAATTGCAAATTCACCACAAAAGTCCTCGAATGAGCTTTCAGAAAATCCAAATTCTTTGTTCAGTCATCTAACATTACCAGATCTGAAACAGACAAAAAAAGCATAAAATTTTCAATTATAAGCAAAAAATTGGGGAAATTTCCTTGTGTTCAGTGAGTAAAATTGATTTGCATGAGATGAATCAGCGCCTTCAGCGGCGATTTACCTTGCCGGAAAGATTAGGAACTGAATCGGCGGCAGAATTACCTTGTTGATCCGATCAGTGACGTAATTTTCCGGCGGAGCAAGCGAATCACACAAGAAAGATATGGACGGAAGCAAAAGAGAGGAATTGTATTGGTTCTGGGCAATAGCTGTATATATATATGTGAACAGAGGACAGCTTTTTCTTTTCCTACTAACTATATAACAGAACCAATAACAAAAACTCAAGAATATAAAATAAAAATATAAAATTGGTGTACAATATTCCTAATTCATTTTAATTTGTTAAAATTCTTAATCTAATTATCAAATAGTTCTACCAATTCATAGCAGATAAAGATAAAACATTTATCCAAAAGTGTGACTTAGTAATCAATAAATCTGAACAAGGTATTAATTCATTCTCGAGTTATTGAATCGAGGTGTCGTGAATAACTATAACTTACCCAGTGAAATTCCGCAAGTGAAATTTGGGGAGGATAAAATGTACACAGGGTCATTGGTGATGATGTTGATGAGATTGCAAGATTAAAGGCTTACTTGAGCCTCCGCCATTAGCTCGACCACCCCCAGCTACTGGGTTAAGTGCGGATAAGCCTTGGTAGACCTTAGCATTACCTCGCGGAGAATCGAGTGTAGCGGAATGATGAACTTATTTCTTCGCCTTTTTGACAATAAATCAAAATTCTCGTGGAGAATAGGCGAATGCACGACATTACATTGTAGGTGAATTGAGAATTATTAGGTTTGATGTTCAAATGTTATCTACTTGTTGCTGATGAAAGGTGACATATATAAATTAGACAAGATGCATTTAAACTGATTCAAATATCAACATTTTCAAAAAGTTAATTTTCTAATTTCGACTCACAAATAATTAAATTTCTCAAACCAAATATCATCATAATAAGAAAACATAATTTTAATAGCTTAATTAAATAGGGTATCTGCTCTTAACTTTCACTTACTGTGATTTCAGTTCTCCAATTTATAATCCTCTCCCCTGCCTTCAATGTTTCTTTAAAAATATGCATTGCTATTTTCTTTTATTTTTTTAATATAATAGAGTATAATTTATCCCACAAGAAAATTAAGTGTTAATTAGGTGGATTTTGAGGCAGCAAGACAGCAATTGCAGGTGGTAGAAGGGACTCACTCTTTTCATTTATTAAAAATATTTTATTTTTAATAATAATTATTTTTTCAAATTTTAATAATAAATTAATATAATTTTTAATAAATATATATAACAACTAAAAATGAAAAAAAAATGAGGATAAAAAGTGGAGCAGTAGAATCCAGGAATGGATTTGATGTGAGTTGTAAATAAGTTGTAGATGTGGGGGCTTGGTGTCAGTTGAGCATACCGTTATTTATTTATTGTAACCTTCTTATTTATTTATTTATTTATTTTTCCTATTTGTTGTTTAGGTATTGATTTTGGATTTAACTAATTTGATTTTATATTGTAATATTTTATTTGTCAGGTGTAAAATATTTTTTTATCAAAATTTATGTCATATTCAGGTTCAAGTTTGAGATTTCTGCTAAGAATAATAAAAATACTTATTATTTTATCATAATTTTATATGATATTTGACAGTTTTACACGTATTGATAAATTTTAAAAATACATTTCTAAGTAATTGTATTTAATCGTTTTACTCATTCGAGGTTAAAAGGATGATTTTTTTAGGACAGACAGCATAAAATTCATTAGTTTAGGACTTAATTAAGTTTCTTCTCATAAGTTCTATAATTATCAATATTCGTGCCAAATTTAGTTCGTAGATATATGTATTTGACGCGTTTAAATATATGTATTTTGCATAAATGAAATCAAAATTAGGTCTAATTTATTCAAATACATTTGTATTGAAGTGGATTTACATGTTTGCTTGAAAATTGAGAGTAAAAGGAAAAGTTCCTAATCAATATCATTTCTATTGTTTTACCAAACTTATATTACATTCTTATACAATATAACACCCGTTTTAAGTATGGAAAAGTTCACCAAGAACATTCCTCTGTGGACATTTTTATATTTTTCTTTGTGAAGTGTATATATTCTTTTCTATTTTCTTACGCATTCCGTAAATATAATATGTGATTTTAAAAATATTTGTAAATAATTCAGAAAAAAATATTATCAGAAGTGGAGTCAGGGTAGGGATGTAGGGTGGTGAAGATGGGGCCAATGAAGTGAGAGATAGATGTGATCGTGGCAGAGTCGGGATTTTCTTTAAGAAAGTTCAAAACTTTAAGAAATAGACACACGAACTAATCAAAAGAGGTTCGACTTCTACCATATATATATATATATTGATAGATAAAAAATTACTTTTACCATATATAAATAGTATATTTTTTTGCCAGAAGGGGTGACCCTCCTAATTACTATGTGGCTCCGCCACTAAATGTAATCGAGGTTCAATCGAAGATCAAATTTTTGTGATATGATTAGTACATCATGATAATTCTCTTTACACATCCAAACAGCCTAAAGTGTGTCTTATACACACCACTAGCTTAGAAGCAAAATTCAGAGCTAAAATTAATTTGGAAAGAGTAATTACCATAAATGTATATCGTATATATCACATACATATTTCTATTGATATATTCAAATATACATGAAATACATAGATATATAGAGATATACACTGCCTAAAATTCATTTTCTTTTTTACATATCCTCTTTCACTTGAATATCATACTCACTTATAACAATTTCGTCTATCAGCACAAATATCATTCCAATAAAAGAAAAAGATCTCTCTTCATTTCTTAAGATTTTTAAATATCTCAGTTGGATTATACAAGTTCAGTTTACTATTCCAATATAATAATATCAGTTCAAGTTTTATACATTGTATATATACTAAGATATAGTATTGTAAATGAGTTTTACATCATCATAGTAGTTTAACATGCTACAATGTCATTCACCTTGTTTTGTAGGTTATGAATCATGTTGCTAATATTAAAAAAGTTTAGTTTAACTTAAATACTGGGGCGGACCTAGACGGGAGAGGGAGTTTGTCTCGGTGAAAAATTACACTGTATATGTAATGTAAATTTTGTATATTTACGAATATATATTAAATTTGAATCTCTTGAACAATAAGCAAAGTCTAACATAGTGATAGGTCTCCTTTTAAATGAGCGATCACGCCTAGGGTTCAAATCCCACTTAAAGCATTATTCTTTAGTTTCTCTTAATTATTCCTTTTGATTTAATTTTGGCCTTGGGAACTCAGCCCACTATTTCGCTTTTTTTTTTTAATACTAAAATAATATTAGACTATGTATTACTAGTTCCTTTGGAAATTGTATTTTATTGGTATATTTGCACGTTTATACTTTTATATTTCGAATCCCCTGAATGAAAAATCCACCTGATAACCAGCAGAATCGAATGGAGAAGAAGAGATGAAGAGAATATTGAAGAGAGGAAAAGAAAGTTTTATTCTTCTTAAACTTCAGTGAGAGTACAAGAGAGTATATATATATACTCATTAAGTGACAGTTGTCACTATTAATCTCTAACAACTTTATAACAACTTTCTAACTAACATACTAACCCCTTCTTTATGATTAACTAACTGTCATTAGTTAGTTAATCCATCAGCTTGCTTCCATTTCTCTCAACACTCCCCCTCAAGCTGATGGCTTAAATATGTTCCTCAGCCCCAGCTTGTTTAAGAGATATTCATGAGCAGTCTTCCCTAGGCCTTTGGTGAGTATGTCAGCCAACTGTTCTTTGGATGCTACATGATTAGTTTTCAGCATACCTTGGTTGATTTTTTCTCTCACAAAATGACAGTCTATGTCAATGTGCTTTGTCCTCTCATGGAAGATAGGATTTGCTACAATTTGTATTGCAGCCTTGCTATCACACATCAATTCCACTGGTTGTTGAACTTGAACACCTAGTTCCTTGAGTAATCCTTTCAGCCATATGATTTCAGCAGTGCAAGTGGCCATACTTCTAAACTCAGCTTCTGCTGAGCTTCTAGATATGGTCTCTTGCTTCTTGGACTTCCAAGACACCAAGGCTTCACCAAATTTCACAATGTATCCAGTTACTGATCTTTTGGTTTCTAAACATGCTCCCCAGTCAGAATCACAGAAAGCTTGTAATTGTTTTGAACTTCTGGCAGGCATAAACAACCCTACACCAGCTGTTCCTTTGATATACCTTACTACTCTCAAAGCAGCCTCCATATGGGACCTTTTTGGCTTGTGCATATATTGACTTAACATCTGTACTACAAAAGACAGATCAGGCCTAGTCATAGTAAGGTATAGCAGCCTTCCTACTAACCTCTGATAAGCTGTAGGATCATCCAATTCTTTATCTTCATTTTTCTGATCATTAGGAATATACTTGTCATAATCTGTTGAGGTGAGTTTTTGATTTACCTCAATAGGTGTTGTAGCTGGTTTTGCACCACTTAAACCAGTTTCTGACACCAACTCTAGTGCATACTTCCTTTGACACATCATTATTCCTTCCTGGGATCTGGATACTTCAATTCCTAGAAAGAATTTCAAGTCACCAAGGTGTTTCATCTTGAACTTCTGCTTTAGATCTTTTCTGGCTTCTTCTATATACTTCTGGCTGCTCCCAGTAATCAACAAATCATCCACATACACTAGAATTATCACTAATTCATTGTCAGTTGCTTTTGTGAATAAGGAGTAGTCATAATGACTTTGAGTGAACCCCATATGCACTAGAGCATCTGTCAGCTTCTTATTCCATTGTCTAGGAGCCTGTTTCAAACCATAAAGTGATTTGTGAAGTTTGCAGACCTTCTGATTCTCCCCCCCTGGTCTGCAAAAACCTTCAGGAATAATCATGTATACTTCTTCAAGGAGGTCCCCATTTAGAAAAGCATTGTGAACATCCATCTGATATATAGGCCAGTGACAAGAAGCAGCAAGGGCAATAAGAGTCCTGACAGTTACCATCTTAGCAACAGGTGAAAATGTTTCAGAATAATCCAGGCCAGCTTGTTGACTATAACCCTTGGCCACCAGCCTGGCCTTATACCTTTCAATTGCCCCTGATGCCTGATATTTCACCTTGTACACCCATTTGCATCCAATAGGTGTTTTACCAGGTGGAAGATCAACTATAGACCAGGTTTTGTTTTCTTCTAATGCTGTTATTTCAGACTGCATAGCTTGAATCCAGTCTGAATCTTTAGAAGCTTGTGCAAAAGTAGTTGGTTCAGTGATAGATGAGTAGGCTGCAAGAGCCATTTGGTATGCAGGTGCCAGATGAGAATAGGTGACAAAAGATGACATAGGATAGGAACAAGAATGAGTAGATGAAGGAGTGACAAAGTCATTCATCCAAATAGGAGGGTGTTTAATTCTTGAAGATCTTCTAGGTACTATAGGATTCTGAATAGATGTTTGTGATATGGTCTGAGATGGAGAAGTATTAGAATCAGAAGAGAATCCCTCATGAGAAGTATCAGGATTTCTGTATAGGAGGTAAGGTCTAGAATAGGAAACAAGAGTGAACCAGGAGACTTAAGATGTTTGAAAGGAAATGTGGATCCTATGAATGCTACATTCCTGCTGGTAAAGAAGGACCTGGAATGTATATCATAGAGTCTGTATCCCTTCTGAGTTAGAGAGTATCCCATGAAGACACTAGGAACAGCTTTAGCAGAGAACTTATCCACATTCTTAGTATTGGATGCATAGGCTAGACTACCAAAAACTCTCAAATGAGTAAGTGAGGGTGGATGCTTAAACAGTAGTTCAAAAGGTGACCTAAACTTTAGAATTTTTGAAGGTGTTCTATTTATGAGATAGGTTGCAGTAGTAACACACTCTCCCCAGAATTTTAAAGGAATGAAAGCTTGGAATCTGAGTGCTCTAGCTACCTGTAGGATAGTCCTATGCTTTCTTTCTACTACTCCATTTTGTTGAGGAGTATAGGTGTTACGTCGAAAAATGACTTTCGGGTTTAAAAAATTCGATTTAAAACTTAATTAATTTAAGTAAATCGAATCTTTAAAATTTTTAGAGTCGCCACTTAATTTTTAGGAAAAATCAAGAAAACCGATTTAAAAATTATTTTTAAAAGAATTAACAGAAAAATCCTTTTAAAAAAAAACCAAAGAAGGGCTCGGGTTCATATTTCTATTTCGGGAAGGTTTTACGCACCCGAAATATCCGCTAACGCGCGGTTATCCGACGATTAAGTATTTTGACTAACTTTGAAAATATAATTTTATATTATTAAGTAGAGAAAATTTAAGTAAATATTTAAAGACTAGGAAAATAGAACATTTAAAATCCTAATCACATTTTATTCAATTAGTATTAATTTAAGTGAACCTTTCTTAAAAATAATCAAGAAAACATAATATTAAAATCTAACCAAATTTTATTTAATTAATGGAATTCATGAATTAGGCTTAACGACTATAATTTTAAAGATCCCTTAAATTATCTGAGTGTTAAAAAAGAGAAAAATTCATAAATTATTTTAAAGGAAATTTATAGATTTAGATTTCTTAAAAAAATGGTTTTTGTCGTTGAAACTATTCAAAGACATTAAAATAACATAAAAGGTCAACTCTTTGGGGAATTTTAATTAGATTAAAACACACAAAAAACAACATGAATCAAAATTAGTGTTAAAGATAATCAAATAATATTCACAAACTAATAATGTAGACAAAGAGTAGATAGATAAATAGAATTGGGCCTGTAGGCCCAATTCTCAAAAAACCTGCACTAATTTAAATGTAGGGCCTGCCAAGCCTTTTAAATTTGCTGCTGCCAATTGGGCTCAGGCCCAATATTTTCTGTTGCAAGACATTAGGGCTTTTGGCCCATTTTCCTTTTGGTTTTTATCCTGTGGTATACAATGACTGTATATACACTGTATATCAGTGTATAACAATCGTCTCCAGCCTCCGAAAATTTGAGATCATCTCCCTAAGACCTGCTTAAGCCTTCGCAACTCCGAGAAATGCAAGGTGGGTGTCCCGGAAGACTCGGACAAATGCATAGGAAATAAAAGAAATAGGATTAGGGATCCCAAAATTATTCAAATTCACAACTCAATAACTTGAAACCAAAAATCATGATATCCACCCATAATTCAAAACTAATAAAAATCAATATATAAAACTCATTAATTTGAAACTAAACAAGCATATAACCCATTAACTTACATCATTACCACCACCTTATTATATTCGAAATTCAAAGGGGCTTTTCATCGAACACGTGGAAGGCATACCATTAAATCATGATTTTAACAAAAAAAGAACACCCTCATTCATTAACAACATACAAGAGGAGATTAAAATACCAAAACATAGACAAATCAGCCATAACATTCAAAAATTCGAAAGAGGCATTTCATCGAACACATGGAGGGCGTGTTGTTTACTCATGATTTTAACACAATAACACTCCCTCTTCATCCCAAACAACATACAACAAGAAATTAAAATATCCAGCATAAACAAATTAACTACAATGTTCGAAATTCATAGGAGACATTTTATCAAACACAGAGAAGGCATGTAGTTTTCTTATAATTTTAACAAACGCATGACATATATTTAGATACATAGATATTACAACACAATATTATAACAAAAAAAAAACCTCAAGTTCTATGGATTCTGGCAAAGAGTTCCTCCTCTGCTAGTATTAGCATACTATTGGATTTTCATTTTTTGGATAATTATTTTTTCTTTTTTTCGCAAAAAATTGATGATACTCTTATACCAAGAACTTATATTTTTTGGGTTACAGTTCTGGACAATGATTTTTGAGGGGTTAGGCATTTCTTTACAGGGCTACCTCTTTTATCTTGATTATGAGCCAAATTGTATATCATCATCTTTCACATAACGTTTTATGAGAAGATAAATATCCACTGCAATAGCATTTTGATTTCGTGACAAAGGAAGCATGTTTTTCGTGATATATTATCTTTTCATAAAATTACATATTAGCTTCAACACGTATATTAAATTCGAGACGAAAGATAAAGGATATTACCTCTTTAGGAGCAGCGAACTAGGAATCTTGAGCTTCACCAATGAACTCCGACACCACCCGAACTCGTTCGCGACCCGACGACTTCAAAAACTATATGGTTCTGAGCTTTTTTTTTGAACAGTGAACTGTTCTTGATTAAATAAGGGGAATAAATTGTTATGTTTTTTTATTTCTGAAAATTTCCGAACAGCTTCCTTCTCTTTTTTTTCTTAAAGAGTGAAAAAGAAAATCGGATTTTATGATTCTTTTCCCGGCTTCAAACAGTAAAAAATATAGAAGTTTTGGTTTTTTTACGTTTTCAAACGCCCTGGCAAACAGTGAAAAAAAATGGAAATTTATGGTTCTCCCCCCAAATTTATTTATTTATTTTTTGGTTCTTCTTCTTCCTAAAACAAAGTAGAAAAATGGTGATCTTTTGGGGTTCCTTTTCGGCCTCTTATAACAGTGGAGAAGAAGATCTCTATATAGGAGTAGATTAGGTTGAAAAAAAAAGGGAAATCGCAGGGTAATTTCGGAATTTTGGCCAAATTGAATTCAAAATTCAAATTGAAGGGGTGAAGGGAGAAAGAGACGCGTGGTACGAATTTTGAGGTGAACGTTGGGGCTGATCGATTTCTGGCGTTTTTGCCATTTTTGGGACTGGTATTTCTGGGTTTGCGTCTGTTTTTTCGTTTCAGATGGGGGAAGAGGGGTGGGGGTCGCGGAAGAAGGAAACAGGGGAGGGGGGTGGCGGATGGGGGGGGTAATAAAAGGGGAAAGGGTTTTAATTTAAAGAATTTGGGCCGGGTCAGATTTAGGGAATTTGGGTTGGGGAATTGGATATGATTTGGGCCAAGTCTTGGCCCAAGAATTAAAGCAAAAATCTGAAAAATGGGTCCAAAAAGGAAAAAAAGAATTTTAAAATTTGGCCACTTAAAATTACAAATGTGGCCAAATAAGACGCGATTAATTCGAAATCGATTAATTAATTTGACCACGAGATGAATTAATATAAATTAATTAAAGAGTTTTAATATTAACAACTTAAAATAATTAAATTAACTACGGGGTAACTAATTCTAAAATAGTTAAAGTAAAGTGATTAAAGATAAAATTTATTTAAGAATCTTTTGAAAATTAATGAAAATACTTAACTATTAATACTTGATATAAACATAATTAAAATTAAAAGACTTAAGCTTAAAAAATCACTCAAAAAAAAATATTTTTTGCATTTTGAAAGCTAATTATTTCAAATTTTTAAAATTAAAAGCTCGATGATTAATTTATACTGTGGAGGGTCAAAATTGGGTGTCAACAGCTGCCCCTTTCTTTGGACAGGGTCGATGAAAGAGACCATGAACAAAGAAATTTGACAAATCCAATTTTGACTGACCACTATTTCACCTCTTTAAAAGAAAGGCATGGACTTTGAGAAATTATGGCCAGACCCCGGTCTCGGGTTTCCTACATATCTCAGGTTACATGAGAATTCAGGCCACTTGTAGTTCAAGATGCTTGATTTAACGCACGATTATGAAAGAACTCAAATGCTATTTCGGAGTCGAATTATGGAGAGACCAAAAATCTATGGAATAGAATAATGGGGGGTTGGAGTACAGTCGAGTTTTCAATACCGCCTACATATCCCG
This sequence comes from Solanum rostratum, assembly GCA_029948455.1. Lineage (NCBI taxonomy): Eukaryota > Viridiplantae > Streptophyta > Magnoliopsida > Solanales > Solanaceae > Solanum > Solanum rostratum. Next base: position 5,313,875 of record CM057048.1, read on the forward strand.
GACATAGGAATCAGACTGCTTGTAGTTCGACTCGATCGGTTGAAAAGGAAATCTTCTTATGCGAACATAACCTTCGGTTGGGAGGAGTGACAAATGATTGAATATGAAAAAGAGGCTTGCAACCTCTTATCCATGAATGTGGAGCTCTTCACATCCATAAATAAGAACTCACACGGACATAATTTTCAGAACTTTGGTGCATTGTCACTCAGATTAGAAAGATTGCCTCCAATGAGGATTAAAATTTCATCGGATGCGAAACTGAAATTAGCAAACTCAAGAAAATACCCACATGCCTCTGATAGGGGTGTGGTTGGATTGTGGTGGAAGTCGTTTTTCAGCTCGCGTCCGAAGAGTTTGACATTCCTCTTCAGACTATGTCCCAGTTCGCTGCTAAGGAAAAGTTCCACGTCGTGTTGCGTCCTACTTGACGACGTCCACACCTGTGGTTTGTTTTGAGAATTCATCCTTTTGGATGCTCCCGATACAACTTAGACAAAATTGTTAGTAAATAATCGTAAATACAAAGATGATGTCTTTTACCATGTTTGGCATGTTTTTCTTTTCAATGTGATAGATAATGAGCCGATACGGCGTGGTATGATAATGACCTTCTTGGCAATAAATAATGTAATCACCCTCTCGGCGATGAATATGTGATAGCCTTCTCGGCGATAAATATGCGATGGCCCTCTCGGCAACTTGAAAAATAAAATAGCATTCTTGGTGATGAATATGCAATGGCCCTCTCGGCATCTTGAAAAACAAAATAGCCCTCTCGGCGATGAATATGCAATGGCCCTCTCGGCATCTTGAAAAATGGCCCTCTCGGCGATGAATATGTGATGGCCCTCTCGGCGATAAATATGCAATGGCCCTCTCGGCAGCTTGAAAAATGGCCCTCTCGGCGATGAATATGTGATGGCCCTCTCGGCGATGAATATGCAATGGCCCTCTCGGCGATGAATATATAATGGCCCTCTCGGCGATGAATATGCAATGGCCCTCTCGGCGATGAATATATAATGGCCCTTTCGGCGATGAATAATGGCTTGATAATTTTCCAACTGTAACGGGGTGGATGGCCCAATAATCTTCCAACTGTAACGGGTGGATGGCCCGATAATCATCCGATTGTAACGGGGTGGATGGCCCGATAATCATCCAACTGTAACGGGGTGGATGGCCCGATAATCATCCGACTGTAACGGGGTGGATGGCCCGATAAATAATATAAATATAATGTCATTCTCGGTGATGATATGCACATGATGCTCCTCTTGGCAATAACGTAAATATGATGATAGTCTCAGAAATAAATCGACAACGATATGCAAAGATGCTCCTCTTGGCGATAATATAAATATGATGATAATCCTGGAAATAAATTGAGGACGATATGCATAGATACTCCTCTTGGCAATAATATAAATATGACGATAGTCCTGGAAATATATTTGCGACAATATGCGTAGATGTTCCTCTTGACAATAACATAGCTGTGATAATAGCCCAACTGTAACGAGGCGGACGGCTCGATAATTATCCAACTGTAACGGGGTGGACGACCCGACAATAATCCAGCTTGATTCAGCATAAGGTCCCTGAAATAGACAAATAAACTACGCAAACCACTTATGGGGTGGTTAACCCAACAAAAACATGTGTCGAGGTCCTCGAATAAATAAGTAAAATTCATAAACCACTTATTGGGTGGGTAACCCAAAAATTCTAAAATATTAACCCTCACATGGTCAACAAACACGTATGCTTATATAGATACGTGACAATCATCCTAATGGACAAAGCAGAAACCATATTGACATGTACATTTGTCATGGTTACGACTGCCTCCTTTTCAGAGATAGAATAATCGAAGTGAAATGGCTGAATTCTTTTACATAAAGACTAAAGCCTTTCTCATCCTCTTCTGAAAAACTCAATAAACTTTGAGTTTATCGCACGATATCTTCAATCATCGTTGAAGATTTGAAAATGACTTGTAACCTCAATTGTCGCGAAGACATGTAATCTTCAGCGTCTATTGATTTGATAAACATGTTACTTTGTCTTTGCAACACTTTGCAATAGCATCGTCTCCAGATTCGATACTGATTTCGGTATTGTCCCAACTTTACTAGCATGGCCACCTGCAAAACTTAAGATCAAGCATTAATAGTCATAATAAAACAAAGTATACACTTAAAATAAAGTGTGAGGTTGTGTCATTCGGCTATAAGATCATGCCATGGTAAACGTAGCGGTGATCTTAATCATGACTTGCCACTACTTGATGTTTGCTCCTTTGCAATCTTGTAGTCCTTGCTCGCGCTTTGTATCTGGCGATGCTAACTCGATTCTTTTAAATTTGAGAGAATCTGTCAAACCAGTGCCTAATTACTGCAAAATATAGTGAAAGTAATTAGAAATCATCTTGACATAATGTAATAAATTGAAGATAAGATGAGATGATAAATTATTTGATTGATTATGTTGAGGCCATGGTATGTGTAAATAGCGCCTTCTGCTTGAAGACTTTGACATCGCCGTTCCGTGATTTCAGTGTTCCTGCATCCAAAGAAAAATTCTTAGTTTGGGAGACTGATTTGTGTTGGCATTGTCCTCGTGCTCCTTCATGCAATTGACTTGCGCACTCATCCGCTCTTCGAAACGTAGTTTGAGTGGAATTTTGAGGATTCTCCTCAAAATTCTGCCTTAGTTTGCTTGAATGTAGCGAATGACATCTTTGTAATTTTATTCTTTTTTAGCCTTGCTCAAAACTATGTCTCCGGTTATGCACTTCGACGAAATTCCAAACTTGAATCATTGGAGCAACATCTTTTTGGAGGAATTTTTGAGACCTTCTCAAAAATTCTGCCCCAGTTGCCTATGGTGATCCCCGATCTTGTTGGAGAAACTTGCCTTCTAGTGAATTTTTGAGATCCTCTCAAAAATTCTGCCCCAGTTTCATTATAAGGAGAAATGAAAACCTTATGGGGAATATGACCGAGCCGTTGTGGCGCCTACGTATCCCGTTGAGGCAGGAATCAGGTCAAACGTAGTTCAAAACAACAAGGGAATTAAAACTTGGTAATAAAGTGACCGAGGCCGACATAGGCCGCCTACGTATCTCATTTTTGAGAATTCAGGTCAGACGCAGTTCCTTATAAAGGATATGTGCTAAAGAGATTAAACGTGCAATAACTTCGTATGTAGAGATCTTGTCAATGTTTTACATTGTTGTTTTTGTCCTCTGATGGCGAATGTCTTCAAGTGGCCGTACTCAATCAATCTTGCGCTTACTCTCGAGCATGAAATATATTGTCATTCGGGGAAGCTTAATCGATTGTGATTAACTTCTTGTCAAGCGTTCTGAATCTTGTGCCTGAGGGTCGAACAATCCTCTGTATCATGCCCAATAGCTCCTGAATGATAAGCACATGTATGATCTGCCCTGTAAAATTTGCCGGAAGGATCGGCTTGTCTTCCTTTTATAGGATGGGTCATACTTGTTGTTTTCAACCTTTCATAAAACTGAGTTTGAGACTCTTTCAACGGCGTAAATACTCTAGGAGGCTTTCTGAAACTCGAACGAGAGAATTTTGCTTGATTGATATAGTGGTCTTGATATCTTTTTGATGGAATAGCTCTGACGTCAGACACGTCTTCTTCTTCTTTCTTTGACATTTTCACATCACTAACTTTGATGATACCTTCATTAACTTGCAATGTGATTCTTCCGGTCTTGAAGTCTTCTTCTAAGGCTTCTCCTACCTTGACGACATCGATGAATTTTCTTCCTATCATACACAACATTCTCTCATAGTATTCAGGCTTTTGAATACGAATAAACATTTCATTAATTTCGTATTCAGACATTGGAGGATGAACTCTTGCGGCCTCTCTTCTCCAACGAAGAGCATATTCTCGATAGTTTTCTGTAAATTTTTGCTTGATTTTCTCCAAATGGCAGCGATCAGGGGTGATTTCTAGGTGATGTCCAAATCTTTCAACAAAAGCCTTTGCGAGCGCCTTCCAACTCTGCCAGTGCTTTGGCTCTTGTGAGGTAAACAATTCCACGGCTTTTCCCTTAAGACTTCGACTAAAAAGGGCGCGTCAAAAGTGGTTCATTTTTTCCAACTCCTACAAGTTGATCGCAATAAACTCTCAAATGAGTCAGAGGATTGTCAGTTCCATCAAAAGAGTGAAATTTTGGAATCTTAAACCTTTTCAAAAGGTCCAAATCAGGATGAACACACGGATCTTCATAGTTCAGGCCTACGATGTCTGGTTTATAGCGATATTGTCCCAGTGCCTTCGCAATTTCTTCCTTTATGCTCATTTCTTCCTTAGGCCTCCACTTATTTTCTTTCTCCTCGTAATGATTGGATTTGGTATATGTGGGATAAGGAAGGTGTGACTCGTGAAAAGCAGCCTTTAAAGGCATGGGTCGAATAACAGATAGATTTTGAGAATTCGATTATGGGTATGATATGTGATGGACAATGTTTGAGAACTATTAGGATTTGAATTTTGAGGAGAAGGTAGTGTTTGATATGAAAAGCTAACATTGCGAGGGTTAGGGATAGTTAAGTCAATGGTAGACAATTTCTGGATTGGAGTATATGAGGATTACTCGGGACGTTTTCTGGAGGGTTCAGAGAATGAGAATAAAGTGGAGGCCTTCTTTCTCTGGGAAAGAGAGTACTGGCAGTGATAACAAAATTCTCCGACTCTCCAGTATGTTGTAACTCAGTTCTCCTCGTAGTTATCTGTTGCATCGGTCGTGCAACTGCTTCATTTTGTTCATCAATAATCGGACCTGTTGTAGACACGTCGGCCAAACAAATATTTTCACTATTTTCCGTCGTTTCTTATGCCGAAGAAATCTTTGGAGACTAGACTCTGTAACGTACGAATGTTTTGTAAGCTCGCTCAACCCAAATCAGTTCTAATTACCTTTTACAAAAAAAAAATAACTCAAAAGATAAATGTGTTAGTCCTTGTTCATAGTAAATAATGCAGAATATCACACGATAAAATAAGCATATAATAGTTGAATTGTTCGAAGACATACTGACCCACAGATATAGAAAGATGACTAAATAGGCCGAATGTTGCCTATTTGATTTGAGATTTGTAAATCGAGGAGGCATCGATCCATGATTTTCGTTGTTCAAGCGAAATTGAGGATAATTTTGTAAGGATGAGGGAAAAAATATGCTTTTTTTTTTAGAATAAGGGACCGAGCCATTGAAGGCTGCCTACGTATCTCACAAATGAGAAATCAGGTCCTACGTAGTTCGAGCAGCTTGAATTTTCAAAATGAAAAATTCTCCTCTTGTTATATAAGAGAGCAAAAATTTAGAATTTTGGAAGTGAAATTCGAATTTTGTTGAGAAACTTAAGACTCGAAGAGTATTTTGGACGAATTAGTGACTGAGATTTTATGCTTAGGAGGCTCTAATAGTTTTTTTTTTTTTGAAAGAAATGGGCTAGAATGTCTCCGAACAAATCAACATAAACACATAAACAGTTATAGCAGATATCACAGAAACAATTATTGCGCGTCCTATAGAATATGTGACCCTTTTTATGCCAAGGGTTGGCTTATCGATTTGAAGGATGTATCTTGTCATTTTAAATATTCATCGTTCCCCAAAAAGTGAATTCTATAAATATATTACAAAACATAAATAATAAGGGATACATTTTTTAGGGAAAGGGAAAAAATATAAAATATAAATACAAGGATAAACATTCCCACGCAGGGGATTAAATAACTAGAAGATCCTACTTCATTTCCAGCTTTCTCCATCTCTTCTCGGATGTGGTGTCGGTACCGTTAACAAGTCTTCACATGTTAACCGATTACTCATCTACAAAACAAAATGTGTTAGAAAAATCCCCCGAACCCGCGAACGATGATTTATTTAAAAGACATATACATCCTACAAATTAAACAAACAATATGATTGTCCAATTGGGCCGGAGGCCACTTTGGACTCAAGGTGGGCTACTAATGGGCCCGATACCCCGAGGGTATTGGGTCAACCTAGGCCAATGCACCTACAGGGTTTTTGGTTTCGTTCTATCCTAGGTATCTAAGAGTGGGTTTATTTTTTACTGTGAAAGGTGACCCGAGCGGACAACCCGGGCTGGGGAAATTAACGACCGTCGACCCCGCAAGATCGACTTATTTCGTCAGGGTACCCCGATGGAAAATTTGGACTAAACGGCTGCGACCCGCATAACCGTCGTTTTAGCGAAAAATAAAAATAAAGTTGCCGAGTGGCGGAAAATGCTATGCATGAATGCCATTTAAATAATTAAAAACTTAAACCATAATATTTAAATAAACAAAACTTAAACGAATAAAGCACAAACGAACAAACAATCATTTAAACAATTAATAAAGTTAGTCAAAATATCTAACCTAATGGTTAGAACCTAATTAAACTCCCCAGCAGAGTCGCCATTTCTGTTACGTCGAAAAATGACTTTCGGGTTTAAAAAATTCGATTTAAAACTTAATTAATTTAAGTAAATCGAATCTTTAAAATTTTTAGAGTCGCCACTTAATTTTTAGGAAAAATCAAGAAAACCGATTTAAAAATTATTTTTAAAAGAATTAACAGAAAAATCCTTTTAAAAAAAAACCAAAGAAGGGCTCGGGTTCATATTTCTATTTCGGGAAGGTTTTACGCACCCGAAATATCCGCTAACGCGCGGTTATCCGACGATTAAGTATTTTGACTAACTTTGAAAATATAATTTTATATTATTAAGTAGAGAAAATTTAAGTAAATATTTAAAGACTAGGAAAATAGAACATTTAAAATCCTAATCACATTTTATTCAATTAGTATTAATTTAAGTGAACCTTTCTTAAAAATAATCAAGAAAACATAATATTAAAATCTAACCAAATTTTATTTAATTAATGGAATTCATGAATTAGGCTTAACGACTATAATTTTAAAGATCCCTTAAATTATCTGAGTGTTAAAAAAGAGAAAAATTCATAAATTATTTTAAAGGAAATTTATAGATTTAGATTTCTTAAAAAAATGGTTTTTGTCGTTGAAACTATTCAAAGACATTAAAATAACATAAAAGGTCAACTCTTTGGGGAATTTTAATTAGATTAAAACACACAAAAAACAACATGAATCAAAATTAGTGTTAAAGATAATCAAATAATATTCACAAACTAATAATGTAGACAAAGAGTAGATAGATAAATAGAATTGGGCCTGTAGGCCCAATTCTCAAAAAACCTGCACTAATTTAAATGTAGGGCCTGCCAAGCCTTTTAAATTTGCTGCTGCCAATTGGGCTCAGGCCCAATATTTTCTGTTGCAAGACATTAGGGCTTTTGGCCCATTTTCCTTTTGGTTTTTATCCTGTGGTATACAATGACTGTATATACACTGTATATCAGTGTATAACAATCGTCTCCAGCCTCCGAAAATTTGAGATCATCTCCCTAAGACCTGCTTAAGCCTTCGCAACTCCGAGAAATGCAAGGTGGGTGTCCCGGAAGACTCGGACAAATGCATAGGAAATAAAAGAAATAGGATTAGGGATCCCAAAATTATTCAAATTCACAACTCAATAACTTGAAACCAAAAATCATGATATCCACCCATAATTCAAAACTAATAAAAATCAATATATAAAACTCATTAATTTGAAACTAAACAAGCATATAACCCATTAACTTACATCATTACCACCACCTTATTATATTCGAAATTCAAAGGGGCTTTTCATCGAACACGTGGAAGGCATACCATTAAATCATGATTTTAACAAAAAAAGAACACCCTCATTCATTAACAACATACAAGAGGAGATTAAAATACCAAAACATAGACAAATCAGCCATAACATTCAAAAATTCGAAAGAGGCATTTCATCGAACACATGGAGGGCGTGTTGTTTACTCATGATTTTAACACAATAACACTCCCTCTTCATCCCAAACAACATACAACAAGAAATTAAAATATCCAGCATAAACAAATTAACTACAATGTTCGAAATTCATAGGAGACATTTTATCAAACACAGAGAAGGCATGTAGTTTTCTTATAATTTTAACAAACGCATGACATATATTTAGATACATAGATATTACAACACAATATTATAACAAAAAAAAAACCTCAAGTTCTATGGATTCTGGCAAAGAGTTCCTCCTCTGCTAGTATTAGCATACTATTGGATTTTCATTTTTTGGATAATTATTTTTTCTTTTTTTCGCAAAAAATTGATGATACTCTTATACCAAGAACTTATATTTTTTGGGTTACAGTTCTGGACAATGATTTTTGAGGGGTTAGGCATTTCTTTACAGGGCTACCTCTTTTATCTTGATTATGAGCCAAATTGTATATCATCATCTTTCACATAACGTTTTATGAGAAGATAAATATCCACTGCAATAGCATTTTGATTTCGTGACAAAGGAAGCATGTTTTTCGTGATATATTATCTTTTCATAAAATTACATATTAGCTTCAACACGTATATTAAATTCGAGACGAAAGATAAAGGATATTACCTCTTTAGGAGCAGCGAACTAGGAATCTTGAGCTTCACCAATGAACTCCGACACCACCCGAACTCGTTCGCGACCCGACGACTTCAAAAACTATATGGTTCTGAGCTTTTTTTTTGAACAGTGAACTGTTCTTGATTAAATAAGGGGAATAAATTGTTATGTTTTTTTATTTCTGAAAATTTCCGAACAGCTTCCTTCTCTTTTTTTTCTTAAAGAGTGAAAAAGAAAATCGGATTTTATGATTCTTTTCCCGGCTTCAAACAGTAAAAAATATAGAAGTTTTGGTTTTTTTACGTTTTCAAACGCCCTGGCAAACAGTGAAAAAAAATGGAAATTTATGGTTCTCCCCCCAAATTTATTTATTTATTTTTTGGTTCTTCTTCTTCCTAAAACAAAGTAGAAAAATGGTGATCTTTTGGGGTTCCTTTTCGGCCTCTTATAACAGTGGAGAAGAAGATCTCTATATAGGAGTAGATTAGGTTGAAAAAAAAAGGGAAATCGCAGGGTAATTTCGGAATTTTGGCCAAATTGAATTCAAAATTCAAATTGAAGGGGTGAAGGGAGAAAGAGACGCGTGGTACGAATTTTGAGGTGAACGTTGGGGCTGATCGATTTCTGGCGTTTTTGCCATTTTTGGGACTGGTATTTCTGGGTTTGCGTCTGTTTTTTCGTTTCAGATGGGGGAAGAGGGGTGGGGGTCGCGGAAGAAGGAAACAGGGGAGGGGGGTGGCGGATGGGGGGGGTAATAAAAGGGGAAAGGGTTTTAATTTAAAGAATTTGGGCCGGGTCAGATTTAGGGAATTTGGGTTGGGGAATTGGATATGATTTGGGCCAAGTCTTGGCCCAAGAATTAAAGCAAAAATCTGAAAAATGGGTCCAAAAAGGAAAAAAAGAATTTTAAAATTTGGCCACTTAAAATTACAAATGTGGCCAAATAAGACGCGATTAATTCGAAATCGATTAATTAATTTGACCACGAGATGAATTAATATAAATTAATTAAAGAGTTTTAATATTAACAACTTAAAATAATTAAATTAACTACGGGGTAACTAATTCTAAAATAGTTAAAGTAAAGTGATTAAAGATAAAATTTATTTAAGAATCTTTTGAAAATTAATGAAAATACTTAACTATTAATACTTGATATAAACATAATTAAAATTAAAAGACTTAAGCTTAAAAAATCACTCAAAAAAAAATATTTTTGCATTTTGAAAGCTAATTATTTCAAATTTTTAAAATTAAAAGCTCGATGATTAATTTATACTGTGGAGGGTCAAAATTGGGTGTCAACAATAGGGACATGAAGTCTGATGTAAGATGCCAAACTAAGACAACATTGACTGAAATTCAGTACTGAAAAATTCACACCCATTGTCTGTTCTGAGAATTTTTACAGATGTAGAAAAATACTTGTTCATCCTTGTGATAAATTCTTTCAAGACTACTAGAACTTCAGATTTGAATTGAATGAGAAATAACCAAGTATATCTTGAAAAATCATCAACTATAGTAACAAAGTACCTTTTATTAGTGTGAGTAGGTACTTTGTATGGACCCCAAATGTCACAATGAAGTAATTCAAAACTAGACTCAGTAGTAGAAGTACTTGTAGAGAAGGGAAGCTTGGCTTGTTTTGCAACAGGACAAACTGTACATGTATGATCTCCAGGAAGTAGATGTTGAAGATTAGAGTGTCTTCTAATGACTTCAATAGGAGCATGTCCAAACCTTCTGTGCCAAAGCATACTGGACATTGAATGATCTCTGTCTGACCTTTTTTCTTTATTTTCAGTACAATAAGCAGCTTGAGTGTTGGTGTTGTTTCCTCTCAGAAGATATAAACCTTGTTCCTCCTTACCAATCCCTTTCACCAATCCAGTGTAGAGATCCTGGAATATGCAGAAATCAGGGAAGAAATTTACTGAGCACTGTAGTTCCCTGGTCAGTTTAGATATAGATAATAGATTGCACTTGAACTCTGGTAGAAATAATACATTTGAGATTATATGATCAGTTAAGATTTGAGACCTTCCCTTATGAGTGACTTGAGCCTCACCACCAGTAGGTAGATGAACATAACAATTTTCCTGATTTGGTACTTTTGTATACTCATGAATTAACTCAGTGCTAGAAGTCATGTGATTTGTGGCACCTGAATCAATTATTCACTTAGGTTGAGCTGTATTTGATGTTAAGTAATTCATAGTACCTGCATTGGTTGTTGGAGCATGACTATTGTCTTCATTATTCTTGTTCAGCAATTGAATTATTCTTTGATATTGCTCATGAGTGAAATATGGAGATGATTGCTGAGATGTGCTGATCTGATAATCTGGAGTGTCTTGAGTAGTATAGTTGTTCTTTTCCTGACTGTTCTCTGCAAAATTAGCATACTGAGCACCTCCTTTTCTTTTATTCTTAGACCAATCTGATGGATATCCAATAAGCTTGTAACACTTTTCTCTTGTATGGCCATTATAGCCACAATATTCACAGACAACTGGAAACTTCTTCTGAGACCTTGGATTGTTATTTGGTGTGATTTTGTTGAAACTTCCAGTGGAACTACCTTCTCCTCCTAGATTGTGACCACCAAAGGGCATATTACTTCTGGCAGGATTAGATTGATATCCATTCACTACTCTTTTGTTTTTATAAGTCGAATTGTTTCCCCCTTTCTGACTGAAAAACACAGCACCTTCCAAACTATCATTGACCATTGATACTGCATTACCTATAGATCTCTGACTCTCCTGATTAATGACCATGGAGTAGGCCTTGTTCAGTGTAGGAGTGGGTGACATCATAAGAATTTGACTCCTACACTGACTATAAGTTTCATTCAGTCCCATGAGAAACTGAAGAAGCCTTTGATAACTGAAATGTTGGACATAGTTTCTGGATTCAGAACATCCACAACCAGGACAAGGCATGAGTGCATCAAACTCATCCCAAAGATTTCGCATCTTTGAAAAATACTCAGCTACAGACATGGTTCCTTGAACCAAGGTCACAATCTCTCGATGTAAGTAAAAAATTCTAGATCCATTCACATTATCAAACCTCTCCTTCAAATCTAACCACACCTTATGAGCGTTTGAAGCATATATTATGCTACTTAGCAACTCTTTACCAACTGAATTCATGATCCACGATAAAACCACCGCATTAACTTTCTCCCATTGCTCATGCAATGAGGTTTCGAACTTGTCTTTAGTATGGCGACCATCGACAAAGCCCAATTTGCTCTTTCCAAGCAGACCTAAAGTCATAGATCTGCTCCAAAGAGCATAGTTTTCTGATCCTACCAACTGAATTGAGACTAAGGAACTACCTGGAGTGTCATTTGGATGAAGATATAATAGGTGATTGTGGTCAATCTCATTCCTATTCATATTCCTTGATGCCGATGCAGACAAGTTCGGAGCTTCTGCCCCTGCCATTCTTCTTCTTGTATCAGCTGGGTTGAGCTAAGAACTCTCTTCTCCAGTTCTGAAATTGATGCCGGAACCCGGCTCTGATACCATGATAACCAGCAGAATCGAATGGAGAAGAAGAGATGAAGAGAATATTGAAGAGAGGAAAAGAAAGTTTTATTCTTCTTAAACTTCAGTGAGAGTACAAGAGAGTATATATATATACTCATTAAGTGACAGTTGTCACTATTAATCTCTAACAACTTTATAACAACTTTCTAACTAACATACTAACCCCTTCTTTATGATTAACTAACTGTCATTAGTTAGTTAATCCATCAGCTTGCTTCCATTTCTCTCAACACCACCACTGCTTATATACATTAACAGAAAAAAGGAAATTCCATATTATAAAATCATATCTATCTATTGCGGCAAATAATCAACCAAATTATAAAAAATGGAATTTTCAAATCTTTATAATAAGGTAGTTTTTCCAGAAATTCATGCTAATGCAGACTTTTCAACCGTATTTCTATGAGATTTGGGTTTGGGGTTTGGGGTTTGGGGGGGGGGGGGGGGGAGGGGCTTGGAGGTTGTTCGGCTGGAAGGAAAACATTTTCACGGAATATGTTTTTTCGAAAAATATTTTTCTGAAAAATAAGTTGGTATCTTATTTTTTGTGTGTAATACGTTGGTCAAGAATATTATTTTAAAAATATTTGTACATAATTTAAAAAGATATTATGGAAGGTGGAGATAGGGTGGTAAGGATGGAGACTAAGAAGTGAGGGTGAAGATATGAGATGTGATGGAGGGTGCAGAAGAAACACCATCAGTATGTGAAATGTCACTCGTGAAACTTGTTTTTCTTACTTTCACTAGAGAAAATGCTTTCAAAATTTTGACCAACTGAACATGAAAAAATTAAAAAAACATTACGAAGCACATCCTTGGAGTAGATAATTTTCTGGGAAATCAATAATATTCCAACTAAAATATACGAAGCCCTTGAAAAAAACAAAACTTAATGAGATATTTCATCATTGATCAGCTAAAGCTCATGTAAAAATTTAGACATTATAGGTTCTAAGTTAAAAGATATGAGTTTTCAGATAAATATACAACTTTAGGCTTTAGTATATGAATTTTGGAAAACTCAATAAACGTATTTCACTCAAATTATATATGCGTGTGTTAATAAAACTCACTCAATAGGTAAAAAAATTAAATTTAGAAATTCAATTACTAATATTGAGTTTTCACCTTTGAATAAAAAATTCATTAAGTTCAAATCCTAGTTCTCCTCTAACTTTATCCATATTTATTTTTTCGTACACACGTAGTTAATCTGAAGCAATTTTAATTTTACACCTGCACCTTTGACATTACACTAAAATCTTTCCTTCTGTCAACTGAATTCAAAATAATTATTTTTACCTTAAAAAAAATCAGAACTCCTGCACAACATGTTTTATCCCAAAACTATTGTCTAAATCTAACAAGTGGTATCAGAGTCAAAATCATGAGTTCGATTCTCACGAGCAACATGTTGCAGGAGGCAGGTGTTGGGAGGGGGATTGTTGGACAATGCCAACATTCTACCTATGGCAAAGCCCATGAGGGGGCTGGGGTAGACCGGATCAGGTCATTATCGAACATGACGCGTGTGTGGTGAACTTGATTAAGAAATAAAGCTACGCTTTTGATATCAGTTATAACTTTTAATATAATGATCAGCACTTGACCCTAACAGTATCGCTTATACTTAGGCATGTGTTTACTGTTCTCTTGGTCATTTCCAGAAAACCAAATTGATCATTTCATCAGGCAGGTATATGGCAGTTGGCACATGTAGCAATCTGATTAACCAGAACAGGAAGGTGAGTAGGGGGGAAAGGAAGCATAAAGCAAAAGAATGTGTACGCGTGTGCTTATTTATGTCAGTTTTGACATAACCTAGATTAAGTGGCATGTTAAAAAAAAAGTAGTACTTTTTTCACATTATGTATATGAGTTGAAACTCCAAGAAAAGACACAAATTTGCTTTTTCACTTGACCTCTAGGAGTAGTTATTGTGTGGAATATTGGCCTTCAACTGTCTAAACCATAAATTCTCCAATCGTTAATCAGATATTTCGTATTCAAGCTCTGAAATTGTTGTTATTGGAAAGTGTTTGCGCCAAAATAAGACTTTTCAATGTGAATCCAAATAAATAAAATCCCAAAATGGATTCGACCACTAGGTGAGAAAAAAAAATATGAACGTAGTCGATCCTCACCAAACGAAAATAAGCATAGAATCAAGGAAAAAACACTTCATTTGAAGTCTATTTATCATTAGAAAGATCTATTCGTAATAATTTGAGTTTATTCATTCTGTCTTTCTTTATGAATTTTTAGAATCAATCTCTACGTAACACTTAACCATTTTACACTTCTTTCTCTAATAGGGATCGTTTGGTAGAGTGTATAAAATAATGCTAAATAGAGTGCATTAATAATGCTTCGTTATTATGCTTGCATTAATTATGATGAGATATTTCTTATGCATTGTTTGATTTGGTGTATTAAAAATAATAGTCATTGCATAAAAATATTTATTTACAAAGATACCCTTCATAATTATGGTGGAAAAGATGTAAAAAAAAAAAAATTTGAGGGACAATTGGGTTTTTTAACCATGTTAATGCATGCATTAAATCACATTGCATTACTAATACATAGAACTTGATAGTATTAGTAATACACACTCTAATACACAATAGAGTGTATAACTAATATAGCATGAAAAAGCGTACCAAACAAGTACTACTAACACACTTAATTGATGCATACATTATTTTTGCTAATACATTCTATCAAACGATCTCCAATAGTGTTGAGCAATGCCATGAGTTCTATCAGAGTAAACTTCAGAACAAATATGTAGAGGTTGGACAAGGTCTTGTAATGTGAGAAGAAAATGGAAGAGAAAGTTGTTCATGTCAAATAAGGTTTTGATTGCTAAATTACCATATACAGAGACAATTGTACATCCCCTTAACCAATATGGAACAATCTAACAGTTTAGAAGAATGGAAGAGAAAGCTCTTCATGTCAAAGAAGTTTTTGATTCTTGAGTGCACTTAAATTTCTTGGTTAAGCACTCAAATAAATATTTTATTATAATATCTATATAGTATATTCACTTATCGATACAGGATTGTTGCATATAATTTCTGTTTGAGATTACTATAAGTCACCTGTTGGATTGCAAGAAAGTTGGTTTGGTGAGATCAGTATTTCTCTACCAAGGTTATTTACATTCTATCGTTCCAAAAAAAGGCAATATTCTCTTGGAGCTAAGAGTATACAAGTAGAGAAAACTCTCTGTGGAAAGTACATGAATCATGCAGAAGAACTGCCAGTCAGTGTTACTTTGAGGTTCCGGATGAATGTCCGGTTGAGTGAATCATGTAAATGGATGAGCTTTAGAAATCTATTGCGTCAACAGGAAGAGACGTAGCCCGGTGAAGTGAGTGGGGCAGCAATGCCCCTGTATAAAAACTCTGTGCAGTGACCATGTGCTCTGGGCTGCAAGAACCATATGCGAGTGGATATCTTCTAACCTTAGAATCAGAACTTTCGTTCTTGATTTCTGTGGGGGAGTCTGAGGAGAAGTACTTGCCTGATGTAAATGATTGTAACAGAAGCTGCTGATCCTTTTCTACTGATGGAGTTGAATCTGATGATACCTTATCTTTTCTGGGGATTTTGTTGCTGAACCTTTGAGACGAATATTTTGGAACAACTCCTAATTGTTGATCTTTAAGCCCCCTTAGTTGCATTTGGTACTTGGCCTTAAGCCACCTCAACTCTCTCCGTATCTCATTCTCATGATCTTCTACTGGAGTTCTAGTTCCTGAGGAACTTGAAGAGGGGGAGTCTTGTAGGCTTGGATGAGACTTGCCATCCTTGTTGACACTTGTAGAGTTCTCCTCACCGCCATATGTGGATTCATCCACCGATTGGTCTTTCACATCAGTGTGATTGTCGCCAGAGCCTCGTGGGCATGATTTTGTTTTGTCAACTTGTCCCCAAATATCAGTATAGTGTACAGCAGCAGATTCAAGTGATCCATCAGGAGCACGGTCAGTGAGACATTGTTCAAAGCCATCAAAATGGTATGTTATCTCCTCAAAACGGCCATGCATAGCACCACATCCATGATTGGAACAATGTAGCACTTGCAAGTTCTTAGCCGGTGCTGGGTTATCGGACGATAGGTAGTTCACAAGAGAACCATTAGAAGCACATTTGTGACAAGAGCTACGCATCATGTGATCGGGGCTTTCCTCTATAGCAAACCCCCTCTTCCACTCAGGCACTAAGGAAGCAATCTCGCCATCTATCATGTCTGCTATCTTGGTAACATCTTGTTCTGTAATATCCAACTCAGCCACCATTTCAGTAGCGACAGTTAGTGCTGTATCATTCTCAATGTCAAAAGGAAAATAAATGTTGCGGATACGACCTGTGCATGTAAATGTACAGCAATTTAGTTTACAGCAAGACTACTTAACAATAATTGATATATATGAAGTAATAATAAAGCAAAACCTTCTTTATCCGCGATCCTGAGTCGTAAAAAGATGCCATCATCTTCTCTCCTCCTTCCCTTGATGCTGATATCAACATTTTCCATATCATCCTCTTCATTATCTGTGAACAGATCAATTTCATTTGCCTCATACTCAAGTTGATGGTAGTATGAATCATCCTCTGGTTCATATCCAAGATATCCAAGACAACCATTTACTACGGAGCTATTGTCACATGTGCTCGAGAGTTGATGCCCCAAGGTAGGGTCTAATTCATCAGAGTCTTGCAAATAATTTGGTGTCTCTGAGTCTGAAACGTAATCCTCAACTTGGAGAAAAGGATCATCAAGAAGCTCCCTTGCAGATAGTCTGTGAGATACTGTTGCCAAGCATTTCTCAACAAATCGACGAACCTCGGGATCTGTGACTTTGTAAAGGGAATCTGGCTTTTTCCCCTACATAACAACAAATCATGTTGATACCTTGACGGATATGCATTACAGAGCAAAATCTAAAGCAAGTTTCAAGATGTCTGGTTCTTACAGATGTCACTTTTTTGTAGATCTGAGCAGGATGAGTGCACTCACTGTATGGATATTCAAAGGTCACCATTTCTAAAATACACATTCCAAATGAATAAATGTCAACTAATTCATTGTACTCCTCCGCATACACCTCTGGAGCCATGAACTCTGGCGTTCCTGGTCGGGAAACAATGTTTCAGAAGAATTTAAGCTGGATAGTGCATGAATTAAGAGGTCTCGAATCACATCAACAACAATATACCCATGGAAATCCCAAGGGTGGGGTCTCAGGAGCGCTGAGTGTACGGAAACCTTACCCCTACCTCAAATCACATCATTAATTTCAATTATACTTCAAGATTTTTATCTAGCATGATGGTAATAGAATTACCAGTTTCCAGGAGAATTTAAGCTGGATACTATATGAATATGCACCAACAGATTTCTATCACATGATCAGTTCCAATTAATCTTCAAGATTTTCATCAAGCATGGTAGCATTAGATTACCTACACAACGTGCAGCATGGGATTTGCGGAGGATGGCAGCTAGGCCAAGATCACCAATTTTGACTTCGCCCTGGTTCCCATTGATGAAAATGTTATCACACTTGAGGTCTCTGTGTATAATTGGAGGATCATGGCTATGCAGGTAATGAAGTCCCTTCAGGATCTGTCTACACCAACGCTTTACTGCTCGAATGTTAACCTTCTTATGTTTTAGCCTATACCTGTCCAAGATTAACAAATAGTTCCACATCACAATGGACTACAACAACAACAACATACACAATGTAGTCCCACTGGTCAGGTGAGGGTAAAGTGTATGTTCAAACTTTACCCCTATGTTCAAACTTTACCCCTACCTCAGAGGTAGAGGGGCAGTTTCCAATAGACCATCGGCTCAAGGAAAATTAGTCCAAACGCAGTCCCAAAAAGAAGTAACAGACGTACAAGAAACAACAGATAGTAACCGAAAGACTACTAATATGAACAAACAACAAGACATCACAACAGAGTACTACTTATAGAAATACCATGATCAGATAATCTCAAAATGTTCTAAAGAATGAGGAATTATGAACCAAATACATTACTTGGCTACACTACTAAAAGTAAACAGAAGAACAAGGTTAAGGATCCTCATTTTTGTACTTACTGTCTAAGAGTGCCAGAAGTGAACATCTCCGTGACAAAGTTAATGTTTCTATTGGCAACATCAACCCAAGAGGTATAGAATTTCATGATGTTTTTGTGCTTCAATGTCTTAAGAAGATGAATTTCACAATACAGCCTCTCAAGATCTTCAGGACTTTGCATAAAGTCATAAAGCTTCACCTGATTCCATGCTACTTCAATCCCTTCATACTCATCAAAAGCTTTATATCTGCAGCAAAATTAGCCCAAAATGAAGAGAAAAACTTCTAAACATTAGATAAATACAATGCCTGTTTCTGAGTTACCCATACTCCAAAAATGCAAAAAAAAGATCCAATTTTTACATAAATAAACAAAGAAAAAGAGGCACATACACTGTCTTTGAAGCCCCTTTTCCAAGAATTTCATTGTACTGGACTCAAGCAAACAAAAAAGAAGCAAATAAGAACTCAATATGATGGGAAAAAATGAACAGCCAGAGTAAAACAAATCAAGAAAAGGGGTTCAAGTCCCAAGAAATTACAATTGGAATATACACAAGAACATACCCTTCCATATCTTCCAGTAGGATCAACTTCAACAAACTCAGAATCATCTGATTCAAAGTCAATAACACCATTCATTCCTTGTAAATTTTTTAAAATTATGTTATCAGCTGATAAGGGTAATCTACTAACTCTATCTTTTTCCTCCTTTTTTTTTCCCCAATGATTTATGGAGAGAACAGAGAGAAAGAGAAATGATTTGGCACTCAATCAAGATTAATAGAAGAAATCTGGGGACTATGTTGTTTGTGAAAAAGTTATCTTATTTGTTATTTTACTAATAAAAAAAATAAAAAAAGAGGCCTTGGTTAGTCCATTGAATAGAAAAAAGCCATTTTATTTATCTCTAAACAACTCATAGACAGCCAACATGGCAAAGATTTCTCAAGCTATGAACTAACCTACCCCCCACCCCACTACAACACCCCACCCCCACCCCCCACCCCCACCCACCAAGCAAAATTAAACAGGCATATCATGACAAAATACCTTTATTTTGGCCTGCCTTTTTTTTTTCCCTCTCATCACGAGCTGTAAATTCCAGGAAAAACACACCCCACGTTGTCCCCTCCGATGTTGTCCGTACACATACATGCATTGAAATAATTTCTGAACTTTAATTTATTTATCTCATTTTGACATCACATAAAAATTTTAAAAAATAAAATAAAAATTTAATTTTGAGTTAAAGATATATTAAATAAAGTAAAATATTTTGAGTGCTATGACTTAAAGATGACATGTTAAAAAAAAAGAGTATATTATTTTAATTTTAATCTAATCCAGAATAGAATATATTTGGAATTCTTTAATTTTATACTCATAATGGCATCTCAAATGACTTAACTTTTTCATGTATTAATTTATATAAAAGGTAAAATATTTAATAGTTAATTATGGAGTAAGTTATTTATGTATAAAATTAATATAATTTTTTATTTACAACTTAAAATAAATTATGATAAAAATTGATTTTATTATTTTATGCAAAGTAGAAAATGAAATAATTAATTTTCATAGGATTAATATTTATATAATTTTAATCAACTATCAAATAATTCATTATTGTAAGATGACCTTTATGACCACGAAGTCATTTGATAGTTGGTTTGAAGATGAGTTATTCATATATAAAATTAAAACGTATTTGATTTGCAATTTAAAAACACACAAAAAACTACGTATTATTTTAGAGAAAATTTTCAAATATTTTATACATAATTAAAGATAAATTAACTAATGGAGTACAATAATAACTAGATCTTACATAAGCTCATACAACATAAATCTTTTCATAATTAATTTATCTAGTATTAATTTTATATAATTCTAACCAACTGGCCAAAATGGTAATATTACAAATTTACAATCATACCCTTTAAATATTTTCTACTTAAAATGAAATAAAATCAGAATCCATTATTCTATGCAGATATGTCCAAGGACAATTGGGCAATTTGCGCGTACAGGCACTGAATCTTGCAAAACAGGGACCAAACAAGTACTCCCTCAATTTTAATTAATGTAATATCTTTTATTTTTCAAAAGTGAAATCATTTAAGTTTGATCAAATATTCAAGTACGAAATTTTCAAATTTTTTTAAAATTAAAATTTATATATTTATAAACGTCGCAATAATGGACAATTCAAAATATTTAAAAGATATATAAAAAATGTACAATCAAAGACAAACTTATTTAAATCTCAAAATTCAAAAGGTACCACATAAATTAAGAAAGAAGAAATACTATGTTATATTAATGTGCTATTTTCGCAGTACTTGAATCTCAATATAAGTACGAAATATTAAATGCTCCATCTAGCATACTTTATATGGTACCTTTTCCTTTTTGTTCCTCCCAAAAAAGAATATTGTCTTAACAATTTACCTTTAAAATTTTCTTTTTATCCCTAATGAAATAATTTTCAGTCACACAAATACTTAAGAATAATTTTAGACTACAAATTTAATATTATGTCAAATCAAAGAGTGTCACATAAAAAAAATTACTGATATTGCTTTATCATAGTTTATTTATTTATTTGGAAATTGGTTCAAAGAGTGCGTGTGTGTGATATTAAGTACAAGTTGTAGTGGTATAGAATAAAGTTATATAATGTGTGTCATGAATATTTGTTGGTTGGATAACTTGGTTCTTGAGCATTGACTCTTCAAGTCACTTGTGAGTCACATACGTTTTCTTTTAATTTCTCCAACTGGATAACTAGTAGTAGTGCCCATAGATATTGGAGTATTAATAAAAATGTGGAAAATAATACAAACTATATTTAATTTTAATAATGGATTAATACAAGTTTATAGGGAAAATGGATCGCCTTCTATTGTAGATAATCATCATTTTAATTTTGCATAATTCAAGGATAAAGTTTAGCTATTTTTAAAAAAATTTATGCAATGTGGTAAATAAAGGCCTTTTTGACTAACATTAACCGAGGAAAATCAGCCATTTTCCCTTATTTAAATGCACACTATAAACAAAATAAAACTCAATTTAACCCCTTGTTTGGATGGATTATATTCTTAGTTTAAATACAATATTTATTTTGATTGTTATTTAAATTTTATTGTTTTATATTATTTAAATTCATCGTTAGGTAACGGCGAAAAGATTCTTTTTGTCTAACAATCAATTTATGTGATTGCATCGTTACTTTAATATCTTCTTCTTATTTTTTTACTTTATTTATTATTAAAAAGCTACTTCATCTTATACATAGGTCCAAAAGGTTATTCAATTTTATAGCTTATATTCCAATCAATTGGAAACTTCTAATATGTGGTTGTGGTCAAAGAGAAAAGCAAATTAAAATGAAGTCAAATGGTAAAGTTTTTTTATTACATATATATAAAAAAATCATTTAAATAGCTACACCAACCATCTAATAAATTCTTTAAAATAGTACAATTAGTGGCAGAATTAAAATTTTATTTAAAGGATATCATAATTTAAAAAAGTAAAATCACGCAGAAGTCAAATGTGTTAATATGTAATATAAATACATAAAGAATATATTTTTACTTAGCTAAATAATGTAATTTTTTTACGAAGAAATATTGATTGACACTGCTCAAGCGAGTGTTACTCCGCCATTGATGATAATGCTAGCTGACTTTAAGTTTATGACCCTACAGACACACTGTTTGGTTGCTAAATTTCCCTTTACCTACTAATAAGGGAACCCAAAGGAGAAGCAATGAGGAAAAAAGGACAACAAAGGGTGTGTTCGGTACAAAGAAAAAAAAATATTTTTTTAATTTATCATATTCAATTTATTTAAGTGGTGTATATTTTACTTATATTGTAATTTGTATTTTATATTTTTGGAAATTTTCTTATTATTACGTAATGTTTTTAGTTTCTTTATTTTGGATATTTTGACAAATACCAGACTTGGTCATACTTTGAATTGTTAATTTATCATATGCATATAATTCTCCTAGACACGGCTTTCTGACGGGCGGTTGACCTTAAAAAAATGATGGACAAAGGCCTAACCGCGAATATAATTGGATTTAGGAGGAATATTCCGAAGGAAATTTTAGTATCAGTTGTTTTCATTACAATTTAGATGTTTGAATTTAAGCGTATATCTGAATGATTAAGATGTTATTTTTGAATATAAGAAAATTATTTGGTTTTTCAATATTTGAATATACATAATAGTTATTAGAGATGGCAATAAGACGGAGGGGGCAAGTTTAGATCTATTAGGGGTGGGGTGGGATGGGATTTGAAGTAATCATTTTAAAAATTAATGTCAGGCAGATGGATTGGTATTATGGTGATTAGTCGTAGTGTTAGTGATTGTAATCATGAAGCTAGTTGATGTCAGTATTTAGTAGTGTTGATGATGGTGTTAACGAATATGTGATGGTTGATGATGTGTTTATGGTAGTTGATGGCGGTGCTAGTTATATATGACAATGGAGGCCATTGGTAGTAGAGCTTGACCACATTATGATAGTGGTGCGACTGATAGTTTTGTGGAGGCGGAGTTGTGATGATAGTAATCGAATATGGTAGTTAGTGGTGGTGCTAGCTAGTTATTGTAATGACCGAATTTGTTGGTAGTAAAATTGACTATATATAATGGTGGTAGTGGTCGATACTGGCGGTGAAGATGGTCGCTACAGAGACGTGCGATATATAGTGGTGATGGCAATCGATATAATGATAATAAATGAAGAGGTAAGTGTAGTAGCAACTGACAATAGTGATTAGCAACAATGATGATTGTGATGGCAAAGGTGGTTGGTGGTAGATAACGGTAAAGATGGTTAACAAGGGTGGTGATGTGGCAGTTGTGATGACATAAGTTACTATGGTAGTGGACCTAATGTCCAAATCATTTAAATTCAAACCTCCTTTGAATGAAAACAAATGAGGCTTTAGAGTCAGATTCGTCAAACGACTAAAAGTTACTTACTTTGAAAAGTATTTTTATTAAAATAGTTGAACTTTTATTAAAATATTTTTTCAAAAAAGTATTTCTAAAAAAACAATGTATAACTAATTTATTTGAAATATGCTTTTAACAAGCACATTGTATTTGATTAACTTCTTTTCGAAGAACCATCCCACGTCTTTTTGTGGTGGGAGATTCCTCTTTTAGTTGCTTTCAATTTTATAAGTATTTCATCAAAAGAAAAAATTAAAAAAAAAAACGAAAAGCAATTTTTATCCTGTATATTTAAAGACTCATAATTTAGGTAGTGGGCAACTGTTGCTGGATAATTATTTCCATATTAGTTCAATAACTATTTATGAACAGACAATTAGATAAAGGTTGTGTCAGTTTAACTAGAAAATTATAGTGAACATGAGGCAACTAAATAATTACTGCTATTTTTATAGAATTTTTTTTTTTAATTAAATATTTTGTTATTGGTCAATAATGCCCTAAACACGACGAAAGACGAAGCTTCTGGAGACAGTACGGTGTGTTTATGAAAACTTTGTTCTTGTTCTGATAGTCCTTGTAACGTACAAGTGACGGTGATAATGACTCACAAAATCACACGTAATTAACTTGAAAAGAAAGATGAATATTGTTAAATTTTACTCCGTTCATCTCATTTTACATGATATTTGTAGACATTGAAGTTTTGTAGGACTATAAAAAACTACCCTAAACCCTAATTTATGCATATATAAAGGGTATTATATTCCCTTAAAAAGGCATCTCAAATATCCCATAAACGCTAGGGATATTTATCAATAGATCAAAATATGGCTTAAGGAGGTCAAAATCATCCTCCATTCGAGAATACGCCACTAACGGCCCTCGAATCATCGAGAAATACGCCACTAACGGCCCTCGAATCATGGAGAAATCTAATGAGAGAAGAATCAAGGGAGAGACAGATTTGTACCCACATTGTTTATCAATAATATTCTTGTTTCTTCATATTTTATTTGTGATTGTAATTTATTTTCTATCATTCTAAAATTTGTTGCAAACAATATTCTTTAATTTGGCATGATATTTAAGAAAAAAAAGACTTTTGAAACTTGCGGTCTAAAAAATTTGTGTGACTGACAAACATTTTATTAAGGATAAAAGAGAATTTTAAAGTAAAATTCTTTTTAATTAAAGTAATTAAGATAATATTCTTTTTGGAACAGATAAAAAAAATTTGCTACGTTGTATCCACACGTAAGGCTTGTAGCAAGATATTCAGAACCAATGCTACTTTTTTAAAAAAAAGTTTAAGTCACATTATTAGGTAACCTAAAGAATGTTTATCGGTAAAATTAAATTGATAAATCTCAAAAAAAATTTCACGGACAATGTATACAAGTTCCTTCATATTTTTTTTTAAAAATTATGCGGATAAACAAATATATACTAGTTAATTAGCTAACATATCAATAGTTTGAAATAATTACAACTTGCGACTAACATTTTTTATAATTATAATTTGAGTTTGTATTGCAAATTGTATCAAATATACAAACATTGTGAATTATATACCGAATTATACAAATGTTACCGAATTGTATAATGAAATATACAAACATTGTGAACTGTATAGCGAATTATACAAACGTTATGAGCAAATTGTATAGCGAAATATACAAATATTATACAAAATTGCAAATTGTATAGCAAATTATACGAATGTTATACAAAAACTGCAAATTGTATAGAAAATTTACAGATGCCGCGCGAATTATATAGCGAAATATACAAACACTGGTATAACTATAATTACAAAATATAATTACTCAAATTATAACTATGAAATATAACTAAGATACTTTTGAGTGACTAAATGAAAATAATTCTTATTCCTTTTTCTTTTCCTCAATTAGAAAAAACACTACCATAATTTTGACACACATGTGAATAATTGACACTTTAGTACGTTTGCTACAAATTGTCTTCGTAAAAAACAGTTTTCCAGTACTTGTCTTTGACTATAAAATTGAAAGAAAAGTATGTGGGGATGCAAATGTCTAAAAAAATCAATAGAATGGTCCACCATTTTTCAGTTTTTCTTAAAATTATTATTTTTTATTGATAAAAGAAAACCGTAGTGCATCTTAATACGGGCAAGTACTTTTGCAATGGACACAACAAATTTATTGTTAATAATAATAATAATAATAATCAAACCAACCACCATACAAATATCAAATGAAAATAAATAAATAAATAATATATCTAGAAAACAAATTGGAAGTGATACTTTTGGTTAGTGATTGATCCTCATCTTAATTCCTACCTCATATTGTGTGGTGGTTTGGGAGTTAGGATACATTGAACCCCATATAACACCAAGTTTGGTTTTCTTGTTTGTTTGTTTTATAATTTATTTTACTAAAAAAAAAGTTTGTGAACCCTATGTCTATGGGTTTTTGAGATGAGGGTTCACAGAAAACAGTTTCTCTACCTCTATGAGATAGCGGTGAGGTCTGTGTATACTATCCTCCCCAGACCCCAAAAATTGTGGGATTCCACTGGATATGTTAATGGAAAAAAAAAATTGTGATTTTTTTTTGGAGGGTGGGGGGTGGGGAGAGTTTGAATCACACATCTTGCAAGTAAAGTGACATAATATTTAATAAAGTGAATACAAAGGTATTATAATTATATTGTTGAAATTCTTAATTTTTTTTATTAAATATGATTTGGGTCCTTAAAAAATATAGTAATATTTATTTTTAAAAAAGTCCAAACAATAGAATTTTTATTGTCGACTTAATGTCTTTGTATTCTTGTCAAATGCTTATCATTATCACGTTGATCGACTATAATATATTCATCTTTGTTGTAACGGGTGAAATCCCATACAATCATGGTTAATAGATAGATTTATTGTGTTAGACATAACCATTTTTTATAGTCGATGTATATATAATTATTGTTGATTGTGTGGTTTCAAATGTGTTAAAATACCTAAAAAAGGTTTTGAAAAATGATGGTTCTTAGTGCTTAACCTAGACCAAATTCCTAAACATGTATGTTATGTCGATTACGATATGAGGCTACATATAAGATTATAGTTTTTTGTGTAATCATATTGTGTCGGGAAAGAACTAGTCCTTTTAATTCAAATTGCACCACATATGAGTAAAATACATAAAGGAGGAGGCTTTCATAAGTTTCTTTCCCCACGATTGGATTAAAGATGAAAAAAAAAAATCTCATCCCTCTATATGTTTGATGGTATAAAAGATTGACGTTACTGTAATCAACCTTTCAGATAAGGATTCCTTCCTTCGAATTACTTGTTCAAAGTGGTCCAGATCTCGAATGCCCATATATACTAACAATGATCGTGACCTTAATTTTTTTTGCATGAATCTGATAACAATTCCTCAAAGGTCATTATAGTTTTAAATTTTTGTCCCTTAAAATAGTTGATTTTTATTATTTACCCTTCAATCATTGGTCTTATATGGCCATAAAATATTGTATTTTACTTCTCAAATAAAAATAATATCATATCAAGTGGAGATATTTGTAAAATATTGTCGGTAACATAAGATCAATACCCCATCATGCCTATAAATTGGTAGACTATGGACAACCCTAATTCATCTGAATTAAAATGAACCTAACAAAATCCTTCAATAAATATTATACCTAATTTTAAGTGCACTATAATGTATTTAATTTTTCACCAAAAGCATCAGTATTTCAAGTAATATATGAAAAATTAGCAATATTTTATTGCAAAGAGAAATAATTTAACTATATTTCTTCACAACAGTTTGCCTAATTACGTTTTATAACTATAATTTTGTTTGTTATGGGTATTTCCATTTGTATATTTTGCTTGCCAATCTACAAATAGGGTAGAGTATATACAATTACGAATTTTTCATAACTTATACAAATCAAATGTATCAGTAAATTGTACACAAATAACTAAGGTAAACATATACAAATTTTGAATTTATACAATTCGGAATCAAATTATACAAATTTTAGCAAAATTAATTAAATTGTAACGTATTCAGTGATTAACCGAAACTATAACTAAAATACACAATAACAATTAACCATTAAATATTTGTCATTTCACGTCATTTTTCCCATTTTATTTCTTCTCACCCCCCACATAGGCCTCCACTCCATCCCTACTACTATATTGTTTGCCTAAATTATATATAATGGATGATTATTCTAAGACCTAGATTTTGCTTCATTTAATTAGTTTTCTTGTGGTTTACCATATTAGAATTATCTCCCTTGTTTTTTTTCTTCAAAAATTTTTAGTAAGAGTTTGTCTTCTTTAATTTAAGGTAAAAGTTATAATGTGACTAATTTACTCCTATTAATTTAAAATTTTTAATTACTTAATTTTTTGAACATTTTTCTTGTTTTATCTAATACTTACTTATCCCGTATTAAAAAATAAAAAAAACTTTTATTATTTAAAAAATTGATTTGAAAAATATTTTTCTTCATCTCAAACATAAGCTTATTGTTGTCGCCATTTTGGAAGGTCAACAATACCTTTAGTAATTAAATCTTGATATGAAAATCAATCCTAATAGCTTAGAAATGTTCAAAAGTATTTCCAATAAAATATAATTATGAAGCATGGCAATTACATTAGATAATTTTTTCTTAATAATATTATCCAAATGTGACAACATTTATGGAAGGGTTGAAAGGTAGTTATAATAGTTTCAATAATGCGTACCTAAAACTATACCATAAAATATTATATTATATCCCATCAATTTTGTGACTCATCAATTGAGTCTATTCGAAGAAAAAACTAACATATGACATCTATTAAACTCGAAGCTATAAATAAAATTGTCAAAAGTATATCTAAAGTATTCTCTCAAACTATTTTCTACTATTAAGATAGCGAGGGTATTTGTTTTGTTTGACGGATTTTTCTTAAAATTAGGTAATGTATGTTAATCTTAACACAAATACATCAAATAATTAATAATCCTTAGGATTTACGTAATGTATATTAATCTTAATATAATAAGTCAAATAATTGATAAGAAATAATCTCAATACAATCGATATCAATATAACTTGTTTCAAATCAAAGGATAAAGTTTAATAACTTTCGAAGAATCTTAGTAACTTAATTAGTTGGCTATAACTCCTCCCCCCAACCCACTCGGGTCAATTTTTGTTTGTTTCATTTTGACTTATAACATGGAGTTTGAGAAAAAACTTTTTGAAGAAAAACTTTAAATTGAATATTTCTATCTTACATTAAAGATAAGTTAAATACAACAAAATTTCCTTAAAACTTTGATGAGTAAATTTTTTAAGATCAAAATGATTTTTTATATGAAATTATGAGCTTAGAACAAAATAGTTATTAAATATTTTATTTAAAAATAGTGTTGAATTCTGCTAATTCATAGCAAGCCACATGGATTAAATAATCCACATACATCCAAATTCAAGCCATGCCAAACATTATCTGCAAAGTTATTAATTTTTCCAAGAAAAACTTAGGGATATTCAGATCATCAGACACACCATATAGATTAACAATAATTAGAATAGATCTGGTCGATAATATTCTTAGCATAGTAGTAATAACTAATAACTATAAAATTAATCTAATTTGTTTTATTTTGGTGAAGGGTAATTTTCCATAAACAACAAATAAAGTAATTTTGACATCTGACATTAAGGAAAAATACAAGGAAACATGGATCCGTGACATATGTTGTACTTAATTATGACAGTGTCTGTGTTATCTAGAACTTATCAAAGTGTTTTCTCTGCTAATTAAGGTCAAATCCGTACTTAGTGTTTATTAGTACGTCATCATTATCTGCTTAATTGTTTATTGTAATACTGGCAACTCAAAAAGGTAACTATTCCTTTCATTTTTGGGCCTTTCCTCGTCTTTGTTAAATTGGGCCGTAGTCTTTTCATGTAGATTGACATCAGATAGCCACTTTAGTGTTGATGTTTAAAACATGGCCTGAGTTTATGAAGTATCTAAAAATGTTAGAATTGTTGCCATGACTAACATAAATTTTGCTATCTTGATTCTTGGAATATCATCACATCGTATAACCATTAAAAATCAAGTAAATCAATAGAATACTTGATAATTAGACCAACTTTTATCCTAATTCTGGGAAAAGGTCACAGATTTAAAAAAAAAAAAAGAGAAAGGAAATTATTAAAAGTGAATATACTTGTTAATTTAACAGTAGTATCAAATAAATTTTAGAAACTTTATAGCATGGAATCATTTTATCTATTTGTGGACACTATTCTTCATCTTTAGGGTAGAGGTAGACCGAAGAAGTATTGGGGGTGATCAGACAAAATATGGCAAAACTGAATCTCACCGAGGACATGACCTTAGATAGAAAGAAGCGGAGGTCGCGAATTAGAGTAGCAGACTAATTGGTTGGTACGGTTAGGTGGAGGTATAGTAAGGTAGCAGGAGTAGGCGTGTTTTATATCTGCTGTATGTGTGTTAATTCTATCGTATTTACATATTGTCATGTACGTTTATTATATCTAGTTTATTCTGCTAATAGGTTTTTGAGACGAGGGTTCTCAGAAAATAACCTCCCTACTTTTATGAGATAGTGAAAAAATCTGCACACATCCTACCCTTCTCAGACCTCACTTGTAAAATTCCACTGGATATGATGTTGTTGTATTATTCATCTTTAGGAAATGAGGAGATAGAAGTTCAAATATGTGTATGTCCACTTCAATAGCGTTTATTATATAATATATTTATATTAAAAAAATTAATAAATATATACATTCTTAAATTTAAAATTCAGTGAATTTTGAAATTTTTTGTTTGAATATTAAAATTTAATTCTCATTTAGTAAAGTATATAAGAATAATATTAAATATAATATATATTAGTTATGCTGTATATAGAATATTTCTATTGCAACACCCCCCTCCCCCCAACCCCCCCCCCCCAAAACCCAAACCCCAAACCAACTGAACTGGAAACAAAAAATTGCAACTCCACCGAACTGAAAACTTCCGGAAGCGACATGGAGGCAAATTTCGTCGCCGGCGATCGGCCGACGGTGATGGTGACGAACGACGATGGAATTGATGCGCCGGGATTGAGAGCTCTAGTTAGTGTGCTTGTTTCCACCAATCGCTTTCACGTCCTCGTTTGTGCTCCTGACTCGTATGATCTCCCTCTCTCTCTCTCGCACACACATACTATCAATCTTCTGCATCTAACTGCACCTATTGATACTGGTTTAAAAATGT
This sequence comes from Solanum rostratum, assembly GCA_029948455.1. NCBI lineage: Eukaryota > Viridiplantae > Streptophyta > Magnoliopsida > Solanales > Solanaceae > Solanum > Solanum rostratum. Next base: position 5,344,404 of record CM057048.1, read on the forward strand.
AACTTTTGTTAACTATGTAGATGTGGCAATTTCTGAGGTTTGAAATACTGTGTTGAGCTTAGTTTTACTTTCTTATTAGCTCGGTTGCCTCCATAGTGCAAATTAGTCTCTATGATCAAGTCCTTTTTTTGGGCGGTATGGGCAGATAAACTAGGTAAATTCTCAAATATGCCGCGAAAATTTTGAATTTTCACTTGTATTAGGGAATTCAAACTTATATTGGCGTTTTGGGAGTTCTACTTGATGACATAGCATGATATTAGAGGTACATAGAATTAGGAATGTAAATATTGATTGAACGATGTATGGATGTAGTGCTTTCTTTTATATTGGTTAAAGTTGTGAATTAGCTAATAAATCTTTTTCTGACAACTTAAAGTTTGGAGTAAGATCTGTTGGTTGGTCTTTACAAAGTTGACTCACTCTGGATATCTATTTGTTTCTGGGATTTGGTTATAAGCATCTTCTTCTCCTTTTTTCTTTTGAAAAGGCAGGTCAATCGTTCGTTACTTAAATCTAGCACTAAGTAGCCATAAAAAATTCCATTTTTCTTGCTTCTTCCTGTGCTTTACAAGCAATAAGGAGTATTTGTTTTTCCTTGTCTCTCTATTTTGAGGATCTTCTATACTTATGATTTGCTATGCACTATTAATCAGAAAAAAATTGGCTTGATTGTTTTGTCTGGTTTATTCGCTGGTCGCTGATACCATTTTTAACTGACTTTTACCAGCCGCTTGTGCCAAAAGCACCCTCTGTGTCATTGCTTAATGAAGCAAGTTATGAACCCAAGATATATGTTATCATGTCAATAATGTTTGTCTTATGTCTGCAATCTGTCTAATTGTTCCAACTTTTGTTAGAATACCGGATTGTTTGATATTGAAGTTATTATACTGTTAAGTTACAGAGATGAAGCATGCAATTCTTCATCTCCAGATACACTGTTGGATAATCTTAAAGTTAGGGGTTAACTGACTTTTAGTTTATTACTTATGCTTATATATTATAATTTGTCGCCAAAATCTGTTGTTTGCACAGATACAATTTTCAATAAGTAATTAAGACATGCTATTTCTTATGTGCTGATTACTACTTCCAGTGAAAAGTCAGCTGTTAGTCATAGCATTACTTGGCGTAATGCCCTTTCTGTTAAGCAAGTTGGCATCAGCGGAGCAACAGCATTTGCAGTTTCAGGTTGGCTATTATATTCAATAAATTACTAAGGGGGTGTTCGGATTGGCTTTTTAAAAGTGACTTGTAAGCTAAAAACCAAAAGCCATAAGTTGGGGACACCCAAATTTTGGCTTTTGGCCTTTTTCTTTACTTTTTCAGCATAATGTTCCTAAGTACTTCCAAAACTGAAAATAACTTAAAAACCACTTAAAATAAGCCAATCCAAACACCCACTGATTTAAATTTCTGAACTGAGCTAGAGTACTTGACTTTATGTTTATTGGATTATGAACTCTAGTGTTCTAGTGCCACAGCCCTCCGTTTTATTTACTGCTTTGGCATGTTGGCCCTCAGGATTGAACAAAACAAGCCAATGAACTATACCTCTATACCAAACAATTATGGAAATTGAAGTGACAAATATATGAAGAGATCTTACTGGTCTTTTATATATGAATTATGATGAAATGTTTCCTTTCTAGGATACTTGAGGTTTTATGAGATTATGCCACATAGTCTGGCATTCTATTTATTTTCTATTAGAATTGATAAAATACTGATGAACATAATCTTTTGACTTTAAGCAGAACAATCTAATTCAAGGAAAGTTATAATTTAGACTGTAGAGTTTTCTTTGGCAAGTCCTCTTAAAACCTTACTTCAGCAGGCATCTATCATGGGATACTGGACCAGAAATGGTCAATCAAATTCAACTGAGAGCATGATATTGCTTGAGGTGTCATGCTTTAAGATCCCAGATTTGAAGTAATAGAAGAAGATGTGAATGTTGACCTCCCTTTCCTTTTCCTTTTTCTTTCCTTCTTACAGGAACTCCAGCAGACTGTACTTCCCTGGGAATCTCTAAAGTTCTTTTCCCTTCAGTACCTGATCTGGTAGTTAAACTTTTCTAAACCAAGATAATCCTTCTACTCACAAGTCTTCTGATTATATTTATCTTTGAAAAAAATAAAAGAACATCAGTAGTATGCATCCAGACATGCACATAAAACTCTCTTTTCCCTAGCTTGTATCTTTAAAATGCCTTTTTAAGTTATCACTTTCCCTTTCCTCATCATGACATCTCAGAGTTCAGTTATTGGCACCTTACATGGTGATTTTACAAATTCCTGATGCTTAGCTTTCTGTCTCCTCTATATCTCGATTACTAATTTATCCATGCCAGGCTTTAGGTGTCAATCCATTGGGAGGTTGCATAATTAGAAGTTATTGGTTAGAAGACTAGCAATAATCTTAATTTATGGTTTCAGGTTATCAGTGGCGTTAATATGGGTGACAACTGCGGCTATCACATGTTAGTAGATTTCCTTCACTGGCATTCAGTTTTTGTGGTGATAGTGAAGTATCTCACTGCTTTACTGTTAAGTGTCTCATATTGGTTTTAGAAATGAAGTTTTGTCTTCTTATATAGTGTTGGGCAGTCCTCAATTCGTGAATTAACTTCAGGGTGCAATTAGGCCCAAGGTCTATCTTTTTTCACATGGTATCTTATTCAAACCCATCCCTATTAGTGTGTTTTCAGTATTTGGTCCCCATGGTATGTTTTCTCATTTCATTTGTCAAGATCTGCACGTGCAGAGGGGGTAAGTTCTCACTTTGGTGTAAGAAATTACTTGTCTCTTTGTATGATTCTTGGGGCAATCCTCACCTCATGATCTAGCTTTGGGGTTGAATTAGGCCCAAACCATGTCTTCTTTCGTATATACCATTGTTTTAAATCCATATCTTACGCACATTGTGCTATTCATTTTATAATAAGTATTTACTACAACATCAAACTACTTATACCTCTTAATATTTATTTCGGTTTATCTTCTGAACCGGTTAAATACTGCACACTACTATCTAATGACAATATAAAGAACATGTCCTCAACATTGTGTAATGTGTGCTGAAATTTCATATGAGGTCCTTATGCTTTGAGTCCTTGATCCTTGTTAACTTTTTTGTGACAGTGGTATTCAGGCTAGCTTGTCTTCATGTTGACTTTTTTTACCAAGGTCTGTTACCTCCCTCCAGCATTGTAGCATGTAACCTAATGTGTTTTTGTCTGCACTTGGACTTGAACCTGAAAGCTGATGGATCTCGTACTTGATTGAACACTAGACCACAAATTAGAAATAAAAAATAATGTAAAAGCCTCATAGATACTCTTTTTGACCTATTTTTAGCTCTCACACACTATAAAGAGAGTGCGACCTCTCTTCATGCCACTTGCTCTGCAGGGTTTTCTTAGTAGAAAATTTTATAGTTCAGGAGGTAACAACAACACCCCATAGTTTAAGTATTAAACTAATAAACCGTGGATAGTTTAGGTTCTTTTTGAGGTATTAACTCTTAATAATATGACTCTTATTGTCCTATGTTCTCCAAGTTTGCGTTTTTCACCTTTTGGTCAAATAGCTCTTCTCATCCCTAAATTAAAAACAAGAATTTAACTTTGTATGAACCAACAAACATGTTTATTTTGAAACTTGAGCACTATATATAAATATGGGACAAATGGAATCCACAGTCAATCTGCATTTTCTTGTTGCTCTTTAGATGGTTCCTAAACGTAAAGTTAAAGAATAATGTTCTTATTCAAGTTAATTTAGTTTTTTGATTGAAACTCAAGCAAAGTCAAAATGTTAAATGTAAAGGAATTTTACAAACAGAATATATCGATTGGCCTAGATGGCGAGGCTCCATCAGCTGAGTGAATTCAGTCACTGCAACTTCTTAAACTTCATCTTGATTTTACAATCTGAGTCTTTACATGAAAATGCTTAAACTTTGCCTTGGTTAAATAGAGACAGAGCCATTTGGGATACTGAAGGTCAAAAAACAAACCTCAGATCAAGTAGAAGTGAAAAAGAGCCATTATCGTAAAAAAACTGAACAAACAGGGACATATGTGGGGATTCCCCGCAGAATAGCAGCAACTATGGTTACTTTCCTCATACTTTTAACCATGTGTTTTGTAGTTGCTTATGTAAGAATTAGTTTATGTCCTTTGATGAAATTTTCAGAGTATACTCGGGCACAGTGGCTGGCGCTAGGGAGGCTTTCTTCAATGGTATTCCCGCTGTTTCTGTATCATATAATTGGTATGCATTTGTGAACTTCCCAATATATTTGTTTTTTCATGCAGAGAGCAGCTCTATTTTACCTTGTGTTTTTGTTTTGAGGGCCCTCGTGCACTTTTTGAAGTTAATGTTTTTAGACAGTTTTTGATGTTGTATGGATTCTAGAACAATAAGTTGTTGGTAGTGCTGAAACTTGCATCAGTATTATTTATATGATGAACATAGTGAAGAATACTTTATTTATTTCTTTGATAAGTAAGAAATGGTCTATTGAAACATCAAAGCTGTCTGTTATGGAAATGGGATAATATTGCTTAACCTCCTAAAATTCGAGAAGCTGTGTTACTCAATCAAATATAACAGCTGATCTGCTGTTTGAATGTCAAATATAGATCAATGGCCAGCCTACCTTTAGCTGAAGATTCCTTTCCCTCAAAATAATTAGTTTCTCCTCCGAGAAGTTATAAGTATGTGGAAACTAGTGAATCTTAACTAAGGCAACACATAATTTGAACGATAAAGAGGCCAAGTTTCTGGTTCCATTTTTACTGATTTCTGCATTTTCTTCTTTATATGATATATCTATGTACTCGGTTTTCATATACATGGTATAAACTTTAAATGTGGTTGTGCCAATCAATAGAGAAAAGTGAGGTACTTACTAAGGGTAGCTGCAAATACTGTCCAGACAGTGCTGCCTTGTATGTTGTGGGGATTTGTTGTGCTAGAGTGAGGTGGGTATGAAATATTTTTCAGATGTGATGGAGGAGTTGGTGTATTTCTCCTTGCAGTGCATTAGATTAAGTTATCTTTCTTACCACTTTCATTGGTCTACTATCATTGATAAATGCAGTCAAATAAATGAATCCATTAAATAGGTTGGTATGAGTGGTCAAAAAGTTAATCATGTTGCTTGAAATCAGTGAGTGTCATTTGATTATTGATATAGTGGGAATATTATGATAGCATAATTGATTGATGGTCCTTAATATGCTGAAAGTCCTTTTTTTGGTTTTTGATCAAATATGCTGAAAGTATTATATGGATGAAGAAACATCCTATTTAAAGGAGGGGTGGCAGAAACTTTCTTTGATACAGAAAAAATTGGTTATTGTGCTTGAGATGGATAGACACAAGGATTTACTAACAGGGATTTCAAGTAAAATGAAAGATTGGGGGAAAAGGTAATTTAATCTACCTTTCCTGGTTGCAGCAGGTTAATGGGTTGAAGTTTTCAGTGATTAGAGGGAGAGAATCAATATCTTACATCACGTATACATATCTTTCTTCCGTTATGTTCATGCAGAATAGTACTAGGATGGGTGACCCCTAAAAGGTCCTCATGTTGCATCCCTCATTACTTGATAAAAAGAAAATGTATCCCATGCAGTAATTATCCTCGCCAATTGGGAGAGATGGGAACTTGCATTCTGGGGGATTTATGAGTTATTGAAAAAAGATGGTAACTTGAGTAAGGAGGAGACCTTTTAATTTTGGAATTATGTAGTTTGAAAATGAGAACTCCTTCCCATATTTGGTGTACCTACTTGAGTGGGATAGAACGGAACTGTCTCGGTTGATTTTGAAAGGGAGGGGGTGGGGTGTGTTCGGAGATCTCATAGAGTCCTATCCCAATTCTTTTTTGGCAAGGCACATATTGTAATTCCTCCTCCTCTCTTTTTTTCCCCTGTAATGTTGCAGGATGAGACTGAATGAACTAGTGCCTCTCATCGACATCCTTATATCTTTGATCAATCTTCATTACTTATTTTCTTCCTCTCTTTTCAATTGTCCACTATATAAATTCTACAGTTTATCATGTTTCCTTTGGCATGAAAAGCTAACTTTGTAAGCCTCATCCTTTTATGTTGGAATAATTTTAGAAACCTCTCCTTAGGTCTGACTTCGTAACACTAGCCTCCCTTGTGGTTTACTAGTTTATGCTTACCTCCCATATTTCAACATTTTTCTGTAGCATGTTTTTAACATATTTTTCCTCAATATAAAATGTTACGATTTGACGAATTTATCCTTACTAATATACTCTTTTGTTTAACAAATTCTTTTAAAATATAAACTCAAGGCTAATGGGTTTAGGTTTTCATTCTTAAAGAATTTAAAAGGATAAATTCGTTAAATTATAATTTTTGTATTTAAAATAAGTATGTTAAAAGAATTATTGCAGAAAAAATCAAAATAAGGGAGATCAGCATAGTTAGTGTTACAAAGTCAAACCAGAAGGAGGGTTTCTAAAAATTATTCCTGTTTATTTATTACTTTTGGTGGAAAAAAGAACTTCTATTGACGAAGGAAACTAAGATACTGGTAGTGCAAAAAATAAGAAGAAGTGGTGGTGTTCTTTCTCAGCAAACGGAACCCCCTCTCATATCCTAGCTACCAAGTTGAAGATGCTAAAGATGAAGCTAAAAGCTTGGGGGCTGAAAACAGAGTAAACTGGAAGCACAAGAAGGAGGAGATTCTCAACCAGGTTACTACCTTGGAACAGACCCAGGATCTGAGACCACTGACTGAGGATGAACTACTTCAGAAAGTTCACCTATATAGGGAGTTTGATGAAGTTTCCAGGAATGAGGAAATAGTCTGGAGACAGAGATCAAGAATTCAATGGCTCAAGCAGGGGGACAAAAACACTAAATATTTTCACAGAATGGCTACAGCTCATAAGAGATGGAATTAAATAGACAAACTGGAAGCCAATGGTAGGGTGATAACAGATGATGAGGAAATAAAGGTTGAGATAACTGGTTTCTACTAGAATTTATACAAAGAATCTGAATCATGGAGACCTAATCTCAACTTACAAGGGATGGAGGGTCTCAGGGTGGAGGATAGGGACTGGTTGCAAAGAAAGTTCGAGGAAGAGGAGATACTATAAGGGGTTAAACTATGTGCCAGTGACAAGGCGCCTAGCCCTGACGGTTTCCCTATGAGTTTTTATCAATCTTTCTGGGAAGTGCTTAAGGCAGACATTATTAGCACCATCAACCACTTTCATGAACATCAATCCTTTGAGAAGAGCCTTAAAGCTACTTTTGTGGCCCTTATCCCAAAAAAGACTGATGCAGCTGAACTCAGAGATTTCAGACCAATTAGTTTGATAAGCGGGGTCTATAAGATCATCGCAAAGTTGCTGGCTGAAAGGTTGAAGAAGGTTATTGACAAACTAATCAACAAACACCAGATGGCATTCATTAAAGGCAGACAGATTATGGATGCAGTCCTCATTGCAAATGAATGTGTGGACTCAAGAATCAAAGGAGATGAACCTGGAATAATGTGCAAGTTAGACATTGAAAAGGCTTACGACCATGTCAACTGGTCTTTTCTACTTAATATTCTGAGGCAAATGGGGTTCGGTGAGAGATGGTTGAGGTGGATTGAAGCATGTATTAAAACTGTTAGGTTCTCCATTCTGATAAATGGAGAACCTACTGGTTTTTTCCCCTCAGAAAGAGGCCTCAGGCAAGGTGACCCTCTATCCTCTTTTCTTTTCATTCTAGCCATGGAAGGCTTGGATAGCATGGTAAGAGTAGCAACTCAAAACTCATGGCTGAAGGGTTTTAAGCTCGGGAGATCAACTGGTGCAGAGATTCAGGTCTGTCATCTTCTTTATGCGGATGAAACTGTCCTTTTTTGTGAAGCTAAGGAAGAGGAGTTGAGAGTAGTCAAATTAATCCTGATAGTTTTTGAGGCAGTATCAGGTTTGGCTGTTAACTGGAGGAAGAGTTGTATCTTCCCCATCAAAGATGTTACCTCAATTATGGATCTGGCAAACATTCTAGGTTGCAAAGTTGAAAGCTTCCCAACTGTCTACCTAGACATGCCACTTGGTAGACATCACAAAGAGGTAGGGATATGGGATGGGATAATTGAAAACGTTGAGAGAAGGCTGGCCAGCTGGAAATCTCAGTATCTATCTTTAGGTGGAAGATGCATTCTGATAAACTCGGTTCTGGACTCTCTGCTTACTTACATTATGTCCCTCTTCCCTATGCCATTTAGAGTGGAAGCTAGAATTGACAAGCTGAGAAGGAACTTTCTTTGGTCTGGGAATAAGGAAGGCAAGAGAATACATTTGGTTAATTAGCAATCAGTGACTCTTAGCAGGAACTCAGGGGGGATGGGGATCAAAAACTTGAGGCTACAGAACAAGTGCCTATTGTCAAAATGGTTATGGAGGTGTGGGAGTGAGGAACAGTCATTGTGGAAGGAGGTTATTAAAAGTAAGTATGGGCAAAGCAGACCATGGTATTCGAATATGGTAAGCATCTCCTATGGTGTCTCTGTTTGGAGAACCATTAGGAACCTATGGAGTCAGCTACAGATGAACATTATATATAGAGTGGGAAATGGGGCAATGGTTCTGGAAGGATTTCTGGATTGGTCAAGAACCACTGGTGGCTTCTCACCCAGATTTATTTAACCTTAGTACTATGCCTGAGGCTAGGGTGAGTGATATCTGGACTGTACAGGGGTGGAATCTATTTTTTAGAAGGCCACTGAATGACTGGGAAATAGGGAGAGTTGCTGAGTTGTTGCGAATTTTGAATGACTTCAAAGGCACAAATCTAGAAATTGATAAACTGGCTTGGAAACACACTCAGGATGGTCTGCTGTCCGTGGGTAGGCTGTACAAAAAAAGGGTGCAGGAACTTCCAGGGGCCATCACTGGCCCATGGAGAAGGATTTGGAAAAACAAAGTCCCAACTAAAGTGAAATGTTTCACCTGGCTGGTGGCTAGAAGAGCTTGTTTGACTCATGAGAACCTACAAAGAAGGGGTTTTAATATAGTTTCCGGGTGTTATCTTTGCAATGAGGCACTTGAGACCAACAGTCATTTGTTTCTCCATTGCAAGTTCACTACACAATTGTGGGCAATGTTCCTCAGAAGATCAAACACTAGCTGGACAATGCCAGAACATACAGCTGATCTCCTCAGCTGCTGGAGGAGGAAAGGAGGGACCAAGACTCAGAAGCAGTGGTGGGACATGATTCCTTCCTGCATTTGGTGGAGTGTATGGAGAGAAAGGAACAACAGATGTATGGAAAATACTGCAAATTCTCTTCAGAAGGTTAAATGGCTGTGTTTGAAAACTTTTTGTTCCTGGTGTAAAGAGGAAAATATAGAGGAAGTTGGACAGATCTTAGATTTTTTGCCTTTTTTGTAGGGCTAGGTGGACTGGTAGTAGCATGTTTTATTGCTCTACTGAGTCACTGTTGTAAATTCTTTTGATGGTTGCCAGCAGTCCCTCATTGCTGATGAATATAACTTTACCTTTGTTCAAAAAAAAAAGACCACTTTGTTCCAAAAAGATAAGTGGTCTTGGATTTCTCTCTAGCCAAATGTATGAAGTCATTACTAGACGAGCAGTCTGTCATAAAATTTCGCTTTTTTCCACAGTGTCCCACTTGAAATAGCTTTGCTTTTGATGCACTACTTATCGTAATGGTATGAGTGCTAAAGTGATTATTGATGGTGGTGCCACATACAAGTTTTTAAGTTCTTATTGACAATTTTTAGATAGTAACCTCAAATAATAAAATGAAACATTAACAATTTAAGTTAATGGATACAACTTGTGTTGTGCTTATGAGTTTTTGTGACGAGGGTTCCCAGGAAACAACCTCTCTACCTCTATGAGGTAGTGGTAAGGTCTGCGTACATTCTACCCTCCCCAGACCCCACTTGTGGGATTTCACTTGGTATGTTGTTGTGTTGGATACAACTTGTGTTGAGGCAGATAACATCTGGTACATACCTTTGGCACTGACTTGGTGTTTAGTAGCAAAATTTTTATTTACAAAATGATTTATTTTGAAAGAAAAGAAACAGAATGAGACATATTAACTTTTGCTGCAGTATTACTAAACATGACAAGTAAGCATGTTGAATTTCTTCTGCTTAAAATTGCTATTACTCAGGCAATGAGGCACACTCCAGAAATTCTACAATCATTTGGTGTATCATTGATTTTGTTCTTTGTTCATTGTTCCTTATTCCCTGGGATTGCTAAATTCAGGGTTCGTGGAAAAAGCAATATTATTGACTTCACACTGGCTGCTAAAGCTTGTTTACCAATCATCAGCGCTATATTGGCTGAAATCAAGAGAAAGCACTATCCCCAGAATTGCTTTCTCAATATTGATGTGCCAACAGATGTTGTCAATCACAAGGTAAATTTTATGCTAACTTGTTTTTGTTGTTTACGACAGACAATCACCTAGAAAAGGGAACTTTGATGTATATGTAGATGTTGGAATTTACTCCTGTCTTGATGTAAATGTAGATGTTGGGATTTCTCCTGTCTTCATAGTTGGCAAAAGTGTCATGTAGTCGGTCTTCACCTTGATGTACTTTTCATGTATGTGATCTCTTTTTTGCCTCGTCAGCATTCAGATTTATTTTACTTCATTCACTCACTGTTGAACTCTTGTTTCATTTAGATTTCTATTGACAGCTGAAGTTTGGTTAGATGAGTCATTTCAAGTCACTGAAGCGTGTTTTTGTATAAATGTAGTAGTTAAGGATGGAGAAGGTCGTTCTGAACAAACTACACCAAATGTCTCCTCTGTATGAACAAAAATGGGATAGTAGTCTCTTCATTGTTGTCTTTATGTTTCTATATGTTTCTATTAAATTGTACTTGTAAATAAATAGCTTCCCTAGTATTGTGGTTTTCCTCGTTTGATGTACAAGTATAAGACAAACTTTGTCAAGCCATCATAATGTGCCTAGCTCAACTTACTTCTGAATGCTTATCTATCTCAAGTTGAGTTTCTCTTTGATAAAAAGTAGATCTTCAAACTTGAATTCTTTGTTTTACAACTTGTTGCCAGTGACCCTTACTATTTCATCAAAAGGTTTATCTTGGTTTTTGTAGGGATACCGTTTAACCAGACAAGGAAAAAGTTTTGTGAAAATGGGATGGAGGCAAGTTACTTCTGAAAGAGAGGGAGGAAACATTTTGTCCACAATGACTATGGAGTCGAATTCATCAGAAAGTACAGATGCTAGAGCCTTAAAAAATGCACCATTAGATCCTCTACTGTTTAAGAGACGAGTATGATCCCTTTCACCATAGGTGCTTGCTGAATTGCTGTATCTTTATCTCCCAGATTTCCCCCCTCTCCTCTCTCTCCCATGGGACCCCTTACAATAAACAAGAAGCAGCATTTATGAAAACCAGGCAACCGTTGTTAAAAATAACTAGACAACCTTAGCAAACAGTAACTTCACTAAAATATCCCTTTGAAAGATGCTACTCTGTTTTTGTATGACACACCAGATTTTTGTTTGTTCCTGATTCTTTGAGAGTAAAGAAGAAAAATGGAAAAGTAATTTGTACAGGTTTTAATGGGGTAATTTATTGATATTATTCTTCCCTTTCTAGGTAACAAGAATTCTAGCGGAGAATGGTGATACAGACTACTCTTCTCTCCAAAAAGGATATGTATGTACTATTGTTTTATATGATTATTAGTTCTTTGATGAGAAAGACCTATGATTGTTATTTTCACTGTCATTTATCACAGATAACTGTCACACCCCTTGGCGGATTGTCTCCAGCAGAGCTTGATGCTGTTTCATTCTTTCAGAATTGGCTGCCCAGTGTTGTTGATCATTACCCTTCCTCTGCTTTATAGTGCTGTAAGTTGGTCCTCCAAGTCAAGCCCAATTCTCGTGTTACCCTAAGGCTAGTTAATATATCATCCGTTTTTATCTCAACAATAATATTCAACTAGCTACTGAAGCTGGTGTTTGTGTTTGACTTTGATTTTACTGTAAAGTTTGATCAAGTGGGACAAAGTTATGATCATTGTGATTCATTTGGAGGGAACTCAAGAATATCTTAAAGCAGGAAGAAATAAATAACCAGCATTAAGTATAGATGCATTTCTCTTTTGTTTTGATGGTGGTACTTGGCAATTGCAAAAGACACAAAAGCCATGATTGTTTTTTTGAGTTTGTTACATATTTTGTAATGTGGCTATCCCTCCTGTATGTACTTGCAGCATGTTGCTGCACACCGATGAACTACCTTTTACTAATCAAAAAGTTATAATCATTGTACTATCTTACTTTCATAACCCTTTGAAATAAAAAGAAATTGCTCTTCATCGTTTTGATTATTTTTCTTCTTCATTTCCTGATGATTATATTCTTCATTTTGGTTAATCTGTGCCTGGACTTGCTCCAATGGTATGTAGGTTATCATTGATCAATTTGCCTGACAAAAATTTTTAGAGATGAAATGTTTCCTCAGCAACAAAAAACAAAAAGTTTGTAGAGATGAGGTAAATGGACTCGAGAGACCTAAATGAGTCTACAACGACAGAATGGGATTGTGCATTTGCATGTCATTTCAATGTGGGCATCCTCTCCCTGGTTAGAATTCAGATGTCTTTTCTTCATTTTCTGCAAGATATTATGATGTTTCATAGACATTTACTAAGATCATAAAATTTGTAATGTTGCCCTGTTTTCAAGTTTCACACGTGAGGGAGAAGTAAATGTCAGTTGCCTGTTTTTAAGGAGATCAAATCTGGAATTAATAAATAAATAGTGTGGTTTACCATGTGTTTATTGTTAAATGATAAAAATGTTTGGTGGTTGCAGACTTGTCCTTAGTCAATAGAGTATAATTGTTAAGTCAAAAGTATGAAGAAGTATGTCGAAATGGCAATCACATCTCAATCTAACGTCCTTATTTTAGCCCTTAGGTCAACTTTATTTAATACTAGTAAGTATGTCGACTCATCAACTGTTGAAACTGACAGGGCAACAAATTGAAAATAAGATAATGAGACTTTACTTTAAAATAACCTTTCTATCCTCTTAGAATGGATACTTTTGATTCTCATACGAGCATTTAATATTGCAATTCCTTTATGTATCAGTTCTTTTTCTTCCTTCTCATCAAATTCACTATTCACTTGCTCAACTCCCATAAATTACTTATAAATATTTACCACATTTTGAAGAATGTACAACTCAAATCAAGAGAAAGACATAAGTTTAAATAAATTAAAGACTTTTTCAGATGGACCTGACTCACAAAAGATTGAAAACTTGAACAAAGAACCTATGTTGGGACAAAAGTGGTGTGATATATGTACATTGACTGTAAAATTAAATCTCCCCTCCTTTTTTTGTGCTCATGTAAAGACCCTTATTTTCTTGGTGGTAAAGAATGTGGATGAGATTCCACTAATATGGACCAAAGCACTTGAACATCTTCACAAGGGCAGGATTTAACATCCTCGTAGAGTATATATATCCCTCTTCCTGGAACATGAAGAATAAAGAAGTTTAGTAAAAGCAAAAAACTACATTTTTGTTGATGAATCGATGAAGAATGTACAAATGGAAGTTTACATATATGGATGCAAAGGAAGCAACTCATCATTAGGTCTCACCCGTGGGGTGAATGGAATTCGATACATTAATCAGTTAATAAAGAGTAGAGAAGGCTTCGATTGAAGAAGGCTGATACCCCTAAGCAATTAAAGGGACATGGCTAATTGAACTTCTTATTTTTGTTTTCTTCCCCAAGCACTATTCCAATTCAATAACAGTTGAATTCCAGCTATCAAAATAGGCTTGAATTTATTCAAGAAGGAAATGCTGGTTTTATAGATGTGAGTTTTCGCCATTGAAGGAGCTGTGGCTTATCCGATGATGAGTATCTGAAGTCGACAGAATTTAATGTTTCTGAGTTGAATCCTAAATATATGTGCAAAAAAAAAATACAGATGGAGGTAACACATACCAAAACTCACAACGTCTAGATTATGGATCCGTCTGGTAAATGAGACCTAGTTATCTAAGTATACATACAAAATCTTTGACATAAGAAAACTCTACTACATAAAAGTGAAGACAATATAACTAGAAGTGATGGAGGAACATACTCTTCTTGGGAGCAGAGTGAAGACGAAACCAAATCTTCTTCAATGGAGAGAAGAGGGATTGAAGCCATCCCATGATGAAAAGAGGGTGTAGATGAAGTTCATGGTAGGTAAAAATGAAAGAAATAAGAGAGACACACACTAAGAGAAAGGGGGTCTTAGTTTGCTTAGACAAAGGGTGAAGTTTGGGTCACTATCCTTATAAACATTTGCTGTTTGCCTTGTAGACAAATCATGCATTCATTTCATAACTTTCACAATTTTTCACTTGGTGTTATGTCTCAATCATACCTTTATCCTTGTAGGAGAAGTTGCCACTCTACCAATCACTTGTACTTTTCACACTTTTTATGACCCTTTCTTCTTTCTTTCCCTTCATTGACATCCCTTATTATTCAAGTTACTTATTTGTTAGAAAATTGCAGAATTTGGGTAATTAAAAAAGACCAGCTTTGATAGAGTAATCTTTGTCCTTGGGAATTTAAACTTCCAGTGTTGTTGCATGGATTTTGTGATAAAAATACAGTAAAATAGTACAATAACACAAATGTTATAAGAAAAACACCTTAATAGTTTAAAACAATTAAAAAAGTTCATAGTAAATAAAACTTGTAACATGAATTTACAAGTATAAATAATGTAAAGGTAAATGAAGGTGTAAACTTCAGCTATGTATATTTAAAGGAAATATTAAGTGATATGTACTTCACGATATTCTCAAATAGTAAATATGTAATATTAAGACTTATTATTTGAGTTACTCTAAAATGAAACTGCATTTGGAGTATGTTAATAGGAAAAAAAAATACTTGCAAGCACATCTTGAATTCTTGTAATTGGAATATAGTTTTCCTGAAGTAGCTAGCATATTTGTTACAATAGGGGACTTATTAGTAATGATGAAATAATAATTTTTTTAAGTTAAAAAGAAACTTTGTTTTAGAGGGGTCCCTTAATTGCATTACAAGGAAATAATTTTTTCCAAGAGTGTACTTCAAGTTTTTAGCTTCTATTGGTCCATTTGTTCCATTTAGAATTTGTCACAACAAGAAGCTATTAAATTGTTCTGATTATATTGTTTTGTTGTTTATATTTTTAATGGCAAACTGGGATGGTTAAGTAATTAATGATAAGCAAACAAAAGTTTAAGCTGTAATACAAATTAGAAGGAAACGAAATAAAGGGAAAATGGATGGAAAAAGGGCAATTGAAATGCACTTTTCTTCCTCTTCTTTGGTTACACAAGAAATTAAAAAATGGGAAGAAACGGAAATTTTATTCGGACATGTAATTTGAATCTCAAAGTTATAAAATAACTTTTTGGGATAATCATATGGTAAGGGCATTCGGTCAAAATAATTACTAAAAAAATAGTCATTTATTGTATAGGCATATATAAGTAGTGTATATTTTATGTATAATCCAGTTATTTTCAGTTTTTGAGTGTATCATGATGTATATTTAGTGTATAACTTATGTACAAATAATCTACATTATATAGCAGTATATACTTTCTTTGATTTTTGACAAATTATATTGTATAGTCATGTATATTTTCTATGATTTTGGGTTTTTTTTTATGTAAATAAAAGAGGATTATATATATTGTAAATTGATTAATTTATCGTATATATTTGATTTTTTTTTTAAAGGATAATTACACCACATGATCCTTGGGCAAATTTATTTACCTAGGAAAGGGCCATTTTCAGCCAGACGTTGCAATTCTTCTTTCGGTTATTCTTTTTCCAATCTCAAATTCTTCTTCTTCTTTGATTCTTCAATTGTTCATATAATATTTTTCTTCATCTCTCCTCCTTTTTTTTCTAAAAAACATAAAAAAGTTAATGTACGTGAATACTTTTCAGTAAATATATTGAAAGACTCGAAATATCGAGATGATTTTATATCCAAAATTATGGACGGTTTAGAGGTTATTTTAAGTTGCTCAAAATTGACTAGTTAATATATACTTTATGTATAGTCAAATTACATCCCAAAAACTAACGGATTAAGTGCCTCTCAAAATCGAACGAATAATTATGCTACAAAAGTAACACTTCAATTTATAGAATTTCGACAAACTCAAATTACAAAGCAAATCACACAATTATGTGATATTTTAATTTTGAAAACAAATGCAGAGAGTAGTTAAAAAGAGTGAAATGAATATTTGGTGTATATTTGATGTTTAAAATCTAAAGCAAAACTATGAATTTATTGATGTTATGGAAATCTCAAAATCTCTTATAATAGATGAGCTCTCGATCTTGCTTATGTTTGACAAGTATTCCGAGTTTGATGATTTAGTTCTGGAGCTAGACGAGCTTTCGCTGGGAGTGACAAATGAGTGGGCTGAGTTCAATATGAGTCGATAAAGTATGAGTCAAGTAGAAATGGATAAACTACCTAGGGGTGGTAAAATTAAACTCAATCCGTTCAACCCGTCCAACCCGTTGAAGTTTGTCAACCCGCCCATTTGTTAGCTCAACTCATCTCAAGCTAACCCATTTAAAATTGGGTTGATATTCAACCCGAGTTGACTCTAGAGAGATCTTTTTGTAAAATCTGATATGTTTTATATAGCAAAAATAAAGAAAAGTATAATACACTTAAGAACTAAAATATTGAAAAAGAACAAATAAAGTAAGTAAAACTTAGTAAATGTTGGGTCGGGGTTGGGTCTTGACCCGCTCTATAACCCGTTACTCAATCCGTTTTGACTCAACCCATTTTGGCCCAAGCAAGTTTAGGTTGGGTTGGGGCTTGACCCGTTTGTTGTCTTGACCTATTATAATCCGCTCAAATTTGACCCAAGCCGCCCAATTGCCCCCCTAAAATTACCCAACTTGACTCATATTTTAAATGAGTAAAAATGAGTTACCCAATAGATAATATAGGTGAATATGGATGACCATATTACAGTAGGAATCATGTTAAAAGTTTCAAAAACAAATCCTTTTAGCCATTCCCTACCCGTCCACCCCGAGCCCCCCATCGCCACCTCAACCCCCTCTCGAGACCCCCTGCACAAAATAAATTGTAAAAGAAAATTCAATTTTTTTAAAAAAAATTTAAACCTTTTATCCCCCACCTAATCTCCCAGCACCCCTCCCCTCCTCCCTCGGACCCCAAAAAAAAAAACGTAAAAGAAATTAATTTATTTTCTTCAAAAAAAAATTCTTAAACCTTTTTATCTCTAACCCCGTCCCCCACCCCTCGAGCGTCCCCTCACCACAAACCCCCACCCCCACCCCAAAAAAAATGTAATTTAAAAAGAAAATTTTAATTTTAAAAAAAAATTACTATCCCACCCCCTACCCTCCAAATGTTAAAAAAAAAAATCATGAAGTAAAGGTTGAGAATGAGTATGAAATAAAAAATAAATATTACAAAATAAAATATATTGTTGAAAAAATTTAAAATAATAAAAACAAAAAGCATTTAAAATTATAAAAATACAAAAATAAAAATAAAAGAAAGAAATTAAAAAGTGATTAGCTTGTAATTATACCATGTAATAATCTGCAATTCACATCCTCTCTTTGTAAATTGGAGAGTGTGATTATATCCTGCCAATTACGCCAAATTACTTGCCCAATCAAACAGGTCAGAGAACGTAATTAGACTCAATTACACCAAATTCAATTACCATAATAGCTTTCCAAACAAGCCTTAGCGTATATTTGATGTTTAAAATCTAAAGCAAAATTTTTGAATTGTAATGTCATATGAATATAAGTAGCAATTGGTGAAGATGTTGCTTTTATTTGACCGGTATTCTGAGTTTGTTGACCGGCAATGAAAAGTATGTCAAAAAAAATTTAAATATAATGATTTGACTCATAGAAAAGTCAAATCTTAATAGACTTTTTTTTTTGGTTGGTATTTTAGAATTAGTAAATAATTTTGTATCTGATTCGAAGAATAAGTAAAATAGCTTTAATAGAATAACATTATTGGTAATAATATAATGAATTAACCATTCAGTGTTATTATAAATATATTCCTATTTGTTAAACTTTATGACACTATGGAGTCAAACAACAGCATCGGCGTTACACCCCTTACCTTCACTCAACAGGTCATTGATGTTTATTTTTTGTGAAGAACTTTCAGTTATACATGTATTAATAGTTTTTGAGTTTTTGTTACAGTTGGAAAAGGAGATTTACAATGCAAAAGTTAAGCGTTACCTGGACGCTATCGAGAAGAAGCAGGAATGTGAGAGGAACCTTCTCATTGCTCAGCAGGAGGTAGAAATGGCTCAACAACTTCTGTTTTTGAATGTACCAACGAGAGATGAGTGATTTTATCGATTAATTGTTTTTTAATTCTAAATTACTGTTGTTGTTGCTGATGTTGTTGTTTCTTGTTATCTACTAATTGCTTCAAAATTATTTTTTCATATTATGAATGCGAGTGAACATGCTTGGGTGAATTTATTAAAATTTATTTTTGAAGATAGATAAAGGTGAACACACATTTTACTTTTTAAAAAGCTATAATTTGTGAGTAAGAAAATTAATTTTTTCAAAAACTAGTTTACCTCTTTTGAATACTTTTTACGGGAAAGAATAGTTGTACCCCCAAAAGGAAAACTATAGCGGTTACTCTTTTATTTTTATATCCACTTTATATTTATTACTACTTGTGTATTTGATATCATCAAAGAATATATATACTCTGATGATATCAAGGATGAAGAGGTAAATTGTAACACCCTATAACTCTATTCTTAGAATTCGAATTTTTTTCATCATAAGTATATAAATTTGTATCTAGTGATGTCTTACTTGTCCTTATATTTTAAGGTTCATTCCTATATATTGGAAGGGTATTGGAAGTTGTTTAGTGTCACAAGACATCCCTAGTACTTAGTCGAGTTCAAACTTTTGTACTGGTTAAGTTTTTCACATTAGATTATGCAAGAGTCAATTTTAAACGACTATAACTCTCAACACACAAAGAGTTAGATGATCCATGACCTATAAAATTAAAGTTCTCTAAATTCTCTTTCTAGCGTCACCAAGATTGTTTCATTTGGAGTTCGGAGCAAAAAGTTATGACCGTTTTACTACGAACTGCCAGAGCAGAGTTGGTTCTACGAACCTGAATTACGGGTCGTAGATTGAACTACGAACTCGTACTTTTAGCTCGTGGATTGACTCGTACAAGTCAATTTTTGGGTCCCAAACTTTACGGACCAAACTACGAGTCGTAAAAGCTTCTACAGTCTGTAGTTCGAGCTTGTAGAATGAGTTCCAAGACCCTGAAATTCACCCTGGATTCTACAGATGGGTTCTACGGCCTTTAGCTGGCCCTGTAGATGACCTTGTCAACATTTTTAAGAATGGCTATTTTAGTCCTTTCCCACCTTTTCTAAGCCTAAACTTGACGATTTTTCACCTAATTAATCCTCTCAACATTATCAATCGATCTCATTACGCTCAAATCATTCTCAAGACCTAGAACGTAGTTTCAAGAGGAGAAACGCTAGAGCTTGAAAATTCTTCAAGAATTTAGTTTTTTAGGTATGTAAAGCTTACAAAAAATCTTACTACATTATCCTACCATCGTGTATCTACTAATTTCTTCAAATATCCAGTTATTAGTTGAGAACAAGATTTCTTCATTACGAGTAAATGTTCTTGTTTATGTTACTTTTGAAAAAAAAACATGACAATTACTAAATGTTTATACTGTATTGAGGTCCTAAGTCGAGATATTACTTCTAATTGCTAAACTAGTTAACCCTAAAGTTACTACAAAAATCTGTGAATTTTCAAGTCTTGCCTTAAACTCAAGAAAACTATCAGCATAAGTATTTTATGAAGAGTAAAACATGAAATCTATGATTTTAGTAAGTTCTGAGAAAAGTTAAGAGAATACTAAGTTGGGTTAGGTCTTAAAGAGAAGAAAAGTAACACTTTGTGCAAATATATTCTTTTAAGTATGAGCATGTAATTAATACTTTTAGAGTAGTCTTGAGCACTGATATGAGTAAGAGTAATAATAACGAGAACTCATAAACTATGTAGTCGCGTAGGATAGGATTGTACCAAGAGTGCAACTCCTCATTTGCCACTGAGATGGCATGGTTTTGGATGGATCCGCTCAACTAGTACTTCGTCCCTTATCTTGGAAAAGTATGGGATGACTCTAGCAACGTGAGCAAGATGTTGTAGCATCACGGGGCTCATACTCGTATATAAACTTGAGAGTTCTCTAACTGATAACCATCAATATGAGCATCATGATGATATAACATCTCGCTCACGTTTGCAATGCCGGTATTACTAGCCCCCCATATGATGCTCTTGATTTGGCAAAGAGATATGACCAATGCCAAAGAAAAGGGAATATCTCCAGGCGGCAAGAATTACCCATGACCTCTTGTCACGACCCGGGGTCGGGGTCTAGATGTGACACGGCGAATGGGGACCCGAAAGCCCCCAAACAAGCCTCAAATTTGCAGAAGATTAAAGACAAGATTAAAGAGAACATTCTTAAAACCAAAAGGGAGGACATATTCCATGGATAACAAAATGAGAGGTTTATACAATTGTCCAATAAATGCCTCTAATCAAGGAACGGGGGCCGGGACAGGTTCCGGGCTCACCCTCAGTCAAAATACATACATAGATGAGGTGTACAAAAGAAATCGAAAGCATGCCCTCGAAAGACGGGGCTCACCACAAAATATCTAGGAAGGGATAAGCTACGCGTCCGGCTGATACTGCTCAAACTGCTCGGTCCCTGCATGGTAAAATCATGCAAGCATAGAGTATGCGTTAGTACTTTGAATGTACTAAGTATGTGGGTATGCAATGCACGTGACTTACCGAACCTGCGTCATCATGTTAAGTGGCAAGGGCACATAGTATACAAGGAATATATATAACAATAGAAATTTAATATACAAGATGCCATGAAATGCGTGATGCGTGCAATGCGATAGTGCTCCTATATAACGGGGATGGACTATAACCGACAACCCAAATCCATGCGAGCTATTATATGAATTGGACCGATTGGGACCTCCCACCGGTAGGGAGAAGATTACTTGCCAAGGGTAATCTACACCACACCTTACGGAACACACCATTTCGGGGATGGTCACCTTCCTTACGGAAATCATCATTTCGGAAGGATTTACAGAATCAAGACAAATCATTGTCATTTACAGATAGACGAATATCCTCCGTCCCTATGTAGGCACATAGTTCAAGGAAAGGGAGAGGGACCTTGGGGATATCCCTAACGCCCCCAATCCATCGGTGCTAAGTCTTACACATCCCACAAGAATACTTATATATATATACATATGCTTATCAAGAGAGAGCTAACATCCATTTCAAAACGTAATTATACAAATAGGCTCAATTACCAAATCCCAGACTATGACCAAAATGCGTATGCAAGGAATAGCTCATCTACACATATACCATAATGGTGCAAGCACCCATATTGCTCAAGGAGCCATAATCATAGACATACCGGTGATCACCTTATTGTCATATCCCATGTCTTACCAAAATTCACATTATAATCTCCCTTTTGGGACCAAAATTGGGCTTAACCCATATTTCCAATTTTCCATATATCAATGCCATGAGTATGATGTAATGCAAAATGTAAGAATGGCATGGGTAATGTAGAGTATATTCAAATGTAGCAGTAAGGGGTAAAAACTAGCAAATCCATAGTAAAATTAGTAAAAATGGTAGTAACATCACCCATGCATAAAACATAATTAAAGGGACATGCAAGTTCATAATTCCATAATCCAAATAGTTCATTTCCATAAAACCACCCTAAATCATGATAAGGAGCCTTAACTAATACATGCATGGTTCAAAATACTAAGAACAAGTACTAAAAATTCACATTTTAAGTACACAAGTTTACAAATTAGTTTTAATAAGAATTTGGGTCTTCTTGGTTGAAAGGAACCAAGAATCAAACCCCACATACCCGGTAGAAGACAAACTTGAGGTGAAATTGACTCACAACCTTGGCCTTAGCTTGAACAAATCCTTAGAGAGATGTTGGAGAGCTCTTTAGGAGGAATTTTAGAGAGAGAAGGAGTTGAAGTAAAATGACCAAATTTGGTGAAGTCCCATATATATAGGAAGCTCAAGAAAGGGTGGAAAAGACCATATTTGCACCGGAATAAACCAAAATTACGAAATTGCCATTAATGAAACGGACCGGAAAAATGGTCCGTCTGGGTCACACGGTCCAGTAAACGGACCGTCTGACTCCACATGGACCGTCTACTGGTCCGTGGCACCGGACTTAGATTTTTCGGAGGCAATATTTTTTTGACTAAGTCAATCCACACTGTCCAGTAAACGGACCATCTCACTCCACACGGACCGTGTGATGGACCGTGTGACCGTTTAAGGTCACAACGGTCCGTATGAAGGTACCAAGAAAGTACACACACTTAGAACAAAGTTTTGGCAAGAAATTCGTGGGTCAAAGTAGCCTCACGGACCGTCTGATGCCACACAGTCCGTGTGGCTGGCCGTGTGGATTTCCTGCACGAACAGTCTGAACGAAAACAAGCGTAACTCCTTGGTCCGAGCTCGGAATTAGGTGAAACCAGGTGCATTGGAAAGCTAATTCAAAGAGCTTTAATTTGGTATGTCATAGGCCACCCAGTTCAATTTGAGCTAAGAGATATGCTCACTCAAAGTTGACCCTCTCATTGGTACTTGAGAAGAGTTTAGCCAAGGGAATTCCTTTGAGGTCGTTAAACGAATTTCCGGGTCCTTACACCTCTATCTTGGAGATTGAACTGTTTGGCTTTTGGGGTATTGATTTCATGGGACCATTCGTAAGCTCGTGTGGGATGAAATACATTCTGAATGTGGTTGACTATGTCTTCAAATGGGTTGAAATTGTTGCCTTACCGGACAACGAGTTGTGTTTCTGCGAAAGAATATCTGTTTTCAATTTGAAACTCCCAGAGCTATCATCAGTGATGGAGGTTCTCGTTTCTGTAACAAGATATTCCGTTCTCTGTTGGCTAAGGATGGAGTGAAGCAGCACAAGGCCGTGACCCCAATACCATCCACAATCTAATGGACAGTTTGGAGTACTATAAATTGTAACTTTTTCATATTAATATAATTAAAAAATGCATATTAGAATATTAATGAAAATTTATATTGTTTGACTCTTACAATGTAGACTATAATAAGTATTTGAGAACAAATAGAGCACTTTCTTAATTAGTAGAATAGTGATAGAAATATGCAGCCAAGTCTTATTGATAAGAGCTGATTTGTCATGTTTCTCTATATATTGAATTAATTAATATCGCAAAGAGTAATTCATTGGGATTAACTATAAATATACACATAAATATAATAATGAGACAAATTCAATTTGTTAAAATGACTGATATTTGAAATTTGGGGTTGTATTATATAGGGTAAAATTCAAACTCGATAAGTGGTCAAATCAGAAGAAGACACATGGCAAGTAAAACAAGTGAATCAACAAAAACAACGTATTAAACAATCTAGTATACATTGAGTTAATAAATAGACGAGTCACTCAAATTTGAGTGACTTAGGGTGTGTTTGCTACGAAGAAAAGTGTTTTACTAGAAAATATTATGTATAGTCAAGTTATTTTCAATTTTTGAATGTATTATAATGTATATTTATTGTATAACTTATGTATAAATAATCCACATTATATAGTCAGTGTATATTTTTTTATGACTTTTGGCAAGCTATATTGTATAATCATGTATATTTTCTATAATTTTAAGCTTTTTTATGAAAATTAAAAAAAATATTATTATAAATTAATTAAATTATTGTATATATTTGAAATTATTTCTTTTCGAAGATTAAATACACCCTATGATCCTTGGGCAAATTTATTTACCCAAAATGGGGGCCATTTTCAACCAGTTTGACGCCACAATTCATCTTCTTCGGTTATTCTTTTTCCGGTCTTAAATTCTTCTTCTTCGTCTTTGATTATTCGATTGTTCATGTGATTCATCATTCTTCTTCATCTCTCCTCCTTTTTTACTAAAAAAAATAATAATTAACGTACGATAAACGTGAATATTTTTAGTAAATATATTAAAAGATTTGAAATATCGAGATGATTTCATATCTAAAATTCGGGATGGTTTAGAGATTATTTTAAGTTGCTCAAAATTGACTAATTAGTATATATTTTATGTATAATCAAGTTATATCTCAAAGACATACGAATTAAGTGCCTTTCAAAATCGAATGGAAAATTATGCTACAAAAGTAGCACTTCAATTTATAGAATTTCGATAAACTCAAATTACAAAGCAAATCACACAATTATGTGATATTTTTATTTTCAAATTAAATGTAGAGCACAGTGAAATAAATATTGGGTGCATATTTGATGTTTAAAATCTAAAGCAAAACCTATGAATTTATTAATGTCATACAAATATAGTTAAATAACAGTTGGTGGAGATCTCAAAATCTCTCATAATAGATGAGCTTTCGATCTTGCTTTTGATTGACAAGTATTCCACGAGAGGGGCGAATTACATATATATATCTAGTGGATAATTGTATACATGTAATTAGTACATATATATATTTTTTCATTTATATATTTGTATATCTTCTAGATAATTATATAGATACAATTAATATGTATATGTATCAATGAATATAATTATATTTACGAATGCAATTTGTATCAATAAAGAAATTCTGTAAGCAAATACAATTGTATCAATATTGTATCAAGTTCAAGTGTACTAATGAAATACAATTTGTATAAACGAATACAATTATATCAATGTTTCTTTTAATAACAACTGGATTTGTATTTATATTTGTATTAGATGAGAAAGTGCATTCATCTATTGTCATGCATATTTGTATTTGTATTTGTATTTGTTGCCTTTTGTATTTATATTTATATTTGTACTTGTTGACTTGTATGTATTTGTATTCATTTGTTACCATATGTATTTGTATTTTGTATAACTGAAAATAAATTACATATTTACATCATTAACGTTAATATTTGTGTTTGTATAATTAATTATAACTATTTGTAATTGTATTAAGATAGAAAAATGGAAGCGAAAGAGGTGAGAGAAGGAAGGGATAGAGAAAGGCAAGGGAGAGAGAGTAAAAAGAGGAAAGGTGAGTGAGAGTGTAAACAAAGAGGAAAGAGATGAGTGAGAGAAGAAGAGAGAAAGGAAATCGATTTAAAAATTCTAACTATTGCTAAAAATTGTGATTCTTTCAGGCTATAATGATGTTAGTAAATACATATCAGTTTGTCTTATTACATAAATTTTTTCCTTTATTGATCTTTCTCTTGTGATAGTTAGTTTATTTTTTCTCATTGACTTTTGCAAAACCCCCCTTTGGGGAATTGAGTTGATTAACTACTCGGATTGCATGTTGGTGAATTTATTTTGACTCTACGTATTTCCTGTTAGTTCGACCCTAACCTTGGTTAGATTCTATTTCTTGACAGCGACCGTTTTATCCTCTAAGAAGGAGGTAAATTGGGCGACATCAAAAAATGTACTTTGCGAACGCGGAGAGGGATCCGCAAATGCGTATGTAAAGTCCTCCCCACTTAAATTTGAGATAACGTATATACACACTTAAAAGGTTCGCTAGGCCAAACCTCGTGATATACTTTAATTAGTCTCTCTCCCCATGGTTCACGAAGGAAATCTACTTATATAGCCAAAGCTTCCCAATCCAAGAGATCCACATAATTTTTCAGTTCTATATGCCTTAATTCAAAAGGTTGAATAAAGCTAGCAACTGAAATTGTAGGGAACATCTTAAAAGACTTGAAGTCTTTTAGTTTCTTCTCTATTTCCCTTCGAATAGACCTTTTATTCCTTAACAAGTTTTGTGTCATACTTGAGATATTAATTGATATCTCGTCTTCGAACACGTGTTCTTTGACGATGTAACTTTCATTTTCCCCCCTAACTTGACATCTAAAACCCCAACTTAAAGTGATTTAACTTTGTTCCTGTTCAATCATGTCTTTTCTATCGGAACAAGGAGTCAGAAATATGATTAACACCATATAATATGACAATATATGCCACAGACATCTGGTAGAAGACAAAAAAAATCATAAAAGAGCTTAAAGGTATGAAGATAACTTCAATACGATAAGGTTATTGCACAAAACATTCAAACAATCATAACCTATTAGTCTTAAACCCATTTAACTATTATGATACATTTCCATAAAGCCCAAAACGAATAGATTATGAATACAAAAAATTCAAGTAAAAAAATTCATCCAGTAGAGCCCAAAACCATAAAAACAGCAATATTTTTTTGACAAAAATTAGTCAAAACTATCGATTTTTAAAAAATCATATCGTACTTGATTTTCATCCTTTTACTTATTATAATATGTTTTCGAAATGTTCAAAATGAGTAGAATATTATAGTATATATTTTGGGCCATAATTTTTTACAAGCAAATTTTAAAACGTCATAAACATAAGCAAATTTTCGTCAAAAACTGTCAATCTATATAAATTTATATCTCCTCATTTTTAATCTATTTTTCTATTATAATATGTTTTCAAAAAGCCCAAAATGAGGAGATTATGAATATTAAAGATTCAGGCCCAAAAAATTAACAAACTATGGCCAGAACGAACCTCAACAGAATCTGCTTAATTTAAAACTTGTCAAAATATCATCAACAAACAAAATTTCATCTTAAAAACATGATTCGATGATATCAAGATAATTAACATGGAATGATAAAAAATCCATGATCTGATACCATTTGATGAAAAAAATAACGGAGCAAGAACACGGGTTGTGTACCTTTTCGATTCACAGCGATTGTTGTTGTTGCCACCAAGTGAATTTTTCCCAGGACCTTTTTTTGATTTCACTGGAAAATCCAGATTGATTTCCACAATTAAAAATATTAAAATAATTGAAAAAAGCATTTAAAATTATAAAAATAAAAAAATAAAAATAAAATAAAAATAAAAGAAAGAAATTAAAAAGTGATTAGCTTGTAATTATACCATGTAATAATCTGCAATTCACATCCTCTCTTTGTAAATTGGAGAGTGTGATTATATCCTGCCAATTACGCCAAATTACTTGCCCAATCAAACAGGTCAGAGAACGTAATTAGACTCAATTACACCAAATTCAATTACCATAATAGCTTTCCAAACAAGCCTTAGCGTATATTTGATGTTTAAAATCTAAAGCAAAATTTTTGAATTGTAATGTCATATGAATATAAGTAGCAATTGGTGAAGATGTTGCTTTTATTTGACCGGTATTCTGAGTTTGTTGACCGGCAATGAAAAGTATGTCAAAAAAAATTTAAATATAATGATTTGACTCATAGAAAAGTCAAATCTTAATAGACTTTTTTTTTTGGTTGGTATTTTAGAATTAGTAAATAATTTTGTATCTGATTCGAAGAATAAGTAAAATAGCTTTAATAGAATAACATTATTGGTAATAATATAATGAATTAACCATTCAGTGTTATTATAAATATATTCCTATTTGTTAAACTTTATGACACTATGGAGTCAAACAACAGCATCGGCGTTACACCCCTTACCTTCACTCAACAGGTCATTGATGTTTATTTTTTGTGAAGAACTTTCAGTTATACATGTATTAATAGTTTTTGAGTTTTTGTTACAGTTGGAAAAGGAGATTTACAATGCAAAAGTTAAGCGTTACCTGGACGCTATCGAGAAGAAGCAGGAATGTGAGAGGAACCTTCTCATTGCTCAGCAGGAGGTAGAAATGGCTCAACAACTTCTGTTTTTGAATGTACCAACGAGAGATGAGTGATTTTATCGATTAATTGTTTTTTAATTCTAAATTACTGTTGTTGTTGCTGATGTTGTTGTTTCTTGTTATCTACTAATTGCTTCAAAATTATTTTTTCATATTATGAATGCGAGTGAACATGCTTGGGTGAATTTATTAAAATTTATTTTTGAAGATAGATAAAGGTGAACACACATTTTACTTTTTAAAAAGCTATAATTTGTGAGTAAGAAAATTAATTTTTTCAAAAACTAGTTTACCTCTTTTGAATACTTTTTACGGGAAAGAATAGTTGTACCCCCAAAAGGAAAACTATAGCGGTTACTCTTTTATTTTTATATCCACTTTATATTTATTACTACTTGTGTATTTGATATCATCAAAGAATATATATACTCTGATGGTATCAAGGATGAAGAGGTAAATTGTAACACCCTATAACTCTATTCTTAGAATTCGAATTTTTTTCATCATAAGTATATAAATTTGTATCTCGTGATGTCTTACTTGTCCTTATATTTTAAGGTTCATTCCTATATGTTGGAAGGGTATTAGAACTTGTTTAGGGTCACAAGACACCCCTAGTACTTAGTCGAGTTCAAACTTTTGTACCGGTTAAGTTTTTCACATTAGATTATGCAAGAGTCAATTTTAAATGACGATAACTCTCAGCATACAAAGAATTAGATCATCCATGACCTATAAAATTAAAGTTCTCTAAATTCTCTTTCTAGCGTCACCAAGATTGCCTCATTTGGAGTTTGGAGCAAAAAGTTATGACCATTTTACTAAGAACTGCCAGAGCAGAGTTGGTTCTACGAACCTGAATTACAGGTCGTAGATTGAACTATTTCAGCTCGTGGATTGAGTCGTACAAGTCAATTTTTGGGACCCAAACTTTACGGATCCAACTACGAGTCGTAAAAGCTTCTATAGTCTGTAGTTCGAGCCTGTAGAATGAGTTCCAAGACCCCGAAATTCACCCTGGATTCTACAGATGGGTTCTACGGCCTTTAGCTGGCCCCGTAGATGACCTTGTCAGCATTTTTAAGAATGGCTATTTTAGTCCTTTCCCACCTTTTCTAAGCCTAAACTTGACGATTTTTCACCTAATTAATCCTCTCAACATTATCAATCGATCTCATTACGCTCAAATCATTCTCAAGACCTAGAATGTAGTTTCAAGAAGAGAAACGCTAGAGCTTGAAAATTCTTCAAGAATTTAGTTTTTTTAGGTATGTAAAGCTTAAAAAAATCTTACTACATTATCCTACCATCGTGTATCTACTAATTTCTTCAAATATCCAGTTATTAGTTGAGAACAAGATTTCTTCATTACGAGTAAATGTTCTTGTTTATGTTACTTTTGAAAAAAAAAACATGACAATTACTAAATGTTTCTACTGTATTGAGGTCCTAAGTCGAGATATTACTTCTAATTGCTAAACTAGTTAACCCTAAAGTTACTACAAAAATCTATGAATTTTCCAGTCTTGCCTTAAACTCAAGAAAACTATCAGCATAAGTATTTTATGAAGAGTAAAGCACGAAATCTATGATTTTAGTAAATTCTGAGAAAAGTTAAGAGAATACTAAGTTGCGTTAAGTCTTAAAGAGAAGAAAAGTAACACTTTGTGCAAATATATTCTTTTAAGTATGAGCATGTAATTAATACTTTTTAGAGTAGTCTTGAGCACTGATATGAGTAAAAGTAATAATAACGAGAACTCATAAACTATGTAGCTCGCGTAGGATAGGATTGTACCAAGAGTGCAACTCCTCATTTGCCACGGAGATGGCATGGTTTTGGATGGATCCACTCAACTAGTACTTCGTCCCTTATCTTGGAAAAGTATGGGATGACTCTAGCAAGTGAGCAAGATGTTGTAGCATCACGGGGCTCATACTCGTATATAAATTTGAGAGTTCTCTAACTGATAACCATCACTATGAGCATCGTGATGATATAACATCTCGCTCACGTTTGCAATGCCGGTATTACTAGCCCCCCATATGATGCTCTTGATTTGGCAAAGAGATATGACCAATGCCAAAGACAAGGGAATATCTCCAGGCGGCAAGAATTACCCATGACCTCTATCTTGGAGGTTGAACTGTTTGGCTTTTGGGGTATTGATTTCATGGGACCATTCGTAAGCTCGTGTGGGATGAAATACATTCTGAATGTGGTTGACTATGTCTTCAAATGGGTTGAAATTGTTGCCTTACCGGACAACGAGTTGTGTTTCTGCAAAAGAATATCTGTTTTCAATTTGGAACTCCCAGAGCTATCATCAGTGATGGAGGTTCTCGTTTCTGTAACAAGATATTCCGTTCTCTGTTGGCTAAGGATGGAGTGAAGCAGCACAAGGTCGTGACCCCAATACCATCCACAATCTAATGGACAGTTTGGAGTACTATAAATTGTAATTTTTTCATATTAATATAATTAAAAAATACATATCAAAATATTAATGAAAATTTATATCGTTTGACTCTTACGATGAAGGCTATAATAAGTATTTGAGAACAAATAGAGCACTTTCTTAATTAGTAGAATAGTGATAGAAATATGCAGCCAAGTCTTATTGATAAGAGCTGATTTGTCATGCTTCTCTATATATTGAATTAATTAATATCTCAAAGAGTAATTCATAGGGATTAACTATAAATATACACACAAATATAATAATGAGACAAATTCAATTTGTTAAAATGACTGATATTTGAAATTTGGGGTTGTATTATATAGGGTAAAATTCAAACTCAATAAGTGGTCGAATCAGAAGAAGACACGTGGCAAGTAAAAATAAGTGAATCAACAAAAATAACGTATTAAACAATCGTGTATACATTGAGTTAATAAATAGATGAGTCACTCAAATTTGAGTGACTTAGGGTGTGTTTGCTACGAAGAAAAATGTTTTACTAGAAAATATTATGTATAGTCAAGTTATTTTCAATTTTTGAATGTATTGTAATGTATATTTATTGTATAACTTATGTATAAGTAATCTACATTATATAGTTAATGTATATTTTTTATGACTTTTGGCAAGCTATATTGTATAATCATGTATATTTTCCATAATTTTAAGCTTTTTTTATGAAAATTAAAAAAATATTATTATAAATTAATTAATTTATTGTATATATTTGAAATTATTTCTTTTCGAAGGATAATTACACCCTATGATCCTTGGGCAAATTTATTTACCCAAAATGGGGGCCATTTTCAGCCAGTATGACGCCACAATTCTTCTTCTTCGTCTTTGATTATTCGATTGTTCGTGTGATTCATCATTCTTCTTCATCTCTCCTCCTTTTGTACTTGAAAAAAAAATTAACACATGGTAAACGTGAATATTTTTGGGCGAATATATTGAAAGACTCAAAATATCGAGATGATTTCATATTCAAAATTAGGACGAATTAAAGGTTATTTTAAGTTGCTCGAAATTGACTAGTTAGTATATATTTTATATAGAATCAAGTTATATTTCAAAGATATACGAATTAAGTGCCTCTCAAAATCAAAATCGAACGGAAAATTATGCGACAAAAGTAGCACTTCAGTTTATAGAATTTCGATAAACTCAAATTACAAAGCAAATCACACAATTACGTGATATTTTTATTTTGAAAACAAATGCAGAGAGTAGTTAAAAAGAGTGAAATAAATATTTGGTGTATATTTGATGTTTAAAATCTAAAGCAAAACCTATGAATTTATTAATGTCATACAAATATAGTCAAATAACAGTTGGTGGAGATCTCAAAATCTCTCATAATAGATGAGCTCTCGATCTTGCTTTCGATTGACAAGTATTCCACGAGAGAGGAAATTACATATGTATATCTAATGAATAACTGTATACATGTAACTAATATGTATATTTAGTGAATAACTGTATACATGTAACTAATATATATATGCATTTTTCTATTTATGTATTTGCATATCTTCTAGATAATTATATAAACACAATTAATATCTATATACATCAATGAATATAATTATATTTACGAATGCAATTCTTATCAATAAAGAAATCGTGTAAGCAAATACAATTGTATCAAGTTCAAGTGTATTAATGAAATACAATTTGTATACACGAATACAATTATATCAATGTTACTTTTAATAACAACTGGATCTGTATATATGTGTATTTATATTTGTATTAGATGAAAAAGAGCATTCATCTATTGTCATGCATATTTGCATTTGTATTTGTTGCCTTTTTTGTATTTATATTTATATTTGTACTTGTTGCCTTGTATTTGTATTCATTTGTTACCATATGTATTTGTATTTTGTATAACTGAAAATAATTTATATATTTACATCATTAACCATTAATATTTGTGTTTGTATAATTAATTATTACTATTTGTAATTGCATTAAGATAGAAAAATGGAAGCGAAAGAGGTGACAGAAAGAAGGGATAGAGAGAGGCAAGCGAGAGAGAGTAAAGAGAGGAAAGGTGAGTGAGTGTAAACATAGAGGAAGAGACGAGTGAGAGAGGAAGAGAGAGAAAATAGTTTTACAAATTCTAACTATAGCTATAAATTGCAATTCTTTCAGGCTATAAAAATGTTAGTAAATACATATCAGTTTGGACACATTTATTAATTCATCAATACAAAAGGCTCATAAATACTTCTAATCATGGAAAAAGACTCATAAATATCTTTTTTTCACCTCTATATTTATGCTCATAAATACTCCATGAATATCCTTTTCACAAGGCGTTCATTTAAATTCTTGAGGATTTATTCTCTAAATGATGTAATCAAAATTAATCTTCATTGAATTTTGAAATACTCTTTAAATTAATAAATATTAATCAATAAATTAAATAATATCTCTATAAAATAATCACATTTTATAATTCCAACAACATTAATTGATGTGTAAAGGATGAGAGAAAAGGAAAGAAAGCTGGGTTAATATTTACAAAAGTGGCACTAAAATTAGTGGCAGTACAATAATAAAAGTGACAATTCCATAGTCATTTCCCTGTTATAACTACGGCTAGATTAAAATAGAAAATTTTTCAAAAAATACAATTACAAATTTTTAGCCTAAAACTCAATACGATATATAATAATATATGAAATTTTTATATTTTATTTTTATAAAAATATTTAAAAACATGATATACAATATTATATACTCAATATGCAATATTTATAAAATTACTAAAGTTATTATACAATTTTATAAATTATTATACTCTTTCTTAAATTCGAACATCAGATTCATTTAAAAACACCTCATGACCTTAACTCACATCCAATATTGTTCTCGCACTTAGGATTTGACCCTTACACACAGAACGGTTTAAGTCTTAGCCGAAGATTTAAGGTGTTACAGATATGTTACATATACATACGATCATTTTGTTGAAAAAAGTATGATTATGTACAAAGCCCTACTATTAACCCATGGATCATGCATAAGGCTAAATTCTAGGCCCAGTTCAAATTTGTTTGGCGTTCTAGTTTTCCTTTGAATAGTCCAAATCCACATTTTCCCAATTCACTTTGCAAAGTGATAAGTAGGAGGAAAATATATCTGGCATTATGTACCTCATTCAGGGTGAAGCATTTTTTGCTAAGAATTTTTTTATATTCCGATTTCATTACTGTATCCATTACATCTTCTGATGGTGTATAGGCAATCGTACATAATAATCCCTCCAAAGTATAGTAATGTGTTGTATAATTGTATCTTTCATTGTTTTATCTTCACTAATTTTATTATAGTACATATTTAATATGAAATACACATATAACTTACCTGCATAAATACTAGTCATGTATCCAACATGTCAATACATCTATATATAAAGATTTTGACATGAGATTTAAACCAAAATATTTAATAATCCAATTTTTATTTTATTTTTTTGATAGAAAGAGCACTACCAGAAATAGACATTTCTTTCGTTCCTAATCAATGAAAAAATTATGTTATAAAAATACAGATGAAAAATAAATTCTCACTAAATGCTAAAAAACTTTCTAAGTTTTTTATATGAAAATATAATTATTATTTTTACTGAATTAACTAAAATATCTATAAAAATTGTCATTGAATTTTTTAGTGGGATATTTTAATAAGTGATTTTTTTAGTAGGCAAGAATTCTATCAAACTTTCACATGATGTACACTATGATTGTAAAAATGACAAAACCAAAATCACAAGTCATCAACTGTCAAATTCCCTACAAAATATCTCAATTAATTCATTTGTGGTGTCTAATCGCACCCAAAAAGACTCTCCATTACCTTTGTTTGTTAAAAGGGGTTCTTAATTAATTAGCTTGACTAATTAGTACTATGATTTAACATCAACACCTTTGTTTTATTTGGAACTTTTTGTATTTGGGCCCAAGGAAATTCTCACTCACTATTCTTTGAGTGTACAACTCAGTAAATTTATTTTTGTACAATAATTCATAAATGATATAAAATATATTAGACAAATTTGGTGTGATGAATTTGATTAAGAAGACATTAATAGAAAAAATCGATCTCTAACCTTTATTATAGAATATCACCTGTAGCATCAACTTAATCAGTATTGCAGTATTTGAAACTTAATCTAAGACAATCAACTGTTTATTTTTCAAAAGAATTGTCTATAGCTTTATGAACAACCCTCACTATTTTTATTTTTATTTTTATTTTGTCACTTTTGTTTCTTTAATTATTCGAGACAACTAATTAGGATTGTCTCTTTCAACTTCCCCTTCCATGGCAACGGCCAAATGTCTCTTGTAAGATTGTCTACTTTAAACAAATTAAATATAATTACGTTAGGGAGCTTTTTAAATAAAATGTTAGTGGTAATTAAAAGAAGTTATTAACATGAGAAAACAAAGAATTCTTCATTCATTGCCATTTAATATTGCTTGATTATTTAAAAAAAAAACATATATATTGTGGCAATAGATATTATCATAAAAATATTTATAGAAATTGAGTTAATAACTAAATTTTTAACCACATTTATATAGAATGTTGGTTATAAACATTTATATTATATCGTATATTCATTCAAAATTCCCTATTTATTATAATGAGTTTAGAGAGTTAAAAAAAATTGTTGCTTATAAACTCTTGAAGAGTATAAAAGATCTAACTACAAAAGTTTGAGTTTGTACTACTCTTTTATGTATTTCTAAAATAATGGAATTTTATCTGATTAGATCTATAAATCATATTTAAATGAATAAAGAGGTGACGTTTGGAATGTTTATGTCCCGCCCTGAGCTTACAATCTGGACGTGGCCGGTACTCAAAAACTATTTTTTGGTCCCAAACGAATCACTTAACCTGGCTAACTTACTCAGCGGAAGATATTAACATCATAATGAATTAGAATGGGCTCAATGTTCATGAACTCAGACATACAATAATAAAATATACAACTTGACTCAAAGTTTTCAAACAACTTCAAGGAAATAACTTGAACAATATTTTTCTAGTCTATGAAGCCTCTAAAATACTAACTTTGTACTAAGTACCGAAATAGGTTCACGACTTTCTCAACTAAAATAAATATAACTTAATCTATATATTCTTTACTAGTCAGTCTAAAATAACGATAGTTTTGTTAATTCAAAACAATTTAACTTGAACTTTTTATCACACCTTGATTAAAAATTTCAAAACAATTCTTTTTTTTTTTTTCCACTTGGTGTCCATTAAAAATTTCAGATCTACATCTTATAAATTGAAAGAGGGAAAATATGAAACATGCAAATAAATCCATATCAACATGCTTTAAAATTTGCATGCGTTAAACTTTAATCCCTTTTTTTTTCTTTTATATTTTTTCTTTTTTCCAACGGTTGTCTTAGCTAAAACATAAAAGTTGTGTTTCTCAATTTTGTCACAAAAAAGTTTAATCCAAAATAATTGAAAAAATGGTCCTTCGACACGTTTGATGTTACTTTATCCAACGTTAACAGATCATGTCAATTCACTTTTTTTTTTCTTTTTTTTTTCCTATTAATGCTTGACAGTCAACCATATCCTAACTAATTACTAACTCAGATTCAAAAAAACTGCTTGAATTATTGAAATATTTGACTTTCATGTGGATATAATGCATTTTAAACTGAAGAATATGTTTGAATTTAATATTCTTTTAGTTACAAAGTAATAAATTAAATAAAAGATATGTTTACTATAACATGCTTGATTATTATATGTTGAGAAATTATTGTGGTACTTAATAATAAATTGTTTTTTTTTATTTTTTAAAACTTGACAAATAAAAGTAGATATCTAATTTTATAATGGACAAAGTAGACAGAGTGAGTTGAATATATTTTCATGTTAAGGTGTTCCAAAGTCTTGACTTTGTTAATCAAAAAGTTCTTCTAAGTACTATT
Organism: Solanum rostratum; assembly: GCA_029948455.1. Lineage (NCBI taxonomy): Eukaryota > Viridiplantae > Streptophyta > Magnoliopsida > Solanales > Solanaceae > Solanum > Solanum rostratum. The sequence goes on from CM057048.1 coordinate 5,380,841, forward strand.
TTTTCCAAAGATTATTATAATTCACGTAAAATTCTGTGTAAATTAATACTCTTCATATCATAAAATTATAAATCGGAATATCTTGCTGAATTATATATCTGATTCTATCAATATTAAATTATTCGTGTGTGCAAGTTAACTGGATCATCTTTGTTATCGTTTTAAACAAATATATAAAAAAAACGATCGTTTTTATTGTAAAAAAAAGGATCAAAATTTTTTAAAAAAGGACAAGTTATACATTTGACCAAGCAATCAAAATTAATTACATTTTCTAGCCTAATATATATTATTTTGTATCAAATATATATATATATATATATATATATATATATATATATGTCTATATATTAGCTATAATTGTCATGGGTGGCTATTTATGTCAATTTCTCTCAAAAAATACTTTCTTTTAACCTGTCCAAAAAAAGAATGTTACTAACATTTTTATAAATTAATTTTAATTTTTTTTATTTTTAATGAAATTATTTATAGACATATAAATATCTAAATTTTATTATTTTCAATTATTTCTTAAAAATTTCATGTAGAGTTAAATAATATTACATAAAGAGATAAATACCAGTAATAAAAAGGATGAAAATAATTTAATAAGATTTGAATTGACGAAAACTTTTTCAGATAAACTCACGGAATTTGTTGGACCACTTTATCAGAAGATTTTATTTTTTTTTAAAAAAAAATTATCTTCTTATAGATTCCTCGATCGTTTAATAAAGCTATATTCCAGAAGAGAAACTTTGAAACTAGCTTATTTTTGCTAGTTATAATTATATATATTCAACCAAGAATTGTTGCTTTTAGATATAATGATTAAGTTTTACTTTTTTGCTTTTAAAAAGAGAGGAGCAAATGGAATTTAGCAGAATACTTTTAATTATTTTAACTCTATATTTTGCTACCAAAAAGATAGTGGACTGGAATTTTATGTCAACTTTTTTTCTTTTACTTCCAATATTTTATGCTACTGGATTATCTTTACCCACTAATAAAGCTATAAAATATTAAATTAAAGCACACAATTTCACTAACAAAAAAAAGTTATCCTATATACACCATAGACAAGAAGACTTGACCTTCACTAATCTTAATTATTAACTTTTTAAATTGTTTAAATGGAAAAGGATTAAGTGAATCCAATCGGATAAAACTTTTTCTTGGATTTCATATTCATACGCATACATATATATATATATATAAACATATACACACATATATAGTGTGTATAAACACACACATGTATGTGTGTTTTTCCTATTATTTTCATTTTTTGATTTCGAAAGCAAAAGATTCTGCATGAACACTGGGGCATTGTCTGTGTGCATGCATGAGTAATCAGTGAGACTATTTCAAGTACACGTACGCCATTTTCAATTTACACGGCATATTTAAAATCGCAATATTAAAAAATATTTTGGTATATTTGACTAATTTTTAATTTAAGATTATCAGTATCAAAATTTTTTTCTAATTTCTTAAACTTTGCGTCAAGTCAAAATAAAATAAATAAATTTAAGCAAATGAAGTATATGTATATATTAGGAGAATAAACAGTGGATCAAAGATTTTTAGCACTGACAGTTTATGTAAACAGTATATATATATTTGTAAACTGTAAAGTGAGTGTTTTGGATTTATTCAGTACTGTCCTTATAAATCTGTATACCTTTTATTGGATTTATCAAAATTGTACCTTTAAACTGCGAACAATATTACTTACTATTTTGGCTATTTTCCTCTTTAATCAATTTTTAGTCTTTTTTTTTGGGGGGTGGTAATTAAAATATGTTGATATTATATACATTGATTTATATGTGCATAAATTTCATGTTTTTTGTCTATACATAATAAGTAAAACTTGATGTTTTACTCTTATAAATAATCTACTGATGTTACTAAAAGGGTTAATATTTTTAGCCCCTCGGGAAAAAAAATCCCAACCACTTAGTGGAAATAGATTATGACTATCATCGTTAATATATATTCAGTGTATAATAATATATAATCAATATATATATATTAAATATATTTTTTACAATTTGTACCGACACTGACAGAGGTTAAAATTTAGTGAAGACTGCGGAATTAAACAGAGAAAATTATTAAAAATATTCTTGAACTTGACGCGAGGTATTAGTTTCATCCTCAAACTATTGACAGTCTTAGAAACACCCCCTCAATTTGACTAATTTAACTAAAAACACCCCCGAACTATCACAAGTATTAAATACACCCCTTAACTTCGCAAGAATTTAGGGGTGTATTTCACTCTTGTTACAAAATTAAGGGTGTATTTAAGTTCAGGGATGAAACTGATAATTCATGCCAAGTTTCGAGTGTTTTTAATACTTTTTTCTATAATTAACGTTTTATATTTGTATATCACCATAATTTTATGATAAATAAATGTACATCAGACTATTCTTCGTCTAAGGTGATTGTCTATGCATAGTGGCCAAATTTTGCATAAAATACAAAGGAAAAATAGGAGGGAGTTTTCACATTACAAGCACACAAAGATAAGCATAAGTTGGTTTAACTTTAAATTTAAAAAATGCAATGATTCAAATGATGATATGATAGTAAGAATTTATAGAGAGTTGGTGGATTGTGGGGTGAGGAGAATTATTTTAGGTGATAATGGAAGGGTAAATTGAGTAGAAATCAATTATATTGAAGGTTGATGGGGGAGGGTGGGTACTCATGTTCAAATTTTGAAACAATCTTTGGTGCAAATTAGGTTAGGTGATTTTTTTTTATTTTTTATTTTAGAAAAATCCAAAACTTTAGTACACTTTGGCACGTGAAAAAGAGATTCATGTGAACAAGAATGAATCTTAGACAACATTTATAAATCATGAATATTATTCCCACTTCCCCTAACCATGGTGGGCTAGCTACCATAAAAGTGGAAATTCAATCTTATTTTGAAGAAGTCAATTATTTATTTTTGTGTTTCAATTTATGCAGTGGAAATAGTCACTCTATCTCTATGAGATAGTGATAAAGTTTGCGTATATTTTATCCTCCTCAGACCTCACTTGTGGAATTCCACTGAGTATATTATTTTGTTGTTGTATAGTTAGAAAATATTAATTTTACAATTTTTCATTACGTTTTTAATTTAAAAACTTTTATAATTAGATAATATTGTACTTAATATACTTAACACCACAAATTTCAAAAAAAAAAAAGTTATAACCACATAAAACTATACTATGTCTAATATCACAAGTTATTTCCCATTTTCTTTGTTATTTTTAAAATTTTACATCGATTCAAATTATATTACATAAATTTCAATGAAACAAGTACTATATTTTAGAGATGTAAATATTTTTCTTCTGTTGATTCTTAAAACGATTTTTTTCCTAAAATGCTTTTAATTATATGATATTGTTATATATACTTCGAAAAACGCACTTTTATTTGCCAAGCAGCTAATATTTTTATGGAAAAAATCAATCAATATGTTTTTGCCCTCGTACTTAAATTGGGAAACGCTAATAATATAGTATAATACATATGAAGAAATTCCAATGAACAGAAAAATTAAAAAAAAAGAATCTAGTACAAATTTGAATAAGGACAAATGAAAGAAATATTCACTAAAAACTGCTTAAATAATATTATTTTAATTAACACGATAAAGCTAATTACATAATTTCCGTCTTTGAAAGTCTAAACTCAGCAACTTTTACTGATCATTCACTTTATTCCCACTTAAATCTTTTTTCTCATGCAACCATTTTTTACTTTTAATTAATAATTAACGAATATTCCTTTTTTTTTTTTTTTTTACTTTTCATAAGGTAAAAAAATAGTTTATGAGATTAATATTTTGACTTTGGCATTTTCGAAAACGGGCGAGTGGCTGTTTAATTCGAGATGAAAAGCTCAATATTCCACAAGGATTGTAATTAATAATTCACCCAAACTGACAATTAGTAAGACTTTAGGGGTGGAAAATAACAATTTAAAAGATTTTAAAATGGATAAAAAAAAGGACAGAATTTATAAAAAGCTACACGTGGAGAATGTTGGATCAGGGGTGGAGCTACATTCACCCAAGAATGGTCAGATGAACACCTTTGGTCGAATTTTTTCTTTTTTTTTGAATATATATATATTGTTGAACACTCTTGACACGAAAATCACCCGCCCATGTTCTAAAAGTATGAGTATCCTTGACGAAAGTACTGATTCTGCCACTGTCAGTTGGACAACTCTACATGACAATTGTATTTAAAATATAAAATAGAAATTGGTCTTCTGCGTAACGAGGACGGAATTGGAATATATTTTAGTGTATGGGATTCACATACATTAATCAAAGCTTTTGACTTATGGCCTTATGGGTTTATGTGACTATATTAATATTTTTTTGGTATTTACGTGGGTTCCTAAGCTATAATTTTCCTATGTACATTAAACCAACAAAACAAAAAATATTTATGGAAAGGAATAAGGAAATTATTATCAAGTTTGAACTTGTCATATAGTATTAGACTATTAGTACTCTTGTTTGAATGGTAGGGTGTAGGTCAAATAATTAAAAGCCATAGTGTTCGATGGGTTTTAAAAAAAAAAGTCAAACGCAATTCAAAAAGCTAGCGAGCTAGTTAAGCCACCATATATTAGTTAGACTTCTGTTCGAGCATAGTCAATCAACTTCACATGACTTTACTTTCCAGTAATTGCATGTCTGTTAGGCTCGACGAGTGATTACATTATTGTATATTTGTTCATTTAGTCTATGCATATCACTCTTTCAGATGTTTGAAAAGACTTGCATGAACAATATGATAAAGATAAAGATAAATCTTTTCGTGCAATAGCAATCGGACTAGTCAGAATCACATCAATCGACGCAACTGAATGGATAGACACCTATTAACAAAAGCCAGAGCCAGAGTTTTATAAGTTCAAATCTTCAAATGTTAATAACTAAGTTCTAAACTTGTTATTTATACATATTTAATGATTTTTTAAAACTTAATATACTATTTGAACAAAAGAATACTAATAAAGAAAAACAAGAGTTATTCTAATTTGAGTAGGTAGATCATTTTTTGGTGTAACACTTATTGCTTTTATAAGGCAAAATGTGTTACTTTCATAAAAATGGATAAAAACAAGGGGGTTTACAAAATTTCCAGAACAATAATATTAATCTGGTTTTTTGCACCTTATTGTAAATAAATCCCAAAATATCCGTTCACGGATTGTTTCATATTGTTTTGCATTTTGGTCCCATTGGTATGATACCATTTTGGGCACAAAAGGGACCAAACTACATTATTATTATTACTGTTTTTTCAAGAATAAAGTTACACAGTAGACATATATAGCAGCAGTCAGAAAATGTGCCATACTTTTTTTATCTATCATTATTAAATGCCTCAAATCAAAATTCACTTTGAAAGGTCCATGTAACAATCTTCTTTTGACCTTTCAACAGGAATGCTTCTCCCATTACTCCCTCCGTTTTAATTTATTTCTTTCATCTTTTAGAAGGTACAACAAGAAAAATAACATATGCAGTGAAATTCCGCAAGTGAGGTCTGAATAGGATAAAATATACGCAGACCTTAAATTGAAGATAGATATATTAAATATCTTTTAATTTTATAATCTTAAACATGTTAGGTGGAAAGTTGAAATTTAAACAGATGTTTTTTTCTGAAGACAGATTAAAAGAATAAGATAAATAAAATAAAAATATGGGAATATTTTATATGTTAGTCTATATTAAAGGTTCTTTTTTTTTTCTTGATAAAAAAATTGTCAAATTCTTGAACTTTTAAGATAATAGGGTGACATAATCTTGGACGAGTACAAGAAATTGTATTTAAAAAATAATTCAAGATGATTGAGAAAGAGACAATAAATTGAATTTGCTCATAATACAATAGGAATTCTTATTGACACTACATAATTTATTATTTATATAAAGTTTAGCCAATATAAGTACGTACGTTGCATAATCAATATATAATAAATGTATACCGATTAATGAAACACGTATTATATACTCATTATACACCGTGTATGCCCACAAAATTTATAATTACATAAAATAAAATCAAAGAGAGTACAAAATTTAGAACATATTTTGGACATAATTATAGGAACCTAAATTTAGAAAATGAAAAAGAATGTTGATGAAAGCTACTTCAACTTAAATTCAGCGTACTTCTGTTATTATTAATTATATATATGCCTTGTATGATATGCCCATGATGTATTAATTGACCAACAAATGTGGGTATTTAATGTTGTTGCTCTTCAATTAATATCAAGTTGCCAAAATTGATACTTCCACAATAAATATGAAAACTGACACTCTTTAAAAAGTTTTTTTAAAAGTAGTTATTTTAAATTTTTATTTATTTTATTCATAACAATAATTGTTTTTGGAAACAAAAATGGTATATCTTAAAACATAAATAAAAATAATAAATTGCATGATAATATAAATTTAACATATCGTAGTTGACTATATATATATGTATCGTATTTTAATAATTATGTGTCATGTTAAATTTATATTATTATATTACTATATATATATATATATCGTAATTGAGATAGTTATTTTAATTACTTACGTTTGCAATTAGCCTATCATAACATGATTCGTTTAGCTTTCATTTATTTTGATTCGATAAATTTTAGTTCACAAAGATTGGCTAAATTTTAACTAATTACAGAATCGAAATTGACCTACAAGAGAATTAGCTAGAATAAATAAATAATTTTTTTTTATTTGATGTGTTATACGATAAAAGATTAAAATTTTTATTTGATATATTATACCATAAAAGATTAAAGTTGTTCGTAAAACTCCATTAATTTAAAATATATCCTTGATTTGGAAGAAGAGAAGAAAAACTATACGGATGAAGAAGAAGAAAATTAAGCTAAATTTTATAAGCTAAAAGTGTCGAATAAGTGATTTTTTTAAGTGAAATATATTTTCGTAAAGAAATTAACCTAATGAATATTTTGTATAATTTTTTCTGAAGAATAAATATGAATTTGTGGTGAGTCATAAATAGATAAGGGACTTTTTCTATTTAGAAAATATAAAAGTTTGGGTAACTTTCAAAATATTAAAATAATTTCAGCGGTCATAATTTTAGGTCAGCCAAAAAGAAGTCTAAAGCTATTTATGAAATTGAAGATTTCATTTTCTAAATCCCAATAAACAAATAAATTATTTGTAAGAAAAAGAACTTTTATATTTTAAGTCCAAAGGAAGCTTAAATAAAATATATTTTTATTATACAATAAAGGATTAAATTGCTCTTAGAATATGCAAAATAGAATAACTTTGTGATCCATAAAAAATGTGGTCACGTTGCTGCTCCAACCTTTATAGGTTAAAAGAAAGATTGAAAACACTCTCGTACTATTTTAAAAATTATTTATTTATAAAATTAATTTTAATATTTAAAAATATTTATCAATATACAATCAACTAACTCAAGTAAGTTGTTCATAAACTAAAATATTATTTCCCTTAAACATAAGAAGAGCATAGAATATCATCGTAGGTTGTAGTGCAGTGATGATACTGATGTCACGCCCCGGGAGGGTACCCTAGGCGTGGCCGGCACTCAGAGACTATTGCTAGCCCCCAAGCGAACCACTTAACATTCATCACATCATTCATTATAAACATTGCGGAAGGAGATAGAAAATAATACTTAAACACAGTGGGCCAATGGCCAAACATCAAAACTGTTCATTACACCAAGCAAAGGAATATTGCTCAGGTATCATAACATTCACCTTGACTACACCATTATGTCTACAAAGCCTCTAATATTCCTTAAAACGTCTAGAAAGAGGACCATGACATACCATGGCTACTCGACTCAAAAGAACAGGATAACATTCATAAATAAAGGTTTCCTCCGGAAACAAGGAGGCTCACCACAGTCAGAACTTGGAAACACTTGACCTCAACGGGGCGGCTGCTGAAGTCCTCTAGCTCCTGTATCTGCATCATGAAACGATGCAGCGCCAAATGGCGTCAGTACGTGGAATGTACTGGCATGTAAAATAGCTGAAACACATTGTTAGGAATATACGAACACAACGCACATCATCATGAGACCTTAACCTTTACATCGGGAAACATTGAGATTGACCTTTTCATTAGCATTTGACCTTTACATTAGCCTTGACCTTTACATTAACATTTGACCTTTACATTAGCATTGACCTTTACATTAACATTGACCTTTTCATTAACATTGACTCTTACATTAACATTGACTCTTACATTAACATTGACCTTTACATTAACATTGACCCTTGCATTGGAGTACCCTTAGGGAAACCTTTTCTAATAAGCCTAACTGGGAGTTTCTTTAACCGACAACCATCACTTATGAGCCAGTGATGATACAACGAAGCGATGCCGTTGCTACATCCGTCCAATACCCTGCCCGGGGCAAAGGACATTCATTAGAAAATATTAGTCCTCATTGGGACAAGAAAGGTGCCATCCGCGTTGCGGTTCAATCCTCTCTTCCTACGCGGGCCACGTAGTTAATGGATTCAGGTGGGACTCACCTTTATCCATTTCGGTGCTCAATACTCCTCCCAGGACTCGACATTGCTCATAAACATTAACATTCATTAGTCCCATAGGGACGCATTTCATCATCATTAGTCCCCATAGGGGCATAATACATTATCATTGGCATCAACATTCATTTGTCCCATAGGGACACATTACATTGTCGTTAGCATCTCCTTTTTGTATTAACATTAACCTCATTGTCATTCCATCTCATTAACATCAACATCATGGACTTTAGGGACACTAGTTTAGGAACTTTGACTCTCAACTTAGAGACAATCCCACATTCACATTCTCAACATTCATCATTCATTATTTTGTCATTACTCTAGACTCTACACACACACCCATGTTCATCATGCATGCTTTTCTAGAATACATATGCAATAGATATAAGGTTTTCAACTAAATGCTTTTCAAGAAAATAGTTTAAAAGGATGCATGAGGGTTTTTATGAGGGTCATCATCAATGCAGGAAAATATGTAGGTTTATGCATAAAATAATGGCATTTATTCATTACATTACATGAATTAACATGTTTCACTTCATTACCCTAATATCATTCACCATTAAACTTTAATACATTACTCAGGGGCACATGGGAGGACATTCCCATGCTTTAAGTATAGCCTTACATACCTGGAAATTTGATATTACAATCAAAATTTGATGAATAATCATTTCTTGGAGAAAATCCTCAACCTCGATAGTTCTTTTAGAATGGAAGAATCTTGGAAAGATATTGTTGAAGAACTTCTTTTTGATTCTTGGCTTCTTGACTCAAAATCTTTAGAGTTTCTTGATAAAAGAACCCTAATCCATGGAAAGAAGAATCAAGAAATCCTTTCTTGGGATTCTTGAATTCGTTTCTTGAAACCCTAGGTTAGGATTTAAGATTCTATTAGGGATTTCATGAATAGATAGAGAAATTAGATTAAAGCTTATGAAGAATAACTCACCTTGATGAAGAATCCTGAAAGTTAATCCTAACTTGATGACTTTCTTGATGATTCTTGAGCGTTTTATGTTTAGGAGTGAAAGAGAGGGTTTTGACTTATGAAACTGACGTATTATGCGTTTTGGGACCTTAAATAGACCCCCAAAGGCTTTAGGGTAAAAGTACCCTCAAAATAAAATAAAGAAACTTCGGTTAGCTTATCCAGAGAGGGTCCGCGATATTCAGACAGCTCTGCAGGTCTCCAGTAAAATGGTCATAACTCTCTACTCCGAACTCCGTTTAACGCGAAATAAGATGCGTTGGAAAGATAATTCAAAGATCTTTAATTTGATATATTATGGGTCACCTAACTCATTATACTCTAGGAGATATGGTCATTTAAAGTTGACCCTTCCATCAACTCATATGAAAATTCTTTGGACTTGGATTGATGTAAAAGATCAATTATAACTCTAAATCACCTCTAATATACTTTAAATACTTAGGAATTGATCCTATCATATGAAGTATGGCTCAATCTTAGTAAAAAAAAGTTGGGGTGTTACAACTGATCCATTCTTAATCAAAAGTCTCGGATTCAAACTCTGAGTCTAGAGAAAATCCTACTGGAAACGCAGATACCAGACACTAGATGAGAAAAAAATGACATATATAGAATCAGAAGTACATTAAATCATTTTGTCTGTTGTTATCGTCAAATATGAAGTTGATTTGCAACCTGTGATAAGAATAGAAAAATGACATATTTATAAATTTGATAGACATATTTATAAATTTGATGAATGAGATAATAATATTTACGTAATTATTTATAATTGTGTGGATATAAGTTATACATATAATTATTTATTAATTTTTATAGACTTTTTATTTATTGACGCGGTATGCACGTGCAAAGCACATACACTAAATTAGTAGCAATAATAATAGGAAAATTGTTACAACAAATGAATTTAGACCATCATAAAGTTTACGTGAAATTTGATCTTTTATTTAAATTTAAATTTAAATTAACGATTACTTAGTGCTATTAATTGCGTATAAGTTCTAAAAAGGATGATTTTTACGTCTAGGTACATATATTTCATGTAAATAAAGGGTGGAATAATAATAATATAAGAAATTATTGTTGTAACGGATAAATTTAGACCATTCGTAAAGTTTACGTGAAAATTTAATTTTTACTTTTTTTATTAATAAGTTATCTAAATTTAATTAACGGTCAATTAGTTTTATTAATCACTGATAAGTTTTATAAATAAGGGATGGAATAATAATAATATGTGAAATTATTGTTGTAATGGATAAATTTAGACCATTCGTAAAATTTACGCAAAAAATCAATTTTTTTATTTTTATGTGAAAATTCAATTTTTTATTTCTTTATTAAATTAAATTAAATTCTTTATTAATAAGTTATTTAAATTTAATAAACAGTCACTTAGTTCTATTAATTATGGATAAATTTTGTTGTAACGGATAAATTTAGACAATTCGTAAAGTTTATGCGAAAATTGAATTTTTTATTTTCTTTATTAATAAGTTATTTAAATTTAATCAACTGTCACTTAGTTCTATTCATTACGGATAAATTTTGTTGTAATGGATAAATTTAGACCATACTTAAAGTTTACGCGAAAATTTAATTTTTTATTTTCTTTATTAATAAGTTATTTAAATTTAATCAACGATCATTTAGTTCTATTAATTACGGATAAATATTTTAAATAAAGGATTGAATAATAATAATATATGAAATTATTTTTTTAACGGATAAATTTAGACTATTCGTAAAATTTGAATTCAATTTTTTATTTTCTTAATTAAATTCTTTATTAATAAGTTATTTAAATTAATAAAATGACATATTTATAAATTTGATGATATGTTATAATAATATTTACGTAATTATTTATAGTTGTGTGATATAAGTTATACACATATTTATTTATTTATTTATTTATTCATTTTATAGACTTTTTATTAATTGACGTGGTATGCACGTGTGCAAAACACGTACACTAAACTAATAATAATCATAATAGGAAAAATTGTTATAACAAATGAATTTAGACCATCATAAATTACGTGAAAATTTGATCTTTTATTTTTTCCTTAAATTATATTATTAAGTTATTTAAATATAATTAACGGTTACTTAGTGTTATTAATTACGGATAAGTTCTAAAAAGATGAATTTACGTCTAGGCACATATACTCACATAAATAAAGGGTGGAATGATAATAATATATGAAATTATTGTTGTAATGGATAAATTTAGACCATTCGTAAAGTTTACAAGAAAATTCAATTTTTTGTTTTCTTTATTAAATTTGTTCTTAAAAAGTTATTTAAATTCATAACGGTCACTTAGTTCTATTAATTATGGATAAAATTTTTAAATAAAGGATGGAATAATAATTATATATGAAATAATTGTTTTAACGGATAAATTACGACCATTTATAAAGTTTACGCGAAAATTCTATTTTTTATTGTCTTTATTAATAAGGTTTTTAAATTTAATCAACGGTCACTTAGTTCTATTAATTACAGATAAAAGAGGATTTATAAGTTATTTAAATTTAATTAACGGTCACGTTGTTCTATTAATCAAGGATAAATTTTTTAAATAGAGGATGGAATAATACCATGCATGAAATTGTTGTTGTAACGGATAAATTTAGATCATTCGTAAAGTTTTAAGCGAAAATTTAATTTTTTATTTTCTTTATTAAACTCTTTATTAATAAGTTATTTATATTTAATTAACGGTCACTTAGTTCCATTAATTACGGAGAATTTTAAATTCTTTATTAATAAGTTATTTAAATTTAATCAACTGTCACTTTGTTCTATTAATTGCGGATAAATTTTGTTGCAACGGATAAATTTGGACCATTCATAAAGTTACGCGAAAATTGAGTTTTTTATTTACTTTATTAAATTAATTTCATTATTGATAAGTTATTTAAATAAAATCAACGGTCACTTAGTTCTATTAAATACGGATAAATTTTATTGTAACAAATAAATTTAGACCATTTATAAAGTTTATGCGAAAACTTAATTTCTTATTTTCTTTATTAAATTAATAAGTCATTAAATTTAATCAACGATCACTTAGTTCTATTAATTACGGAAAACTTTTTCAAGTAAAGGATGGAATAGTAATCATATGTGAAATAATTGTTGTAACGAACAGATTTAGACTATTCGTAAAGTTTATGAGAAAATTTAATTTTTCATTTTCTTTATTAAATTCTTTATTAATAAGTTATTTAAATTATTAAAATGACATATTTATAAATTTGATGATATGAAATAATAATATTTACCTAATTATTTATAGTTGTGTGATATAAGTTACACACATAAAAATTTTATTTCATAGACTTTTTATTAATTGACGTGGTACGCACGTGCAAAACACGTACACTAAACTAATAATAATCACAATAGGAAAAATTGTTATAACAAATGAATTTAGACCATTGTAAAGTTTGGGTAAAAATTTGATCTTTTATTTTTTTCATTAAATTATTTATTAACAAGTTATTTAAATCTGATTAACGGTTACCTCAGTGTTATTATTTAATGATATTTTCTAAAAAGATGAATTTATGTGTAGGTACGTATATTCATATAAATAAGAATGGAATGACAATAATATATGAAATTATTGGTGTAATAGATAAATTTAGACCATTTGTAAAGTTTACACGAAAATTCAATTTTTTGTTTTCTTTATTAAATTCTTTATTAATAAGTTATTTAAATTTATAAAGATCACTTAGTTCTATTAATTACGGATAAATTTTTTAAATAAAGCATGGAATAATAATAATAGATGAAATTGTTGTTGTAACGGATAAATTAAGACCATTCTAAAATTTGCGCGAAAATTCAAAATTTTATTTTCTTTATTAATAAATTATTTAGTATTAATCAACGGTCACTTAACTCTATTAATTACGGATAAAAAAGAATTTATAAGTTATTTAAATTCAATCAACGGTCACTTAGTTCTACTAAATTACCGATAATTTTTTAAATAAAAGATGGAATAATAACAATACATGAAATTATTTTTGCAACTGACAAATTTAGACCATTCATAAAATTTACACAAAACTTTAATTTTTTATTCTCTTTATCAAATTTTTTATTGATGAGTTATTTAAATTTAATTAATAGCCACTTAGTTCTATCAATTATGGAGAAATTTCAAATTATTTCTTAATAAGTTATTTAAATTTAATCAATGGTCACTTTGTTCTATTATTTACGGATAAAATTTTATTATAACGGATAAATTTAGATCGTTCGTACAGTTTACGCAAATTCTTTTTTTTTTTTTAATTTTCTTTATTATATTAAATTCTTTATTAATGAGTTATTTAAAATTTAATCAACGGTCATTTAGTTCTATTAATTACAGATAAATTTTATTGTAATGGATAAATTTAGACCATTCGTAAAGTTTACGTGAAAAATTAATTTCTTATTTTCTTTATTAAATTAAATTCTTTTTTAATAAGTTATTAAATTTCATCAACGGTCACTTAGTTCTTTTAATTACGGATTTTTGAATAAAGGATGGAATAATAATTATATATGAAATTATTGTTGTAACAGATAAATTTAGACTATTCGTAAAGTTTACGCAAAAATTTATTTTTTTATTTTCTTTATTAAATTATTTGTTAATAAGTTATTTATATTTAATTAACGGTCACTTAGTTCTATTAATTACGAGGAATTTTAAAATTCTTTCTTAATAAGTTATTTAAATTTAATCAACAGTCACTTTGGTCTATTAGTTTCGGATAAATTTTGCTAGATAAATTTAGACCATTCGTAAAGTTTACGCGAAAATTGTATATTTTGTTTTCTTTATTAAATTAAATTCTTTATTAATAAGTTATTTAAATTTAATGAACGTTTACTTAGTTCTATTAATTACGGATAAATTTTGTTATAATTGATTAATTTAGACCTTTCGTAAAGTTTATGCGAAAATTTAATTTCTTATTTTCTTTATTAAATTAAATTCCTTATCAATAAGTTAATAAATTTAATCAACAGTCACTTAGTTCTATTAATTACGGGTAAACTTTTTGAATAAAGGATGGAATAATAATCATATATAAAATTATTATTGTAACGGATAAATTTAGATTATTCAAAGTTTATGTGAAAATTTAATTTTTTATTTTCTTTATTAATAAGTTATTTAAATTAATAAAATGACATATTTATAAATTTGATGATATGAGATAATAATATTTACGTAACTATTTATAGTTGTGTTATATAAGTTACATCACTGGGTATGTTGTTGTTGTTGTTATATAAGTTACACACATAATTATTTATTTATTTTATAGACTTTTTATTAATTGACGTGGTATGCATGTGCAAAGCACGTACACTAACCTAGTAATAATCACAATAGGAAAAATTGTTATAACAAATAATTTTAGACCATCGTAAAGTTTACGTGAAAATTTGATTTTTTATTTTTTCGTCAAATTATTTATTAATAAGTTATTTAAATTTAATCAATGGTTACTCAGTGTTATTACGAATTTACGTCTAGGTACATATAATCATATAAATACAGGATGGAATGATAATAATATATGAAATTATTGTGTTAACGGATAAATTTAGACCATTCGTAATGTTTACGCGAAAATTCTATTTTTTTTGTTTTCTTCATTAAATTATTTATCTATAAGTTATTTAAATTTACAACGGTCACTTAATTCTGTTATTTACGGATAAATATTTTAAATAATGGATAGAATAACAATAATATATGAAATTATTGTTGTAACAGATAAATTATGACCATTCTAAAGTTTACGCAAAAATTCAATCTTTGATTTTCTTTATTAATAAGCTATTTAAATTTAACCAACGGTCACTTAGTTCTATTAATTACGGATAAAAAGGAATTTATAAGTTATTTAAATTTAATCAACGGCCACTTAGTTCTATTAATTACGGACAAATTTTTTATAAAGGATGGAATAATAATGATATACGAAAGTATTGTTGTAACGGGTAAATTTAGACCATCCGTAAAGTTTATGTGAAAATTCAATTTTTTATTTTCTTTATTAAATTAAAATCCTTATTAATAAGTTATTTAAATTTAACCAACGGTCACATAGTTCTATTAATTACAGATAAATCTTGTTGTAACGGATAGATTTAGACCGTTCGTAAAGTTTACGTGAAAATTAAAATTTTTATTTTCTTTATTAAATTAAATTCTTTATTAATAAGTTATTTAAATTTAATCAACGATCACTTAGTTTTATTAATTATGGATAAATTTTTTAAATAAAGGATGGAATAATAGTAATATATGAAATTATTGTTGTAATGGATAAATTTAGCCTGTTTGTAAAGTTTATGCGAAATTTTATTTATTTATTTTTTTATTAATAATTTATTTAAATTTATTAACGGTCACTTAGTTCTATTAATTACAGATAATTTTTTAAAAAAATATGAATTTACGTCTAGATACATATATTAAAACACATGAACTCTTTTCTTTTTCTTTATATATCGATAGATTTTGTAATCTAAGCGCCATTATAATTTTTTTTCTATTATAACGTCTGTTACTTGATTTGAACTAAAAATACTGTAATTATTTTATAAAAAAAAGAAAGAAGTCCAAATTGTACTTTAAATGCTAATTATTTATAAAAAAAAATTAATTCTAATGTTTAAAATTATTTATCAATGCTTCAACCTAACTCAAACGAGCTATTCATAAGCTATTGCTAATATTCTCGTTTTTTGTTTTCATTTGAACTATGTTTGTTGCATGGATAAATAAATAAAACTATTAATAATAAAGAATGGAATGAGAATAATATATGGAATTAATTAATTAAATTAATAATGAAGTGGGCCGACGGTTTCCGTTAGGCCTCACTTTCAAGCCGTCATTGGCACTGTTGACTATTTGTTATCTTTCATTTAACGGCTTCCGTCACGCCTATATATACGGGCTCTCTCTCTTTCTCTTTTATAATATTTCACTCTACTTATAGTATTTGCTTTCTCTGTTTTTTTTTTTTTTGGGTTTCAAAAATGGTAGCGTAAAGAAGAAGAGTAGTATCTCTGTCATAATATTCTCCTTATTTTTTTCTTGATTCATCCTTTTCTCGACGAATCAGAAGTAGTAGTGTTTAATTTGTCTTATTTTGAGAAATGGGGAAGAAAGAGCAGATCAACAATGAAAAACACAAAGACAGAGAAAGAGTTGAAGCTGTTGTTCAGCTTCTCAAGAAACAAGCTCCTCTTACTGTTAAACAGGTACTCAATTTTTGTTTCCCCATATGTTTTCGTTTTTATTTTCGCGTATGATAAGAGAAGTAAGAATTGTTATTTCAAAAAGTCGACTTTCTTTAGATATAACTAGTAGTTGAATGACTTAGCCAAAAATCCTTGATATGCGAACTGAATTCGAATTAGTCTGACTCTAATGTGATTGCCAGATATCGAATGAAAAATCAAAGAAAACTCGTTTTCTTTTTTCTGAACAAATAAAGTAAAAATTTGGAATTATTATTGAAGATTTTTTTAATTTTTCTTTTTTGTTGTTGAACAGGAGAAGTTGTGTAACAGTGCTTGTGTAGAGAGATTTCTGAAAGTGAAAGGTGAAAATGTGAAGAAAGCTGCTAAGCATTTGAGGAATTTTCTTAACTGGAGAGACTCTTTGGGCATTGGTAATTATTTTTAATTTAATTATGTATATTAATGAGAAAATAAATTTAATTATGTATATTAATGAGAAACAGAGAATCTCTCTAATTTTCATGTTTTTCTTTTAAAAAAAAGAAAAGTTTTGAATGATTTGAGTTCATTAAAGTAAGCAAAATCCATGTTACGGTTAAAGAAAAACAACCTAAAAAGAAATTAAAAAACTTTAATCTCTATTTATTTAATTTATTTTTTAAAATGTTGCAGATAATCTTATTGCTGATGAATTTTCTGCTGAGTTAGCAGAAGGGGTAGCTTATGTTTCAGGTCATGATGATGAATCTAGACCTGTTCTGGTAATTTTTTATTTTTATTTTTTGTTATTTAACCTTAGATACACTTTTTCAGTAAATAATTGTTGCTCTTTTTGTTGACCAAATCATAGATTTTCCGGATCAAGCAAGATTACCAGAAATTTCACTCACAGAAATCGTAAGTACTTTAATTTTATTTATACGAATGCCATAAATACTAATGTTACCATTTACGATTCATTAAGATTTAACTTTTAAAATTAAAATTTGTATTGTTGAATGTAATTACTTTAATTTAATCTATAGAAACACGACAAAGTCTTGTAATGTTACTGTTATGATTCATTAAGATTTAACTTTTAAAATTGAAATTTTGTATTTTGAATATAAATACTTTAATTTAATCTATATGAATACAACAAAGTATTACTCCTGTCACTTGTTATTTTCTATTTTTATTTATACATTCAAAATTAAAATTCAATTTTTTTGAATGTAAGTAATACGCCAAAGTATTATAACGTTACTATTATGATTTCTTGGGATTTGACCGTTTAAAATTAAAATTTAGTATTTGAATGTTTATACAAAGTGATCTATAACGTTATTATTTTGATCCATAATATTTAATTTTTTCAATTTAAAATTTAATATTTCTATCTGTACAAATACGATATAGTATTATAATATTACTGTTACGATCTATGAGATTTGGTGATTTAAAGTTTTTTTTTGGACAAATAATTGTAGGTTTACTCGATTGCTGGTGTTTACATTGGAGGTGGCAATTCAAACCATGGCCAAAAGTGTTGAACAATTTGTTATTCTATTTGATGCCAGTAAGTCTTTTCTTCTAATGACAATATTACCCTTATTTAGCTCATCATTAATTTGAAAAGAGAGGGTAGATTGGTAATTTGACAAAGTATTTACTTACATAACAAATCAGAACTCAGCCTTCTTTATGTTAGTTCATTTAATGTACATTCTGTTCTATATTCTAACGTGTTCCCAAGAAATTTCACACTGAATTATTTTTTTCCTCAATTTTTATTTATTTACTATAATAAAAATAAATATTTATTTAGAAGTGTGTCGAGTCAAAGATGAACAAGTAAAAATAGACGGAAGGAGTACTCTTAAAGACACCTTTTCTTATAAAATTTATACAAAAAAACCCCATTTCAGATCTTTTTAATTTCCAATGCCACGCCTAATCACTTTTAATTAAAGAGCAATTAATTAACTAATCAATTTTTGGGTGCTACCCTCTACATTTAGGCAGGCAAGATTCTGAAATATTTTCATGCTTTGCCTGGAGTGCCCTTGAGGTGTTGCTTTCAAGTTTAAGAAATGTAGGGGTATAAATTGTCAATTCTCTTATAGATAAACTCAAAATGTCATGCAAAAGTGCCCATAATTCTACTTTTTCTAACTCTGTCAGAATCCAGAACTCAAAAAAGGGAAAAATAAAATGGAACATGGCCTGCAGTTGAATTTGAAATTTTGCTTTTTATTACACTTTATCTTATTTGTTTCAATTATTTAATATTTGGGGGGTACGTTTGACTAAATCAAATCATTGGGGACTGATGTGTAAAAAATGCAGGCTTTTTCAGGTCCGCTTCAGCTTTTATGAACATCTTGTTGGCTTCACTGAAAATTATTGCTGATTATTATCCTGGAAGACTTCACAAAGCTTTTGTCATTGATCCTCCTTCACTTTTCTCTTATCTTTGGAAGGTACTCATTTTTTCTTCTATTCATTTTGTAAAAGGCTCGAGATATTATATTGTTAGTATGTATAACTTAAAAACTCGTTTAATTTTTTATTTTGTAGGGTGTGAAGACATTTGTTGATCTAGCACCATTAACTATGGTGGTATCATCACTTGACTTTGAAGAGTCATTAGAGTTTAACGACTTCAGTTCATACCCAAGAGCTGCATCGCTTAGATTCAATCCTTCTTCAATACCTTCAAATGGCAAAATTGGATCGTGCTCTTCATCAAGATTCTCGTTTACCGTCTCACATCATTTTGACTCGGTGAAGCCATGGTACTTGTCATTAACTGACACGTCATCAGCTAAAGTGGGACCTACTACTACTAACTTGGGCCCAGCCATCTCACCACTCAATGCTAGGTCTTACTCATTTGCATCACCCATTGATAGGACCCCACGTGGCAACAACATGGGCCCCATGAAAAAGGGATTTTTCCCATCAACACCTTTGCCACAAAAGTCTCAAGATATGGTTGATCATTCAGAAACTCGTCATCCTAGGGCTATGAGGACATCATTTTTTCAATCCCCGGCTATGTTCTTCAAGAAAGATAGTGGTAAGGGCAATGGTATTAATCGGGTTGATAAAAGTCGCGAATCGTTCAAACCATTCTTGAAGTTCTATCGAAGGCCGTATGATGAGATGATTTATAGGTCAAAGATGAGACCTCCACTAGGTGGACTTATCTCAATCGTCTCACCACATATCAGACGTCGACACATGTCTGCCTCTCAACGGTTTTGATTGATGTAAGAAGCAAACAAGGGAAGAAAAAGGGGCGTAAGCACAACAAATGACAACAATGATAGTGAAACTTTAATTACTTTTACCTTTTATCAGTATTGTTCTGATTAATCTATAAGTACATAGATATATTATGTTACTATGATATCATTGAAAAAGGAGTTTGCTTGCTCCTCAACAAATAATATATTAATTGTTTAATTATCAACTCAACCAATGTTTGACAATTCATTAGTCAATTGTGTTTGGCTAAAGTGAGATTTTTTGTTGTTTCTCTATGGTAAGAAATGGAAAAATAGACAACAACGTCCTAGGTGGGATGTGAAATATTGTGCAAAAATGTCACATTTTGTGCTATGTAGTCTTTACTATAATTACTACAATGTCTCATTTAGTACACATTGCTATGTAAAAACAATGTGTGGAAACAAGACATCGTGGTCGAAACGATGAACATCATAATATTGTATGTAAAAACATTTATGAGCTAATCAAACTTCCAAGAAAACCAAGTAAGTTCATTTCCAAAAATAATCATTTTTTTATAATTGTCATAAGGACTTCATTTTTTTAAGTTTGTAGAGACACTTGTGTTTGTTTGATAATATATGTAATAAAATAAAGGACCAAAGTTTGAAAATCCTAATTTTGTAAGTTAGTCTTTGTATTAGTTAGACAGTCAATTTTTTTTTTCTTTATTCTATTTTTGAAATATTATATATTATATTGATATCTTAAAAGTTGACAGAGCTCTGAGTAGGAATATGTGTCGTGGTGCTGTTGTAGCCAAAAGTCAAATGAGAACTTTAATATAGCTGACTATATTCTTAATTCTTAATAAATAAATAATTTAATGAGTACTCACTCACCCCGTTTCATATTAGTTGTCATTAAAAAATTATATTCTTTATTATTTACCAAGTGATGTATCTATA
This sequence comes from Solanum rostratum, assembly GCA_029948455.1. Taxonomy (NCBI): domain Eukaryota; kingdom Viridiplantae; phylum Streptophyta; class Magnoliopsida; order Solanales; family Solanaceae; genus Solanum; species Solanum rostratum. The sequence continues at coordinate 5,401,925 of CM057048.1, forward strand.
TATATTAATGAACGTTCAGTTGAACACACGTTATTAAAAAATTATATTGTATATATAAAAATTATATAAAATATAAAAGTCATGATTATTTTTTCGTGCGTATCTAGTAATTTTTTAAACATCCTAATGAAAAAACAATTGTGTAAGAGCAAACTGGAAAAGAGTTGATCAATTTTATCTTCATTTGTAAATTAACAAATACTAAATTTTGGTATGGACATTTTTAATAATGTTGACTTAATAATTTTGACAACTATTTGTCTAATATTAATAATCCATGGACTTATAGTATTTTATGGGAAACTAAAACAAATATAGCACGAATACATATACGCATCTAAGTGAAAAAAAATCGTAATATATTAGTATATAGTATACAAGATATACATATTATTTTTGTCTTTTATTTATTTGTCAACAAGTAATCAAGGTTTCTGCAAGTTCTTTTTTTTTTTTTAGTTATTACTTTTAGGGGATGTGGATGGCTGACGTTTTTGATGCTATGATGTTTGTTTGAATTCAGTAAATAAATATTTTTGGGTTGGAATTTAGTTGATTGTGATTTATGAAATGTACAAAAAGGTGTATATTTGTACCGTACTGGCCATTGGTTCATTGCTTGTATTTTAGTGTTCATAATATATGTATATATATATATAAAAATCACTTTTTATGATTTTTCTAGAGAATTGAGAGAGTTACATATCAAAGAAGAAGTGATAGATGAATCAGTATTTGTCATAGTTACATGTATTACTATAGTTCGTACTCATTTTTCTATTCAATCAAGGACTAGATAATAGAGCTAAAATAATTGAACATTTAGGTCCCTTTCGTTCAATAGTTAGGACATCGTATTTTCTTGTCAAATAGACGAATTTAATTATTGGTACGTAATAAGTATTCATTCCATGATTATATAGCGTTCATTGTCTAGTTCCATCAAAGGAAATGGTTGAACATAATTATATACATTATTTTGAATAAAAGAAAACAAACACTACAAGAAAAGTTTTATTTTATATTTTTTATGTGTTGAAATATTATTTCTTTTGAAAAAAGATATTAACCCAAACACAAATTTGTAAAGAACCAAATACCATCTACCGTGAGAAAATATTTTACTACCAAAAAAAAAATTTTTAGACAAAATGTCATTGAGTCAAAACTCCTTAAATAATTTAATTATTATTTGGGAGATGGTGAGAGTGACATCTATGGTGGATAAGCTGAAAAAAACGAGACAGGATTTGGATATGTGTAGAGGAGGTGTGTCGACATACTAGTGAGGAGGTGTGAGAGGCTGGTGTAGGGAGTACGCAGATGGGTAGGTGGTGAGAGGTGATTAGACTAGAAAATGACACAGTTTCATATTATCGAAAACATGACTTGGTAGAAGGTTAATAAGGATTGAGTACTCTCTTGTCTAGCAAAAGTTTAGTGCCTATCGTAGGATTAATCGCACCTTCTAATTCTCGTTATATATTGTTTATTGTGTTTCAATTATCACACTACTTTGTTATTGCTTTACACTGCTTTTCTTATTAATATATTGTCATGTTTTCTCCATTATTTTCTTCTCCCTTTATTTGGGTCTATGTATATGAGCCAAGGATCTTTCAAAAATATGTATAATTTCTCTATCTCTACGAGATAATAATAAAATTTACGTACACTATATTTTTTTTTCAGATCTTATTTTATTAAACATATTATTACTGTTATTCCTTATTTATTTATTAATATAAAATGGTCGTTCGACCTTTTTTATTTGCTTGGGTCAACATCAATAAAATCCAAAGGGACATACATCAATTTGCGATACAATCCATAACCACTAACAGATACTTATAATTTTCAAAACTCAATTGGATTAATTCTTGAAAGTTAAATTATATTAAATTAATTTAATATATTAAAATAAAGTTTTAGATATTTAAAAATCATAAGAAAAATATTATTGGTTAAAAAAAAAATTTCATACCAAATATGATAACAATTTACATCTTAACATTTTAATCAAACTTTATATAATTTGAATTTAAAAATAAAAATTATGACAATTAAAAATGAACGGAGAAGGAAGTATGTTGCCATGTACTTAATGACAAATGGCTCCACACTTTTATTCCAACTCATCAATGTTCCTTCCTTCTTCTTCCTTAATTCTTCTATGTTCAGCCATTAAAGTTTTTTTAAAAGTTCAATTCTAAAATTTGGCCTGTCGCAAATTTGAATTGTTTCAACTAAATAATATATTAGAAGATTCAAAATGTCGAGAGAAGCTCATATCTAAAATTTGAGATTATTTTGAGGATATTTGAATAAGTCGGGATTGAAAAAATAAAACATATATGAAACTATTATATAAACCACATATATTGATGCATATACATCTCTGATACATACAGTTATACGTCATACATACATAATCATATAATATTTCTGTAATATAGATACATTGCATATACATGTGGCCATTTTATTGACTTTTTTTTTACATCAATAATGGAGCAAGTAAGCAAATGTAAAATTTAAATTTAATTAGTTCGATCTTTATTGTAATATACTGAACATTTGAACTTATTATATTTTTATTATTATAGCTTACAATACTAATTTATGTGAATTTTTAGTGAATTTCGAATACACATTTTATTTATTAATTTTTACATGGATAGTGGGAATGGACATAGAAATTACAAAGTGAATACTCAACGAGGTAAAATTTCAAGTAACCAATCAACTAAGCTATTGAAATGTCTCATTCACAGACACGTGTCTACTGTATGAATGAAGGTAAATAATTTTTTTTTTGTTAGATTTGGAAAAATAAAAATGAAAACGTAAAATTATATCTTTATCAAGCATAAATTTGTAACGGGATATTTTCAAACTTGCTTAGACTTTAAATTTACTTAATTGGCAAATGTGGAAAAGAATGTAACAAAGTTCAACTACTAGTAGAGAAAAACACCCATTTCTTTGGACTCTTTTCACACTATTTCCTATTGACAACTTGGTTAAATTTGAATATTATTTTTGTCCAAAAATGACCACTCATCAATTTGTCCTCCAAGTGCACTAGTTAAATATTTTTTGAAAAATCATTTTCTCAATCTTTTAACTCGATATCAATCTAATTTTATATTGCAAATTCAAAAAGGTCCTTATACTTCTTATATTATAAAAATTTACTTTCACATTTCCTTTGAGGTATATTCGTAGCGAAGTATAGTACTTCCTCCGTCCATCTTTACTTGTTCATTATATTATTTGGGGATGCTCAAAAATACTTGTTCGCTTTATGAAATTAAGAGATAATATCACTTAGTTCCTAACTTACCCCTTATCATTAATTATAGTCATTTCCCTATTATATTTTTCAAGACAATGTATTTATTATATTCAAAGGGTGAATTGGTGAAAGTACCCCTATCATTTACTACGTCTTAATCCCTGTGCCAAGTCAACAGGGACAAGTAAAGATGGACGGAGGGAGTAAAATCGACTTTTTTCTATCCAACAATAGTTATCCACTATTGTGTTGACACAGAGATTAAGGAACAGTGAATGATAAGAATAATTATACTAAATCACCCTTATTAAATATAAGTTATCTAAACACTGAAAAACGAATACTATTTAATAACGAGGTAAAACAGACACAAAATAGTAAATTAGTCAGTGGTTTTATAATTTGAACAGATGATATTGTACATTTCGAATAGTGCACAAGTATATATGGACGGAAAGGATAATTATTTTTATATGATCTCATTTAGAGCTATATGGGTATTTACTATAATTATTACACTACTTTGCTAACTTTGGGTAATGTAAAAATAATGTGTGGAAACAAGACATCGTGGTCGTAACGATGAACATCACATTGTGAGAAAAAACATTTAATTATGAGCTAATCAAATTAAATTTCCAAGAAAACCAACTCATCACTTCATTTCCAAAAATGATCTTTCTTAAAATATTATCGTCACAAAGACCTCATTTTTAATTTTTAAGTTTATGTTCGAAAATCTAAGACACTTATGTCTGAATTTTATCATGATGCTTGAAAATACACTCTTCATCCCAAAATAATACTCTCTTCGTCCTATTTTATGTAACACCATTTGACTTGGTACGGTGTTTAACCAAAAAAAAGACTTTTAAAATTGAAGTCTAAAATCATTCGGTGTGACTGAAAATCATTTCATTAAGGATAAAAAGGAAATTTTAAAAGTAAATTGTTTCCGATTAGAGTAAGGTGATATTCTTTTTGGGATGGACCAAAAATAAAAGGGTGCTACATAAAATATAACAGAGGGGGTGCTCCGTTTAGCTAAAAAAGAATTAATTAAATATTGTCATTTTAAAAATTCAAGATTAAAATTGATAATTATTTTTAATTGTACCATTAGTATTTATTAATGAAAATATATACTCCGTATTTTAAAAAAATTATCTACTTTTCTTTTCAATAAACTATACTTTATATTTTTATAAATATAAAAAAGAGCTAAAACGATAACTAAAATGAACCGGAGGGAGTTTTTAAAAGTGTGTTTTGTTGTAAGTTAGTTCTTTGTAGTATTAGTTAGACAGTCAATTTCTTGTTGATTTTCTTTTTCCAAAGTACTTTGCTTTCTTCCACATTGCCAGTGATTTGGGTCGTATTTTATGTCGTGGTGCTTTTGTATTCAAAAGTCAAATGAGAAACTTTTTTATTTTTATTTTTTTAAGTGTCAAGTTATATGCATTGAAGTTCAATTCATGTATGATTCATTTAGAGAAAATGATTTTTATCGAATATTTTTTCAAACTTATAATTTGAAATCGAGATTTATTATTAAAAAAAAAAATAATATCATCTGTTGTATCACATTCTGTTTTATGATTAACTGAGAACTCCGTATAGTTGACTCAGTAACTGACCCAATATTCTTCATAATAAATATTTGGTTGTAGTCTAAATATTAGATTGCTCTGATAAATTAAAGTGTTCCAAATATATAATGTTCCAAAATTACATAATCATTTATCTTCAAATTCCCTTTAGTGGTCCAAATAGTGATACATTTGAGAGAGAGGAATTGTTATTTAGAAATATAGTCTTATGATTAAGATTAATATATGTACATCTTAAATGGAGAATAAAAATCTTAAATGGCGTCTACTCCTCAGTTCTATTTCATGTGATATTTTTTTATTTTTTAGTTTATTTAAAAATAATATTACTTTATTATATTTAAAAAGAATTTAATTTTAATTTTTTATCTTTAATTAAATAAATTTTACACACACAAATATCTAATAATTATTTTAAATTATAATTTTTTAAAAATTTTTTTTCTTAATCATCATATCAAATCAATGCAATGGAAGAAGTATATGATATGGATGAGAAGTGGTAATAATAATTAGTATTCGTGCTGCCTCATTTTTTGTGATACAATTACTTTTACTTTGAAGAGTCAAAAGGAGTTTTTTCTTTGACTCTATTTTATTTTTCTCTCTTTAAATATTTTAAATTTGTTATAACTTAGCATGTAATATCTTTTTATATAATTTTTTTCGTTTCATGTGACGTTCTTTCTTTTTTGCTCCCGAATTGAAAATAATTTACCTTTAAAAATTTCTTTTTTATTCTTAATGAAATGATTCTCAGTCACATAAATATCTAAGAATGATTTTAGACTACAAATTTTAAAAGTCATTTCTTTTTTCCTTAAACACCGCGATAAATCAACAGTGTCACGTAAAATGAAATATAGAAAGTAATTTTTATCTCAAAAAAATGTAAAGATTTTGTCTAATTCATGCCACAGCTGAAAAGACAGTTTGTTCTGGTACTCTGAATCACACCATGCAAATGAGATAGAAGAGAATAGTATTTCGATCTGCTATTTATTTCCATTCATCTTTTTAAATTAATGTTGCACTTTATAAAAATTAATTGATTAATTTTTAAGTTAAACTAGATTATATTAGTTTGATATTTTTAAAAAAAATTAAATATTCAAAAATTATATAAAATTACTATAAAATGCAATTTGGATATTCAAAACTTGTATAAAAAGTATTGTAACTTGTCATTTTTTTCATATCAATATGATGAAAAAAATACATCTTAAAAATTTAATCAAAGTTCATATCGTATAACACTTAGAAAATAAACGGTGACAACTAAAAAGGAATAAAAAAGAGTATTATTTATTTAATATATTTGTCCAAAGGTAATGGTATTTTATGGGAAATTGAACCAATACACGAACACATATACGAATCTAAATTAAAAAGAATGAAAATGTAGCATACAAGAATACATAATTTACGTATACTTTGTCTTGTAATTACTTATTTGTCAAGTAGTAATCAAGGTTTCTGTAAGTTCTAAACTGAGGTTAAATATCTAATTTTTATATTAATATTTTTTGAGGTTGAAAATTGTGAGGGGATGACGTACATTTTGATGCTTTTATTTTTTCTTGTTTTATTCACCAAATAATAATTATTTTAGGGTTGGAATTTAGTTCTTGGTGAATTTTGAAATGGACAAAGTAGGATTTGTTTTGTACTAGAGTTTGATTTATTGTTTGGAATTTTATGTCTTGTCTGCTTCTTTTAAAAGTCTAATTTTCACTTGAGTTATTTTTGAGACCTGAGAAAATAAATGTCTGAGTTACAACTGATGAAGTAAAGTGATAGATGAATCAGTGTTTGTCATACTTATATAAATATATATACACAGATTTTATTATTATTTCGTAGCGATAAAGAGATTGTTTTCGCAAGACTGTCAACTCAAGTGCATCAAATTCAAGTACAAATTAAAAATAAGAAAATAATTAACTAAAATCAATGTCAATTCTACGAGAAATGATCATCAACAATAAAATAGTGTAATAATCAAAATATAGTAAATAATCGATGACGATGTATACACAGTATAATTTATAGTTCGTACAATTGTTTTACTTTTTTTACAGATATAATGTAGATACAAGTCCAATTTTAATCATGACTATCTAGAAAAAATCTGAACAAGATTCTTATATGTAACAACATTTACTGTGAATGTGTACGTAGGAGATGATAAATTTTTTTGGTGATAAGATGGATTATTCAAATGAAAATTTATTGAATTAGATTTTTTTTTAAATATTATTTCTCAAGTTTATATTGGTGTAGTACTATTGTACGTAGGAAATCCTATATTTTTCACAGATATCTTTTTGGTGAATAAGATTGAATTAATTTATTTCTTTTAAGTATTTATGTTATTTATCAAGTTTATATTGGTGTATGACTATTGTACGTAGGAAACTATATATTTTTTACAGATATCTTTTGGTGAATAAGAGTAGATTGTCACCTGAAAAATGATTGAATTAGTTTTGTTTTTTTTTAAAAAGAAAGGATTTATGAAGTTTATATTGGTGTATGACTGTTGTACGTAGAAATGATATAATTTCTTACAGATATTCTTTTAGTGAATAAGATGGGTTGTCACGTGAAAATATATTAATTGGGTAACAGAAAAAAGAACATTTATGTCATTTCGAGTACAACTTTATAAGTGGGCTCAGCTTGCAGCTTAAATTTTTTTATATTTGAGAACCTTTTATTTATCAACGATTGTGTTTAAAATATATTTTGCGGGTGAGCTTCAAACTAGAGCGGTCAATATAGGTTGATTTTGCATATTTGAGTTGTTTATATAGGTTTTAGAACTTTACAAATCAAGTTGAGAATATTCGTTATTTTGATGGATAAAGAAATAGTCGATGCAAGTTGCAATTATATGGGCTATAACCATGTCAGATCAGTCCACTTGTTTTAAAAGAATATATTTTTTTTATAATTTAAATTCTAATATTAAAATATTAATGTAAACATCGACAAGATGGTATTATATGGTGTTTACTACTTGTTGGCCAAATCTCAAATTCATAAATAAAATAATTTTAATAATACTTATTAAGTTTGACTTCAACTAAAGATTTGATTATATGCTTTCAATCTAGAAACATTGCCATTTTATTTAAATGTTTTGGATATGCCCGGCCCGTACAAAAGTATTTTTTTAATATTTGAATTTTTAAACTTTGTAATAGTTATATGCATGGTGTAGGACTTTAAGTTTGAGCTCCTCTTATTATTTTTATTATTATTTTGTATTTTATTCTATTAGGCTTATGGGCTAGCCCAACCCATATTGCTCAAGCTCTACATGCTAATGGACGTATTCAAATCAGGCTAAAAGTCTTTTTCTAAAGAGCTGTAAAAAATCTTAATCCAACCCTATCAAATCACGAGTCAGGCGGAACTGGCTCAACACGCCTAGTCGTATCATGTAAACACTTCTTTTTGTGTTTTCATCCAAAAGCTACTTGGACTGAAATGACATGAGCCTAAAATGGCTAAAGAGGGGAAATTACCGAATTACATAAACATTCTTGCTATATATTCTAATCCACTCCTTCCAACTATAGCCTATTATCCCACTATTTAATAATTTCGTACCAGATTTATAATTGATGTGTGTGTATGTGTGTGTGAGAGAGAGGAGAGTTAGTGTATAAATACACGTAAATCACGCTTGAAACATGTATTACGCAGAGACACACTAAATTTTTTATATCAAATACACTAATGAATATAGAGAGGCGAGCAAGCGAGTTAATGTATCCCAAATACATGCGAATCATGCTTGAATACAATGTGTGTAGAAAAAATTACACTAATTTGATCCACATGTATCTGATATAAATATATCTGACTTCAAAGTGGTACATAAGGTAATTTTCTAAACTTAAGTGAACACATGTAATTAAGAATTAAGCTAAGGAAATTTGTATTGTTTAGTCCAATTTTTATTGGGCTAATAATAAATTAATAAAGGTAGATCAATAATTAACTCTTATGCGAGTGGATTGAGCGAATGATATTTTCATCAACTAATTTTCCTATCTTTGCTAATAAAGATGGTTGTCATTTTAATATTCACAACAATTAGTCCTAATTAAGTATCGATCTCCTGCGTGAATAGATTGAATTTTATCTTCCACTAAACTTTTGAAGTTAAATTCAGAGTGGATAACATGTCATTATTGAGGTTCCACTAGTATTTGACTCATAGAGCTCTATATATCTAGTATAGTAGATATTTACTAATAGAAAAAATTATGCGGATAAGTAAATATATATTAGTTAATTAAGTAACATAGTTATGTTTGAATTGATTATGGCTTATGACAAACATTTAGCTGTAATTATAGTTCGAGCTTTATATAATTTGCGCGATTTGTACAAATGTTGTGCTCAATTATACAAATGTTGTGCATGAATCAAATCGTAGACTGAAATATACAGATACTATTAACTATATAGTGAATTACACAAACATTATGCAAGATTTTTATAGCAAAATATTCAAACACTATACAAAAATTGTGAATTGTATAGTGAATTATACAAAATGTATACAACGCAAATTATACAAAAGCTGCTATAGCGATGATTATGAAATGTAATTTTTTAAACTATAGCTATAGAGCATAATTACATTTTATATATTTGCCAATCATGAAATCTACTCTTCTTTATATTAGTGAAAACTTGGCTCTATATATATCTAGGATTGTAGATGTTTATTCATATTAAAGTAAAAACATTTGTTGTTCATTTACGTGAACTCACTAGAGGTTAAAACTAAAAGAGGTTTACATAGTCACATACTTCAGTAGAACTTATTAAAGCCCAACGGGTCAATTTGGTTTCGTGGCCCATTACAATTCTTGTAAGTTGTATGTCAATTTTTTAGGAAAAAGTATACAAAATTAATCTAATTTGAAATTATTTACCCTTAATATACTCAATCTAAACTATTTATCTTTAATGGACCCATGTCATAATCATTTATGATACCATGTTGGTATATGTATATCGTATTGGTTATACATACAAGCGGGGTGCTGACGTCAGCACACGAGTTTTAATATTATGGGGGTAAATTTTAATAGTATGGGGGTATAAAATATAAAGGGGTATATGAATGTAAATAGTTTGTTTTAAATGGGCACAAACTTAGTTTTCCCATTTTTTCTTTTTGAGAAGTTTTATTGGGGATAACTACATTTAAATGGCCATTCGGTCATTTCAATCCCTAAAAAATAGTCATTCGATGTATATTCACTGTATATTTCATGTATAGAGTATAGCAAATTATATATTCAGTATATAACTCATGTATAAGCAGTTTATATCATATAATCAGCGTATAGTTTCTATGACTTTTGGTAAACTATTTATGTAGTCACTGTTTATTTTTTATAATTTTTAATTATTTTTTTATATAAATAAAATATGACTATATTTATTGTAGCTAATTAGTTATGGTTTATTTTTGAAACTGTCCCCTTTTACCATTATTTACTATCGAATTGTAAAGAGTCATGTTTTAATTAGTTTATTGTGGTTTAGTCTCTATAAGATAATGTAGAGTAAAACATCTTTTATATACATGAAGCTCGAAGCTTTTGGGCTTTTGATGTGTTACGAGAAAACTAAAAAGTTGGGCTTTCGATTCTTTCAACAAAATTCAAAAAGGCCCAAACGGATACCCAAATCACAGCTGCCGAACAGATTGGGCTGGGCCGTTTTCTAGTTAGACTTCTCTATCAATGAAATGAAAGAATCATCCTTTCTTATTTTTTTGGTTGTCATGTCAAACGATCACACCAATCCAATTTCGATGAAAAAAAAGAATAGCAAATACATTTTTAATGGTCTCTATTCTTGACGTGAACGACCGCTTTCTTGGAAAGCAAAATGGTTAGTGCATATCCAATGTGTCTGATAGCCATTGACTATCCCTTTTGGACTTCTTTCATGATAAATAGGAGCAACTTTCATGAAGCACACTAGTACAATACTAGTGCTAATTTCTCAAAGCATCGATAATTTTAATAATTATATATTTTGTTCAAATTATTTTTAGATACATTGTATCTATCACCAGATATAATGTATTTACCTCTAGATACAATGTGTCTAATGAATCTTTCTCGCTTCTCATCTCGTTCGTTTGCCTCTCTCGTTCTTTGTCCCTCTACTTTTTAATATTTGTGTTTTACAGTTTTATGTACTTAATGTAATTGCGTAAGGTTTGCCTATGGGTTGTTGAGACGAGAGTTCCCAAGAAACCACCTCTTTACTTCTATGAGGTAGTGGTAAGGTCTGCGTACATTCTGTCTTCCCCGGACCCCACTTGTGGGATTCCACTGGGTATGTTGTTGTTGTTGTAATTGCGTAAATTAAACTTTATGCAGTATCAGTTTCACGTATCCAACATAAAAATACATTCATGTATACAATATATTTGTGCATAAATACATATTGGATTTGAGAAGACACTAATATATTTAATGCATTTGTGATGTATCTAGTGTATTTATGCATTAATATATTTATCTGATATCACATTTTCTATGTACACAATGTATCCATTCATATATAAATACTTAGGAAAAAACACGGATGAAAATAATTATTCAGATTTATGTGTGGTTTAATTATGCCTTAACTAATGCCGACAAAATGAAATTATATTTTGGTAACCGTCCAATGGTTCTGTGAGTGATTTTGGGTAAAATATGGGTTTAAATTCATAGTTTACCCATAGAAATATAAGCATTCATCGGTAAACTATAGTTAGCCAAATGTCGATTTTATTCACTAAAAATTTATTATGTTTTTCAAGTTTCTCATATTTGGTTGTCTTAAATATTTTAAAAAATATTTTTTAAATCAACTTATTTTCCATAAATTTAATAAAAATGATTTACCTCTAAAAAGGAAGGAAAATATTTTTCAAAAATTTCCTCCAACATTAAATTATAATTTTTTTTCTTTACCCCAACATGTACACCGACCCCCCTCCACCAACCCCAACCCCACCCTCCAAAAAATTAAATTTTTTTTCCTACCCTTACCATTTGAAATCGGATTTAAAAGTGGATTTTTTAAGCAAATATACAAGTTTGAGGCTTGAAATTACATTTCCGAATTTATTTACTTCAATACCAATTAATTTACATATTTACCAAGTCATATAATTTGACTTTTTCATTAATAAACGATTTTTCCTTTTTTTTTTTTAATTTTGACGTGACTGATATGAGGTAGCATTAAATGCAAGGGCGGCCATTTAAGTTGATCATTTAATGCAACTGGATTTTTTTTAATTTTTTTTAATTAATATTTACAACCGGCATATATTTTATTTAATGAGAAACAAATATTCACTCACACCGCATTTATTACTATACAGTGTAATGAATGCGTGCAATTAATTACACTGACAGACGCGACGTTATGGAATGACGTGCCGGTCTGTCAGCGGCGCGTCTATTCACGAGGTTAAAAGTGCTTTTTGGTCTTCTTCTTGGTAATATTGTTTCTTTTTGACAAAAAATTCATCTTCTTTTTCTTCATTACCATTCAACTCGCCGATTTAATAGGAAACAAATATTGTGGGTTTTGTTCTTCTTCTTGTTAATATTGTTTGTTTTTGAGAAAAATTTCATCTTCTTCTTCTTCATTACCATTCAACTCGCGGATTTCAGGTATGTAATTGTTGCTTTTTTTTTAATTTTCGTTTTGAATCCGGTCATTCAAGTAATGGTTTATTGTGTAAAGTTTATCTCAACATTTTTTATTTGAGTTTTCTTGCCTCCCATGTCGTTTTTCTTCCTCCGAAGTCCCCTTTTTCTGTATTTTCGATTTTATTGAATATATTTTTGTGTTTTTTGTTTTGGGGTTATGTATGTAATGCTTAACTGTTATTTTCCTTCACTGTTAGATGACCTTTATTTTTTTGTTTGCAACTGCTAATTAGGGGGTCTTTGACTTTAGCATGTGTTGTATATCCTCTTGTTTGTATGTAATTTGTTTTTTTGGGGCAGCAAATGTTTGTTTGTATTGCAAATGTTGGTGTATTTTTTTTTGGTATTAGGCATGACTGTGAGTTGGTATTTTTTATGGTGTCCAACTTTGGATGCCGGTTTGGGGATAATGGTATTGCTGATGGTAAGTTTGTAGGCTAATCTGGTAATTGGATGTTTTTTGTTATGTATGCTGTTTTGGTATGCATGATGGTAGTTTGTATGATTTTGTGCATGTTTACTGATTTTTGGTATGAAAGATGTAATTTTTTGGTGTAGTTTATGGTATTATTCATTATTGTCAGAATTGGTATTTTTATATGGTATTGCTGATGGTAAGGTTGTATGGTAATTTGGTAATAGGATGGTTTTTTGTATGTTTGCTATTTTTGGTATGCATGATGGTAGTTTGTATGGTTTCGTTCCTTTTTTGATGATCTGGGTATGAAAGATGTAATTTTTTGGTGCATTTTATGGTATTCTTCATTCTTGTCACACTTGGTATGTTATATGGTATTGCTGATGGTAAGTTTGTATGCTAATCTGGTAATTGGATGTATTTTGTTATGTATGCTGTTTTGGTATGCATGATGGTAGTTTGTATGGTTTTGTTCATGTTTACTGTTTTTTGGGTATGAAAGATGTAATTTTTTGGTGTAGTTTATGATATTATTCATTATTGTCAGAATTGGTATTTTTATATGGTATTGCTCATGGTAAGGTTGTATGCTAATTTGGTAATGTGATGGTTTTTGGTATGTTTGCTATTTTGGTATGCATGATGGTAGTTTGTATGGTTTCGTTCCTGTTTGATGTTCTGGGTATGAAAGATGTAATTTTTTGGTGTATTTTATGGTATTCTTCATTATTGTCACACTTGGTATGTTATATGGTATTGCTGATGGTAAGTTTGTATGGTTTTGGTATGCATGATGGTAGTTTGTATGGTTTTATTCATTTATACTGTTTGTTGGTATGAAAGATTTGCATGATGGTACTTTGTATGGTTTTGTTCATGTTTACTGTTTTTGGTATGAAAGATGTAATTTTTTGGTAATTTTTTCTGGTATGCATTGGTGGCCTCTTGAAAACTTCAAACAGTGTGATTTTGGGTGTTGTATGTTGTATTCTCTTTTGTATTTAATAGTAGTTATATCGGGTTAATGTGCAGCGTTGTAAATTACTATGGAAGTGACACCAACGAGGAAGATCCCTCGTTTTGCTAGCATCACTCATTCGCCATCTAGGCCAAGTTTTGATTTGAATGCTTACACACCCTCACCTCCCAAAAGGGCATCCGGTTCGGCTTCAAAAAAGTCTAAGGAAGAAGACGTAAATGTTTCTTCTAGCAGAAGGCATGATAAAATAAGTTCGGAGAGTAAGGGAAAGGGAAAAATGGCTGAGGTGGATTTGCCCCATGACAGCGACTTTGAGGATGAAATTCCTCTTTCAAAGAGGGCGAAGTTGAATAAAGCACAGAAATTACCCCCTGATGTGAAGTCAAAGGTATGTACTTTGGTATTTTTTTTTATATATACATGTATTAAGATGGATTCCATTTAATATATTTTAAATTGCTTTTTTTTTATATATATAGAAATCTGCAAGGATGAGAATAAACCATTACTTGAATGAAATCCGGTCATCCATCGCATGTTATGAATGAGATAGTACTGCCCCCAGCACAAAAAGGAGACCGGGGCGGCCATCAAGCAAAGACAGGAAGAAGGGATTCTCCAGAAGGAAGACAAAGAGGAGTAAAGGTAACAGCAGTATAAGTGGGCTGGAAGGTCGCGAAAAGAAGCATTGCAACACCAACAAATAGAAATTTTTGTAGGGCTACAAGGATATTGCGCATTAAGCCCTTTTTTTTTGCTGGACTTATAGAAAGGTGTTTTTTTGATTTAGTATTATCTAGCAGTGGTTTGGTGTTTTGTTTGGTATGTATTATGAAGATTTTGGGTGGAGCAGTAAGGTTGATAATATGATTGAACATTCAGCCATAATGTATTTTGCAATAACAGTTGTTTGGTTTATTTTCTGGTATAAGGTAAGGGGTCCGGTGGCAGTTGACATATACAACGAAAAATGGCAAAATAAGGAAAATGACAATTTATTAGTATTAAGTTAATTCAGAAACACAGTTTGATACAATCCTTTGCAAGTATTAATAATATAACAATGATAAATACTTTCCATTAGTGAAGAGACCAATTCCAGTTGTTTGGTGTTGTTTGTGGTATACAACATGGGTTCCATATTGGTTTTGTGAAGGATTTGTAAAAATTGGTAAGGAGGTTAATTATTCATCCCATTTGACATATACGTGTGGGGTAATTATGCATAGTGCCTGCATAAACGTCACGAAATATCACAACCATTTTTTTTTTTGTGGGGAGTCAAGATACTAATAGTATTTCTTTGGTATACTTGTGATATTTCGAATGGTTTTCATTTTGGTGTAATGGGGATGTTGTGAAATAAATTTAAAATAAAAAACATGTCAGTACGCATTGCTTTAACCTGGGACATTGAAACATGCAAATTTACACCAAATAACAATTGAAAAAAAAAAACAACTAGAACGAAAAAATGGAAATTTAATATTAAAAATCAATCCACTGGGAAAAAAAAATATACAGCATTGTTCACATAGATTACTTTGTCGTGGGAATACCAGATGTCATACCAATGAGCCTACCACGAATGAAACAGTGTTTTAAAAAAAAGAAAAATGTTGGTAAGCATTTTTTTTTATTCTGAATTCTGAAAAACCACATAATATACCATATATTCTTCCAACGAAAAATACCCATATTCGTCCACACTTTTCATGTTCAGTGAGAATACATAATTTTATACCAAAAATTCCATCAGGCAACAACACTTTTAAGCTCCAAGATTTCAACTTTTAGTTTTTCACCAACATATGAACGTGAGTGACCAACGATATATATAATATATACATAACAATATACCTGTTATATTCCATCTTCCATCATATTTCAACAAAATAGATACCACTTTTTCACTATCCATGTCCCTTGTTCAAAGAAAATTCTTACTTTTTGAAGACTTTTTTGTCCAAAATATAATTCTTTGGTCAAACACTTATTAAATACACCAAAAATATTCCCTCCAATTTCTCTTTTGTTAATTTTTGAGCATGGGGAAAATGAAAGACACATGGGCGACTGACATCTTGATGTGGCATCCCTTTTAGGGGCGGGTAGGCTCTAACACTAGGCTGACCAAATCACATCCAATCAATTAATTGGATGTGATATGTCCTCTTCAATTCCTATTTTATTATTTATTAAAAAAACAAAATTTATACATTACTTTTTTTTTAGTATAGAACAAGCCAAATTTATATGAACATGTTAATAAATAATTAATTCCACGAATTTGGTTACGATTACCATTTTATAATCTTAAGAAAAAAAAAATTCGAATGTTCAACAAAAATTTCGCATTGTTTATCATTTATACGTAAGATTAATTTTTTCTCTATAGTACAATCATTTTGCATACCATTTTTTAAAGGTTTTTTTCAAGAAATTTACTACTTTTACGATTTACATTACGTTTTCAAATTAACATTTATTTTCTCAAACTTTGAAGAACATACTTTTAAATATCAACAAATTATTTCTCCTTTACAACACCTATCACATCATAATTTAATCAACTTTATTATAAAAATTTATACTCTCTCTTTTACTTTGTAATAAAAGTTGGTACCCTTTTGGTAATTTCAATCATTTTGGTAGGGGCTAGTAATTTCCTATCCAAATAATGGTATTTATGAAATCTTCCCTTTAAAAGTCGGGTCTTGAATCCCGATTTGAAAGATGGGTCCTAGATCTCAGTTTGAAAGTTGGGTCCTGGATCAAGTTTAGCATATAATCTTGATTCAGAAATTAGATCCCGTATCGGGTATTGACTTAATTTTATGATACAATAAGATTCAATAAAATACTTTCTATATTTTTCATCCAAGAAAGACAAAAATATCTTTTTCCATATTAAATTTTAAAGTAGAGTATTATTACTCATGAAAATACGAGTAACTATGAGTAAATTAATATTTTACCCAACTCATTTTTGTATTTTTATTTCTATTTCTATTTTTGTTTCTTCTTTTGTTCCATTTTCTTCCCTTTGCCATATCTAGTTTATTCTGCTTATGAGTTGTTGAGTCGAGGATTCCCAGAAAACAAGCTCTCTACTTCTATATAAATACGAGGTAGTGATAAGGTCTGCGTACATTCTACCCTCCTCGAACCCCATTTATGAAATTTAACTGAGTATGGTTGTTATTGTTCTTTGGGCTCATTAGAAATCACAATTTGTTCTTATGGAAAATTCTGAGTTAATTGTTGAAAATTTGAATTTTATTTTGTAAAATGCCGGAGGTGTACTATCACTAGCCCCATAGCAACAAAGTGAGAGGCTTAAATTTTTTTAGGACAATATTAAATTTGAACATTAACAACAATAATAATATAATCACTGAAATTTCATAAGTTAAATTTAAAGAGGATAAAATGTACAGACGTTATCATTATCTCATAAAAATAAAGAAACTGTTTCCTCAATATCAATCAAAATGCAAATTTCAACAAAAATACTTTTACCGACCACAATAAAATGGATGTGACAATAAACAAATATTTAATTAAGGCATGGAAAGACATGTTCTTATTTAATAACATAAACTAACCAACCATACACAAGTGAAACAACATTTATACTATATGGTTCAGAAGTGATCTGTACATTATATTCTTAAATTTTACTCATTGATACATTTATTACCTGCAAACATAAAGAAGTTCTTGTAAGAGAGAAGTTAAATGTAAAGGGAATTTCTCATTATGAATTACCTAAAATCATAAATTTTACTAAGGGTGTGTTTGGCAGGGGAAAAATGTTTTTTTTTTTTATGAAAAATGTTATCCATGAAAATAAGTAAGTCTTTTTTTACTTGTGTTCTAGTGTTTTGTAAATAAACAAAAATATATTATCAGAAGAGTATTTATATATAATCTTACAAAATACAATAAGGGTGAGATGAGGTGGAGGGTGGAGGTTGACATTAGTGGCAGATCCGAGGATTTTATTGAGAGGTGTCAAAATATAAAAAAAATACGTATATAAAAAGTTAAAACAAACAACAACATATCCAGTGAAATTTCACAAGTCGAGTCTGGGGAAGGTAAGATGTACGCAGACCTTACCACTACCACACAGATAGAGAGGCTGTTTCCTGGAAACCCTCGCCACAAAAACCCGTATATAAAAAATTTTAAAAAAAACAACAAATAACATTTATATATAAAATAAAAATTATAACCTTGGTAAATAATGTGAAATGACGCCCCTCAACGTATGGTGGCTCTACCATTGGGTGGAACGATCAAGGAGCGGGGCTTGGGGTGGAAAGGACCAATGAGATAATAAATTTAAAATATCATTTATGAAATTTATTTTTCCTGCTTTCATTAGAGAAGTCATTTTTTTCATTTTAATTTTTTTTTTAAAAAAATATTTTAATCAATTATATATAAAAATTTGAATAAATATTTTTATTTATTCCAAACACACCCTAAATTGCATTTGATGCCTCCTCAATAAGTTCTATTTATTTTATATGTTATGATAGAGCAATTTTTTTCATATTAGTATGATGGAATACTATACACCTAAAGTGATGGATTTCAAAATTTAAATATTTTGAATTTTGAAAAGTGAAACATGAGAAAAATATTTTAAAACGGATGGAGTATTGGAGATGATGGCTATAGCAGGATTGAAGAGTAATAATGTCATAAAATATGGCTTAACTCATAAAAAGACATCTAAACTTGTTCTCATTTTTCGCTTAGACACTTAAATTAAGAAAAGATCCTAATACACTTTTATCCTACTTGACACTCTCCACAATTCTTTTTCATGTTAATTTTGTTGTCTCTTTATGAGTTAAGCCTAAAAATATTAAGACAATTTTATTAAAAAAAAATGATGGTTCAACTAAATTACATTCCTTGTGGGTTATGGCACGTGGGCTTTAAAATGGTGGGTCATTTAGGGTGTGTTTGATTTGGAGGGAAATATTTTTAAAAAAATATTTTTAAAATTTTTCATTTTGATTGATTAAATATTTTAAAAAATATTTTTCAAATAAATTAATTTTTTTGAAAACGTTTTTTTTCCTTAACCCCACTCTTACCATCGCCCCTCCCCCTTCCCAAAAAAAAGATTAATTTTTATTTTTTATTCCATTTCTACGTGGACCTACCTAACTCACCCATAAAAAATTAATTTATTTTTTGAAAATTATTTTAATTTTTTTTAATCCTCCCTTGCCCCTCCCCAGCCACCACCCCTTATCAAAAACAAAAAATTTAAAATATTATTTTTAAAAATTTTATTTTTTACGCCATTCCTACCCAGGACACCCCACAAGCCCCCCCCCCCCCCCCCCCAAAAAAAAAAAAATTATAAAATATTTTTAAAAAAAATCAAATTATTTGAAATAGGTCGAGAATTAGGTGAGGTTAAATTTCGGTTCGGAAGTCAAGATTGAGGATAAATTTGAAAGTCGAGTCTTGGATTAGAAGTAGAGTTGGATCTCATATTAGGTGTCGGAGTGGGGTTTCGAATCGATTATTGGGATTGGATACATGGTCTATGTCGTTGGTTCCAGTCTGATTATATTAATGGATATGTATCGTAGGACAAATATGCATCATGATTATTTGACATTGCATTATATCTTCAACACTTTAATTTATATGCCCCATTTCATTTCAATCATTGTATTTATATGGATACTTGTTGTATGAAGTGTGATTTGTTGACTAATTATATATTTGTAACTGTTGGGAATAACGCATTGATGTGGATATGTATAGGGGATTTTTCATGAATATACATTTAAAAATTATTTTTTTAATTATCCTACCAAGCCAAAAAATTACAACTAGAATACCAATTTTTATTACAAAAGTAGGAGAGAGGATGTTTGTGGTATAATTAATATAGTATTTGATGTGATGTAATGTCTTGGGATTTGGAAAAAAGTAGTGAATGGGAAAATTTTTTAGTGTTTGATGTGATATATTAGTATTGGGAAATGGAAAAAAAAATAAAGATGATATTATAAACATTGTGTATTAGTTTCAAAGCTGCGTGGAAACCATACAGAAACCATACATGAAACCATTAACCCCTGCTGACCTTCAACCAAATCTGCACAACCCCCAAAAACCAAAAAAAAATTAATTAATATATATATATTCATGGTTTCCTCCTTCCAAAAAAAAGTCTAGCCCGATGAAAAACCATGCAGAAAACCATTAAAACTGTTGACCTTCAAGTAAGTATGCACCAAAAATATATATGCATAAAATGATGCAAGTACCCTACATGGAAAACCATGCAAAACCATGAAAAACCATAAAAAAAATTTTATGTTTTTTTTTATTAATTAAAAAAACAAAATGTTTATGGTTCTATGTTGATATTACAGTTATTAACCATAAAAAGAACCATAGAGAACACCCGAAAAATTGTGGACCTTAATACCAAATATGCACACAATAATTATATATATATATATATATATATATATATATATATGAAATTATGCTATTAAATAAGGTAATACAAAGTCCATATGTTCAAATATATTTGTGTTGACCTCAAAAATATAAAAATCAATTTATGTGATGTGACTTGGATGATTTGAAAAGGGTACTTTTACTATAATTTTTTTGGGGTGGTGTACTTTGTACACTTGTGGGAAAATAGGCATGATGGTAAGTTTGTCATATTTTATTGGGAGTTTGTATGTAATAAGATTTCACGGTCGAAAACCCCATCAAAACCACCATACATGAGTGGGTCCCTGGGCGCCGTAGCCACAGATACATGTAAAAAGGGAAATTAAGAATGTTTAATATTGTTAAAAAAATATTATCTGTTGTGTACATTTTTAAATAAATAAAAAACTCTTGGCATAGAAATGGAGAACATTTAATGTGACGTGATAGGAATACTTTTGGTAGGACCTAGTGTTTCCTAGGTTATGATATTATAAACACTGTGTAGTAATTTCAAAGCTGCCTGAAACCATACAGAATACCATACAGAAACCATAAACCCCTATTGACCTTCAACCAAATCTGCACAACCCCCAAAACCCCAAAAAAAAAAAATATATATATATATATATGCATAAAATGATGAAAGTACCCTACATGAAAAACCATGCAAAAACCATGGAAAACCATGCAAAGGCATGAAAAACGGGGGAGAAAATTATTTTACCGGTTTACTTATATATATATAATTCTGTGCACATTTGGTATTAAGGTCCACAGTTTTTACGGCGTTCTTTATGGTTATTCACACAGCTCAGCGGTTATTACACTGTGGCTAAAAAAAACACGAAGGCGTTTAAAAAAATATTTTAAAATTTTTTCATATGTTATAGATTATTCGTGAAGGATTAAAGTGTGTAAAATAATTTAGTGAGCAGAAAAAAAATTTAAAAATAATTCGAGGGAAATCTATATAATATAAACAAGAAGATCCAAAAAAAGATAATGAGAAATAATAGTGTTTGGTATTGTATAAAAAATATTTTAATTTGTGTCTATTTTTTAAAGTAGTGCATTTAATGTGATTTGATGAGAAACTCTTTTCAACAACCTAGATATCCTAGGTTATTATTAAGTTGGTGTATTTCATTGACATATGAAAAGTGTCATAATAGTGATATTGTACTAGTTGGAGGGAAATTATTTGAGTGTTATAATAGTGTTGTTTGATTTCAATGGTGTGTATGTGTATCTTGTTTTTTTAAAAATTCATGGTATACCATGTTGATACTTTGGTTTCTGGTATTTTTAAGTGGTTAACTCGCCCAGTTGTTTGGTGTCTTGTTTGGTGTTTAATCTGGTTGTGTTCATGGTTTATTGATGTTTATGTAACTTTCCTAAAAGGTAAGGGAATTTCGAAAAACAAAAAACACGTCAGGTGGTTTGTGTAAAACTAGTTTCAAAATGGTATAACAACCTTGTGGTGTATATGTTATTTGTTTTTTGGTAAAATTCTTGGGATAACATGTTACTTGTTTAAATTTGGGTATGTGATTTGGTTCTGTAAATACAGGTATGAAATGTTTTATGCAAAATTCATGGTATACCATGCCGGTACTTTGGTTTCTGGTATTTTTAAGTGGTTAACTCGGCCAGTTGTTTGGTTTCTGTTTTGGTGTTTCATTTGGTTTTATTCATGGTTTATTGATGTTTATGTAACTTCTTAAAAAAGTTGAATTTCTGGTATGTAGTTAAAATTCATGGTCTTACTTGAATTTACATATATTTTAAAAAGGGGAAAGGGAATTTGGAACCGAACATTTTATGGAATGTAGTTACAATTATGAATTTAACAAATCTTGCTTGTTGGCACATAATAATAATTCAACGTAATCCATGAGTTGATTAAAGGTTAATTAGGGGTGTTACCAAAATGACGCCAGAATAAATGGGCATGAAAAAAAAAATTAATCACGTGATAACAATTACCGCAAGGGAATAAAAAATTAACAAAAAACATCTGAAACAAAAATTACACCACAAAAGGACACACTGATGTACAAAATTTTTTTGTCCAACTTTATATTAAAACTATGACTTCCTCCTAGGAACATACTTAGACACCGAGACCATTTTGCTTTCACCTACGTGCACAGCTTGCCTCGTTGGACCACCAAACCTGCTGACGATCCCTTTTCAGATTTGAAAGCCTTGGGCTTTTCCTCGTGGGTGTAACGTCCATGATTTAATGCTATACACTACAATTCTTTGAAAAAATAAAACCAAAATGAATATAAAATAGGGCTAAAAAAAAAGGGGACCATCTACCATGGGTATCAACAAGATACAAACATTGGAATAACATTCCTTTCGGTATATGTAATGGTAAAATTTCAGTAATTACGAGCAAAAAATTGCAAAATAACCATTTCAAACATTCGCGCAGGGGTAGAGATTCACACATTGGCACACCCCCAAAAGAAAAGTAAAAATAGACCCAAACAAAAAAAGGGCATATGGCCTACCAATAATTATGAAATTCCCCAATTTAAAACAAGAAACATTCAAAATCACAAAAAAAAGGGGGACCTACCCCATTTCAAACCCAAAAAACATCAACATTATAGAAACCCAACAAAACACAGTTGATAATCCACTTGGCAATATGCATATCATATAACCATTATAAAGCATAAAAGATTAGAAAAAACCAAATTTCAGTTATATCCGAGACAAAAATGCCAAAAAAAAAGCATTTCAAAATGTTGGCACAAGGATAGACATTCACACATTGGCACCCCCAAAACCCTAAAAACAACATCAAAATTTAAAAAAAAAACATACGGCCTACCAATAAAGTATAAGATTTCACCATTTCAAACAATAAACATTAAAATCACAAAAGAAAATGTGACCTAGCCATTTCGCATCCCAACCCGCACACCAACATACAACCCAAAAAAACAAGGTTGATAATCCACTTAACAAATATGCATATCATGTAACCATTACAAAGCATAAAGATTAGAAAAAAACAACAAAAATAGAAGAACATACCTATAGATCGCAGGAGAAGAAATGGAAGCCAAAACACCAACTAAAATGAAAATGATATGAAATGGTGTATGGAAGGGTATATATGAAGGCATGGGGGGACGCGCCGGGTGATTTAACCGGCGCGTCAGTCGAGGCTGACACACGTCCAGTCACATTAAATTATGCCTCTTCAAATATTTTAAAAAAAAATTATATATATATATATATATTGTATTTGATCGGACAACAATTAAATACCACGTCGGACACCATTAAATGCACCATGGCGCTGAGGTCACGTCAGCAATTAATGCTGACGGCGCACCTGCACTCATTTAAAAAAAAAGAATAAAAGGGCATGTATATTATGGTAACTTCGGTGCTATTGTTGTAAATAAATGGAAGTGTGTAAATTTGGTACAAATGATGTATATTTTTGTAATAAATCCTATGTTGTATATTATGTATGCTGGCTTTCCTGATTGCAGGTTGTAATTGTGGAGGTTCGGTTGGTAAGGAAGAAGTATTTGTGTTCTTTATTCTCTATCTGTGTTTAGATCTTCTTGTTGGGTGCCATGTAGGTTGGTGCTCACCTTTGCTTCTACACTTCTGTGTAAGTTGTGAGCCCGATTCTGGTTGACACTTTTTTTTCATTTTCTGACCGAGTTTGAGATAGTGGGAGAGGTAGCAGTTTGTTCATTTCAATAGACTCTTCAGACTTCTACTTATTTATTGATTTTGTTCTACTCGAGAATCAAAAGACATTGAGAATTGTATAAAAAAAGTTCTAATTCAACTATAGGAGAGGCTCATACATGTAACATCAGTCTTGGGGTTGTTTTTCAGACCATGGATTCCATCCTTATTGTCATAATCAAGAGACACTCGATGAGAAATTAATTTTCTCCATCGCGAATCAATGAGAAATTTATGTTACAAAATATGATTTTTTTCGTTCATTAAGAAAACATACAACGAGAAACTAATTTTCACTATAATGCTAAAAAACTTTCTAATTATTTTATGTGAAAAAAAATTACTATTTTCTTATTAATTCAATCAAAATATCTATGAAAATAAACTACGAAGGAGTTTTTAATAGTGTATTGCCGTTATAAAGATTTGTTCTTTACATGACAAGTCACTGATGAGTAGTGGAGGAAAAAAGAACACAATGATAGAAATACAGAAATTATATTCTCTGATGCAAAGGCAAAAGTGTTTATAAAGGTGATTGCTTTAAATGCAAAACAGCTTTGATTTTGAACTTTTTCTGTTGGCAAGTAGCATAAACATAAAATTAAATTAAATTAAATTAAAATATAAATATAAAAAGAAAATGGATAATGATGAGACTTTGAGAGTTGTAATAATAATCCAAGGAAAATTCCATTCTTCTTGGCATGTTTTGTCTCATACCATACAACTTTTGACCTTTGGGTAGAAAAAAAGAAATTTTGGTTGAATTTCTCATGTTATTGCTAATTTTGTTTGGTTTCGAGAGCTTTCCTCTTCTTGTAGATCGAGCTTTCCTCTTTTTGTAGATTGAGCCTCCATTTTAATAGCTTTTTTCTAATCTCTTATGCGTCTTTTCAATTTGTGCTTGTTTGCAACAAATTTTAAAATGGCGTATTTCTCGAATGGAGGATGATACCCTTTATATAGACATGAATTAGGGTTTAGGGTAGGGTAGCCTCCTAGAAACCTGACTAAAATAGGACTAATTTTTTTAGAGTCCTACAAAACTTCAATGTCTACAGTGCTCTATAATGAGAAATTATAGTAGTCATCATCACTTAAATTTAATTAAAGATGAATAATTCTTGAATTAATAAAACTTCTAAAAAAATTATAATGGAGACAAAATGTTGTCTTTGAACATTTTTTTTTAATTCTCGTCAAAATATTTCACATGTCCAAAAGAAAAAAAGAATAAATTATTTTTTATTTGATATTCCTTTTATCTCAAGTTATGAGTCATACTTTAATTCTTTTTAATTCGTCTAACAAAAATATTATAAATTTATAATTAAAAATAATTTGACTCTTTTTTTTCTCCAGGTGAAATGATTTATAACTATAGAAATTTCTATAATTTATTTTAGATTATAAATTTTATTGTTTTATAGAAGGAGATTTTTTAAAATTGTGTCACATGTATGGAATAATATATTTGACTTACTGCCACAAGGACATTTTTTCAGAATATGCAGAAATGGACACTTCTTTTTTTTTTTTAATAGAAAAAAATAATAATTTAAGATTTTATTTTCTCATAACATTTAATTTTTCAGTCCTGCTCATGCGTAAGTGCTAAAGATTTCCATATGGTCAATTTTTCATTATGAATAATGCCACAAAGTGATTCATGTCCACTGAATATAAGGGTCATTTTCCCTTTTATTTTTTTCTTTTTTCTCCATAAAATACTTTTTTTTTATTTTTTCATCTCCGATGTTTGGTATCCATATTGAAGCCCGGCTAAATTTAGATTCACGCCGAGAAGTTCAACTCGAACCCAAAATCTCCGGTTAAAGAAAAAGGAGTACTTACCGCTACACCATACTTGATAAAATAATGTGATTGATAATACTTGTGTTTCTTCATTTTTCCCTTTTTCTTTCTTTCTTTTTATGTTTAATTCTTGATTTCTGACTCGTAAATAAAGATAAAATATGTTTAAAAAATAATTGTTTCATCTAAAAATTTTAAGTGACTAGAGAAAATAGATTTTTATTTAATTATTATTTTTAATCAAAATCCATTTTCAATATTCCTATTATAATTATTTTTTTTTCAATGGATTTAATTGATGCAGCAAAAGAAGGTTGTGCTTTTCTTTATTTTGTGTATGAAAAAGCAAAACAAACTTCTTTTTCAATCTTTTATGAGCTATTGAAACCTTCTTGAATAATGTTGGACAACTAATTATGGGCTTTACTTGAAATATAAGCTACTTCAAAAGATAGATTATATAATTAAGCTGTCTCCAATGATTAAAAACTCTTATCTTTCTATAGGTCACTTATATATATAATTATTCAGTTAACTGAAGTGCAGACATAATTTTTTGAAGCAATTTATAAAGGCCAGCAATATATAGGGTCACATTAAAAACCTACTAGATACTTCATTATTCTCTCAAATATTATTTGGTCTTATATACAATAAATGTGTAATATTTTAATATATATGCATGTTGAGGTGTACGTGATATATCATGTCATCTAATTTAAATTTCTTATTATCAGTGAGAAACATCGTACAAATAATTGATTAATATGAATTTTCATCGAAGAGGTTTAGTAATGTAAAGATTTTTTTGGCGACATTGTACAAGAATCGATTTATATGAATTCACATAGAATAGGCTTAGTAAGGTAAAGATTTTCTTGTCGGAGGCGAATTTGAGTTACTAGAATATGCGTGCATTATTTAAAAAAAGAAAAGAAAAGAAAAAATATATATTAAGTGGAAATTGATTCCTAGTCCTCTAAGTAAATAACTCAACATTCAATAAAGTGCATTATTTAACCTTCTTATAACTTGGCAGGTAATTAATATATATATATATATATATATATATATATTAAATTTATGGAGAGACCATGGGTTCATATGCACTATGCTTCTTGCCGAGAAACTTTTTATTCCATGATTGAATTCAAATTTCTGATTAAAGGTGAAAGGCTGAATTCCACCTATTATTAATAAGGATATATTATATGATAATTTTATTTATATTTATTATCTAATTTCCCTCTGTATTTATGTGATATTATTTGACTCGATACAAAATCTAAAAAGAGAAAAACTTTTAAAATTTATAATTAAAAAAAATAAATTTTGAACATTTATATAATTATAAATCATTTAATTAGAAAATTAAAAGAATTAAAACTAAATTATTATTTCAACTATAAAAAACTAAAATTTTTTAAAATGAATCGCAAATAAAAAAGTACCACATAAATTGAGCGGGAGGACGTAATTTTTCATAAGGAAAGAAAACAAGAATGTAAAGGGTGGCATGCACAGTTTGTCCATATTTATCTAATCTATGGTATGTGTAGCTGTTACGTAGGGCTACACCAATTTGATTGCATTTTTTAGGGTAATGAATTAATAAAACAGAAAACAAGAAAAAGTGGGTTTGACATCATTTGAGTACAATTATAAAAAAGAGGACTTCATGATGCACTACACTTTTAGTAAAAATCAATCTTCTTTGATTCAACAATAAACGGATTAAAACCATTTTTATTCTATTCAATTCAATCTTTTAGTTAATGAGACATGTAATTAAATTTATATTCAGTCAAATAAAGTATAATTTTAATATCAAATTCAATATCTCACGTTCTCTCATCAAACTTGACGTTACATATTTTATCTCACGTCTCAAACATAATAAATAAATCTTAAAATTATAATTTCGAAATAACTCGAATGACACTTTAAGTTTAATGGAATGGGCACATAATTTTGTTGTCTGCACGCATTGCCTTGCATGCTTGTGTCATCCCTACGCTTCTCTAGTTATCAATATCTCTCTTTATTTAATTTATATTTTCTCACTATTTTATCTCATTTGCTTTTTGGTTATTTGTTCACAAGTTTAAGTGTTATATATTGAAAATCTTAAGAAGGAAAAAAAAAGAGTCTAAATTTATGTAGAGATATATGAAATTGCTCAATTTTCAGGACTTTATTAAAATTTTAGTTCAATATTCATATCTTTATTGTTCGCAAATCATCTCATATTTATCTTAACGCAATTCTAGTAGGTAATGTACACTAGAATCCAAATTCTTCGAGAAAAAAGGTCCATATTTAAGACTTATGAGTTAAAACTTTCTCAAGTTGAAATTTTGAATCAAGGGGAAAATGATTTTATTTTTTTAAAAAAGTGTTAGGATCAAATGATTACCATTATGTCAAAAGCTATAGCTGATAGCAAAGGCGCAACTTTATTTCTTAACCAAGTCCACCAAGCAAGCGCCATGTTCGATCATGACTCCGACCCGGGCTATCTCAGCCCCTCATGGGCCTTGTCATAAATATGTTGTTGGCATTACCCAACAAAAAGAATTTACTCTATCAAGTTACATAAAATCAACTATATGTAAATTTAAGTGGCAAATGAATTTATAGTCTCTTTATAAAACTAGATATTTTATGTATATATTTTTTTGGAATCGATATACAATATTATTTGTTGATGTTCATGATATAAAAAATATTAAATGATGCACTTAATTGAAAAGATTAAAGATCAACTTCTACTAAATATTTTTTTTCTCTATTTTCTTTTGACAATGCATCCATACTCTAAAAATACTAAATTCACCTTTTGGATTCCTTTTATTTTACAGAGAGGCTTAAGAGAACATATATATTATTTTATTATAATATTTATAAAGTAAGTATGAATCAGTAACTTGGATAATAATGTCATTATTCAATTAAAACCACAAAAAGTGCACTAAACAAAGTCCTTAATGTTGAATTATCTTATCATTGTCACTGTCAATATAATTAAAGGTAAATTAAATTCTTTATTTATTTATGGATCTATTTATCTTTATCTATATTTTAAAATTATAGTTTATTTGTTGGGGTCCTTTGCTTACCCATGATTTCATGTGAATGAATAGCAAAGGCTTTTAACTTATCAACCAAATGTTCTCTTTTCATTTTCAAGCAAAATATCATAGTCTAAAGATTTTTTGTTTCTTTCTTACGTTAGTTTGTGTCCTGTCTAGCACAGGAACTAGAAAAAAAGCAAAACAGACTAAAACTAAAATAATACTAATAATTTTTTAGTGGGATTAAAAAGCGAGATTGAGATAATTTGGATATGTAATTAAAAAAAAAAATGCATAAATATTTCAGTTAATTAGAAGGTGTGAGAGGTTGACTATAATGGATATCAAAAGAGATAGATGCATGTATGCCGAAATAGTTTTGACAAGAGGTAATTAGATAAAATATGACTAAATTTCAACTTATTGAGGACATGCATGAAATATGACCTTAGATAAAAAAAAAATGTGAAGGTCGAGGAATAAGATGGAAGGTTAATTAAATAGGTCGATCTTCATCTAGTTATTCTACTATGTGTATCTTATTCTGTGATTTTAGTATTACATGTTGTTTCTTGTGTTTCAATTATATAACATATATTATTTTGTAATTGGTACCATTCTCTTCTTCATTGTATTCATGACTTTTTCGTTACGTTATTTGCTTTACATATTTTTTTATATGTTTTACTTGAGCCGAAGATCTATTGAAGGCAGGAATAAGACTGCATACACATCACCCTCGCACCAAGTATATTATTGTTGCATTTTGCTTCTGATGTATTTTGATACTTCAAATCATTTCTTAAAAAATTAGCCAAATATTAATTACTTTTGTATTACTGATCAAAAAATTATTTTATTAAAAGGGAAGCTAGATATAAACAGCTAATTTAAAATACTCTTTCTGAAACCACTAAATAAATTTAAACCTGGCCAAATAAAGATTCATAGTATATAAATACAGGTTATTGAATTCATAGAAACAAGAGGGGTCACATATTTTATGTTTTGCTGGCAAAATCAACTTTTACTCAACTAGTTATCAAACTCTCATTATATTTATGTCTTTAATTATTATTATTATTATTTTTTTGGGGGGGGGGGGGGTTGGGGGGTTATACAAATCAATTCCCAATAAAGTTTTCCAACCCTGTACTCAAGTGTGAAGAACAATTCACTATGGGGTAGAAAATAAAATACGTACATAATTATTTTGTGTTCGATTGGTATATTGGTTAGTTTGTATTGTTTATTTCATCATTTATATGTTTTAATAATGCGATAATGTATTCTATATATGGCCAGATAATTAAGTTCATAAAATATTTCAATCGATGAAATAACTTAGTAAAGAATAATGAAAAAAGTAACACATTGATGATTAGCGATTTTCTTATATAAGATCTGAACAATCTTTTTTTTTTTTAAACTAACTTTTGAGTATGAGTTAGGCCCAAGACCTTATTTTATATGACATCAGATAAAGATCAACTCACTCGATTTTGGACTCCTAATTAAATTTGTTTATTTACTAGATGTTCAGCCTTGAACGTGAAGTATTAAAGAATAAAAAAGTTTCTGTTGGTGTTTAAGTAGATAAGCGATATCCTTGTAAGTCTTGCTGAGTCAATCTCTTTTTGAGCTAAGCTTTCGTGGTATGGATTAGATCTAAGACCTAATTTTACATAATTTTGTCTATCTTATTCCTCTTACCAAACAATCCCTCGGTCATTCTGTTGATGAATAAAGATATGATTCTGATGTAGAATTATTTCATTTCATATTTGATTGGATTTTTAATTATTTAGCAAATTTGAATTAATTTATAACATAATTATGATATTATTTGATTTCATATAGTAAGAACGAGACAGTAATTTTGGAATAAAAACACTATCTATTTGTATGTATTTAGATTAAAATTAGAAATTAATATGTATTTGAACTTATTTAGTATACATCGAACACATTTAATATTACATCCTTTTATCTTACTTTTAATCCAATAAATCGATTTTTTCCCTATAAAAGATATATCAACTAAATAATTCCATTAGTAATTATTCCCTATATTATAATTTTATCATTTATAATCGTAAAATAACTTATTTCTCAACTACACGATCCTTCGTAATATAATTAATTAATTAAATATTTTATCCACAACAAAAATATGCACCATTAAGTACCAAGACCCCTCTTGTCTGTTCCATTTTTTTTAAAAAAAAATTCTTTTTTCTTGTTTTGGTTGTGCACATGGACTTCACTTTCATATTCCAAATTTATAGCTGGACTCATTTAATTTCCCTGCTATTCCAATAAAACTTCCATTCCATTTTTAGCTTCTTAAAGATTTTGATGGACCATTATTTTCCATCCATATTTAATTTTTCCCTTGATATGATTTCTTTCTGGTAAAAACAATTTATTAAAAAAAAACATGATATACATCGATCTTTATAAGATAGAGAAGTTGTTTTCGATAATTTATCTCAATTAAAATTATTTGTAAAAATTGAGAACTTTCAAATTATGCGAAATTGGGTAAACACTTGA
This sequence comes from Solanum rostratum, assembly GCA_029948455.1. Classification (NCBI taxonomy): domain Eukaryota; kingdom Viridiplantae; phylum Streptophyta; class Magnoliopsida; order Solanales; family Solanaceae; genus Solanum; species Solanum rostratum. Next base: position 5,433,662 of record CM057048.1, read on the forward strand.
TTTTTAATCAATTAGCATTAGCCTAAGAAACATGTAAACTTATTCTTTTAGAAATATTTTCCAAAAAAATAAAAATTCCATAGCAAATTTTCTAGATTAAAGTCAAATATGAGAATTATTTCACACATAGTTAGCCCAAAAAAAAAAAAAAAAAAAAGAAGTAAGAAAAGACCAACTTACGTAAACAGTGCAATTTGAATTTGTAACTTTGTTTACACTAAAACAGAAAGATATTTTGGAATTAAACTAAATTTATCCTAAAAAAATATGGACATTTTAAAAGTGTTCTTATTCCAATATGTACAGTTTCCTTAGCACGTGATAGGCTCCTTGTTTTTTCTCTCTTTTTTTTTTTTACTTTAATATAATTTTTATTTAAGAAACTTAAAATTAATATACCACAATGATTAATTAAAATTTTAATTAAGAATATTACCCTATGACTAGATTATGACATTTTATCAGTCAAAAAAAGTATAAAAAAACATGTGATGTCACCAAAAAAGTTTATATAAAAAATAGTCATAATGCAGTGTGAATATGAGCTCTTATATATTATTTCCCATACTTTATTCATTCTTATTTCTTGTTTAATAAATATCTCCATAAACTACTAATAGTAGGTTTTATATTAACCACCTTTTAGCTTTATCTTGACCTAAATGGAACAAATTTTAAAGAATTACCTATAATTAAAAAATTCTTAATTTAGCATACCGTAACTTGATTTTTTTTTTGACTAATGTGGTATTTTTATCCTCCCCTGTCCCAATTTATGATCCCTTAAGTGTGATGATTAAATATTCTCAAAAATATTTTTCCAGTAAAAGAATTTTAAAAATGAAGAAAATAACTTCTTAAGAGAAAAAAATTTAAAATAAAGAAAATGACTTCATAATAAAAGTATCAAAAAATAAGTTATACCAGTGATATTTCAGTGTCTTTTTCATGTCTAGAAAAATTACATATAAGTATATTATATATATTTGTAATATTAATAAATAAACAAAATAAAGATAAAACTATTGGAATTTTTATAAAAGTTGTATCCCTTTAGAGGAATATAAAAAGGTCATCTTAATATAAATCAAACACTCTTTCTTTTTAGAAAAAAAACTTGATAATCCTTCATTTTTCTCTCGTTCACTCGAATTTTTGTGAAATGATTTTATTAAAAATTCTTTTCAAAAATGAAGAATTAATTTAAATAAGAAAATATATAATTGTAGAAAGTGATTATGTTGATATAATTCGTGTTTCATAAATATGTAATTTAATTATTAAAATAAAGTTAAAAATTATGTGTGCTTGATTAGTTTTTGACATGGAACGAAAAATTATATAAGGTCAGTACATGTTTCATTGCCCAAAAAAGTACTTGCTATGTTGCTAAAATATCAAATCCTTTGTGGTTTCTAATTCGGTGTTTTGATGTTTTTATTGGAGCCCGATTAAATTTGAGTTCGCGCTGAAAAGTCCCATATTGGAGTAATGCGCTCCCTAACAAAGATGACTCTGTACCAAGGAAATTCAAACTCGAAATCCCCGTTGAAGATGAATGATTACTTATCACTCCATCATAATCCATATGACGTTTGCACCCCCTCCCCTCCTCCCCCCAAATTTACTCAGTATTTTTTTTCAAACATTTCCACTCTTTTTACCACCGCAAAATTAGGTTCTAATCTAAAGCATATCTTGTCCTTCCCTTAAACAGTGTATTCCTTGTACTTTATAAACAATGCAACCCCATTTCCCTTTCATTTCTTAAAGCATACCCCACTTTTAAACAACCCCTCTTCCTCCTCCTCCTTTGCTTCAAGCTCTGAACAATTTACTCAAAGTTCAGAGCTTTTTCAAGGTATAAAGTTCATACATGTATGCTGCTTCACTTACTCTTTTTGATTTCTTGTTTTTTCATCCATTTCCATACATATTTCAGTAGTTTCAGTACCACAAAGTGGAATCTTGAAAGGGGGCAAATGTGTGTTTTTTTTTGACTAAGGGTGTTTAAAGATACAATCTTTTGTGTGTTTTCTTGATTGTGCTGACAAAAAGAAGATGAGGGATTTCCCATCTTGTTTTGGTGAAAATGGGGTTCAAGTTGCTGATGCCTCTTGTTCAGGTGTTGGTGTGACTAAAACCCCACAGAATTTAGTAACCTGTGTTTATCAGTGTAAATTACTGGGGAAATCTTGTCTGATTACAGTTGTTTGGACTAAAAGTTTGATGGGTCAATGCCTTGGTGTTGAAATTGATGATATGTCTCATCAATGTCTTTGTAAAGTTGATGTAAAGCCTTCTCTTTTCTCTAAAAGAAAAGGGTCTAGGTTTTTAGAAGTTAATTCTTGTAAAATTGACATCCATTGGGACTTTTCTCTGGCAAAATTTGGATCTGGGCCAGAGCCTGTTGAAGGTTACTATTTAGCAGTAGTGTGCAAAGGCCAGATGGTTTTGGCTATTGGGGATCTGAGGAAAGAAGCATTCAAGAAGAGTAATGCAACTCCCTCTCTTTCAAACGCAATGTTTATTTCCAAGAGGGAACACATATTTGGAAAGAGGGTATTTAGTACCAAGGCTCAATTTTGTTATACTGGTCCAATTCATGACATTACAATTGAGTGTGACTATAATGCCATTGATGATCCTTGCCTTTTGGTTCGTATTGATTCCAAAACTGTAATGCAAGTGAAGCATTTGCGCTGGAAGTTTCGCGGTAATTACACTGTTTTAATTGATGGACTCCCTGTTGAAGTGTTTTGGGATGTTCATAATTGGTTGTTCAGTAGCAATTTTGGGAATGCAGTGTTCATGTTTCAAACTTGTTTGTCAGCTGAGAAGTTGTGGACTACACAAACCTTATCTGATCTCTCTGTCATGCCTTGGCCTTACACAGAGAGTACTTTGAGCAACTCAAAATCACCTGGTTTGGGTTTTTCTTTGGTTTTGTATGTGTGGAAGAATGAGTAGTTGAGTGTTCTTCCAGTATTTCCCAAAAAAGATTGATTTTTTAAGATCTTGTTTGTGAACTTGATTTGAGTAATTTCTAATGAATATACTTTTTGCTTTTTACTACTTCGTTTTTCATTTCTTCATGTGCTATGATTATTACTTGAATCTTACGTTTCGTTTTATTCCTCCAAAGAGTCAATTTCTTTTGATTACTAGTTGTTATCTACTATTATGAATAATAATTGTGTCCGTAAAGTGGAACTTTCCTTTATGTATATGCAAACAATCTACATCATTAGAGACTAATCAGTAGTTTTAGTCAATCAAGCTCATTATAATAACATCATAACTTTGTATTAGCCAAAATTAGTGAGTAACTCAACAAAAGAATGGGTAGCTGTTATTGGCACCTTGACTATGTTCGAGTTTATTGTTTTGATGTAGAGAAGGATTGCTGACTTGTTTGCTCTAGAATACTATTTCTTGGTGTGTGTTTTTCCTCTTGAAAACTCTGTGGATCTGAGCGTATATTGATTGCATGTTTTTAGGTTGTTATTTTTGGACTTCTGTTTAGGTTAGTAAATCATGAAGTAGAGAACATGGAATCGTTCAAATTGTTAAGCAGCTTCGTGAAAACGGAAAGAAAATAAATGGAGACTGAACTCTTCTATAGAAGGGCATTACATATGCATTTAATTTCAATAACATGCTAAAGTTGTTAATAAAGGTTCAACTTTGGCATGGCAAAATGTGAAATGTATTAATAAATCTTCAGATTTTGTATGTAAGATGTGAAATGACTCCAGAATACTGGATAAAACAGGGGTAAGCAAGTCCTTTGGAGCTCCGAACATGAAAAGTTAATTATTCCCCATGGAAGCTGAGAACTCTTATGATAAACTAATTTGTTGCTGATTTTAAATCTCTTACTGCAACTTTCTGTGAGATTAAGATGAGAACTAGGGACGTTGCGTACTTCACGTTGAATACCAGTTGGTCTGCTATTAGAACTACAAATGCAAGAAATGTTATTTGCTTTTGTCATCAAACTTCAGGGATTTGAAGGTATACTCCTCTGAGGTGCCACTGAAATGGAATGCTGTCCATAAACATAAATTTGATGGTTGTGTAAAAAGATGGTGATTTCCTCTGAAGTACATGCTTGAGTTGAATAGTTGCATACCTTTCTTGAAGGCAATTGCTACGAAATCTTGTGTTGGCGGACATATTTCACCATTCGTTTCTTGGTTTTGTTAATTTCAATTCATTGGTGATCTTTGGGCAGAGATCATTTGTCACCAGCCATTTGGTATTGTCCTCTGGCAACACTAACATAATTGAAGACTATCTTGTAAGACGTTTTTTTATGTGTGTTATCCCTATTCAGTGTGAGAAACTCAATGGCGAAGAATCTTGAATCTCTGATCATTTCTACTCCAAGCATTCAGCCATGAAGTATATGTTATTTTATATGATGTCTCATTAACTTCTCTGATATACAATTTCATACGATTTTAGTATCTGGTGGATATTTTAGCTCTCTAACTGGTTTTGCTTGTTTAGATTTCTCATGGCTTCAGCAGTAAATTCAGTTTGGAACATTTGAGCAGCTGCATTTGATTTTTTCATTTTCCCTCTTTTGCTGTTAGCACCAGTGTTGTCAAAAGCGTGCTTAAGCCCCGAGCAGGATCAAAATATGTTGAGCGCTTTCCTCACTTGATGTGCAGTATAGCGTTGTCATCAAATTTCTAAGGGATACTTTTCAATGAGCTTCTGTGGCACTAACTAATCAATATTTCACTTTTATCATAATCTTTTTTTCAATTTTTTTTCCATATATTGTCATTCATGCTTATTATTCTCCATATTGGACTTAATATATATATATATATATATATTTGTATTTTTTTTCATGAAAGATAATGTTATATTTGCACTGAAAGCTCCAACGAACCTTATGGACTTCTTTTTTACACTGTTTTGCTTTTGACAACAGTGGTCAGCAGTCATCCAGTTATTACTGGAGGATGACTTTTCCTGAACTTTTATTAAATCTTTGCCCCTCCACTTACTAAAAGTTGCACTTGTCTGTCTTGTCTCATTAGAAGTGCTGTGGTTCCAGACAGCTAACTTTACATGAAAGATTCTGCATTTGCACTTAAAAAAGAAAAGAAACGAAAAAAAAGAGGTAGCTTATACATTTTGATTCAGGAGACGTGCTCATGCTTCCCATCCAAATCAATCAATTTATCAAAAAGTATTTCAAATTAATTGAAGTTAATTAGCCATACAAACAATATGTAAAAACTCACCCGTACCCGATGCCAATGAGATATATGTGTGTATATTGCGTACAAGAGATACTCGACTTGAAAAAAATAAACAAACATCATATTTAAATTAACGTCATAACATTATATTTGTCATAGCATTATATTTAAACTAACAAAAGGTAACAGCCATCTGAACAAGCTGATAGTCCACTCAAAGTGAAAATACTTGATCACACAATTAGATTACTTAAAAGCCAGCAAATAACTGAATGATGATTTTGAAAGATATGGAATTCTAAATACTCAGAGACAAAGTTACAACAGTTACTGTAACTATTATTCTCAACACTCACCATCAAGATTATTCTCCAGAAATATAGAACTCAAGATACATATTTACAAGAAAACAAGTTGCCACATTTCTCACCACTCAACACTCATTGCTGTATCATCTATTATTCAGCGATCTCAATGCTGTGTTTTCTTCTGAACTGTTACCAAATCTAAAGTAGAGCCATATGTTTTACGCAGAGCTTGAGCAGACCAGCCATGTCCATCATCAACTGTAGGCATCCTAACTTCGATGAAAGGCATAGGGGGATGATGAGTCCCGCGCACCATTACGCCAGCAAAGACTCTCAGAACATTGGAAGCATCAATGTCCATGCACACACTAATCTCTGGAACACCTTTTGGTGCTGGAGGTATTCCTCTGATCTTAAAATAGCCTAGGAGATGGTTCTCTTCCTCGGATTTCTCATCCCCTTCATAAACAAGGATCAATGCTTCAGCTTGGTTATCATGGACAGTAGTGAAAATCTGTTCTCTCCTTACTGGTGTTGTGGTGTTTTGATGAATAACTGGTATAAAGTTGTTTTCATCAGTTTGAATGCCGATGCTTAAAGGAGTTGCTTGGATGGTTAACAGGTCCAAATTCCCAAATGGATCACTAATTCCCGAAGCTACTGCTCCTTCCAGGGCTGCACCACGTACAGCTGCCTCCAGTGGGTTCATTCCTGAATAAAGCTCTTCTCTTTTGCATATACTTGTTACAATGTTCCGAACCCTTGGAATGTAGGAACAGCCACCAACAATTATGACATCGTGTACATCTTCTGCTTCTAGTTTAGCAGCTTGCAAGCAACGTTTTATCAGAGCCTCACATTTCTCGAAGACTTCTTTGTTCACCTCTTCAAACTCTGCCCTCTCGAGAACCTTTGATATTTTTGTTCCATTTCCCAAGTCGACATCAATCGGGACACTTGTATCGGATGAGAGTTTGTGGATGGTGTCCTGGGTGGCAACTCGAAGCAACCCCATTCTCTTTATTTCTTCGATTCCATGGCTTGAGCATAGATCATCCATGTTAGGTAAAAGGTGATGCATTAGATTTTGAAGTAGGTCCTCACCTCCAATCGTGCTACCAGCCAAGGCCTTGATCTGTGAAACACCACCTGCTGTAGCAGTTATAGCAACGTCACAATACCCAGCACCCATATTGAATATAAGTGCTATCTTTTCGCTCCCGCTACCCATATTTTCATGTGCAGACTGCTGTTGCTGCTGCTGCTGAGAATATAACAGAGCAACTGCAGTTGGTTCAGGCATCAATCTTAGAACATGAAGCCCTGCCATGGCACAGGCCCGTTCAATTCGGGTCAACTGGAATCGGCTAAATGATACCGGAACTGTCAAAACCACATTCCTCACAGGACGTTTCAGTTTAGCTTCAGCCATAGCTCTTAGTTCAACCAAAAAGATGGCAAGAACTTCTTCAGGAGTAGTGGACCTCCACATATTGTTCACCAGGGCAGCAATAAATGGCCTGACACCAATATCCAAAGTTTGAACCAAAAAGGGGAGGTTCTTGCTGGCATGAACCACCGGATCTGTATCGACTCTACCAATCAGACGTTTCATGTTGAAGATTGCAGCTCCAGACAACATGTCATATTCGTGAGCCAGTTCATCACTAACACCACCAGCAGGGACCTCATCTTTGAAGGTGACATATGATTTCATCAACTTCCGATTTCTCGTGTTTCTGATGAGCTCCACCTGAGATCCATTCCAGACTGCTACACTGCATTGAGATGTACCAATGTCGATCCCAATTGCTATCTCAGGGAAAGCTGATGAAGTTTTTTCCTCCCCGGTTGTTTCACTGTCAGATACCACAGTGTATGCTTGTTCAGCCATGAATACAGATTGAAAACTCCTGCATTAAAGATATGGCCGTTTAGTCCATGGTCCAATGGATGGTCGGTGCAAGGCCAGAAATTGAGCATTAAAGATATACAGATTAGCTGTTCAACTGATTGAAACAAAATAACATCACATTCCTTGTAAAAATAAACAAATATCATGCTCGTCAGAGACCAATGAAACCATCTGTTTCTCACACACAAACAGATACAAATAGAGCAACAACAACTACATACCTAGTTTAGTTCCACAAATGGGGTGTAGGGAGGGTGATGTATACGCGGTCTTGCCCCACCTTGTGAAGGTAAAAAAGCTGCTTCCAATAGATCCTCGGCTTAAGAAAAAATAAATATTCTCTCACGGATCTACAGATATCCTATGTCTCACGAATTGATTCTTTCGTTGTTTCTTAAACTTTTTACGCTGAATTATGATCTGTTAAGGCTTCTCCGCACCATTACCTGCTTAATGACCATACTCACTCTAGACTAAGACTAAGACAGGCCAAAAGCATCTTGAAGCATTAAATATAATAGCAAAATATGGTCCTGCTTTTCAATAACTTAATAACTGAGAGTTGTCTCTTGATATTAACACAATTGCCTCTACTGCTCAAAGTTTCTCATGCTTGAACAACTCAATTAATTTACTATATCGTTTTAGGAGACCCTTAATGAATAGAGATCAAACCTATCCAATTTTAATTTTTCGGTATGATGGTTGGCTGTTCATGGTCTACCTCTACCTACCATCATTCCTTGGCGACCAATATCATCAAATTGCCTGTTCACGGCCTAAGTGTACATACCATCTTTTTTTAGAGATCAATATCAACAATTCATCCAACTATAAACAATATCCAAATTATAGAGCTATGATATAAACGAACAAAATGCTGAACTTTTCACCTATATATATTTGGAGTCTAACATAAAGGAATTTTCTAGACAGTATACTCTTCACTTACAAATTTAGAAAAATATGCTCAAACTAATTGGCTAATATACATTCAAGAAATGGATGACCTCATATCCAGAACCAGAACGCTCAATTACTTCTATTTTGATACATTTCATTATATAAACAGCAAAAGATATCAGCTTGTGACAAAAATCCAAATTTTTAAATACTTCACATCCACGCATACACCATCTTTTTTTTTTTTCCTGCAAATTCCGACCACCATTTAATTTCATCTTTTAAAAAGATAAACTGATCAGTAAATAAGGGATAGGAAATTAATCAAATACAGAAACTCAAGAAACATTCTAGAATTGATCAAGTACCCTACAAGTGCCGTCCAAAGTCGAAGCAACCAATTTCATTTGGGATTAAATAGGATTAATAGTAATAAAAATACAATTATAATCAACCCCACAACCAACATTGTTCAACTAAGCAACCAAGCAAAGAAAACCACAAATTCATAGTGAAAAAAAAAACTTTCTTGAGTTGTGTTAAGTTTTAAGCAAAAGGGTATCTATTAAACTCAAAGAAAGATCACGAAAATGCAGAATGAATGAAATTAGAGCTTCACAACATAAACTAGAAGAAGAAATCACAGTTAAGCAGGGAGAGAGAGAGAAAGAGAATGGAAACTTACTTAGAGTGAGCAAGAACGTTGGTGTTGAGAGGGTGAAGTGCAGAAAAACTAGAGCAGATTATAGAGAAGTGTTAACAAATGAGAGAGAGAGCTAGAAAGTTCTATTAGAAGAAGACCCAATGAAATGCAAAGTGCCAACATGTTCTAGACCTTCTCGAGAGACGCAGAAGGGTCGTAAAGGCGGTAGTAATTCGGGTCGGGTCACCCCGACGTCAAATGGCATGTGGGTTTGGGCCTGGGAAGGAAAGAAAGTGGCCCAAGGCTGAAGCTTTTTGGTTCGTAGCCAGTAATTTACGAGAAGAAAGGAGGAAATTACACCGAGAGTCACTTCATATAAAATAATAATAATTACAAAAGAAATAGTCCTTGTTGTATAGGTATATATAGTTAATGTATATTTGTGTATCATAATGTATATTTAGTGTATAGCTCATGCATAAGTAATATACATTGTATAGTAATGTATACTTTCAATAACTTTTGACAAACTATATTATATGGTCATGTATAGTTTCACTGATTTTGGACTATTTTTTTATGTAAATAAAACATGAGCTATTTTTATTTTTTGTAAACTTTTTACTTTTTTGTATATATAAGTAATTTCTCCAAATATTTCACAAATAGCTAATATTACGCTGCAATTAGGGCTCGTTAGCTATATTTTGATTAATTATAATTCATATAATTATCATTTGCTGCCAGATATATTTAAGGTAGTTCTTTTGCTAAAAGTGACTCTCAGTATAAATATAATATTGAATTTTGTGTATTAATTGTTCAATAATATCTTTTTCTTTAAAAAAAGAAATTTAGTATTAATCACGCTTATTGATATCTCAATATAATTATTAAAAGGATAAAGTAAAGACACTTCTCGCAAACAACAATCATCCATAGCGAGAGAGATCCCTTGTCTTTATCAGGTTTGATGTACACAATTTCACCGTAATTTTCCATTAGAAGTTATTTCCAGAGCTCGAATCGCATGTAACCTTCTTCTTAATCACATAAGAATAACTTTACTAGCTATGTCAAGATTCGTGTTCAAGTCTACTCAAGTCAACTGGACAATATAGTAGCATGTGGATAACGCCATCATTTTTATATAATAAAAATTCTATTATCATTATTGTTAAAGAAAAGTCAGCTCTTGTTATAATTAAAGTATAAATTTGATAAATACCAAACTGATTGAAGGAAATATCCAAAAATATCGACTTTTATCAAAATTACTAATAATACCAATTTTTTTTGTGAACTTTGATACACAAGCATAGAACGACGATACCTAGAAAATTTCGGATGATACCTAAAAATTATTGTCAAATATGAAAACAGTTACGTTTATTAAGGAATTGTAACAGATCCTGTGATCTGGTTCCTTAATTAACGCAGATTGCACTTTTGAATAAGATGCAATCCCACAAAAATTTCAAACAAAATCACTAAACCAAAATCGTTATTTTTTTAGAAAAAAAAATCAAACACAAAAAAAAAAACGGATTTCAGCCATTGTTGAGAAGCTTTTCAACAGATATGAATATTTCGATTTTGATTCGTCATTCGGGAAGATGGGAATCTGATATGATATACACTGGATACAAAAGTGATGGTGTCATAGTTGGCGATAAAATTTCTTATAGTAACCTGTGTTCGACCATTGTTGCGGAGTTGGGTATTGATAATCAGAGAAAGGAAATTGTGATTCAATACGTTGTTGATGGCAATTCATCACCAATAACGATTCGCAATGACATGGGTGTGAAGCTTTATGTCGAAATCAAGTATCACTATTATGTTTCCAGTGTGATATTTCCTGCACTTTGTGATACCTGCAAGTTTTCTCTATCATACCATGTTTAATTGATACTTGCAGGTTGGTATCAGTCCATGTAACACACACACATGTCCCACTCACACCATGTATCACACTCATTGGTATCAGACAATGTCACACATTAGTTGTAGCGATACCTGCATTTTTTATGGCACTTTAATACTTGCAAAGATATGTTAAGTATCACTATTATGTTTCCAATCTAATAATTCCTGCACTTTGTGATACCTGCAAGTTTTCTCTATCATACCATGTTTAATTGATACCTGCAAGTTGGTATCAGTTTATATCACACACACACATGTCCCACTCACACTATGTCTCACACTCATTGGTATCAGACAATGTCACACATTAGTTGTAGTTGAACCCGTATCCTTCGGCACACTGATCTCTTCTTCAATTTCTTCATCAATCGCATCATCCATATTTTTAGTATCAATTTGTTCCATTGAAATCGGAGAAGACGATGGGGGATCTTGGTTATCACCAGGGGATTGGATTAAACCAATACTAAAAGAAGGAGATTCCATTAAAAAAATGGCGGAAAAATGGAGAATGGAGAAGGTGCAACTGACGAAAATAGAGAAGAGACAGTGAAAGAGGCGGAAAAATTGACGAAGAGTGAAAAAGTGAGATGAAAAGGGGAAATACAGTTTTAGCTTCCCAATGCAAGTTCAAAATGGTAACTGACTTGCAAATAAACCGGGAAAGGGAAATAAGTAATTAAGTGATTGACTTTGATTGGGTTACCAAAAAAAATGCATAAAAAAAAGAAGTGGAATTCTTATTTGTTTAGGTATCAAAAAAAATGGAAAAACCTAGAAAAAAGGGATTTTCGTAATTAAATTAAATGGTAGGAAATATTAGAAATTTTGATAAAATAAGTGGTGTATTTGTGTAAATTACCCCTTGTAGCAATAACATTTATTTATTCCATTCGGATCGGAACTTATTCTTTGTCCGAAGGCTGATGGACAAAAGAATTATTCAATACATACAAATTCTCGATTTAAAATACATAAATTTTAAATCTAGAATTCACCTTTAATTGCAGGGATAACCTTTTCCCAAACTTATTGAGTTGAAGAAAGTCAGCCTTTTAGTCATAGTTGAATTTGCAGCAATAAGAATTTAAAGGGTAATTTTTACAACAACAAAATCCAGTGAAACCCCCCATAAGTGGGGTTTGGGGAGGGTCGAATGTACACAAACTTTATTACTATCTCATAAAAATATAGAGATTGTTTCCTGGGAACCCTCGTCTCAAAAATCCATAAGCAGAATAAACTAGATATCACAAAAATGAAAGGAAAGAGAACAGAAAGAGCGACTATCAACGAAAAACACATGTCAATTAAGGAGTAAATTTTATTTGATTAATTTTCTATTTAATTAGTAATCCAATCAATTACTAATGGGGTTTAATTACATAAATTTTTAATTTTATTATATTATATGAGCTTTGAATAGCCTTTCCCAAGTCAAATGTGGATAAAAGAGGAGGGCTTGTTGTAGAAAGAAAGAAGCTAAAATAATCATATTAGGTGATTATTTTAAAAAGATGAAGCACTTGTACTAGTAAATGTAATAGATTATTTAATTTGTTGACTTTTCTATGATATATTGTCAAGAGGGTGTGATATAATTTGTTATATTACATTTTTTCGTGATCGTTCAAACCTTATATAATCACTACAAATTGAATAGAGAAGAAAAAGAGATTTTTTTAAAAAAAAATCTCGCGTTCACTTGTAAATTGAATCAGAGAAAATATTTTTTTAAATTTTCAATATTTTTTCGATTAAATTTATTTGTGTTACTTTCTTTTTAATCCGTTTAAATAAAAGAATTGTCTTTTTTTGACAGCTCTTTAATTACAACGACATATTTAAGAATACAAGATTCAAAAAAATATCTTTCTTTCTTTTTTGGTATTTTCTACATATTTCTAGTTTAAAATTTCAAAATTAAGAAGTTTCTTTGCTTTTTTTAAAATACTAGTTCTGGTTGCACGTGTTCTCAAGCTGATCAATATAAATATTTTAAAATAATATAAATAAGTTAGAATAAGTAGTTATTCAAATTTAAAGAGGAAAATGCAACTCATGGCTTTCATCTTTTGGGGAAGAAATAAATTTTCTTAGTGTTGTTGGATATTATAATAGTTTGTAACCATACACAAGAAATTGAATTTGTATAACTTTCTTGATATATTTTTGTACTAATGTATCGACTATTTAACTTCCAATTATCTTATTGTTGATATTTTAACAATACACAATATAAATATAAGCAACTTGACATATTAAAGACATGATCAAGTGTTTAACTTTGAGATCGCTTCAAGTAAAGACTGATAATAATAGTTATATATGCTTCAATCATGTTATTGTATTGAAAAAGTTTTTAAAATTAAATGACTAATAATAATAGAGGAATTGTTTTCAAAACTAACAATAGAAACACAGTACGAAACAATTTACATGATTATATACCAATGACCTCCACAATTTTGAAAGTTCCCTGAACTTTCAATGATTATTTTAAATTTATATATGTTAGGGGTTTTTTTTTTTTCGCAAAAAGAACACATATTCAACTATAAACTTGATTAAAAAAAAGTACAAAAAGTAAATTGAAAAAATTAACTAATATGCAAATATAATATTTCAAATAAGAACCAAAATACTACATGTTAGGACTAATGTAGTATATGTGTAACTAATGAGGAGTTATTACTAATTAATATTTAATTGATTAGATATTTTATTTAATATTTTGATTTATGATTTATAATAGAGGCAAAATGGTAATCCAACTTTCAAGGTCGAAGCTTCCTACTTTTAACATAATATATATACATGATGATAATATGTGCCAAGTCAAGTAAGATAAACAAACTAAAGGTGTGTAAAACTATACCTCCCCAAAATAATAGAATGTCAAATACTATATAGGAGGAAACATCATATGAATTGTGAGCACCACTTCTTCATGGAAATGATAAAAGTATTACACATTTGTGTTGCATTTTTCTTCTTGTTGTTTGCTAGTAATTGTCAATGACATCCTTTAGATCCTCTTAATCCTGATGAAATCAACCAAATTAGAGTCATTATCCAAAAGTCCCCCCTTGGTTCCCTTTCCAATGTGACATTTCATTTTGTAGACCTTGATGAACCAGAAAAGAATGATGTCCTTCAATGGCTTTCCTTGCATAAATCAAACAATGCCTCATTTCCTTATCGTCGAGCCAGGGTAGTACTTCGCGCTAATGGCAAGTCATATGAAGTCACACTAGACTTGTCTACTAGCTCTATCATATCACAGAAGTTGTACTTAGGTCATGGCTTTCCTCCTTTTACTCTCAATGAACTTATACAGTCCAGCATCCTGACTTTGAATAGTCCTAAATTTCAAGATTCGATATCACGAAGGGGCTTGAATATATCTGAAGTCAGCTGCATACCATTATCAGTTGGATGGTTTGGTCAGATAAAGACTAGACGAGTTCTTAGTGTTCCATGTTTTTATCGCGGAGGGACTTCTAACTTTTGGGCGAGGCCTATTGAAGATCATGAAGTATGTGGATAGATTCAGAATCCCCTTGCCTGAAGCAAAAGATGCTGATTTCAACTCGTCGAGCCAGGGACCAGTAACTTGCAATGAAACAGAATCCTCCAGGATAAACATCAAGGTCATGAAGTCAGTTGGGCTAATTGGAAATTTCATATTGGATTCAATACTCGAGCAGGGATGATCATATCAACGGCTTCTATATTTGATGCTGTGAGAAATGAATATCGACGTGTGCTCTATAGAGGCCATGTCTCTGAGATATTCGTGCCTTACATGGATCCTACGTTTGAATATTACTACAGGACATTTATGGAATGTTGGAGAATTTGGTTTTGGGAGATCGGCTAGTACCCTTGTCCAGTCGTTGGACTGTCCAAACAATGCAGTGTATATGGATGGTTACTTGGCTGATTCAGAAGGAAAAGTAGTACAAGTCCCTCGAGCTATTTGCACTTTTGAACGATATGCTGGCGATGCTGCATGGAGGCATACAGAAATCGGAGTACCTGGAACTTTAGTAAGCCTCTAAATTGCAGATTCAATTTCTTTGCTGAATTGTGATCAATTCTATTAACATTATTAACTCTATGGCTTTTGAAGAACACAAAGGGACAGAAAGAAGTTAATTTGGTGATCAGAATGGTAACAACAGTTGGCAATTATGACTATATACTTGATTGGGAGTTCAAACAAAGTGGATCCATTAAAGTTGGAGTAAGAATTAAGATACTAGTTACTCAAATCATTTCACCTTAATCTTTATTCTGTCTTACCTTTTTCTTTTTCGTTGGCGAAGGCAAGTCTAACAGGGATTATGGAGATGAAGGCTGTGAAATACACGAACAACGATCAAATAAATGAGGATGTTTACGGTACCCTTGTGGCAGAAAACACAATTGCAGTGAACCATGATCATTTCCTTACCTACCACATTGATCTTGATGTTGATGCTAGTAAAAATTCATTCTTGAAAGCCAAACTGAAAACTACAAGAGTGAAAGACCAGAAAATGTCACCAAGGAAGAGTTACTGGAGTGTTGTTAAAGAAACTATGAAAACAGAATCTGAAGGCAGGACACAACTTGGGATTGAACCAGCTGAATTATGGTTTGTTAATGCTGAAAAAAAGACTAAAGTTGGAAATGATGTAGGTTATAAGCTCATTCCTGGTAGACCATCTATGTCTTTGTTATCAGAAGATGATTATCCTCAAATTAGAGCAGCTTATACTAAGTATCAACTGTGGGTGACTCCTTACAACAAATCAGAAAGATGGGCTGCAGGATTTTACGCTGATAGAAGTCATGGTGATGATGGTCTCACAGTCTGGAGTGGGAGGTAAAATCATTTTGTTACTCTATATTAGGCATGCCCTGCATATGAAATAAAGCGTAATACATAAATAAACATTCAAATTTGACCTCAGTTGGCAAGTAAGTACTCTAATTATGAATATGCATATCTAGACAACTCAACTCGTCTCCAATGTGTCATTTTAACGCTCCAATTTATAAAATAATCGTCCACACCTCCAAAATTTATGTGTCAGATCAATGTCAGGTGTCCAAGAGACACAGTGAGGACGAATTAGAGTATTTAGTTGCCAGTTGTGACAAAGTTGAGGTGTCTAGATGTGTACTCTCAAAGTTAGAATGTTTACTTACCCACTGAAGCCAAATTTGAGTGTTTGTTTATGTATTATGCCTGAAAAAAAATTGAAAATAGTAACCTGAAAAATGGTTGGACCACCCTTTCCCAGATCACGAGCATAGCGATAGTTTTAGTGCACCGAACTGTCTTTTTCTAACATGCTATATGACAGGTTAAGATACTTAGATAAGCTTACACTATAAAAAATAACTTACACTATCAAGTCAACGAAAGATAACTACATGTACAGTCATTAAAGTATGAGATAACTAATTTGAAAAATACCTGCTGCAACATGTTTAAGTACATTAATAGTGTAAAAATTCAATGTATATTAATTAAATTCATTTAATTCTTAGATAATACATTCCTTGATAATCCAATTACTTGTTTCAGATTTGATGAATGTTTTTAGTACTTTCTTGTGTTGTAATAAGCAGGAATAGATCAATTGAAAAGAAGGATATTGTGCTATGGTACAAACTTGGATTTCATCACATACCTTGCCAAGAAGATTATCCTATAATGCCAACAATCTATGATGCTTTTGAGCTCCGGCCAACAAATTTCTTTGAAAAAAATCCATTGCTCGACTAGTGCATTGCACGTGTATTTCTATGCTAATCAATAATATTCGTATATATGCGAGATGAGTTACCAAAAAAATAAAGTATTTTTCATAAGATTTGCAATAATTCCTTGTGTAACAATGGTTTCTTGGAATATTATGTTATGGTCCGTCTTAATTTATCTTACATTTTCTTTAGCTCTTTTTTTTTTTGACTTGCACCAGGTGTCCGAATCTCTTTTTGAGCCTGACTAATCCCGAGGGTGCACAGACCCTCGGCAAGAAGTTTTCCGCACCACGATTAATTCGTGTTTAACCCAGTCCGATGGCCCTCAGAAATTGTTTGCACCCAGTGAGTTTCGATCTTGAGACCTTGAAAGGGAGCAAACCCCAAGGTTCAAGTTAAATTACCACCACGCCAACCCCTAAGGGTTACATTTTCTTTAGCTCTATCTGTCAAGAAACTACAAAAGTTATTCAACTATTGTTATTTAACCAATAAAGTCAATCAATCCTATAGATATTGTTGATGTGAAAACTTTTTGAGCCAAATTTAAAAAGAGAAATTAAAAAATTAGCAATATCTATAAAAATTATTATTTGAATTGATCAGGTGACTACAATTTATAGATGAAATGATAATAATTGAATAATTTTGTAGATGAAATAATAATAATTGAGTGATTTTCTGATTACAAAATAAATTGGAGTGATTTTTTTTGTTATAAAACAAAGTTGACTTGAGATTAAAAGTGTTAAAAAATGGACTAAGACATTTTGGGTTCAACTCCTTTATTCTGCATCAAATTAAGTGTATACCAAAGACCAATTAATTGTTGGTTTTGGCTTTGATCAATGTCTTTTCACTTGCTGTCAAGATTGACTCATTCTTCTATACAACTCTAATTAGTAAACATCATTTCATAAAATGATTTTCAAGAAAATTTAGGTATAAGAAGATTGGCAGTTTCCACCAAAAGATAAGGAAGGGAAAATTCAACAAATTTTGTGGGAAATTTCATCGTCACAAGAAAGATACTCAATTTGTTTTTAAACATCCATTTCAATTGCGTTTGTCTTATTTTTCTTTTTACTCAATTGTAAAAAATAAATTCCTTTCCCGTTTTAGCTCCTCTTTACTTTTGACTTTCCACGTGATATGTTTAAAAGTCATAAGATTAAATATTATTTTGATATATTTTACGTATTTTTAGTTTGTTTATGCTTCATTCACTGGTTTCTTGTTTGTCATTCTTTGGTGTGGAAAAAATTGAGTGCCAAATTGTTCATGTTTACGGCAATTTTTTTTTTTTTTTTTTTTTTTGGAAAAAAGAATAGCAGAAGAAAAAGTAAAAAAAGAAGTCTAGTCAAATGCATGCATATATCTCCCAATTATCATGGTGCAGAAAAATCTTCATGTCATTTTCTTGACTTGACTTACCACAATATGAAGTGACACACTGTTTTAGTCACCAAAAGATTACCATCTTCTATAATAATAATAAGAATTTAATTTAAAATTTTCTTTTTTATCCTTAATAAAATGTTTATAGTCACGTAAATATCTGTCGTTTGTTTTATACTCCAAATTTTCAGAACTCATTCTTTTTTCTTGAACTTTATGCAAAGTTAAACGCTGTCACGTAAATTGGGATAGAGAATAATAAGAATGTGTCTTTATTTCAAGAAAATGTAAAGAATTCCACACATTCCAAGTGACCTCATAATAATTGGCTTCTGCATTATAATATGCAAGTCTTTGAACCATGGCCTTTTGACTAAAAGATTTTTATTCTCCATTTGTATCTAAGTTTCATTGTTTTTTGGTATTTCTTGCTGTGAAGACAATTATAATATCTCAAAAAGAATAACGTATTTTCCAAAAGATCTCCAACAACTCCTTGTGTGACAATGGTTTCTTGGAAAATTCTGTTATGGTCTGTCTCAATTTATCTTACATTTTTTAGCTCTTTCTGTCAAGAAACTACAGATATTGTGCCTCTTGGTTCCAATATCACAGCTGGAAGTGAGTCTTCATATTGGCTTTCTTCCTCTGGAGATTTTGCTTTTGGTTTCTACCATCTTAACAGCACTGGACTCTTCCTTGTTGGCATATGGTATGATAAAATCTCCGAGAAAACTCTCGTTTGGTCAGCCAATCGCGATGATCCAGTTCGTGCTGGATCAAAGGTTAATCTAACGCCGAGTGGACGCCTTGTGTTGACAGATACTAATGGGACAGAGTTAGTTTTGTACAATGGCACAGGCACAAGTCATGCTGCTATGCAAGATGATGGAAATTTTGTCCTGAAAAATTCATCCTCAGGAGTCTTGTGGGAAAGCTTTGATTTCCCAACAGATACAATTTTGCCTGGTCAGTTTCTTGTTATGGGGCAGAAGTTATTTTCCAATGCCAATGGAACAATAGATTACTCGACGGGGAAGTATAGATTAGAGATGCAGATGGATGGGAATGTGGTCTTGTCTGCATACAGAACTGCTGATTTTGGCTACTGGGATAGTCAAACTGTAAACAATACGAATGTAAGATTGGTCTTCGAAAATAACAGTCATACTTTGTTCATTACAAATGGAAGCTCAATCATATCCAACATGACAGCAAACTTGCCAGATTCTGTTGGTAATTATTATCACAGAGCTATGATCACTGATAAGGGAGATTTCCAACAGCTCTTCCGAAGCAAAGCAAATGGGAGTTGGGATGTTGCGTGGCAAGCTATCACAAAACCTTGTACTGTGAATAACATTTGTGGTGTATATGGCTTTTGCCAATCACCTGATAATAAGGAAATCAATTGTAGTTGCTTGCCAGGCTATTCTCCAAGGGATCAGTACACACCATCTAAAGGATGTTATCCAAGTGTGATGAAAGATTTTTGTGATCCAAATTCTTCCCTTTCAGATGTCTATGTTGAAAGGATCTCTAATGCGGATTTCCCTAATAGGGAGTATGCTGAACTAGAAAGGGTATTTCAAGCTACCGAGGAGATTTGCCAGCAGGAAGTGTTGAATGATTGTCTTTGTGAGGCAGCTGTGTTTAAAAATTCAATATGTTACAAGAAGAGGATGCCTATACAGAATGCCAGAAGTGTTATTCCTGATACAGATAACATGGTCGCATTCCTTAAAATTAGCAACTCTTCGATAACTCAAAACAAAAAGCACACTATATCAAAGGGTGTTTTGTTAGCAGGTGTGATAGTATGTTCAATACTTGCTCCACTTTTTGCAGCAATTGCTATAAATCATCACCCTTTTGTGCAGAAATATAGACATGCCAAAACCCCTCCAAAAAGAAAACCAGTTGAGTTGAATTTAAGGGCATTTTCATTCCAGCACCTGCATGAAGCCACCAATGATTTCAAGAATAAATTAGGCCAAGGAGCTTCTGGTGCTGTATACAGCGGAATTCTCAAGTTAGAGAATGAAGAAGTTGAAGTTGCTGTGAAGCAATTGGGAAAGGGCATTGAACAAGGTGATGATAAAGAATTTTTGGCTGAAGTAAGGGTGATAGGCCTAACTCATCACAAAAATCTGGTTCATTTGTTAGGCTTCTGCAATGAAAAAAGCAACAGGCTTGTTGTTTACGAATTAATGAAAAATGGGGCTGTGTCAAATTTGATCTTTACGGATGGACAAAGACCAAGCTGGAAGCTAAGAAGTGACATAGTACTTGACATTGCTAGAGGCCTGCTTTACTTGCATGAAGAGTGTGAGAACCAGATCATTCATTGTGACATTAAGCCACAAAATATACTTCTTGACAAGAACTACACTGCAAAAATTGCTGATTTTGGTCTTGCAAAGCTTCTTATGAAAGACCAGACGCGAACAAACACGAACTTTAAAGGAACCATGGGTTATATGGCACCAGAATGGCTAAAAAATGTGCCCGTGACAACCAAAGTTGACATCTACAGCTTTGGTGTTTTACTGCTTGAGATTATTTTCTGCCAAAGGCACATGGACTTGAACCCAACTGCTGAAGCAAACGAAGAGCTCGAGTTGATCTTAGTGGATTGGGTTATTCATTGTGTGAGAAACGAGAAGCTGAGAGATATTGCTAGTCTCGATGAAGAAATTATGTTACATTTCGATAATTTTGAGAGGATGACTATGGTTGGATTATGGTGCTTGTGTCCTGAGCCGAATCTTCGACCATCTGCAGCAAAGCTTGTTCAGATGTTAGAAGGAACTATAGCACTAGGTGTTCCTCCTATGGTTGATACAACTATATGATTCGTTTGCTGTATTATCTTGTGATTTTTCCAACAGTTAAGTGTCATTCAGTTTTATTAGTCATTAGGCCTGGTTTAATTTCAGTGTTTTACTCACACTCTTGTGCAAAAAGTTTGTGTCTTTTACTTGCACCCTTAATGTGTCCATTATACTTTGAGCATGTGCTTCAGTATTTCCTTTATTCTCTCAAGTGAGCTACACTTTTCCTTCTAAGAGATGTCACTAATGCTTGTGTTAGTCCCTGGTAATAAGCAGTAACTTCATTTTCAAGCAGAAATTGGATCATCGGTAATATCTCAGAGTTCATGTCTCTGAGATATTCGTGCCTTACCTGGATCCTACGTTTGAATGGTACTACAGCCTACATGACATTTATGAATGTTGATGAATTTGGTTTTTTGGTCAATGTCTGTTGATCATGCTGTCAAGATTGACTCAGTCTTCTATAGTACTCTCATTGGTGAAGATCACTTCATAAATTTAATACATGTTTACTAAAGTCATCACCACTAGAAAGGTACAAAGATTTTTCAAGAAAATTTAAGTTTTAGAAGACTTGCAGTTTCCAGGAAAAGATATGGAAGGGAAATTTCAGCAACTTTTGTGGGAAATTTCATCATCATTAGAAAGATATTCAAGTTGTTTACTCCCTCCATTTTAGTTTGTTTGTCTTACTTTTCCTATTAGTCTGTTTTAAAAAGAATGTCTCTTTTCTTTTTTGACACTCTTTAATTCTAGTTTTACGACAAGATTAAAGGACATATTAGTACATTCTATGTATTTTTAGTTTAAGATCACAAAATTCAAAAGCCTTTACTTTTCTTTGGCGCGGAAGTAATTGAATCCCAAATTGTTCATGGATACAACAACTATTTATAGAGAAAAATAACAGCAGAAAAAACAGCCTTGTTAGGTGCATGCATATAAATACTCATATGATGCTTTGCGTTGTCCACAAATACCAGTAATATTGGAGAAACATTAGTATTTTACACACGAAGCATGATGAATTATTTGTATCTCAATGGTGTTTCCTGAAACTCTTTTATGAGAAACTACTAATGAACCTTTCTATCTTTGTTCATGAAATCTTTTTCTCTGTTTAGCTTACAGTTTTTACCAATATGAAGCATACAAAAATTGTCAAAGCTCCAGTTATTCTGAATTTGGCAACATGTCAACATCAGTTAGCAGCTGAACTCCTTCCTCACCTATTCAGAGAGGGAAAAATTGACCAGGTATGTGTATATATCTTTAAGATGAATTGTCAACTCCATCGATATGTATAAACTGTTAGGATCAAACGCTTACCATTATGCCAAAAGCTATAGTTGATAGCAAAGCCGTAACTTTATTTCTTAACCAAGTCCACCAAGTAAGCGCTATGTTCCATCATGACTCCGACCCGGGCTACCCCAGCCCCCTCATCAAAATCAAATTCTCAACTCTTGTGTTGATTTCCATCATTCAGTTCCACCATTAATAATAGAGGAGACCACAAAAGGCGTTACCATGACCAATTCTCCAGTCCAACTCTAGTCACCAGCTAATAGTCAAAGTTTTTTTAGAAAAAATAGCAAAGTTCAATAGTCAAAGTTGATGGCTCTAATAGTGCAATTTCTGGTTAGAAATTGATACTTGCAGTATAGGTGGTTGTATGAAATAATCTGTTACTTCCACTTGTTTAGAACTGATCTCATACAAGATGAGAATATCAGTTAATCTTCTTGCATTCCTCCTCCTAATCCTTCTTCATCAGTCAAATGGCCAAAATAATCCAAATATTAGTATGGGCTCTACTTTTACTGCTGGAGACAATGGTTCTGTGTTGTCCTCATCCGGGGACTTTGCCTTTGGATTTTACCCTGTTTCAGATACTCTTTTCCTAGTTGGAATTTGGTTCAACAAAATCCAGAAAAGAACACTCGTCTGGTCAGCAAATCGCGACAGTCCAGCTGAAATCGGATCAACTGTTAGTCTAACAAATGCTGGCCAGCTTGCGCTCAGCTATGCTAATGGCACAGTTCAACAGATTTCCGGTGGGGCTGCAAGGTTGGGAACCATGCAAGATGATGGAAATCTTGTCTTGAGAGACTCAAGTTCAAATAATGTTTGGGAAAGCTTTGGATCTCCCACTGATACACTTTTACCAGGACAAATTTTATCGTCAACAGCAAAGCTCTATTCTAATTCTATTTCAGATGGGACTTCCAAGTACTCTAGAGGGAAATTCATGCTAGAAATGCAAGGTGATGGAAAATTAGTACTATCTGCTTATCATTTTGCGGACACGGGGTATTGGTTGAGCAGTCAAGAAAATGAAGGAAATGGTGAAGTGAATTTAGTTTTCAATCAGAGGAATGCATCTTTGTACCTTGTGAAAGATAACAATAACACAATTTATTCTTTTCTAGCGAACATCCCAACCCCAGTTGAAGACTACTACCATCGTGCAACTCTAGACAGTTTTGGCACCTTCCAGCAGTATGCTTATCATAAGATTAATGGTAGCAATTGGATTGGAGTTCTCAAGATCCCTTCAGAGCCATGTATGGTGAATGCTGTTTGTGGGGCTTATGGATTCTGCAGCTCAAATGACAATGAAACAGTAAATTGTGACTGTCTGCCGGGGTATGTCTTCTTGGATCCAAGTAATCCTACCAAAGGTTGTCATCCAGAGACAATGATCAACTTTTGTGCAGATCATATATCTACAAGAAATTTCACAATAGAGACTATTAAGGATATTGACATGCCTTACAAGGAGGTTGGGGATTATGAAATCTATCATGATGTTGACGAGGAGGGATGCAAGATGGTTGTAGTGGAAGATTGTTTTGCCATGGCTGCTTCTCTAGTCAATAATACATGTCACAAGAAGCGTACTCCTATACTCAATGCCCGTAGAACTTCTATGACCAAAGGTAGCATTTCCTTCATCAAGGTGCCCATTAATTCAGAAAAAGATGGCATATCAACAAACAAGAAATCCAACACCAGAGCCCATCTCACTGCTGGTCTTATAGCTACCAGTTCACTAGCTGTCCTATTTGGAGCCTTGTGTTTTTACTATCATCCTGCTCCTAGGAAACTTGTAAGACGAGAGTGGAATCCGAATTCATCAAGAATAGGTATCAATTTCCGTGAGTTCACATACAAAGAATTGCATGAAATAACAAATGGCTTCAGCAAGCAACTTGGAAAAGGAGCTTCTGCAGAAGTTTACTTTGGGAAGCTCAAGTTAAAGGATGATCAAGTAGAGATTGCAGTGAAGCAGATGGCAGATGTTGCAGAGCTAAGTGAGAAGGTATTCATGACAGAGCTAAAAATAATAGGCAGAACTCATCACAAGAATTTGGTAAAGCTATTGGGATTTTGCATTGAGGATAATCACTTTATTTTGGTTTACGAGTTTATGAAGAACGGGGCATTATCAGATTTTTTATTCAAGGAAGAAATACTGCCTACTTGGAGTCACAGAATAGAAATGGCACAAGGAATTGCAAGAGGACTGCTTTACTTACATGAAGAATGTGATTCTCCAATCATCCACTGTGACATAAAGCCTCAAAATGTACTTCTTGACAGCAAATACAATGCCAAGATTTCAGATTTTGGGCTGTCAAAACTCTTGAAGAAGGATCAAACAAGAACAGATACTTGCGCAAGAGGGACAGTGGGATATTTAGCACCAGAATGGCTAAGGAATGCACCAATAACACCCAAAGTGGACATTTTTAGTTTTGGCGTAATGTTACTGGAGATTACATGTGGTAGAAGGCATATTGAGCTTAGCAGGGTAGAGGAAGAGAACGAAGACGATGAAGGTGATGATTTACTGCTTGTAAATTGGGTTACAGCCTGTGTGAGAAGTGGTAGAATCGACAAACTTGCAAGGAGTGATCCTGAAGTACTGAATGATATTAAGAGACTTGAACGATTCGTCAAGGTGGGATTGTGGTGTGTCCATTCTAATCCATTGTTAGACCTTCAATGAAAATGGTGGTGCAAATGCTTGAAGGCATAATAGAGGTTGGAGTTCCTCCAATGCTTGATCATTAAATGATTGTTTAAATCATCAAGAGGGAGGAGCATACGAACAAGACAAAAAAGTGAAAGGAAATTATTACTTTTGCTACTTTATAATCTGTGCTTCAATTTCTCCCTTATCATGTTTGCTGGATCTTTATTTACTCTGGTGTTGTGCATTACTTATTCTCCTTAGTCTAAGAAGGCAATTATTATGTCTCTCTCTTGCTATTTGATGCTGTTTGCTGGAATAAGACGATTGAAAACAAGGACATTGTGCTTTGGAAAACTCTTAGATTTGATCATGTTTCCTATAATGCCATGCGTTTATGAAAGTTTTGAGCTCTGCCAGCAAACTTCTTTGAAAGAAACTCATTCCTGAAACAATGATATTCATGTAATACAACTTGCATATATTAACTAAATGCAAAATTTAGGTCTACTGTAGGCCTGATAAAAGAACTGTAAAAGAGCTTGATAGTTCAAATGTTTCTTTTAATACCATTTTTTTTTTCTATAAATCGATATTATCATGATCCTTTATTATCATGATCATACACTAGCAAGATTGACTCAGCCTTCTACAGTACTCCTTTTGTGCACATCAGAAGGCATGTCTAAAGTAACCATCGGTAGAAGATATAAAGATATTTCCTCCAATCAGTGACACTTAAAACTGACCTGTAATTTGAAACTTCGGCAAAACTTTCAACAACTTCATGGAAATTGTACTACACAGGAAGAAAATACAGATTATAGAGAACCATGAAAGTTTGTTATATAGGTGATCTGTGATCATTTAGTAGATGTTCGCCTAATATCCAAGATGTCCGTGGATACTAAATTGTGGGGGGTGGAAGAATTTTCCTGGAGAGCTTCCCCGGATTCTTGTTCCAACAGAACTGTATCAAATAACAAAAGCCAGAATACATGCAGATAAGATGATTGAAAACAAACCCAAAAGCTCGTCATTACATTATTGATAATTGGACATGAATTATCTAACAAAGACTTAATTTGGAAATAGATGTTAGGCCTAATGAAATATCTTCATCCTGTTTATTATCTTTCCAAACTGTTTACCGCAAGAGAGCTCTCATTGTTCATTTGCGGTTCTTCCCTGTCAATGGTTTGAAAAGAGAAAACATTCACTGATCCATCAGCGGAGGAAATGCAACCTCAATTGTGCCCTCCAGCATTTGTGTTACCATCTTCATTGAAGGTCTAAGAATTGGATTAGGATTGATACACCACAATCCCACCATGATATATCTTTCAAATCTTGTAATATCATTCAAAACTTCAGGATCACCCCTTGCAAGTATGTCAATCCTACCACTTCTCACGCAGCTTGCAGCCCAATTTACAAGCAGTAAATCATCACCTTCTCCGTCTTCGCTCTCTTCCTCTACCCTGCTAAGCTCAATATGCCTTCTACCACATGTAATCTCTAATAACATTACCCCAAAACTAAAAATGTCCACTTTGGTTGTTATTGGTGCATTCTTTAGCCATTCTGGTGCTAAATATCCCACTGTCCCTCTTGCGCAAGTATCTGTTCTTGTTTGATCCTTCTTTAAGAGTTTCGATAACCCAAAATCTGAAATCTTGGCTTTATATTTGCTGTCAAGAAGTACATTTTGAGGCTTTATATCACAGTGAATGATTGGAGTATCACATTCTTCATGTAAATATAGAAGTCCTCTTGCAATTCCTAGTGCCATTTCTGATCTGTGACTCCAAGTAGGCAGCATTCCTTCCTTGAACAAAAAATCTGATAATGCTCCATTCTTCATCAGCTCATAAACCAAAATAAAGTGGTTATCGTCAATGCAGAATCCCAATAGCTTTACTAAATTCTTGTGATGAGTTCGGCCTATGATTCTTAGCTCTGTCATGAATGCTTTCTCACTTTGCGTTGCAACTTTATCCATCTGTTTAACTGCAATCTCCACTTGAACTTCCTTTAAATTCAGAATGCCAAAGGAAACTTTCCCAGAAGCTCCTTTTCCAAGTACCTTGCTGAAGCCATTTGTTGCTTCATGCAGTTCTTTGTATGTGAACTCGCGGAAATTGATCCCTATTCTTGACGAATCAGGATGCCACTTACGTCGTATGAGTCTCCGTGGAGCAGGGTGATAGTAAAGAGCCAAGGCTCCAAATAGGGCAGCAAGTGAACTACTAGTTATAAGGCCAACAGTGAGATGAGTTCTGGTGTTTGATTTTTTCTTTCTTAATATGCCATCTTTAGCCGCCTTTGCTGGCACCTTGATGAAGGAAATACATCTTTAGTCATTGAAGTTCTACGGGCATTAAGTACAGGAGTTCTCTTCTTGTAACATATCCTGTTGACTAGAGTAGCTGCCATGGCATAACAATCTTCCATGACAAGTCTCTTGCATCCCTCCTCGTCCATATCAGGATAATGTTCATAGTCCCCAACATCCTGGTAAGGTATGTCACTATCCTTAATAACCTCCACTTTGAAATTTGCTGCAGATAAATTAGCACAGAAGTTGATCATTGTCTCGGGATGACATCCGTAGTTGTGATCATTTGAATCAAAGAAGACATAGCCCGGAAGGCAGTCACAGTTTACTGTTTCGTTGTCATTTGAGCTGCAAAATCCATAAGCCCCACAAACAGCATTCACCATGCACGGCTCTGAAGGGATCTTCCAGACACTAATCCAATTTCTACCATTAGTCTTATGATAAACATACTGCTGGAAGTTTCCAATACTGTCTAAAGTTGCACGGTGGTAGTAGTCTTCAACCGGGGTTGGTACATTCGATGGAAAAGAATAAATTGTGTTATTACTAGTACCTTTCACAAGGTACAAAGATGCATTCCTCTGGTCAAAAACTAAATTCACTTCACCGTTTCCTTCATCATCTTGGCTACTCAGCCAATACCCTGGATCCGCAAAACGATAGGCAGATAAGACCAACTTACCATCATACTGCATTTCCAGCATGAATTTCCCTCTAGAGTACATCAAACTCCCTCTTGAATTTGAATTCGAATAGAGTTTTCCTGCTGATAATAAAGTTTGTCCTGGTAAAAGTGTATCAGTGGGAAATTCAAAGCTTTCCCAAACATTATTTGAACTTGAGTCTCTCAAGACAAGATTTCCATCATCTTGCATGATTCCCAACCTTGCAGCCCCACTGTAAATCTGTTGACCTGTGCCATTAGCATAGTTGAGCACAAGCTGGCCACCATTTGTTAGACTAATAGTTGATCCTATTTCAGCTGGAGTATCGCGATTTGCTGACCAGACAAGTGTTCTTTCTTGGATTTTGTTGAACCAAATTCCAACTAGGAAAAGAGTATCCGAAACAGGATAAAATCCGAAGGCAAAGTCCTCGGATGAGGATAACAAAGAACCATTGTCTCCAGCAGTGAAAGTAGAGCCTATGCTAATATTTGGACTATTTTGGCCATTGATGTGATGAAGGATTAAAAGGAACAAAGAAAGAAGAATACTTAAGATTCTCATATTGTATAAAGTATAAACTAAATGAGGCTTGGATTCATACAAAAGAGGTTAATATTTGATAAACACAATTATATGCTTAATCTTCATCTGTCAATTTTCTTACCAGTAATTTATCTATGCTTAAAGCCATCATATTTGAAAATTGTTTCTTTGTTTTATTAAATTAGACTACGGTCATACAAATAAGTCTTATGGTCTTTTTTTAGTACTATATTATAGTGGAAATTATGGTGAAAAACCAACAGAAAGACTGAACATTTCCCTTTGATGACTTTAGTCATACATAAATAGAAAAATAAAATTTGACTATTCAGTGTAATAAGCGGCAATAAACATACACATTAACGAAGAGTGTTAAATTATTTACCTTCATTAGTCACTTGTCGTTTGATCCCATATTGTTAAAGGCTTTAGGTAGTTAGCATTAGTAATTGCCTCCATAAAATATATTTAGTCGTAATTAAGCTATTTTATTTAATTAATTGCCGCTAAATATCATTTTTGGTGTAGTGTTAGTTGATGTTGGTACCTTTGCCAGCATCATATTGATTGAACTTTGACAAATTTCTTTTCTTAATACCGTTTAAATGTAACTGCCGTTTGAAGTGGGAAAAAGTGTGTTTTCTTGATTGGTTACAGCAGTAAAAATTGACAAAAGGAAAAACATTGATATTAAATAGGCCTAGTGTATAATGAACTCATACTGTATTGATATGGATAATTAAAATTACATGTACAAATATAAGAATTCCTTATGATAATCACTTCAAATTAGTAATAAATTTTTCAATAGAAGAAGAAATAAAAAAGAAGAAGAGACGGAGATACTAGAATTAATCTAAGCAACTAAGAAATAAAGAGATAACTTCATAAGCAGATTCCTAATTAATTATTTCCCTCTTCAATATATAGACATCTCTGAGGGACCTAAATGTAATTTGACATCTTCTCACATGGTCTCCGTCTTAGTTAAATTCATAACATAGTGACAGAATAAATATGCAAGAAAAAAAGTTGTGAGAAATAAAAAAGTCTCTTAACATATTTACTACATTGACGTAGAATTTGTACTCAACAACTAGTCCAGAGTTTCATATGACATACGATGTTGTCCTATAGTATTTGATTGTTTTCTTCATCCCCTAGTGTTAGACCCCCAGTCTAAGTGACATGGCACAGGCATAACAAGGACGTCTACATTGGCTTTGGCATGTATGTGGACAAGCGATGTAGTGTGGTTGTGCGGCTAAGTGTTGGTAGTGCAGCAAGGTGTTCAAGCTACTTGAGTGTTGGCAAGTGAGCTTGGATGCAATGACCAAGGATGCTGGAGTGATGGCTAAGCAGACTTGGGCACAAGACAGGCAAGACACAAAGGCAAGGCAGTGGCGTCGGCAAGGCAAGGCAAGGCAGCGTGTTGCTTGATAAGACTAAAGCTTGGCATGGCTGGGCAGTGTATTGGCTTGACAAGGCAAGGCTATGGGACTTGACAATGGCAAGACAATGCCAATTCATGTATGGGCAAAGTGTTGGCAAATAGCCAGAAATAAAACTAAGTGTTGGAAGGCAGCAGAATATATTTTAAGTGTTGGCAAAGTGTAAATTCGCCTAAGGCATGTGTGTGGCACATGCATGACTTAGTTCAATTCGAATTTAAACAAGGCTGTTAGAATATAGTTGTTGTAAACTTAGTGGAATTCTGATGTGGCATGCTATGTGCTAGACATATGTGCATGTTGTAACTACCTTATCCTTTTGTAACTGCCATGTGTAGATTTATTTAAAGGGGCTAAAAAACGTCTAAGGCATCAGGAGTGTGTTCTATACCTTAGACAATTTAGTGAGGCTTTTTCCTTGTTATTGAGATATCAATAAAAAGGTTGTGAAGCGTTCCTGTAAATTTGGCTAAGTGTTCATTACGTTTTGCTGCCTAGATTATAAACAGTCTAAGTACTTAGACAGTGCGGTGATGTATGTTGTGGCTGAAGTTTGTAAGTGTTGCAGACTGCCAACAAGAGGTGACGAGAAAAAAAATCACCCCTGTGTCACCTAGTATTCACACCAACATGAGAGTTATGGAGAAAAAAATGTTCAATCTGTTTCAAATCTTATATGCATAATAGAACTTAAAAATTTGACTAATTCAAGCAATGTAAAACAATGTAAAACAATACAATAAGTACTCTCAATGATATTAAAAAAATTTGAGAGGTTGTACATGTATTCGACCATAATTTTTCCTAAGCTGCAGACAGAAAGATCTTTGATTTCTGTTACTATCACCAACATATTAAAAATGTAATTAGTATATACACGTTGTATAAATATGTACACAATATGTCGACATTGTATAAATGATGTATAATTATTTGCCGATACTATATAATATATTGATATTAATATTTATTTGACTATAATGCATTCTCATCGTAATAAATAAAAATATAAACAAGAAATAATAAAATGCGGACAGGGATAGAGCATTCATTGAAAAATATGTTCCCGAAGAAATATTTCAAATTGCATGTTATACAATTGCGGAATTAGACGAGCCATTTCGTAGAATTTGCTTCAGCCATTACAAGATACCTTTATTGTAAATGGTATACAATGTCTAAAATGCAAAAGAAAAATCTGTAAACACAATTCTGCAATTAAGAAGGACATTTGGAGTTTTTCTATTTGATTACTCTGTTATAATCTTTTTCTCGAATGGATTTTTATATTGGAAAACTCATTGATTTGCAAGGATAGATTGTTATTTGGAGCCTTCATTGTAATATTCTCCCCGTGAGACATCATTTAATCAAAATGATCATCAAATCTAGAGACGTGTGTTTTTGTATTTTCAATACTTTTATAAAGGCTAAAATTATCCACAGACACTTTAACTTGTACACATTTTTCACTTAGACACCTAAACGAAGACAAGTTCTTAATAGACACCTCAAGTGGCTAAGATTTGAACCCCATAAACATTTTTATCCTAGTTGGCACTATGTGTGCGCCTCACGCAAAAGTGGAGCGTGATAAGCTCTCCAATCTCTTTTTTCCATGTTAACGTTACTGTTGAATCTCCATCTCCACTATTAAAGTTGCAAACACAACTCTCCATCCTCTTTTTTTTTTTAAAGGTGTTGCAAGTTTCGTGTTTGAAGGATTAAGTAAAGTTTCAGAAAATTTGCATGAACACAAAGGTTCTCAATTATGAACTTAGAGGGCTCAGATCTGCAAAAGAGATTGGGGCGAAAGAGAGCCAACCACGCCATGGCTGCAAAATCACCGTGATTTGCCAAGCCAAGATAGGAGTCAGATAATCTCCATGCCAACCCAGCTAGCCCAGAACTCAAAGAAAGCATCATCACTGCCTCTAGTATTTCCATGTTCAACGATTCAGTAATTTTGAGGAAATTTGTAATAAATCCAAAAGTCGTATAATTTTAAGAGGCTTAGATCTGCTAAGAAATCGGAGCAAAGAGAGAGGCAACCACGCCATGGCTGCAAATCAGGTGATTTGCCAAGCCAATATACGGGTCAGATAGTCTCTATACCCGACCGATTAGTCCAGAAACCAAACAAATCAAGTGATTTGCCAAGCCAATATATGGGTCGGATAGTTTCTATACCCGACCGATTAGCCCAGAATCCAAACAAATCCATCATCATCATCACTATCTCATTTGTCACAAAAAATGATCCAATAGTTTTCAGGAAATTAACATGAATCCAAGGGTTGTTGCTGCTGCTTCTTCTTCTTTAGTTGTAAAAATAATTGGCTAAACAAGAGAGGGGTAACCACCATTGTAAAGAAAATCCCAAAATTCTGTTTTGCCTATTTTTTTTCCTGGGCTAACCTTTCTCTTTGCTGGGAAAAGTCCTTTGGTTTGTCAACCAAATAACTTTCCCTTACACAACTCTCCATCTCCAATTTCTGATTCTTGGTTTTTTTTTTTCTCTTTTTCTCCTTCTCCAACTATTTTTAATCTCAAATTTTGTTGATGTTATAGAAACCGTAAGCCATTTTTTTTTTTCGTTCTCTTTTTCTCCATAAAGAGAAAATAAGTTCGTCAAAATATGATATATCATAAAGATGAAGTAACATTAACATAAGTTCGTCAAAACAAATTACACAAGTTCAAAAGTAAACAAAAATAACATCTTCGGTAAAAAAAAAAGTATTAATATTACATTGTTCAAAATCCATAGCCCAAAATCCTATTTACATTCCAGATAAACTAATTCTTTGACAAGTTGTTGCCACTTTGTTTTTCTTATTTGCTCTCATACTTTGCAACTCAGAGGTGCTGACTCCATCTTTTTCATTCCATCTCAGGCCACGAGGTTTAAAACCAATATTTATATTTTAATATTTTATATTGATAATAGTAATTAATATATAATTTTTAAATATGTAAATTTTATTTCAAGACACTAAAAAGTTTTATATTAAATTTACACTGAAAATTAGTTAGTTTGATCAAGTCAAATAAATTTAATTGATGAGTGTAATATTTTTTAAAATTACGTGAGTTGATAAATATCTACTAATTTTTATATAATATCATATGATATATGAAATACATATTTTTGATACAAATTAGCATATATATATATATATATATATATATATATATATATATATATATATATATATATATATATATATATATATATATATATATATATCATGCTGATGACACAGTGATGTCAAAGTATTGAATTATGTTTAAGGGTCCCTTGAGGTTCCAAAATATGGTGACAAAAGAGGTTAGATAGGTAATTGATGTTTCACAAAACCATTACAACTCTCAACATATATAATTGAAAACTATACAATAATAATAATTAGAATACTCAAAACATCTTTTTACCCATATCTTTAATTAACTAAGGTATTCCCACCATCTTAATTACACCTAATTTAATTTTACATGTATTAATTAAACTATAAAATGTTTGAATAAAAATTTATATGAAAATCTCAAACTTCTTATCCTCTATGTTGTTGGCTTTAATTAATTAGTATTTGACTATACATTTTTTATTAAATTTATCTTCAATATATTTTTATGTTCACGTTGCAATTCACAAGAATATAATTTTTTCCAAGTAAAATAAATATTATAACACAATTTTCCCCCTTTTCTTGAATTGGGTAAATACTTCAGTGTTTGTGAAAATGCAAATGCATGATTGCGTATCTAATAAAACCTTCTCGCATGCATATATTTAGTACGTAACATTTTCATTGGATCATACTTTCGCTGTCTCCTATTAGTTATCCACGTTATTAAAAATAATTATACTAAATTATTTTCTTCATTCTATTTTAGTTGTCATAATTTTCATTTTTAAAGTTAAACTATATAGAGTTTGATTAACATTTTAAGATATATTTTTTCTATCATATTGATATGAAAAAAGTTGCAATCAATAATATTTTTCTTATAGTTTTTGAATATCTAGATATTTGTTTTAAAATATTAAATTTAATTTAATTTTAAAAATTAGTCAAACTGACTTTTGAAAAACGCAATATGATAACTAAAATAGAAAAAATATTCTCAAGGAGTAAATTAATAACTTTTTTTTAATTTATGATATTCTTAAGAAGCGTGTATAGGGAAAAATTGACAACTAATATACATTGAACAATATGATGGCGGATTAGTTACAATTTTTATTAAAAATCCTCATCATATAAGCGATAAATTTTTATAAACGATATGATTAATTAGACGTAAATATTTTTTACATTGTTAAGTTAAAATTATTTTTATTGTGGTTTGTTGGAAGATGAGTTAGGTTTTGATGAAGGGAGTGATAGTGATGATGAGTGGTTGTGACTTAGCACGCCATTTATCATCTTTTGAGCAACTCATGAATAAGTATGAATGATGTTTTTCATTGCACGCCAACATTTTATTGCACTAGTTTTAATTTCTCAAAGTTATTTATTTCTTTTGCTTCATTTTTTTAGATAATAAAAACCCTAATTTTGGGTATTTGTCCACTCTCCACTACACCTATGTCTTCAATCATATTCTTTTATCCTTTTTTTAATGAAGAAATTACTCTCTTTCCCCAAACACATTATCCTTTTTTACGTACCTATGATGACCTTCTCTAGTAGTTTCATTTGTTGCTAGTTTCTTAGTGCTTTTGATAAAAAAGAAATTTACTATTTTCTTCGTCTGATTGTATGCGATATTATTTGATTTGGTACGATGTTTAAGAGGAAGAAATTTTTGAAACTTGTGGTCTAACACAATCCAAGGGCACCCTTTTCTAGTCCGCTTAGTCGGTTGAGTAAACAAACCCAGATTCTAATATGGGTCTCTCGACAAGAAACTTATCTAGAGGAATTCGTTTTCTCGTACTTGAACTGTTGTAGACAAGAAGTAAAAGCGATCAGAATAGTTGAAGGGAGGGCAGTAAAAGATTTAAATAGTTCTTTCTTTTCCAATCGCCGTAAGTATTTGTATGACTGAGATTCATTTCATTAGGAGTAAAGGGGAATTTTAAGATTAAATAATTTTTAATGTTAATAAGATGACATTCTCTTTGGGAAGAATGAAAATAAAAAGAGTGTCACATAAAATGGGACAACAAAAATATCAAACTAAAATCTAATAATTCAGTTCATAAATTTTAAATTCCGACTTCGCATGTTACCCTACAATTGTTTTGCTAATTGCATTATATTATCCCTAAGTTTTATCATTGATTCTTGTAATGAAAGTGATACCATCATACATGTGACGTACGTATACAAATTAATCGTTCAATTACTCTCTTACCGTGAGCATATATAATCATTTTCACCCATCATGTTTTATATCTTCTTTTCGTTTTGTTTTTCCGCGAGATCTTCTATACTTGTATTGGAGTCTGATTAAATTAAAGTTGCACATTGTTGAGCTTATTTCTCAAAGCAATGCTCCCAACAAAAAAAAAATATCATTCTCAGAAGTTCAAACTCAAATTTTTGATTAAGAATAAAAGAATCTCAACGATCTCATCACAAGTCATATTTATATCATGTTTTATATGTTGTTGTTGCATTACTACTCCAACATCATTATTACACATCTTTTATTAATTCAATAGTGTTAGACTTTTTCCTAGAATTTTACGTTTCTATATAAGCTAATAAAAGGTAAAATCTTCTTGCACACAACATGAAATATCTTAGATCACTGTGATCGTCGTAGAATTTTTTTCCAAATATTAATTTTATATATATAATATAATTTTATAATACACAAAAGAAAATTCGAATGAACTCCTTCTATCCTCTGGCTTCACCATTGATGTCACGTATGCCAAATATAATTATGATTTGTACTTCACTTTTTTCTCTTTCTTTTTCTTCACCCATTAATTACAAAGTTTTTAAGATGGAAGAAGAAATAATTAACTAGAGCCCCATAACATTGGTAAAAAGGAGTATTATTTTATTTCAAATTAATATACATATATATACACTTACTGTACTCCATTTGGCAAACTAGAGAACGCACGCGCGCCAGAAAATCAACTTAAAACTTCCCACTTACAAATGTTCGTTCATTTTTCTTTTTCTTCTCGTCTCAATTTATATAACATATTTGACTTAATATTAAATTTAAAAATTTTAAAAAAATTTATATATAATCTAAAGTAAGTCATAAATATTAATTATATGATAATAAATTTTTTCATTAAGGATAGAGTTGATAGTCCTTTCATTTATTTTACTTATTACACTTGGATTTGATATATATATTCATTAAGAAAATAATAATTGACATAATTATTTTACCACACTACTATTAATTTATATTTAGTATTAAGAAGAAAGTTAGAAGTAAAAGTAAAAATCTATTTTTTTTGGAATAGTAACAACAACAATAACAACATAGTCAGTAAAATTCCACAAGTGGGGTCTAGGGGAGGGTAAAAATATACGCAAATCTTACCACTACCACATTGAGATAGAGAGGTTGTTTCCAAAAACCTCAACTCAAATATATCAACCCCCAAAACAAAAAATACTAGATAAAAACAACTATAATGAAAAGGAATTGAATACTCATAAATACAAGTGCATTGAGGAGGGTAAAATGTACGCAATCTTACCACTACCTCATTGAAATAGACAGGTTATTTTCAGAAGACTTCAACACAAATATATCAGCCCCAAAACAGAAAATACTAGATAAAAATAAGGACATGTTACACAAATCTCATACTTTTTGTAGCTAATTACAACTAATACCAACTTTTTCCAAAAAATTCTTCTTTTTGATACAAAAAATGAAACCAGTGATACATGTCGAAAAGATGGGAGCATTAAGGTATTTTAATTATGTTATATGGAGAAGTAGGGATTGTAATTTGCATCAATAAGTGTTGCAGTTTTGTATCATTTAAGGGATTTTTGTAATTTTTTTAAAAAGTTGGGATTATATGAAATTATGAAAATATAAATTGTGTATTTCTATAATTTTCCTAAAAACAACAACTATAATGAAAAATAATTGAAAACTCATAAATACAAGAAAAGTAGCCTAAATTTTTATTGTGTTAATTGTTTTTTAAAAAAATAATAAAAATAAATTATATAAATTGGTAATGTGAAGATGGGGGGAGTAATATATTTTTTGGAATGTGTGTCTCGAAAATCCATGAGGATTTTGTGTGTTACTTTTCACCTTGCTTCAATAGTTATCCCAACTCAACCTAAATGATTACCATCATACTCTTTTTCCTCTTTATATTCTCCTCTTATTCTTTCATTTTTTTTCCATCCTTCTCTTTTATCCTTATTTTCACCTCTTATTCTTCTCTTCCATCCTTCAATTTTTCCTACTCTTTTGTTAAAAAAAAATGGGTGAAATATCAGCAGCATTTAGCAATGGATTGAATAATGAAAATGGTCACGTAGTTGGATTTCTAAGAAAGGGATGTTGGTACGAAGAAGAGATTGATAATGACTTGAGATGGTGTTTCGCTCTCAAGAGGTACTTAATTAATAACAATATGAGTTTAATTTATCGAGTCATATGCATATACTAATGAATTTATGAGATTATGTTAGAGCTAGACTTATAGTACGTATGTTGTACTATATTTTCCATGTTAGCATAGTAAGTTTGTTATTAATTATTTTATTATATGTGATCTTATTTTTCTTAATAGGTTGTTTCAAAAAGATGACTCAGAATTAATAAAATTTAAATTAAGTTGAAAATGAGTTCTTTTTTTTTTTTGAGTTGGTGGATATTTAACGGCTGAATATTCTTCCCTTTTCCGAAAAGTTCCCTCTCTTTTTTTATTTAAGTGTAATAAGTAGGGAAAATATGCACCTTTTAGTAGGTCGAGGCAATGTATATTCCATTTTGTCTGCTCAAGTACTCTAAAATTAAATTATATTAATATGATATTTTAAAATAAATATTTAAATATTTAAAAATTATATAAAAATATTATTTATAATTTTTTTATCAATATAATTAAAAAATATTAAGTTAAAATATTATTCAAAATTTTTATCGTTTGATTCTCAAAAAATAAAAATATGACAATTAAAGAGGAACAGAGGGAGTAATATTTTACTACTTTTTTATCATAGAGTTGTTGACAATAAAATTTAAGATTTGAAACAAATTTTAAATATTTATGTGAATATAATATAAAAGTTTATAAATTAAATTAGTTTTAAATATGAAAACCTAATATTCTTTTTATAAAAAAAAGTCATAAATTGAAACAAAATGGACAATTAATTGGTCTATGAGAATGTACAGAAATAGATATACAAGGTCGTAATGCAAGACTTTTTTTTAAAATTAATATTAATAAACTTAATATTTTATAAAATAATTATAATTAACACTAAAAATAAATTAAAAATTTAATTAATATATTATTTTTTTTAATTTTTTTAAATTGAATAAGTAGACATATAGGAGTAAATTTATATTTTTTTATAATTTGCGCAGCATTTTGCACACTGGTGCTACTCAATATCAAGACATTCAGCTCTTGGATACAAAGCCATTTGGAAAGGTTAGTAAAACTATGTGTATATCCTTTTTTTAAAAAAGAAAAAAATATTTTAAAATTATTAAATAATATTTTGGCTAATGTAACAGGCTTTAGTCATCGATGGGAAGCTTCAAAGTGCGGAGATAGATGAATTCATCTATCATGAATGTCTTGTCCATCCACCTCTCCTTCATCATTCCTGGTAATAACCTTTCTAGTTAATTCATTATCTGAACGACTCTTGTGGTCCAACTTTTTTTTTTCTTTACGAATACTCATAAACTATGTATTTTAACATAAAGTTCTTAAGCATTTGATTAGTTTGCAAAATTAATTTAAATTTAATATGCACTTTAATTATCAGTCCTAGAAGCATATTCATTATGGGAGGAGGTGAAGGTTCTACTGCTAGAGAATTATTAAGGCACAAAACAGTCGATAAAGTTGTAATGTGTGACATTGATGAAGTAAGTCTCTTAATTTTCCACCTTTTTATATTTTCGATTGTATAAATATATTTTATATCGCTAATTAATAAAAAAATTAAATTTCAAAAAAAAAATTAATATTATTGTAGGAGGTGGTGGAATTTTGCAAGTCATATTTGGAGGTTAACAAAGAAGCATTTTCAGATCCTAGACTTGACCTTATTATTAATGATGCCAGGTTTAACCCCCTAACTTTATGATTTTGTCAAATTGACCCCTTACATTATTATTCTTGTGATAATTAATGAATCTCGTGATTTTGCAGGGCTGAGCTAGAGAGGAGGGAGGAACATTATGATATAATTGTAGGGGATTTAGCTGACCCTATAGAAGGAGGACCATGTTACCAACTTTACACAAAATCATTTTATGAATTTATTGTTAAACCTAGACTTAATCAAAATGGCATCTTTGTCACTCAGGTACATTATACTTATCATAAAATTAATAAAAATATAATATATATGTGGTACAATTGAAAAATATAGAACCACAACATTGTGTTAATAATTTTTAAGTACTAATTAATGCTGAAATTTTGTGAAATAACACTTAACAGGCAGGACCAGCAGGAATTTTCAGTCACACTGAAGTCTTTTCTTGCATTTTCAATACTTTGAAACAAGTTTTCAAATGTAAGTTTCATGACTGATAAGGAAAAAAAAATCCAAATTTCTGTTAATAAATTAATTACATTATGTTATAATTAATTCTTGAAAACTTGATATATCTCAAATTGATATTAACATTTATTAATTCTTTTGTCTTACAGATGTTGTGCCTTATTCAGCTCATATTCCATCCTATGCTGACACTTGGGGATGGGTCATGGTATTATAACTATATTTTTTATT
The DNA here is from genome assembly GCA_029948455.1 of Solanum rostratum. Lineage (NCBI taxonomy): Eukaryota > Viridiplantae > Streptophyta > Magnoliopsida > Solanales > Solanaceae > Solanum > Solanum rostratum. The sequence goes on from CM057048.1 coordinate 5,473,497, forward strand.
TACCTATTTGGACAGTTGGCCAAAATAATTATATTCGCTAATTAAATAAAAAATAATAAAATATATATATATATATATATATATATATATATATATATATATATATATAAAATGTGTATCTTATGTATATCATATCAATATAATAATATATTTAAGAAAATTATATATTTATTGATTATTATTTTGATGGACGACTATATAGTATAGTTTTTAATTAAATTATGTATAATTTGATATAGGCATCAGATACTCCTTTTGCTGTAAGTGTGGATGAACTGGACCAAAGAATTAAGCAGAGGATAAAGGGAGAAAATAGATATCTTGATGGGAAAACATTCATTTCAGCCTCTACATTGAGCAAAGCTGTTAGAAAATCGTAAGAAATATTTCGATTTCATTAATTATTGATTTAATTGATACTTTTATTGTGTTATACACTCATACTTTAACTTACGACAGCAATAGTCAATAGTTACAACTTATATTATGTATTTTGTAGTTTTTTTTTTTGTGATTTTCTTGAATGATAATCGTTGAATAATGACAGATTGAACAATGAGACTCATGTTTACACGGAAGGGAATGCAAGATTCATTTATGGACATGGAAGACACAATCAAGCATGAGATGATGGAACAAAAATTGAAAGGGGAGCTACATGATTAATGTAGCACACATTAACAACAACAAAAAAAAATCTTGGAAATTTATCAATTATTTTTTGTTTTGTTTTTCTCCTTATGGTTTTAACTCAATATCTAGGATCTTATGTTTCTTATATGATGTTTTTTTTTGTTTGTTGGAAGTGGTGGGGTGCTATGTAGTTGCTATTTTTCTTGTTGTTTTTGAATATTGTTTAATATGGAATATTATCTTTGCCCCACTTGTGAGATTTTACTGGATATATTGTTATTGTTGTGGTATGGAATATTATCTTTTAATTTTGAGTCTACTGATTAATGCTACAATCTTTTGATGATGGGCCAAAGATTTTGTCACATTATAAAGTTTGTTTATTTAATTTTCATAAATAACCACCTAGTGAAACATAATAGGCTAAAATAGCCACAGTTTTAAAAATTACATTTTATAGCCTTTTGAACGTGTATGTGCTTTGTATAAAATGGTATTACACTAATATTTTATACAGAAAAGAATAGCTGACATTTAATGTTTATTAATTATTGATTAGATATTATAAAGGAAACGTTTCCTTAAATAATGGAATGTCAATATATTCAATATTTATTACCTATTATGATACTGTAAAACATAAAACCGAAAAAGAAAAATACTGTAGCACGAGTAATGCTGGAAAAAAAAGCCCTGAGGTAAAGTTGATTTTTTATTTTGTTTTTTTATACGTTTGATCGTGTGATTTCATACAAATTCCAGGTATGCATATATATATACTTGTGATGTATAAAAAAATGCTTGAACTGTAGATGTGCTTATGCAGTTGTATAATGTATTGGCGAAACACTGTTGTATAATGTGTTGGCAGAACACAGTTGTAAATGTATAATTATTCAGACAGTGTGCTTGAATAGAAAAAGTGTATAATAGTATACGTTATACATAAATGCTATAATGTATTGGCAAAACACAATTGTATAATGTGTTGGCAGAACACAGTTGTAAATGTATAATTACTCAGACAGTGTGCTTGAATAGAAAAAGTGTATAATAGTATGTGTTATACATAAATGCTATACTATAACTTATACATAATAATGCCATTTACATATCATTTACATAAATGGTATATATAAATACATGTATAATAATACCACTTTACATAAGTTGTATACATAAGTGTATAACTTGTGCTTTTAATGTGAAGTATAAATTTTTTATACAAACATAATTTTTTTTTATACAAACAAAATAAATTAATTTCATGTTTATATGTTTACCTATGTGTCTAACATTTTTTTTATTAAAAAAAAAAATTGAACCTGGTTGTCCTCTTAGATTTCGTTGGTTTTGTCAAAATCAGAGTCGTCCCCATTTTTCTTTGCTTCGCCACTGCCGGAATTCAGATCCACATCTTTCCTCTTCCTTTTTGAAGTGCTTGGCCGATGAACATTGTCATTCTGCGGATCTAATTTCTACACTAGTCCTATCTCTTGCAATGCTTCCTGCAATGGGCTCATCCTCTTGAGTTATCCCAACGAAAAAGAAGGCAAATCATCCATACTAAACTTATCATGCAAATTTATACTTCTAGTTATCCTCTTAGAGGTTGATTCGTCGGCCATATAGTGTAAGCTTGTAATTTATCCGGCTGTTCAAAGATTTAGGGCATGCGGTTTTATGTAAAAAATGGGTGAAACTGAAATTTTCAAAACAAATAATAATTTAAAAAGCGCCAAAAAATGGTATTAAAAGTGAATAAAAGCTGGAAGAATAGACAGAGAAGATTAAGGAAAATATTTTGAAAATCTTACCTGCTAAGATTGAAGGAGCAAGAAATGGAAGGAAATCTTTGAATTCTTGTAAAGAAGAGAGAGAATAAGAATGTTGAATTTTTTTTTTATTTTATACAAAGTGTGCTGGGACCCACGAATTTGTAGCCATTTTTTTTAAAAGGTTGGTTGTTTGTGTAATTTTTTGAAACTGTAGTTAATTTATGTGATTTTGTATTTAATGTTTGCTCATTTATGAAATTTTCTCATTTAAAAAAGACCAAATAATTATTTTTTTATCTTTCATAAGCTACACAATTTAAATATGCTTAGAGAAATAAATTATGTATTTTTCACCTTTTTGCTAAATCCGAACGAGCGCCAGTCGAATCGATTAGAATGTTCTTATTTCACATAAAACTAGTATATTGATTTATGCATCTACTTTAATTTATGCCTTATTTCTTCTTTTACTGTTATTGTTACTTGAATTGTACTACAAATAAGTGTTAGGCCCTGTTCCATTTAAGCTTCTTCAAAACCAAATAGAATTGGGCTAGAAAATGTTGAAAGGTGTAAAATTAGGTCTTGGGCCTAACTCACACCCCAAAAGCTAGCTCAAAGGAAGGAGGATTGCCCAATCCTTATAAAGAGTCCACCCATCTCATTAACCACCAATGTGGGATTTTTGTTCTCCAACACCCCACCTCACGCCCAGTTCTTAGCATCTGGTGCGTGGGCAATTTTTAATTTTTTTCGGGAGCCCAACATTGGGTGAGATGGGTCCGGCTCTGATACCATGTAAAATTAGGTCTTGGGCCTAACTCACACCCCAAAAGCTAGCTCAAAGGAAGGAGGATTACCCAAGCCTTATAAAGAGTCCACCCATCTCATTAACCACCAATGTGGGATTTTTGTTCTCCAACAAAAGGAGACTATATTGGACATGCAAAAATCCAAACAAATCTTTTAAGAGGTGATTGACAAAGATTCCATTTTGGGTAAATGATTCTTCCGCTCCATTTTAGTTGTTTTAAAATAGTTATCAATTTTACATAATCAAGAGAGAATTAATTATTTCTTCAACAGTTAAACAACACTCTCTAGTTAATTTTTTTCTTAAGGATTCTGTCAAATCTTATCGTAATAATTAAAAATCCCCTAATTAAAATGAGATGGAAGAAAGTATATAACAAAACATCTCCAAAATAATTTAGTGATGTATGTGTCATTTCTTGATACAATAATACATAAACTCATTGACTAAATTAAGGTCTAGTGGTATATGTCGTTTAGTGATATTTGGGGAAGTCCTTTCAAAAAGATTTTTTTTTTCCCTTTTGGGGGCAATTTCTTTATTGTATTCAAGTTTTCGCGTTCATATTTAACATCACAAAATTAAAGAATATTTTGATATATTTGATGTATTTTTAATTCAAAATCATATATTTTTTTTATTTTGTTAAATTTTGCGTCAAATTAAATCAAAACAAACAGATTGATCCACGCGAAGCACTATATATACATTAAAAAAATGGTAAAGGAAACTACTCTTTGGAATCATTTGTTTGTGTTTCATGTGGTGTGCCATATATACTCAATGATTATGCGTGCTGTGATGGACTTTGCTTCTATCGTCACCTAATAATACTAATAATATAAATAAAACGCCAAATAAGTCCTCTCAATTAGTACTATTAATAATTAATTCGTGGTGTTTTCACGCATCAGCATCAATCATTAGAAAAAAATAAATAAATTTATGAATAATTCTTAGATAATTTTTAATTAAAAGACTATGAATTCATTTTTTTAAAAAAAATTCATCGTTAATTCATAACTATTTAGCATGAGATTTTTGTTGTTATTTACGAAAGAAATAATGATATTTATATGCCCCTAGCAACCTTTTGAAAATTACATTTAAAATAGCAAATTTATTTACAAAAGTAGAAAAGAGAGTATTTTTAAAGGTGAGTAGTGTAGTGTTTGATGTGATATGATAGTATTGGGAAATGGAAAAAAAGAAAATGAAATAAATGTCAGCCTACTAAATAGCATGCAAACTAATATCCATTGTGCAATAGATGTTAGTTTGTCGTTGTGTTGGTAGTATTTATGGTGTGCGTGATGGTAGTACTGTTGACGTTTGGTTCACTGGAACGGTGTGAGTGATGGTAATATGTATATATATCTATATGTATGTATAATATGATGAGAAAAATCATTGGAAAAAAAAAACACGAAGGAGTATAAAAAATGTATTTTAAAATTTTTTCATATGTTATAAAATATTCGTGAATATTCATTTAATGGTATTAAGTATGTGAGATAATTTGGTGTGAAAAAAAATTGTTCAAAAATAATTCGAGGAAATTCGATATTATATATACAAGAAGTCCACAAAAATCTAATGAAAAATTAATAGTGTTTGGTAGTGTATTAAAAATGTTTTCATTTGTGTCCATTTTTTAACTTTTGTGAAAAATACCCTTTTTAATTTAACTTTTCCTTGACCTAAAAAATATAGTGCAATTAATGTGATTTGATGGGTTGGCAGAAAAAGTGAGTGCATATTTTGGTAATTTTGTTGTTATTCTTGTAAATAAATTGGAATGTGTAAATTTTGCACAAAAGTTGATTATTCTTGTAAATATTTCATATATAACTTAATTACATATGCACCACTAAATTCAGCCACCTCATTCATCTACTTGATGAATTGATGATGATATTTTAAATTTAGCGAGAAAGATATAGTAGTGATATGCTAGTTCGGATATTTGATGAATTTGTAACAATCACGATTTGTATCATCAGTCGAAAGAGACAAATATACTGCTAAAAATATCCTTTAGAAGAAAGTAAGTGTTTTCCTCTATTGTAAAACACTATCCAATATAGAAAAAGCGTTTTTTCCTATACTTATAATGGTCTATTTATATAATGATTATAAAGACTATAAGATTAAGAAAGATAACAGATTGTTAGGCTAATTAAAACTTCTTATGAGTGAATCCGACCTAATAAATATTTTTAGTAATATATTAAAGCATAATGAAAAAGAGAATTTTTTTTATTTGGATGTAATTGAGTTTTTAATATAGTAAATCATTTTTTTAATCATGAGATGGGAATATAATCCAGCTTAAACAAAATGAGAGGGCGGAGGCTTCACCTAAAGAGAGATGGTGACTGAAAAGAAGATTTGGCCTATAAAAAGATGAAAGAGTCATCATTCAGAACTCATTTATTCCAAAACATTATAAGATGAATGAAAATAGTTATTTATAATGCATAATTATCTAAAATATGTCAATTATTTTTTTATTTTTCACTCGTATGAAAGGAACAATTTTTTTTTTTTGATATTTCTTTAATAATTTCTGATCTCTAGTAAACTTTTTAGTAGGATTCAAATCCAAATGAAATTTTGTTTATCTATCATAAAAATATTAGGATTGGAATTTTACGTTACCTTAAATCATTTCAAATTACAAAAATGGTTATATTTTCGATATGTGAATATTAATCGAATTTTGAAAGCATAAACCAAATATTGCACAGAAACACAAAATAATGTAATGAAGAAAGGGAATCTTTTGATGATACAAACAAAAATAGACCAATTTGAACTGTTTTGTTACTAAAAGGAAATAAAATACTTAATAAAATTTTAATATGTAATTTTTTCAATATTTTAAATAAGCATCAACTATGTTTAATTTTATTTTATCTTTAAACATTGATCAATAATGATATTAGAAAAAACAGAAGGAATAAATTCACTGGCCACTTAAATTAATATTATATTCCAGTAAATAAAGTAGGCAGATTTGGTTTTTTTTTTTCCTCCGAGGTTCGATATCCACATTAAAGTTCGACTATATTTGAATTCGTGTCGCGTACGGTTCCATTCGGGGTGAAGCATTCCCTACTAAGAATTTTTCTATTTCCATGACTAAAACTCAAAACCCTTAATTAAGAGTAAAACAGCCCAATTCGCGGTGCCACATCCTTTAACGATTACGCATATTTTTTTAAACATGAATCACATTGAACTTTTACGAACGTAAATTAACACACTTTTCACATGTATACTGAAACATGTACTGAAAGTTCAAGGAAAGTTTGTTGACGAGAGGCATCATAATTAACTTGTGTCAGGTAAATTATGATACGTGTGAACTTCCAAACGTTTTCGCTTTGAATTTTGTAGGTCTATTAATATTAAAGATAATTATTAATATAAATATTTTATTACAATAATTATATTAAATATAATTTAATTTTAATTTCTCAAAAAATAATTTAGAGGTTTAATAATTAATATTAAAAATAAAATAGAAAAAATATTTGTTTTTTTTCCTGATATACTAAAAATAACAAATAAAAGTGAAATATATATTTAATATATTGAACTAGTAAAAGTGAAGAAAGGAGTATTTTAAGTACATATTTTTTAAATATGTGTATGATATTATCTTGGAACAATTATATTTCTAGAAGGTTAAATGACTTGTTCTGTTGAATTTTGGACTCTTCAATTATTCTAAAATTGTTGAGTTATCGTAACGATGTTATTGAGTTGCTATATCCTAGAAGAGAGTGAAGAGTTATACTGCTGCATCGAAAAAGATTATACCATAATTGACTTAAATCTTTTTAAAGAGAGTAAGATTATATCTATATCCCAGTTCAAATATTTTATTTATTCATTTTAATTTTTAACTGTAATTTATGATATTTTGTTGATTAATGCTACATAAGCCTTTTTTTTTAAAAAAAAAAAAAAAGCTTTCTAACTGATTTTTTTTTCTCTTTAATTTGAGATCTCTAATCATGGGATCAAGGAATCATATCTTAAAAAAAAATTATTGGAGAAGAAGGGTTTAATTTCTATTAATTAATTAAGAGTAAAGCATCTTATTCCTAAATCCTAATCTTCAAAACGCGTAGAACGAGTAGGCAACAAACTTTAAGCTTTAAAGGACGCAGTAAAATATTTCCAACGTTTTCTGAATGTGAAAATGTTGGGAATAAAAAAATATAAAAGAAATGCAGGATAATTCTTTTGACTCTCCAATATATAAACGACGTCCTTATATAAGAAATCTTTGAAATCAATAATTTTATTATGGAGAGACTCATCCTATTTTCGTCGAATTAATAACTCATTAAAAATATATATGATATGAGTAACTTATTGAACTATCTGAATAACGTCTGCACATTATTTCTTTTTTCGGTGATTCAATCAAAATATTCGTAGGAGTAGTCACTAAATATTTTTCAATGAAATGAAAAATTATTTAAGAAGACAAATACATGATATGTACTTGCTATACATAACGATAGTTTAAAAATAATACAACTCCTCTCTCTGTCCTCTTTCTCTCCTGCAATACAGATGACAACAATCAATGATACAAATACAAATGTATGATAATCAATAATTCAAAACAAATAATAACTGTCAGTGATACAAATACAAAATGGTAACACAAAAGATAAACACAAATGCACATGAATACAATATAATATGCTATAAATTACAATAATAATACAATTGTAATGATTGGTACAAATTATATTCATTAATACACTTGTTACAATTGATTTGTATTAACAAATTGAACACAATAGTCTTTGATACGATTGTATGCATTGATAAAAATCAATTATATTAATTGTACTCGTCGTATAGTTATTGATCAGATATGCAATTTTATATAGATCAGATATACAAATCAATTGTATCTCTCTCATCTCTCGTCTTTGTCTCCCAGATTTCGCTCATCTCTCTATTTTATCTCTCAATCTTATTTGCCTCTGTTCTTCTTCTAGTAGCTAATTTTCAATACAAATTGATTATATTTATGATACTTGCGATAAAATTATCAATTAGATAGAGTAATTTTAGTAATTATAAGAAAAATATTGACTCATGTCTATATAGAGGAAAAACAAGTAAAAATCTTTTCTTAATGAAATACTTTTTACACATTTAAGTTAATGAAAAATATTTTATACTTTCCTCCCCAACAAAATCTCTTCTTATTGGTTTTTCATTCCCTTTGGCCCTCATTTTGGGAACATACAAACGATATGACATTCAATAATTGATCTACTTTTTATTTATTTTTTTAATTCATGTTATCTAAAACTCGTAATTTTAGATATTTCCTAATATTTGGTTCACCTTTAGAGTGTCTTTTAACTTTATTATGTTTTTTTAATATATTAAAAATGACTCCTTCATATTAATTTAATTTTTAAGATTCTTTTATTATTCAAAATAGTTGAATTATTTAAAGTTTAAGATAAATGTTTAATTTTTTTTGTATAAATTTGACAAATACCAAACTGAATGAAGGAAATACCCAAAAATACCGACTTTTATCAAAATTACTAATTATACCAATTTTTTTGAGCCCTTTGATACACAGACGTAGAACGAAGATACCTAAAAATTATCGGATGATACCTAACAAAGGATTGATAAATATGGAAACAGTTTCACTAATTAAGGAATCCTAACAGATCTTTTAATCTGATTCCTTAATTGACGCCGATTGGACTGTTGAGAAATAAGAAATCCCAGCAAATTCTCAAACAGAATCATGTTACCAAATTCATTTTATTTAAAAAAAAATTCCAACAAAAAAAAACACACTTCGGCCATTGTTGTTTCGTTCTTCAACAGAAATCAATATTTCAATTTTGATTCGTCATCCGGTAAAATGGGAATCTGATGTGATATACATTGGATACAAAAGTGATGGTGTCATAGTTGGTGATAACATTTCATATAGTAACCTGCGTTACCTGCGTTCGGCCATTGTTGCGGAGTTGCGTATTGATGAGCAGATGAAGAAAATTGTGATTCAATACGTTGTTAATGGCAATTCATCACCAATAACGATTCGCAATGACATGGGTGTGAAGCTTTATGTCGAAATTAAGAAAAGAGAGGCTCGGTTTGGGATGTATCCGTTATGCGTGGATACGCGAGATGTGGAACATCCTGTTAAAGATTTGTTCGACGCCTCGTCTAAAATCGTTGAAAACTGTATTCGATGTCTCATCTGGAATGATTGAAAATCGATTGGTAGTTTCAGAATATATGGCTGATTCTGATGTATCAAAAGTGATTACGGATGTGAGTATCAGTGTAATGTACTAATTAAACATGTATCATTGATATGTGTCAACAAAAACTGTATAAACAGTGCAAAAAAGGCAGGTATCACTGCATACCTGATACAGTTTAATGGTACGTATTACAAAACATATTTTAGCAGTTAAATGATATGAAAACGTAAATGAAAGGTTTCTAAATTCACAGATCAGAATAAATGAAGGTATCACACACTGTGTGCACATGTGAGTATTAAAGTAATGTACTAATTAAACATGTATTTTTGATATGTGTCAACAATAACTATATAACAGTGCAAAAAAAGACAGAGATCATTGCATACATGATACATTTTAATGGTACATATTACATAGATTTCACATATTAAGAGAGATATCAAATATATCCATTAACAATAACGGGTTCGACTTTTTTCCTCTTCTTTGGATGCGTTTTTTTGATGGATGGCTTAGAACTTTGTAACACCCCAACTTTTTTTTACTAAGGTTGAGTCATCCTTCATATTATAGGATCAATTCATAAGTATTTAAAGTATATTAGATGTGATTTAGAGTTATAATTGATCTTTTACATCAAGCCAAGTCCAAAGAATTTCTAGTGACTAAGTTTTCATATGAGTTGATGGAAGGGTCAACTTCAAATGACCATATCTACTAAAGTATAATGAGTTAGGTGACCCATAATATATCAAATTAAAGATCTTTGAATTATCTTTCCAACGCATCTTATTTCGCGTTAAACGGAGTTCGGAGTAGAGAGTTATGACCATTTTACTGGAGAACTGCAGAGCTGTCTAAAGGTCCGCGACGGTTCCGCGACGCGGACCTATCGCGAACCCTTTCTGGATAAGCTAACCGACATTCCTTTATTTTATTTTGAGGGTACTTTTACCCTAAAGCCTTTGGGGGTCTATTTAAGGTCCCAAAACGCATAATACGTCAGTTTCATAAGTCAAAACCCTCTCTTTCATTCCTAAACATAAAACACTGAAGAATCATCAAGAAAGTCATCAAGTTAGGATTAACTTTCAAGATTCTTCATCAAGGTGAGTTATTCTTCATAAGATTTAAGCTAATTTCTCTATCTATTCATGAAATCCCTAATAGAATCTTAAATCCTAACCTAGGGTTTCAAGAAAGCAAATTCAAGAATCCCAAGAAAGGATTCCTTGATTCTTCTTTCCATGGATTAGGGTTCTTTACCAAGAAACTCTAAAAATTTTGAGTCAAGAAGTCAAGAATCAAAAAGAAGTTCTTCAACAATGTCTTTCCAAGTTCTTCCATTCTAAAAGAACTATCGAGGTTGAGGATTTTCTCCAAGAAAACGATTATTCATCAAATTTTGATTGTGATATCAAATTTCCAGGTATGTAAGGCTATACTTAAAGCATGGGAATGTCCCCTCATGTGCCCCATGAGTAATGTATTAAAGTTTAATGGTGAATGATATTAGGGTAATGAAGTGAAACATGTTAATTCATGTAATGTAATGAATAAATGCCATTATTTTATGCGTAAACCTACATATTTTTCTGCATTGATGATGACCCTCATAAAAACCCTCATGCATCCTTTTTAAACTATTTTCTTGAAAAGCATTTAGTTAAAAACCCTATATCTATTGTATATGTATCCTAGAAAAGCATGCATGATGAACATGGGTGTGTGTGTAGAGTCTAGAGTAATGATAAAATAATGAATGATGAACGTTGAGCATGTGAATGTGGGATTGTCTCTAAGTTGAGAGTCAAAGTTCCTAAACTAGTGTCCCTAAGGTCCATGATGTTAATGTTAATGGAATGGAATGACAATGATGTTAATGTTAATGTAAAGGAGATGTCAATGATAAAGTGTTATGCCCCTATGGGGACTAATGATAATGTAATGTGTCCCTATGGGACAAATGAATGTTAATGTTTTATGAGCAATATCGAGTCCTAGGAGGAGTATTGAGCACCGAAATGGATAAAAGTGAGTCTCACTTAAGTCCATTAACTACGTGGCCCGCGTAGGAAGAGAGGATTGAACCGCAATGCGGATGGCACCTTTCTTGTCCCAATGAGGACTACTGTTTCTTTTCTAAGGAATGTCCTTTACCCCGGGCAGGGTATTGGACGGATGTAGCAACGACATCGCTTCGTTGTACCATCTCTGGCTCATAAGTGATGGTTGTCGGTTAAAGAAACTCCCAGTTAGGCTTATTAGAAAAGGTTTCCCTAATAGTACTCCAATGAAAAGGTCAATGTTAATTGTAAAGGCCAATGTTAATGCAAAGGTCAATGTTAATGTAAAGGCCAATGTTAATGCAAAGGTCAATGTTAATGTAAAGGCCAATGTTAATGCAAAGGTCAATGTTAATGTAAAGGTCAATGTTAATGTTTCCCTAATATAAATGTTAAAGTCTCATGATGATGTACGTTATGTTCGGATGATTCTAATGATGTGATTCAGCTATTTTACATGCCAGTACATTCCACGTACTGACGCCATTTGGCGCTGCATCGTTTTATGATGCAGATACAGGAGTTAGAGGACTTCAGCAGCCGCCCCGTTGAAGCCAAGTGTTTGCAAGTTCTGACTGTGGTGAGCCTCCCTGTTTTCGGAGGAAACCTTTATTTGATGCTATCCTATTATTTCATTGAGTCGGGTAGCCATGGCATGTCATGGTCCCCTTCTTAGACGGTTTAGATAATGTTAGAGGCTTCGTAGACATAATGATGTAGTCAAGGTGAATGTTTTGACAACTGAGCAATAATTCCTTGCTTGGTTTTGATGATCAAATTGATGTTTGGCCATTGGCCCAGTATTTTAAAGTATTGTTTACTATTTCCTTCCGCAATATCTATAATGAATGATGTGATGAAGCTAAGTGGTTCGCTTGGGGGCTAGCAATAGTCTCTGAGTGCCGGCCACGCCTAGGGTACCCTCCCGAGGCGTGACAAACTTGAACCCGTATTCTTCATCACACCCATTTCTTCTTCGGGTTCTTTATCAACCGCATTATCCATAGTTTTAGGATCAACTTCTTCCAATACAACTGGTGAAAATGAAGGGACGTTAATATTATCACCAAGGAATTGGGTTAAACCAAGACTAAATGAAGGAGAATCCATAAAAAAAAAAAGTTCACAGAAAATGGAGAAGAAAGAGGGGGGAAAGTGACGAAAACAGAGAAGAAAGAGGGAAAGTGACGGAAAAATTGAAGAAGAGGGAAAAAGGGTTGTGAAAAAAGGAGTTACAGGTTTGGCTTCCCAATGTTATTTCAAAAATGGTAACTGAATGCAAATAAACCGGGAATGGGAAGTAATTAATTAAGTGATTGATTTGATTGGATTGTTACAAAAAGAAAAGCATAAAAAAGGAAGTGGAAAAGTCTTAATTGTTTAGGTATAAAAAAAATGAGAAAAACAAAAAAAAAGGATTTTAGTAATTAATTTAAATGGTAGGGAATATTGAAAATTTAGATAAAATAAATTGTGTATTTATGTAAATTTCTCAATTTTTTTTATATTTGTCTTTTCATTTATTGAAATTTTATATTTTCTAACAGATAAATTACACTACTCACAACACTATATTTATGATTTCATAAAGAACAATAGTCAAAAGTATAATTCAAATTATGTCTTTAAATATTTTTTCTAATATATATATGCATTGTTTCACATATTAAATTAATATGGGATAGAGAGAATACCATCAAAGAACATAGAGCAGTGAATATAGTTATTTTTCTTTTATTCAAAAGTTTTAATTTTAAATTCTATATATGAAAAGTTCTTGATAAAAAATACTTTCTTAGAATGACTCTAAACAACATGGAAACCTAATCAATTGAATTTTCATGCAAGTTTCGAATATCAGATGAAAAATAAAAAAGATAAAATTAAAAAAAGAAAAAGAAAAAAAAAGAGGTGCTCTCCCGGAATGAAGAATAATATACATTAAAATAATCATAAGCAACGTGTCAACTAGGAAGCAGGGGTATTATTGTCCTTATTGTAAAGTTTACGTATCGGTATTCATTGGGCAACGTGTGGGTCCCACATCCTCCTGTCGACTTACACTAATTGTCATCTGATGAGTCAGCAATAATATTTTATATTCCCATTCTTGTCCTCATCTTCTTCTACGCCCCCTTCTTAAATCCTATAAATACCCGCTTTCCCTCCCCATTTCAATGTCCCTTTTGTTTGTTCACCCTTTCACAAAACAGACAGAAAAAGATAATATTTCAGCTAACATTTTCATAATTTACTATGGATTCTTCCTCCCCTTTTAACTCTATTATTTTCGGTAAGTTTGTTTAATAAAGTAATATGTTCTTTAATTTCCATTTCATTTACTTGTTGTGATTCTGTTGAGTAATCTGATGATATATTTAATAAATTTTGTTTAGATTTGGATGATACTCTGTACTCATCTAAGACTGGAATTGGCCAATCCTTGAAGAAGAATATTGACGGTTAGAATTATGTTTTTCTTTTTACCAAATTTTGTAATTAATCAAATATAATTCAACATCATCAGCTATGATGGATTACCTAAAACTGTTTATGTTTGGCTGAAAACCAGATTTTCTGGTGGAGAAATGCGGATTCCCGGTGTCAAAAGCATCCGCTTTGCGTGTTGAGCTTTTCAAAACTTACGGAAGTTCTCTCGCCGGTTTACGAGTAATTATCCTATTTTTAGCCTTAATTCTGGATTACTACTTAAATACTTTGGCACTAATCAATTTGGTTTTTAATGCAGGCTATAGGTTATGATGTTGATCCCGATGATTATCACAGGTGAGATATTGAGTCCTTCATAGTTTGATTCCCTAATTCCTCAACTTAATTTTGGCGAAATTTGAAATATGTGATTATTGTTCTGAAATTGTTCCGTTTTGTATTTCCCCTTTTCAACAGTTACGTGCACGGAAGATTACCGTATGATTTGATTAAAACGGATCCTAAGTTACGAAGCATTTTGCGGAGTATTAAACAAAGGAAAATCGTAAGTTTTGTAGTGTGAAAATGAGATCGGAACTCAAATTGTGATCGTTAGTGATAAGTTGATTTGGAGTTTGTTGATTGATTTTTGTGAGTAAAATGTGCAGATTTTCACGAATTCAGATCGAGTTCATGCGATGAAGGCTTTGGATCGTCTTGGAATCGCGGATTGTTTTGAACAAATCATTTGTTTCGAGACGATGAATTTTAACCTGTCTAAGGCAACAAGGCCAGAAGATATTCCGGTGATATTGAAGCCTTCAATGGAGGCGATGAAGATCGCCATTGAGATTGCTCAAGTCGATCCTTGTCGCACGGTATGCTCTATACTCTGTTTTTCAATCGAATTAGTTAATTACATCTTTAATTTTGCTATTTATGTGCTTAATGGTTGTAATTTTGATTTTAATTTTTTTTTGTGTGAGTTTAGCTCTTCCTTGATGATAATGTTAAGAACATAGCTGCTGGGAAAGCTGTGGGACTTCGAACCGTTTTGGTAAGTTCTTATTTAGTTTAGAAATTTGTGAAGGTATCATTTTCTTTTTAGATGGGACGATCTTATCCTTGTAGATATGGGATTATATTTAGCAGCACAGGTAGAAAAACAAAATGTAATTTTTTTTATAAAGAAGCTATTTTCGAAAGATGAATTAAATGATGAAAGCATATAATAAAAATAAGGCCGTACAAGAAGATATTTCAGCTTGTGGTTATCTCAAATTTGTACCATGTGGACATTAGTGTCCTGCTATCCGGTAATCAAAGTTAGGTAGTGCATTTATATAGTACCAAGAAAATGACTTTGTTTTGGACCCAACTCTTTTTAGTACAACTTCGACCTGCTTAATCTAAAACGTGGGTAATTGAAAATGCATAAAAGTTGTACAAGTGTAAATGGCACTAGACCTGTGACTAGAATAAAGGTACACAAATTCCATGTCATGTCCTGTTTCCTGCTTGCCATTATCTTATCTTCATCAATCAAAATATTTCTCCCTCTTGATCGGCCATAGATTTTTAACAACAAAACAAAATAAGTCGAATCATATCTCTTATAGAAATATAAAATCAGACACAGACAATAAACTCTAGTTATGTAGACTCTGATTTGCGTGTTTATCGCATTTTGAAGGTTGGAAGATCAACCAAGACAAAAGAAGCTGACTATGCATTAGAGATGGTGACTGATCTGGTTCAAGTAGTACCAGCAATATGGTTCAAGGAAGAAGAAGAAAAAGATGAAAAAATACCACGTACAAGAAGTGAAATGGACTTTCTTGCAACCACAGCTGTGGGTGCTTAATTTATCTTAGTGTCTTTGGACCACAGTACATATGTACATGTGTAACATATTTGTAATGTGATCTTTAATGTATGTGAATGTACCTGTATGTATATAGTTAATCCATGAATAAATTTTATTAACGCCAAACACATATGTAGCCTTTTAAACTTGGCCTCGAATTTCATTTTGACATTCCAACTCAATCTTGTTCCATTTTAACCCTTCAACTCTAATTTTCATATTTCATTTTGACACTTCGATCTACGGAATCAACAAAATGAGGGTGAGTGTACTTCATATGTCATCACATGACATAAAACCAATCAAAAAATACATACACAACCCCTCTAACTTGAATTTATTTTTTATTTTGACAGTTTATCTTGTCTTTGAGTAAATCCACAAAGCTTGAATATGGAAAAAAATAAAAATATCTGATATAATTTAATTAGTTAAAAAAAGAAAACCAACACACTTTCCTTGGTAATTTATTTTTAAAAAAATATAGAGAAATTCTAAAAAGATATATATATTTTTTTTTGAAAAAGTTGTCTGTTAATTCTTTAAGAATTTTTTTTTAAAAAAAAAACTAACAGACAAACGTCGATATTAAAATAAAAAAAATAAAAATAGAAAACAAATATTAAAAAAATTTGTAAAATTAGTAATTGTGTTTAAATATTACATAAAAGTAAAGTGGAAAGATTAAAATAGAACAAAGGTAAGATAAAATATTAAAATAAAAAATAAAATCAAGTTAGACGGGTTGTGTATGTATATTTAATTGACTTTTATGCTATGTCTTGGTATAGTACACTTTCCCCCATTTTGTTGATTCCTTGGATAAAAGTGTCAAAATGAAATATAAAAATTAAAATTAAAGAATTAAAATGGAACAAAATTGACTTGAAGCGCCAAAATAAAATTTAAAAATTTAAGGGGGATATATATATGCTTGACCTTTTATTAACAAAAGAGCCATAGGAAGGTGGTCTTTTCGAGAACTTTCGTGTTGGTTCCATATAAGTTCAGCTAATTTTAAATTTTAAAAATAGTTTAAATTTATTTTATTTGATTAGTTATGCATTTTCTCTCTATTTATCCGTCGCTTTATAAAAGATACCATAATTGACGCATGTTCCTCAATAATTTTAAGAATCCAAATATAATCAAAATAAATTATCGCTCTTTTGGGAAGAGTTAGATGACGTGGTGAGAGGTCTCGATTAGTTCACAAGATTGAATGGCCAATTCTCCTCCGAACCCTCGATTCATTCCGTGGCCGCCGTTCACCGGGGCTTCGGTCGCCGGCTCCCCTGTTTTTCTGTCTTATGCTGTGCTCGGTGATGATGTTCTCATCGCCGATGAGCGTGTTGCGCCAGTATGGTTCAAAAGCTTGGTGTGAAGATATCTTCTGCCAAGTCTCTTTGTTCCTCTACTGGTTGTGCAGAGTTTGCCAAAAGAAGAGGCATACCAGTGACGGAAAAACTTTACATTGGAGGAGACTTTAATGGACATATTGGGGCTACCACTAGCGGGTTTGAAGATGTCCATGGAGGTTTTGGTTTCGGGGAAAGAAACGGGGGTGGGACGGCTCTCTTGGATTTTGCTAAAGCCTTTGAGTTAGTTATTGCTAACTCATGTTTCCAAAAGAGGGAAAATCATTTGGTAACCTTCCAGAGTGCGGTAGCTAAAACTCAAATTGATTACCTACTTAACCAGAAGGGTGATAGAAGCCTTTGTAAAAATTGCAAAGTTATTCCGAGTGAAAATATCTCCACTCAACATAGGCTTCTAGTGATGGATTTAGAGATTAAGAGAGAAAAGAAGAGGAAGGGTATATACGCCCAACCGAGGTTCTAGGGGTTTCGAGAGGGACCTTCAGTGGACGTCAGGGCGATTGGTGGTGGAATGACGAAGTTCAAGGCAAAGTGAAAGCTAAGAAGGAGGCCTATACGAAGTGGTTAGAGTGTAGGGACGACGATGAAAAGCTAATGCTTAAGGAGATTTATAAGACGGCTAAGTCATTAGCGAAAATGGTGGTGACGAGTGCTAAGACAGCAACATTTGAGCGCCTATATGAGGAGCTAAGTGATAAAGGCGCGGACAAGAAAATGCATAGGCTTGCTAAAGAGAGAGAAAGGAAAGCTCGCGACTTGGACCAAGTGAAGTGCATCAAGGACGAGGAGGGTAAGGTGTTGGTGGAGGAGACTTCCATTAAACTAAGGTGGCAAACTTACTTTCATAAACTCTTAAATGAAAAAGAAGATAGAGATATTGAGCTGGGTGAATTGGCAAACTCCGAAAGTCATCGAGATTTTGGTTATTGTAGGCGGTTCAGAGTTGAGGAGGTTAGAAGGGCTATTAGTAGGATGAAGAGAGGGAGGGCGATTGGACCGGATGAGATCCCGGTAGATTTTTGGAAAAACATGATCAAGGATGGCATAGAGTGGTTGACTAGACTGTTCAATGTTATTATGAAGACTGCCAAGATGCCGGATGAATGGCGGAGGAGTACAATGGTTCCACTGTACAAGAACAAGGGTGATATCCAAAACTGTAATAATTACAGGGGTATCAAGTTGTTAAGCCACACTATGAAGGTATGAGAGAGAGTGTGGAGATGAGGGTGAGAAAAGTAGTGTCTATCTCAGAGAATAAGTTTGGATTCATGCTTGGGAGGTCGACTACTGAAGCAATTCACATTGTCCAAAGATTAGTGGAGAAATATAGGGAAAGAAAGAAGGACCTTCATATGGTGTTCATCGATCTCGAGAAGGCCTACGACAAAGTCCCGAAGGATGTCTTATGGAGGTATTTAGAGGTGAAAAGTGTCCCGACGGCGTATATTAGGGTGATAAAGGACATGTACGATGGAGCCAAAAATCGGGTGAGAACGGTGGGAGGAGACTCAGAATTATTTCCAGTTGAGATGGGACTTCATCAAGGATCTGTGTTGAGCCCTTTTCTGTTTGCTTTGGTGATGGATGAGCTGACGCGATCTATCCAGGAGGAGGTTCCATGGTGTATGTTGTTTGCAGATGACATAATACTAATTGATGAGACCCAGACCAAAGTTAATGATAGGTTGGAGGTTTGGAGACACGCCTTGGAGTCCAAAGTATTCAAACTAAGCAGGACCAAAACAGAATACTTGGAGTGCAAATTCAGTATTGCGAGGGATGAAGCAAACATGGATGTGAGGCTTGATAATCACCCTATCCCCAAGAGGGAAAACTTTAAGTATCTGGGGTCCATCATCCAGAGTAATGGGGACATCGACGATGATGTCACACATCGTATTGGGGCAGCATGGACAAAATGGAGGCTTTCCTCTGGAGTATTGTGTGATAAGAAGATACCACCTAATCTCAAAGGTAAGTTTTACAGAATGGTGGTTAGACCATCTTTGCTGTATGGGATGGAATGTTGGCCGATAAAGAGTGCACATGTCCAAAAAATGCAGGTCGCAGAGATGAAGATGTTGAGATGGATGTGTGGTCACACCAGGAGTGATAAGATAAGGAATGAGACCATTCGGGAGAAGCTAGAGGTGGCCCCTGTAGCTGACAAGATGAGGGAAGCGAGACTGCGATAGTTTGGACATGTGCAGAGAAGGAGTATCGGTGCGAGAGGCTGAATTTGGGAGTTACACGGAGGGGTAGAGGTAGACCGAAGAAGTATTGGGGGGAAGTGATTAGACAAGACATGGTGAAACTTGATCTCACTGAGGACATGACCTTAGATAGGAAGGAGTGGCGGTCACGGATTAGAGTTACATGCTAATAGGTTAGATAGGTAGGAGTTGTCTGGTGTCGTCTTTATATACCATTATATATTAATTGTTCGTATTCACTTGTTATGGTGCTTTCTGTTATTAATCTCTCTTTTTGTATATTTTTTCTCTCTCTTCCTTTCCTGTTTATTTTACATATCTAACTATTTCTGCTTATGGGATTTGTGACGAGGGCCCTAGGAAACAGCCTCTTTACCTCTCTATGAGGTAGTGGCAAGGTCTGCGTACATTCTACCCTCCCCAGACCCTACTTGTGGGATTTCACTAGATATGTTGTTGTTGTTGTAATATAGTTGTTGCTTTAGAAATTTAACACAAAAAATAATAATGATTTTTAGTAATATCCTTGTACCAAAGAACCACTTCTTCTTAGTAGTACTTAATCCTCAATAAACATTTAATAAGTTATCGAAATTTATTTGTCTGATTTTAACTTAACATAAAAATTAAAGAATTTTAAATCTTGTAATTTGATTGGCTGATTTATGAATATGTTCGCCGCGTAAGAATCAAATACTAAAGATTAGCCTTTACATATGTTTGAAAATTTGTATGTTTATTTTATTTGAATTGATAGATACAAATAATATATTAAGTGTGAAACCAACAAGTTGTGGTGCTTTCAAAGCTAAAGTTGATGTATTATATTTTAACTATCCAACATTATTGCAACCATATAATATGTTTTGATATCGTTATCTGCTGAGTCAGTATGAGTCTTTAATAATTTCTTCCTATTATTACTCAATTAAGAATGGTTAATTAATGGATTAATGTTGATAGCAACATATTTTTTTGATTGATTTTTGATTTATTGATTTTTGGTTCTGAACAGTTTGATTTTCAATTTATTCAATAAGAAAATACTCATGAAATAAATACATGAATTCTCTAACAACTTGACGGATATGTAATATTTAACCTTATGTTCTAATTTACTTTCCAACAAAAGGGTTATACATCGGAAACCAAGCACTTACAAGTATCAATTTAGTATCAAGTGATGTTAAATTAGTAATATATAATATTTATGAAGGGATAAATTAAAGTAATAAATTACTAAAGTCTTAATGGGTGATTCGTTTACTCAATAACCCAGTACGAAAAGCCGAAACTAAACCAATAACCCGACAATTTTTTTCGTAAAATCATTAAAAATTTGTTAATTCAATAACTCAATAACAATAAACGAGTAATATTTTTTTCGATTGTTTATTGATCGATTTAATTTTTGCACACCCTTAATTGAAACGAACTATATAAATCATCAATATTTTGTTGAAGTCTTTTAATTTTACTAATATATAAATATACACACTTCATGAACATATCCTTTGCATAAGAATCGATAAAGATGTGAACCACATGCCACTGGGAATCACAATATTTAAAACTTTAGTATATTATAATTAAGACTGAACATGTCTGTTTATTTGTTTAATTAATTGATTGATATATAGTTATGAAACCATTAGTAGTGTTCCTCTTAATAAACAAAGACTTTGATCTTATATTTTTTAATTAAGAAGACTCTATTTTTTCTTATTTAACAAACACAACAATATGTTATATTTAGATTTAAGTTTTTTATGAAAGTCATTTAATTTCAATTTAATTGAAAATAACCATTTTTATTTTTCAGTTGGTAGAGATAATCAGACATTAATTTGTATTTACCATCAATCAAATTACATAATATGACAGTCAAATCATGTAACTTAAACTATACGTTATAATTCATTAGTAATAAATTCTAGTCAAAAAATTTTGGCTATAAATAATAACATTATTTTGCTTCAATCAAACACCTAACATACAAAAGAAAAACAGTTCATACATATTATTATAAACCATGAATTTCACAAAGGTTCTATTGACAATTTTTCTGATTGTGATTGTTTCAACAAATGTTGAAGTTATGGGTGATGAAAAACTGACTTGCAAACAAAAATGTGTACTTGCATGTATCGTAAGTAAAACACCTGGTTGCCTTGACAAATGTTTAAAACAATGTCACGTTGATATATTTTCTGAAGAATTGAGTGTTGCTCCAAATTTAAACAAGGTACAATTTTATTTTTAAATAATTATTTATGTTAATATATGGATTAACTTGTGATATATATTTTGATGAATTTTATGTAGATTCAAAGCTAATGGGAGTTGCTGGGAAGAATGTTCGACAGAGTATTGCATCAAGAAAGACATTAATAATCTTATGTTTTAGTAGTGAAAATTAAAGAATCCAAAAGTTATATTTAAGTTATGATATCGTATTACTCTATATGTATTGGTTTACATTTTATTTAAATGAAATGGAGTAATATTTCGTGGAATTGCAAAAATTAAAATATTCTTTTTTCTTATTTAATCTAACTTGTTTACATTTTCATTTTAATAGGATGAATTTAATAAATAATTAATAGTACCTTGTATGTTCAACTTACTCATATTGAGTTAAAACTTGTTTGTTAACTTGACTTGATGGATAAAATCAAAATTACTCATCAAATTATTCGATTAAAAGAGTCACTTATTTAAATTTTGATTTAATCCGCAGTTTTGTTAGCAATAATGATACATAGATCAAAATGATTTGGATTTTTTGAATACTAAATCAAATTATTTTTTACTGAATTTTTAAATTTACAAATAAAATAAAATTTAGATTTTTTCTGATAAAGTATTCATACAAATATATACACTACTTGTGATTGAAATACTTTTTTAGTCCTACCAAAATACGTTGAACTCGGAATAAGGCAATCTCTATGGAGTTGGAAAGAGGATTCAGAGACCTTTAATTTGATAGATCATGAGCCACCTAATTCTTTGCGCCTAAGAGTTATGATCATTTAAAATTGATCCTTGCATAATCTAATGCAAAAACTTAATCAATAGGGAGGTTTTGAATTTAACTAGGTACCAGAAGCCGTTTATGACCCTAAACCACTTTCAATATATAAGAGTGAATCTTAAAATATAAGAACAAGCAAGGCATCACTAGGTTCAAGCTTATATACTTATGACGAAAAAATTCGAATTCTAGGAATTGAGTTGTGAGGTGTTACAATATTGTTATGATCTGATTATATACTTATGACGAGAAAATTCGAATTCTAGGAATTGAATTGTGGGATGTTACAATATCGTTATGATCTGATGAGTCAATGGGTGTCTTAATTTATCCCTATATATTTTCTATATATTTTACTCAATAAGTGTGGTTAATGAAATTGATGTTTACAATGTAGAAAAATGCTAAGTTGTGGCTGACAAGAATGTGATTATGATACATGGACTGATTAAAACTAGAGATGTCTATGAACGTACAAAATGGCTAAGATAATCAATGGACGATTATGGTCATAACTCAATTACTTGTTCAATTTTTACTAAGTTTTTGTAATTTATTTATTTATTCTTTTTAAATTTTACTACATAAAAAATTATATATATATATATATATATATATATATATATATATATATACCATATAAAAAAAGAAAAAAATGTATAACTTAAGAAGACTTTATATTACTCAACATATCAATATTTTTCTTATTTAACAGACACAACAAATATATTATATTTTGTATTAGATTTAAGGTTTTTCACTGTCCTAGATTTTGTCATGATCTCAAGCTTAATTTGAGGAAAAATTCTATTAATTTATTCAATTTTTATATATTAAATTGTGCGAATAATTCTAGGTCTCGAACTATAAATATCGATTTCAATTAAATTTATGAGCAAAATTCTAATTCATGAGTGAGATATTACAATCTAATTGCAATTATATATTGCATATAATTCTTTTTATTTTTCAGTTGATAGAGATAATCAAATATTAATTTGTATATGCTATCAATTAGATTACTTAACCTGATAGTCAAATCATATTAATTTTATCAAATCTCAAATCAAGATCTTAAGCTTAATTTGAGGAAAAATCATATTAATTTTATACAATTTTAATGTACTAAATTGTGAGAATAATTTTAAGTCTCAATGATATATATAGATTATATGCACAAAAATTATGAGCGAAATTCTAATTCATATGTGAGAAATATATATATTTCAATCTAATTGCAATTATTGCAAATAACCATTTTTATTTTTCAGTTTAGTAGAGATAATCAAACATTAATTTGTATTAACCATCAATTAGATTACATAACATGACAGTCAAATCATATAACTTAAACTATAAATTATAAACTAATCAGTAATTAATTCTAATGAAAATTTCTGGCTATAAATAATAACATCATCCTGCTTCATTCAAACACCTAAGACACAAAAGAAAAACAGTTCATACATATTATTATAAACCATGAGCTTCACAAAGGTTCTATTGACAATTTTTCTGATTGTGTTTGTTTCAACAAATGTTGAAGCTATTGGTGATGAAAAATTGACTTGCAAACAAAAATGTGTACTTGCATGTATCGTAAGTAAAACACCTGGTTGCCTTGACAATTGTTTAAAACAATGTCACGTTGATATATTTTCTGAAGAATTGAATGTTGCTTCAAATTTAAACAAGGTACAATTTTATTTTAAAAATTATTTATGTTAATATATTTCTTAATTTGTGACGTATATTTTGATGAATTTATGTAGATTCAAAGCTAATGGGAGTTGCTTGGAAGAATGCTCAACAGAGTATTGCATCAACAAATACATTAATAATCTTACGTTTTAGTAGTGAAAATTAAAGAATCCAAAAGTTATATTTAAGTTATATCGTATTACTCTATATGTATTGGTTTACATTTTATTTAAATGAAGTGGAGTAATATTTTGTTGAATTGCAAAAATTAAATTTTTTTTCTTTAATCTATCTATCTTGTTTGCATTTTCATTTTGATCGGATGAATTTAATAAATAATTAATAGTACCTTGTATGTTCAACTTACTGAAATTGAGTTAAAACCTGTTTGCTAACTTGAATTGATGGATAAAATCAAAGTTTCTCATCAAATTATTTGATTAAAAGAGTCATTTAAATTTTGATTTAATCCGCAGTTTTGTTAGCAATAATGATACTTACTATTATGAGACTCATGCTGGTTCTATCTGGCTAGTCTTCTACAATAGCTAGGGATGTACATAGATCAAATTGGTTCGGATTTTTTGAATACCACGTCAAATTATTTTTACTGAATTTTTAAATTTACAAATAAAATAAAATTCAGTTTTTTTTTTTTATAAAGTATTCATACAAAAATATACTCTACTTGTAATTGAAATACTTTTTTAGTCCTACCAAAATACTTTGAACTCGAAATAAGGCAGTCTCTGTGGAGTAGGAAAGAGGATTCAGAGACCTTTAATTTGATAGGTCATGAGCTACCTAATTCTTTGTGTTTGAGAGTTACGGTCACTTAAAGTTGACCATTACATAATCTAATGCAAAAACTTAATCAATAGGGAAGTTTTGAATTCAACTAAGTACTAGAAGCCGCTTATGTCACGCCCCGGGAGGGTACCCTAGGCATGGCCGGCACCCAGAGACTATTGCTAGCCCCTGAGCGAACCACTTAGCCTCGTCACATCATTCAACATCAACACAGCGGAGATAATATCAAAGGAATGTCTTAAATAAGGCCCCAATGGCCAACATCAATCTCAACATCAACTAAGTAAGGGAATATTACTCAATTCAAAAGGAAAATATTTGCATCAACCTCGACATCATGTCTATGAAGCCTCTAACCTGACTCAACTGTCTAAGAAGGGTGCCATGACATGCCATGGCTACCGACTCAATGAAATAAAGGAAAATAACATAGTAGGGTCTCCTCCGGATAGCAAGGAGGCTCACCAAAATCTGAACTCGAAACCTTGGACTTCAACAGTGCGCCTATTGAAATCCTCGAACTCCTGTATCTGCATCATAAAATAATGCAGCGCCAAATGGCGTCAGTACGTGAAATGTACTGACATGTAAAATAGCTGAAAACAGGGTAAGTACACAACAATAAAGAATCATCGACTCAACATCATACTCCGTCGGAATGTCAAAAGTCTATCTAAGGCAAGAGATTAGAATAGACAATCGACTCATCAACCTCTCATCAGTCATCAACATCACATTAAGCTCATCTCAAGGAACTTCGATATCGACTCACATAAGGAGAACATCACATCGGCTCAAGAGAACATCACATCGACTCAAGGAAACATCACATCGACTCAAGGGAACATCACATCGGCTCAAGGGCTCGACTCAACATCACATCAACATCAACATCAGAGTTCTATCAAATGGAACCTAACTGGGAGTTTCTCTAACCGACAACCATCACTTATGAGCCAGTGATGATACAACGAAGCGATGCCGTTGCCACATCCATCCAATACCCTGCCCGTGGTAAAGGACATCACATCAGTGGATCCACAAGAAAACATCAAACATCAGTCCTCTTTTGGGACAAGATAGGAGCCATCCGCATTGCGGTTCAATCCTCTCTTCCTACGCGGGCCACGTAGTTAATGGGTTTGAGTGGGACTCACTTTCTACCCATTTCGGTGCTCAATACTCCTCCCAGAAACTCGACATGCTCATAAAACATCATCATCATCATCAGCAGTCCCATAGGGACATAGTACATCATTATCAGTCACATAAGGACATGACATAATACCTCTACATCAACATCGGTCCTAGAGGGACATAGTACATCATCATCAGTCACATAAGGACATGGTATAATACCTCAACATCAACATCGGTCCCAGAGGGACATAGTACTTCACCTCATAACATCGACATCAACATCAAAACTCAAGGGACATCATTTAGCAATTATATTTTTAATGCTAAGACATCATAAAACATCATGCTTATCAACATCATCATCAATACCTCATCATAACATCATCATCCTCAAGGCTCTAGACATATTCCCTAATTTCATTATGCATGCTCTTTTCAAACACAATAATTATATGGTTTAAAATGCACTCGTTAGAAGAACCATAATATAAAGCAAAATAATGATGATCATCAGTTTATGTAGGAAAGTTACTTATACATAAGATAAAGTAGACTATTACATGCATCAAGCCATCCATGTTAACTTCATCACATCAAGACATGACACTCATCACTCAGGAGGGCACATGAGAGGACATTCCCATGCTTTATGTTAGCCTTACATACCTCGAATGTTTTGCTAACAAAATTATGCAACACCTCTTCTTGATCTCTTCAACCTCAACTCCCTTCAAGCCCTAACTTTGGTGACCTTTAGAGAGAATACGCTTTAGAAATTGGGTTTTGAAACCCTTTTCTTAGAAATTGACATTTATTAGTCGTAGGGAAACGTTTAAGATAATTAGGAATTGACCAAATTGCCCTCCGTAATTTAAAAGAATTTATCCCCGTCTGAAATAACACAGTCCACGACGCGGACCTGTCGCGGACAATGTATTTTTGAAAAATTAAACTCCGTCGAAAAATCACAGAAAAACATAAGTGTGGCTCCACGACCGGCCCGCGACGCAGTCCTGTCGCGCAGGCACACTGTTTTTCGTTTTGGAACGAAAAATTATCTTTCGACTCGGTCGCTCTAAAAATCGACCGAGACCCTCTTCCCACTCCATTTTCAGCGCTGATCACGAATCCGCTCTCGGATTTTCAATCCGAACATCAGAAGACGCGTTTTACGCACACCTCTTTCCTAGGGGTATTTTAGTAATTTACCGGGTGTTACAGCTTATGACCCTAAACCATTTCAATATATAGGAGTGAATCTTAAAATATAAGAACAAGCAAGGCATCACTAGGTTCAAGCTTATATACTTATGACGAAAAAATTTGAATTCTAGGAATTAAGTTGTGGGGTGTTACAATATCATTATGATCTGATGAGTCAGTGAGCGTCTTAATTTATCCCTATATATATATTTTACTCAATAAGTGAGAATGTGATTGTGATACATAGATTAATTAAAACTAGAGATGTCTATGAACGTGCAAAGTTGAATTTGGATCGATTAAAATGGCTAAGATAATCAATGGACAGATTATTGGTCCATTTTAAGTATGACTGCAATGAGTTAAAAGATGGTCATAACTCGATTACTTGTTCAATTTTTACTAAGTTTTGTAATAATTTATTTGTTTATTCCTTTTAATTTTTACTACATAAAAAAGTTAGATTTATATATATATGGTTATATAAAATATACCATATAGAAAAAGAAAAAAGTGTATAACTTAAGAAGACTTTATATTACTCAACATATAAATATTTTTCTTATTTAACAGACACAACAAATATATTATACTTTGTATTAGATTTAAGCTTTTTCACTGTCCTAGATTTTGTCATGACTCTAGCTTAATTTGAAGACAAATTCTATTAATTTATTCAAATTTTATATATTAAATTGTGAGAATAATTCTCTGTCTCGAACTTTAAATATAGATTTCAACAAAATTTGTGAGCAAAATTCTAATTCATGAGTGAGATATTACAATACGATTGCAATTATATATTGCATATAACTCTTTTTATTTTTCAGTTTGTAGAGATAATCAAACATTAATTTGTATTAACCATCAATTAGATTACATAACATGACAGTCAAATCATATTAATTTTATCAAATGTCAAATCAAGATCTTAAGCTTAATTTGAGGAAAAATCATATTATTTTATTCAATTTTAATGTACTAAATTGTGAGAATAATTTTAAGTTTCAATGATATATATAGATTTTATACACAAAAATTATGAGCGAATTGGAAGTTCTAATTCAGACGTGAGAAATATATACATTTCAATTTGATTGCAATTATTGCAAATAACCATTTTTATTTTTCAGTTAGTAGAGATAATCAAACATTAATTTGTATTAACTATCAATTAGATTACATAACATGACAGTCAAATCATATAACTTAAACTATAAATTATAATCTAATCAGTAATTAATTCTAGTGAAAATTTTTGGCTATAAATAATAACATCATCTTGCTTTAATCAAACACTTACGATACAAAAGGAAAACATATTTTTACATAATATTATAAACCATGAGCTTCACAAAGGTTCTATTGACAATTTTTCTCCTTGTGATTGTTTCAACAAATGTTGAAGCTATGGGTGATGAAAAATTGACTTGCAAGCAAAAATGTGTACTTGCATGTATCGTAAGTAAAACACCTGGTTGCCTTGATAATTGTTTAAAACAATGTCACGTTGATATATTTTCTGAAGAATTGAATGTTGCTCCAAATTTAAACAAGGTATAATTTTATTTTAAAAATTATTTATGTTAATATATTTCTTAATTTGTGACGTATATTTTGATGAATTTTGTGTAGATTTAAAGCTAATGGGAGTTGCTTGGAAGAATATTCAACAGAGTCTTGCATCAACAAAGACATTTAATAATCTTATGTTTTAGTAGTGAAAATTAAAGAATCCAAGTTATGATATCGTATTACTCTATATGTATTGGTTTACATTTTATTTAAATGAAGTGGAGTAATATTTTGTGGAATTGCAAAAATTAAAATATTCTTTTTCTTGCTTGTTTACATTTTCATTTTGATAGGATGAATTTAATAAATTATTAATAGTACCCTGTATGTTTAACTTACTCAAATTGAGTTAAAACTTGTTTGTTAACTTGTGATTGAATTTTGTTTTAGTTGTATCAAAATATAATTGCCTAAGGTATTTTTTAATAAAATAATACAAATATATGAGATAAGTGATGACATTAAAATATTCAATAAGAAATAATATATAATTAAATTGCATAAAATAGGTATTATAAATTAATAAGTCATAATGAAAATGATTATAATTTAAAAGTACTAAATTATGCTAAAATAGGTCTAATAAGTATTAATTAATGTTAAACTTAAGTACAAATATTCAACATTATTGTCATTCTTAGAGTTGAACTGATTTTTTTTGGTAACATTAGTATTGATTTGATTTTGGTCTTTATTAGAGTTACTAACATCTATGGACTATAATTTTTATCGGACCATTCAAAGTTCTAGGTCTCAAACTTGAAAAAATATGTTAAATGATAAAAACTATGAAAAAGTATTTAAAATATTTTAGAAATTATATCAAAGCAAATACTTTTATGTATAAAATAAATTTTTAAAAGGGATAATCATAGTGCATTGCCGTTTAACCAAAATAATTACTGAAATTGGTTATTCGTTGTATAGGTATATATAGTTGGTGTGTATTTTATATATAGTCAAGCTATATTCAATTTTGAGTACATCATAATGTATATTTAGTGTATAACTCATGTATAAGTAATCTACATTGTATAGTAAGTGTATACTTTCTATGACTTTTGACAAGTCATCTTGTATAACCATGTATATTTTCAATGATTTTTTACTATTTTTTTTATGTAAATAAAACATAGCTATATTTGTTGTAAATTAATTAGTTTATTTTATATATATATATATATATATATATATATATATATATATTTGAAATTATCTCTTTTTCAAACTATAATATAATATCAAATTGATTTGTTCTCGAATTTACTTTTTTAGTTAAAACCAAATCAGCCCAAGTATTGTTATATTCTTTTTTCCAAAATCAAATCAAGTCAAACCAAACCATTAATTGAATTTTTTTCCGGTTCCACTTGATTTGCGATTTGATTCTTTCCGATTTGATTCTGCACACTCTAATTTATGATCTTAAATATGTCATATAGTTTCTCTTTTCAATTCTACTCATCATGTTTTGTTTTGTATATATTTTGACAAAAATATTTTTGAGAAGTCCGAATGACCTAGCTGTACATCTTGTAACTGTTATTATTATTGTCTTAAGACCATATAGTTTAGTATCTCTTTACCTAGTAAAACTTTTAATTAATTTAACATTGTTATGATATCATGTGTTTTTCCTTATTAATCGCTCTTTCTGTTCACTTTCTCTTTCTCTTCCTTTCTTATTTTCCATATCTAATTTATTCTGCTTATGGGTCTTGTGACGAGGGTTTCCAGGAAACAGTCTCTCTAACTCTATGAGGTAGTGGTAAGGTCTGCATACACTCTACCCTCCCAGACCCTACTTGTGGGATTCCACTGAGTATGTTACTGTTGTTGTTTGTATTGTTTGTGATATGTTATGTTTCTTGCACCAATGTCATGTCGTTTCAATTCTTGACCTATTAGTCATGAAAATAATTCGGGTCTTAAGTGAAGATGAGTGTAAGAATTGGTTGCTTATCCTTTGCTTTGATTTGATTCAGAGTACGAAGGTCATATTCAATAATGTTCACTGTGAAGTTTGAAATAGAATCTTCCATGTCGTCTGGCCACAAATATACGTGGGAAAAACTTGAGAAAATATTAAAAATTAGTGTTTGGTCATGTAACTTGTCATTACTTGACCAATATATTTGATAAACATCCCAAGTTCCTAAATTCTAGATTAAAAGAACAAGAATTTGACCGAGAATTTTTTAATAACATACTTTTAAATTAAAAAATCAAATATTTCTCCCAAAATATGTGATCAAACGCAAGGAGAAACTTCACCAAAAAATGACTTGTCAAAAATATACGAAAATTTGTAACTAAACGCTAGCTTCAATTTTTTTTGAAATAAAATTTACATATTTAGAAATAACATGGAAAAGTATCGTAAAATCAAAGTAATAAACCACTCAAAAAAGTATTTGCATAAATTATTGTCAAAGAAATATCATTTGATGGTTTAAATACAAACTGAAATGGATGAATTATTATCTAAGGAAGCAGAGCTGAAAAGAGGGATTTTCTCAAACATTTGTGATTTTCATATACAGCAAACCATTTTAATGTGATGTAAATTTATATTGAGACACTATTGGGTATTCCCTTGCCAGTAAGTCCTGTTGCACTCCTGTCACCTGTGGCATTTGGATATAGTAATGTATAAGGCATTTGTACAGGTCCATTTCTGTTCTTCAATATATTGTCATTGTTCCTTTCTAGTATTCTGTTTTCAATTTCAACCAGTTTGTCACTGAATCTTTGCAATGCTTCTCGTGGTTGTCGATCACTAGTCCATTCAGGAGTGTCTCGTTGCCCAAGATAAATTTCATCTCTAGAATGCATGGATAACATCTCTATCAATGAGATGCCCATAAGAGTTTGTAACCGAGCTGTGATGGTCTTTAGGTAGCCAATGTTAGGATTTGACTCAAGCTCAGCATACTCAGGTGTGCCTGGCTCAGGCATGAATCGTCGACTTACTGTTGGACGATTTGGGAGGTAACCAGCATAAGGATATTGCCCAAAGTTGACCGCTGCATGAAGAGCAGAAGCCACCCATATAATA
Source organism: Solanum rostratum (assembly GCA_029948455.1). Taxonomy (NCBI): domain Eukaryota; kingdom Viridiplantae; phylum Streptophyta; class Magnoliopsida; order Solanales; family Solanaceae; genus Solanum; species Solanum rostratum. The sequence continues at coordinate 5,505,485 of CM057048.1, forward strand.
ATTGTGCATGTTTCGATGAGTTCAGCTCGTGTCTGCATTTGAGGCCACCATGGTTCATCTTTCAAGTCACCATGACCTTCATCGCGAACTTCCATCCACCAGGACTGTAGTTCAGTGTCATCACGGATCATGTCATCTGTTGAGTAGTAGAAGGAACAGTATTCGTCAACCCAGGCTTCAATTGCTGACCAAATCTCAAGTCCATCAACGGCGAAAGGATAATCCTTTATCAGAAGTCTAAGGCCATGAGGTTGGCTTGGGTCTGGCACTGCAACTCTTCTGAAGTTGGAAAAGAAAAATCAGTGTGTACATTTCTTGGACATGATGGATACGACATTGAGTTTTAAGTCATTGTAATGTAATGACTACTGGCCTTACCTTTTAAGTAGATCTGCAGGGAGTGACTGTTCAGTGAACACCCAATTCTTATAGATGGCAGAAGACATTTCCAAGGCATACTTGGATGGGAATACTGTCGATTCAAGTATTCCATCTGCATTAATGAGGATCTGTCGAGCCAAAGCATTGACATACAATGTATCGCGGAAATGGGGTTGTAGAAGCTTATAGATTGGATGAATCACACTCAACTGTCTGTTTGCTGCTATAATGAATGGCTCTATCACAGCATGGGTGTTCAGCCTGGAAACAATAAAAGTAGTAGCATTAATAAAGTGACTTCAAGAGGTAACATGCATCTCAATATTCTACAACATTTTAAGTCGCGCACCAGTGACTGATAAGCTGATGATATCCAGAGTCATTTACAGCAACATAAGCTTTGGCCAGTTGCCAGACATAGCCTTCGACACTCTCATCATTGCATGGGGTAAATATTTGACTGGTGGAACCATGCTTATCTCCTTGTGGATGTGGTAAGCTCAGTTCAATTGTGAGTGGCTTCAATGTTCCATCATCTTGGAGTAAAAGAAGAGTACGACTAGCATAGGTCTTCGTGGTTGTTGAGTTAACCCGTTTAAGATAAGGCATAAGTATGTCATGATAATTTAAGATGAATAGCCTGTTATTCTCTATTGCCTGTGTCAACAAAAGATAAACGCGTAAACATATAGCACCTTAAGTACTCGAGACAGATGATTAGTGTCCCGATACAAAGAATGTTTTTGTTTTATCTGCCTTTATATATGATAAACCATAAAGAAAGATGAAAGAGTATTACATCATCCACAGTTAGTCCATCCATGTGTTTCTCAACCTGCTCCCTTGTTATTTTACTGGTTTGGTTCCCATATACTTCAGGATCTAGCTTGCTTGTTGGAGGAAATTCCTGATAGGCATTTAGTATTTTAGTACTTTTCATTCAGAGTGAAAGAATATAATACATAAACAGACACTCAAACTTGGATTTAGCTTTCAAGTACACACTCCAACTTTGAGAGTGCATACACCTCAACTTGGTCTCAATTGACAACTTACCACTCCAACTCGTCCCTGCTATGTCTCATGGACACCCCATGCTGACATGACACATAGATTTTAATGGTATTTGGATGATCATTTTATAAGCTAGAAGATTATGTGTTATGCCATAACTTTGCTTATGTGTTATGCCAAAACAAAGAAGATTCGTAATTGATATTTACCTGTAGACGCTGGATAATCACAGGGTTAACTCCAGCCAGCATTTCGCGTCCAAACTCTTCATCTGTCCTCCATGCTGAGTTATCTTCTGTAGTTTTCTCAAAGTGTTCACAATTAGTTTCACCTTAGGAAGTACTAAGAGGCTAAACTTAGTTGTGGAGCCATATAAAGGGAACACATAGGTACCTTCAATTATATGAGGAATTGGAAATTTATGAAATTGCCCTCTGAGTATTTTCCATGGCAAGCATTCCCTGGACCTTTCCTCTGCGCTTTCTTTGTAGTATTCTAATACATGTTTGAAGCTGTTAAACTCGTTAAAAGGTCTGGCTAACAGAGACCCGATCTCTGGAATTATGACCCGACTAATTGATGTGACACTATATGTAAGGAAATCCTTAAACTTCACATGGTTGAAACCTTCATCTCGCGGAACATAAATGTTCAAACTCAGACGTGGCAACCGGCTCTCCAAGTTAGAATCTGCAACAGCAAACTTAACTCTATTCAGCTTATTCTTTGGTGGTTATAAGAGGAGAACATATGCTACCTGTACATATGATGACATTAACTGTGTTTGTGGCCTAACCTCTTTTAGTCGGTGGACGGCCTGTTCTGCCTCTGCGAGGGTATGGATAATCCTTAGATCGACCAAGAACAGGTCGATCATATCCTAAATCATTGTAGACATCATAGTCATAAACCCTGTCCCATTCCTTGAGCATGCCAGAACCTGTACCTCGAAGATTAACGAGCTCCTCATTCCTGTATGGCTGAAGGGGTTCTGGTGTGTTGCATGGCAGGTATGTCTGATAACACCAAAAGTTTAGAAATTTGAATCAAGTCCTTCACATGCTAAGCTTGGTTAAGAATATGGATACCTTGTTGCTGAAAAATACGCGATCATAGTTGTATCGATGTGGTGGATACACCCAAGAATTGCAGACAAAATGAACTTCACCGTGTCCAGGAACATCATGTAAAGTGAGAGTCTTTAGGTAAAACTGGCTGTGATGATTGTTCTTTATAATGAAAGCACCAGGAACTCCTAATAACTCATCCCAATCAAATGTAATATTGAATGATGCTTCTTCCACTGATATCCAAGTGTTGGAGGATGTCCATTCCAATGTTGCTGGTTTCCCCAACTTCCCTTTTGATCCATTCTCTAAGAAGAGGACATAAAATTTATTAATGCTTCCAAAGTGGTTGTACAGAATAACATACATTGTGCAGGATTGCAGGTAATCCATGGAGACTTCCGAGTTACTTCCTCCGTTTCAAAATAAGTGATGTTATTACCTTGGGCAATGGGCATACCCCTTGAAAACTACTCAAGTATCATATATTTTAACTTAACTTACCTTCAATAGTACCTCAAAAAAGATGTAGCTCTTTAGTAGTTTCTTAGATATGTAAAATTTTCTTTATTTAAATAAGGGTAAAATTAAAAGAATATCATTAACGTCTTCTTCATTATATAAAACACCATTTCTCTTGAAACAAAATGAAAAGGTAAGAGCCCCACTTATTTTGAAACAGAGAAAGTACTAGCAATTGAATAAATCAATGATTCTCTCACATATACATGGGCGTTCCTAGGGGCCAATGAAGGGGCGTTAAGAACCATGAAGTCTCAAGTCCACATCTTAATATAGAGGCAAGAACAATAGATAATTTTCTTTCCATATGTCCAAACCTTAATATACAAAGTTACTTAGTACCGTACTGATGGGAGGTCGCATTTATCTCCTAGAATTAGTCGAAAGATAGACAAGCTGACCTAGACATCACGATTGTCATCTTATACTAACCTTTTTTATTCAAAACAGGAACGAAAATGGAAATAAAAGCTTGAACTCTATTCAGCTTCATTGGCTATAAAAAGGCCTAATCAAACATACAGAAGCAAAACAACTAACAAATTTTCTTGCATCTCTCCAAATAATCAAAAGAGAAGAAAGTGTAGATTACCAGGATCAGCACACTCAGCACTGATAAGCTGTAGGGAAACACGTTTGCCAAAAAGTTCGTGCATTCGATCAAGGAAGGCAGAACCAGCATCCTTGAACTCCAAAATATTCTTCTTCATCAATACAACTGTCCCCTTTATTTTAATGGAATCATTTTCTATTGGAACATCACGCTGCTTTCCGCAAACTGTTTCCAGCAATTTCTCCAGGATCTCTGCACAACCCATTGAGCACAATACACAAAGTGCTGAAGAAGATGTTCTGAGTTCAAATGAAGAAACAAGATGAGCTTTTGTTGAGGCAGAGATACTTCCTCTCTAGACTTGTGTTCTTTTATAATCTACTGGACTTTATAAAAATATTGACAAGTGTGATTATTAGATCTTTTAAATTGCAAACAATAATGATTTTTTGGAGAGTCCGAGCAATATAAATTACATTATTTGTATACTAATTGGATTACCAACTTGGATCAATTGAGGCGACCACGTTAGTCTTTAAAAAATTGCTAGTAAGTTGACTTGATCTGAATTGGGCATGAGCAATTAATAGGACCCTACAACATAAAATATTCACATTGACTAGTCACCTTTGTTTGGATAGTTACATATATGAAGTCAATGTGGAAAAAAAATGTGGTCGAATTCCACAAGTGAGGTCTGAGTGGGTAGAATATACGCAGACCTTAATACTACCTCATAGAGATAAAGAGACTGTTTCCTGGAATTACTAATCCTTATATAATAAAAGAGAAGCGAAAGTAACAAAACTATAAATATATACTGAAGAAAAAAATAAAAAGAATAATTACATTTGAAAAATTGAAAGCCCTCATTGCTACCAACAATCCAAGAAGCTAAAGGCTTTGATAGTAATATCAAGTAGTTTTTTTCCCACGTGGCAATGGGACAGGTTGAGCTCAACCCACAAATTTTTTAAATCGTTGTGTCACAAACAATTCAATGACACAATAATTTGGTTTTTCAAATTCTCAAAATAATCGCGTACGTTTTTCTTGACTCTTTACTATTCACTTTATTTTTTATTAAATGGGAGTAGCAAAATTGATCAAATCAATTTTGGAAATTGAAAAAAAAAAGTAATATTCTAAAATCAATTTTAATGCATTTTGAAATTAATTTCATCTTCCTAAAATGGTGATTTAACTTTTGATGAGGATATTTAAGGCACTCCTAAAATTCAGGTTTCTAGTTTTTTTTTTATAGTAAAGTGATGGTCTTGTCCAATGAGAAGTTGTCAACGAACTATGTTGGTGAAAAAAATAATGATGATAATATTCTAAATTAATTTTATACTATGATCATTTCTCCTCTATCATTAGCCATCAATATCAAGAGATCCAGTTGACAATCTGTTGATTAGATTTTATTAAATATTCCACACGCAGTACGCATAAATATTAGAAGTTGTAAATATTACTAAATAAATAAAAGGGAAAGAAAATAAATATTAATTTTGTGAAATAATTTTCTTTCTGATTTTCCATATCAAACTTTTATAATTTCAGATGAATATGAAAATTGGGATATGATTGAATTGGTGTGAAAAAGAAAAAATAGTAATATTTTCATATAAAAAAAATTAAAAAGTATTTTGCTATTTTAGTTGAAATATGTTTTTTACAATCATGTTTAATAACATAAAATTTTCACTGATTTGTGATGTAATATAGGTGGCCGCACTCGACGGGGACGTAATATAGATAGTCTTAAGTAGTTGATTCCACGGCTCAAATCGTGACCTATAAATCTTAAGAGAACTTTATTATTAGGTCGAGACTTCTGTTGGATCAGTATAATAGATTAGGAACATATTCTTGTTTGAGTAAAATCTAGGTTTCCACAAGATGATTTATTCTACCAATAAACATGTTTGGATTTGTTTTTGGGCTCAAGGTGGATGCTGCCATTCTTCAATAGGAATTTACATTCATCTCTTTGATGTGTTTCTTTTAGCAAAGATTTGTTTTTAGCTGCATTCCATATATAGATCATTATTCAGAAACTTATTGAAATTTGTTGTCAAGTAATTTTTAGTTGAATAAATATTAATTTAAAGATGAAATACTTTCAACTTGTTTGCCCACCATCTTTTAGAAAATCAACGGTGATATCAAGACCCTCATTAGGCTTATAGAATCTGTGAGTTCTTCTTATGGTCATCACTGATCTTAATGGACCTATGAATTTTTTTGAAAAACAACTTTCAATAACTTTTAACCGTACCTATTTTCAATCCATTTTAACTCGTGCTTACATTTAACGCGCAAAGCTATTATCAACCAACACCAATAGATCTATTATATGTGCTTTTAGCTACATTCCTTATATTATCATTGCCCAGAAACCATTACAAAAAATTTAGTTACAGATAAATTAGGAAAAAGTTAATATTGCTGTGATGTGTTTGACATATACAAGAAAGCAGTACTGCCTTTTCCCTTCTTTGGCTCTGTCATGAAGCCATTGAACTCCACCTCCTTTCCTTTAAGCAGAAATACACACTATATGTGGCCAAAAAAATATTGACATAAAAAATGGATATACACATACTATATGTTGCCCCTCTTGCTTAAGTTCTGGTGACTTCTCAATGCTGAAGGGCTGCAAAAGTTGCTATATATCAGGCTATTCGTGCTCTAGAACACGTTAAATTGAGACACTATTGGGAATTCCCTTTCCAGTAAGTCCACTTTCACTGTTGTCACCTGAGGCATTGGGGTACATCAACATATATGGCACTTTTACTGGTCCATTGCGATTCTTCCATCTGCTATCATTGTTCCTTTCCACTATTCTCTTCTCAACCTCTACTAATCTGTCGTGGAATTCTTGAAATGATTGTCGTGGTTGAACATCTGAAGTCCACTCTGGATTTTCTCTCTGTCCCAGATATATCTCGTCCGAAGAATGTCGTGACAATATTTCTATTAATGAAACACCTAGCAGAGTTTGGAATTGGGCTGTGATTGTCTTTAGGTAGGCGACGTCAGGATTTGACTCAAGCTCAGCATACTCAGGGGTGCCTGGCTCAGGCATGAATCGCCGGCTTACTGTTGGGCGATTTGGGAGGTAACCAGCATAAGGATATTGCCCGAAGTTGACAGCTGCGTGAAGAGCAGAAGCTACCCATATGATAATTGTGCATGCTTCGACGAGTTCAGCTCGTGTCTGCATTTGAGGCCACCATGGTTCATCTTTCAAGTCACCATGACCTTCATTGCGAACTTCCATCCACCATGACTGGAGTTCAGTGTCATCACGGATCATGTCATCTGTTGAATAATAGAATGAACAGTATTCGGCAACCCAGGCTTCGATTGCTGCCCAGACCTCAAGTCCATCTACAGCAAAAGGATAATCCTCAATTAGAAGTCTAAGGCCATAGGGCTGACTCGAATCTGGCACTGCTACTCCTCTGTGATAAAAGAAAGTGGGAGTGTTAGATTTTGGTCAAGATTTATACTGAGATAAATTTTATAAAAATCGAAGATTTGGACACACCTCTTAAGCAGATCAGCAGGAAGTCCTTGCTCGGTGAACACCCAGTTTTTATAGACAAAAGATGACATTTCCATGGCATATTTCCCAGGAAAAACTGTCAGCTCAAGTATTCCACCTGCATTGATGAGTATCTGCCGAGCCAAAGCATTTATATACATGGTATCACGGAAGTGAGGTTGTAAAAGCTTGAATATTGGATGAAGTACGCTCAATTGTCTATGTGCAGCAATCACAAATGGCTCTATTGTTGCATGAGTATTTAACCTGCAAGTTGAGTTGACGTTAATGAACTAACTTATTTGGGAGACCACCAAATATTTACATCTTTGCATCTACTTTTGAGAAAAAGCTTACCAATGACTGATGAGTTGATGATAGCCAGAATCATTTACAGCGGCATAAGCTTTGGCCAGCTGCCAGACAGTGCCTTCTACACCCTCGTTGGCTGGTGTAAATACAAGGCTGGTGGCACCATGTTTATCTCCTTGTGGATGAGGTAAGCTCAACTCAATTGCGAGTGGCCTCAATGTTCCATTATCTTGAAGAAAAAGGAGAGTCCGACTGGCATAAGTCTTCGTGTTTGTTGTATTAATCCGTCTTAGGTAAGGCATCAATGCATCATGATGGTCTAAAATGAACAGCCTATTATACTCAATTGCCTGCATCCATAGGTTTATAAACTTCACTATATTTTCTTAGACAAAGGTCAAATTATTTCAGGAAATAAAGAAAGCTTTGTTATATTCTCCCAAGGCTTCTTCAGTATATTTAAGTACAAAAGGAAAATAGATCAGGAATTTACTTCATCCACAGTTAGTCCATCCATGTTTTTCTCTACGTGCTTCTTTGTGATTGAACTGGTCTGATTACCATATACTTCAGGATCCAACTTACTAGCCGGGGGAAACTCCTGATAAGCATTTAATAGGTTAGAAACATGCATGAGAACAAAAATCATTAAACCAACAGTGAACTTTGTTTGATACCTGAAGACGTCGAATGATAACAGGGTTGACTCCAGCTAGCATCTCCCGTGCAAACTCTTCATCTGTCCTCCAGGCAGACCTATCAACTGCAGTAATTTAAGAAAGATTATCATAATTAGTTATCAATTTATGATGCAAGATCCAACACCTCAGGAAGACAGGAAGTATCTATTATCTAAATAGTTGGAAGAGTAAGCTTGAGAGCCCTTTTGGTACCTTTGATTACATCAGGCATCGGAAATTTGAGAAATGGTTCACCATCGGAGCGGACTAGTTCTTTGAGCATCTCCCATGGGATGCATTGCCTGAGTTTGTTTAAATGATGGTCAGGCAGCTTAATCCCACCTTCATAGAGCGTAAGTATGTCTTCAAAGCTATCAAACTCGTTGATGGTTTTGTCAAATAAAGCAACAATCTCAGGTACGAGGACCTGACCCAAAGATTTAACAGCATATGCAAGGAAATCTGAAAGCTTCACATGAGTGAATCGCTCATCTCGTGGAACATAAATGTCCAAACCTAAAGGTGGCAACCGGCTCTCTGACTTGGGATCTGCAAAGCCAACAAGAATAACAGTTGCTTATTACCCATACTGCCTTGTTGGTCTTTAATTCATTTCATTCTAATAAAATTTTTGTACAGCCATGCAAATCATATGTCATAACCTTCTAATATGATGACTTTAATTTTATATGTGATCTAACCTTTTTTAGTTGCTCGACGGCTTGTCCTGCCTCTACGAGGATATGGATATTCCTTCGACCCACCAAGCACAGGCCGAACATATTCTGGCCCTTTATCTGGAGATCCAAGATCATTGTAGAATGCATAATCATAAACTCTGTCCCATTCCTTGAGCATGCCTGAACCACTTCCACGAAGACTAAGAAGCTCCTGTTCCCTGTATGGTCGGAGGGGCTCTGGTGTGTCGCTTGGCAGGTATGTCTGGAAAACCAGAAAATTTCAAGTTCAGCATATATTAGATTTTATCAACTGTATATAACTGTTTGGTAATCATTTCAAGAAAAACTCCAAGGTTCTAGATGTCAATATTTAGCTATCCCATCAAAGCTAAGAAGTGGGTGCTCACTATCATCATAAAGTTAGTTAAAGACTTGTCATAACTTCTGTCTATTTAGAACAAAGGATTAACATTTTAGGCTATAAAAGAGGACCTGAAAAGAATGCCCCAAAAAATTATACATGTAAATTTCACGAAGTTTTATCGGCATGTCTGATTGTTCCTAAACATAAGTCCAACTGTGAGGCCTGAACCTCAATGCTGCTTCTGATTTTTCAACTGCAGACTAGATTACTTTTCTTTATTTAACTCACCACTAGCATTTCTAATTTAATGCTAGAGATACCTTGTTTGCAAAAAACACACGGTTGTATTTGTAGCGATGTGCTGGATACACCCATGAATTGCACACAAAATGAAGTTGACCATGTCCAGGAACATCTTCTAAAATGACTGTCCTGAGGTAAAACTGGCTGTGGTGATAGTTCCTGATTATGAAAGCTCCAGGAACCCCCATGGACTCATCCCAGTCAAATGTCACATTAAATGTGGCATCTCCAGCTGAAATTGACGTCCATGTGGAAATCCATTTTTCAAGGAATGCTGGTTCTCCCAACTTCCCTTTACGTCCATTTCCTACAAAAGTTAAACATAGCAGTATGATTAAAGGTCTGTATTAAACATACAAACTTTACTTTTTTTCTGTTACATCCTTCTTATGATTGAAGCTTTTACATAAGGTGGTCACACCAGATATTAGTGCTGTGAAGAGATCCTTTTTCACGCCTCATGATTGTCCAAAAATAATCAAAACATTTTCACATACTTGATCTAAGAAAAAGACTCGCATATGAGAAGGCATGTTGTAGGCTTAAACAAATAAAAATGTACCCTCTCTAGTGGTTTAAGTTTAAAATGAGGTACTTACACAATTCAACAGCTACAAAATAGGGAGGAAAATCAGGTCAGACACACTAAGAGAATTGGAATAGGATCAACTTAGCTTGAATCATCAATATTCTTGCTATTTAAAGCATTTGGAAACTCCACAGGGTCTATCTTCTGCTACTTGGTTTCATTAAAGGGATATTAAAATTCAGTGGTGGCGCCAATATTTTTCACTAAAGGGATTCAACATATACAGAAGTAAATACACGAAAAACTCAAGGTGATTCAACGTCATACTATATACACGTAAAAAAAAAATATTTTGACATATTCAAAAGGAAAAGGAGATACCAAGTTCTGCATGTTCTGCACTGATGAGCTGCAGAGAGACACCTTTGCCAAAAACTTCATGAACTCGATCAAGGAGAGAAGCACCAACATCCGTCAAGTCCATAACATTTTTCTTCATCAATACAACAGTCCCTCTAACCTTCTTGCCATTGATAGGAATATTGTTGCAGTTGTTCTCATCTGTGGTGTCATGGTTCCTGCCACAAACCACTTGAAGCAATTTTTCCAGCATCTCTGTAGAACATGGTGAAAAGATCCTCATTGAGCAAAATTTGATGTTCAATACAATTACTATAAAAAAAATTTTATTTTGAGTTAAAATAAAGGGACAAAATATGAGTATTTATAACGGAAGGAATCACCTTACTTCCAAATTGGAGATACTGTAGCAGTGGCAGACTTGATAATATGGATATGTTTTCCAACTTTTCTTGACCAAGAATTAGGTATTCCTTCTTCTATACACCAACTTGTACACTTGTTGTACTAAACACACATGGAAATATTGGGAGTATAAGAAAGTTTCAATCTTTATTACTAAAACAAAAGTTCAAAGAACATATTCCATATTGGGCAAATAACATCTGGCATTTTTAATTAAAAAAAATTATCATGTTGACCTCACAAATAATATTGAACATACCTTTGTACATTCAAGAATGTTGAACTAAAACTTAACTGGTTTTTGAATTTTCTTCTTTGTCCTGTTATAATGGATTTCTCTATATTCTTGGTCTTCTCCTTGTTTCCCACTTCTAATTCAGCAGACACTTTATAGCTTGTCCAATAGATATGTTTAAAGAGCATTAAAGGCAGCCCACAGGGGTCCCTCCCCGGACCCCCCCCCTCCCTCCACTGAAATGTCTCAGAAAAGGGTCACACAGGTTAAGTTGTTAAAGGAGTGCACAAATCCCTTACGGTGGATGCTCTGTTTTTGAGTGGGCGGTTGGGGTTTATGCCAGTAAAAAACGACACAGAAATAATTTAACTTTAAAATATCTTAATATATATTTTAGAGAGAAAGTTTTTTTCATTTTTGTTAAATTTAATAACAATTCAAATTACAGATAAAAAAAGCATCAATAATTACTAACCTTTAGAATGTGAGACCATGCAGCTGTCAAGAAAGGGAATGTTATTATGCAGGAAATTTCTTTATAGCTGGAAATGAAAATGATAGTTGACCGGAAAAATGGTGGATTCTTGATTTACCGGCGAAGTAAATAAGGAATTTTGTACTTTTGGGAGTCAACAAAAGACTTAGAAAGGTACACGCGCCACGTGGTGATGGCTCATTGGAAAATGTGGATTATTCCTTGATAATATTAAAACTACCATTAAACAAATTTTACTTTTCCAAAACTAGGTGGAAAGTGTTAAAACACGTTAAGACAGTTAGATTTACTGCAATTTTCATTCAAAAAAGTACACATGTTAACATTTGGTATGACATATATTTGTTTTGTTTGTTTAACAAGATTCTCTTTTAATAATTGTAGTAATATATCTGAGGGTGTTTGGTGACCATATTAAAGTTTGACTAATTTAAATTTATATTATGTAGGGCTTATTCGAGGGAAATGTTCTCTATCAAAAATTTTTTTCATGCTCAAAACTCGAACTTGAGATCTATAATTAAGGGAGGAGCAGTCCATCCACCGCACTACATCTTTGATGGTATAATGTACCAAAAGCATTTTCCTAGTGATAAGACGACTCTTTGCCCTAATTCGAGGGAATAAACCTAATTGATTCAAATTATCTTATGATTCACATTTCACTTCTGATAAGATAATTAGTTCTAAGTTAGAGAATAAGAGCTAATTACTTCAGAAACCTTAAAAAAAATGAAAGATTTCACTATTGCTATCTTAAAATATTGCTTTAGTTATTCTTATCCTAAGCCAGAAGCTAAGAATAACTATAATGATAGTTATTAGTACTAACAAGAAGTCACCCAAATATTAAGAAGAAATAACCTTTATTAGGTTCTTAATTTAAAAAGTTGTACATTGATTGCAACAGTTTGTAAAGTAAGGTCCTATTTAAATATTGACAAGTCATATCACTTGCTTAATAATAAACATTTGGTCATATGATTATAGAAAATCTTACCGTAAATATTTCATCACGAGCACGTACTAAAATTTTTGAAAGTTTAAAACGTGTCAAAGACATTGTTCTTAAACTAACAAAAACTTATTTTTAAAGATAACTCAACATAATATAATATGGGAGGAAGAATTTTTTAGAACTTGAATATATATTGATGGGAAGCTCCAACTATTAGATTGGTAAACAAAGAGGCTAATTATAAGGTAGAGGTATATTACTATTTTTGCATAGAATAATACTAACCATAGAAATTTTAACAAACAATTGCTACTAAATATTATTATAGCATGTACCAACTATTAAATTAAAGGGAAATAAAAAGGACAAAAGGCTAATTATGTGACAAAGGTTTGTTTACTATTTTTGCATAAAACTAACATTGACCATACATAGGAATTATAACTAACAATTACTATTCAATATTAACAATGGGTGAATAATTTGTCGTAATTTTAATAACAGCTGGAAACGATTAAAAATAAAAGCTCATTGATATACTATTATGATATAAATGATTGGATAAAAATATTCTGCAATTTTTTAGAGTAGAATTGACGATTTTAAATTTTAATTGACGATTTTAAATTATTTTAAATGTAAACCTTGACTCATATATTGATATTGTACGAAATAGACCCCACATTTTAAGAATAATGGAGTTTTAAGAGCTTTTCTTTCATTTACCGAATACTCCTCGAGTCCACTTTACTTATCTCCTTATTAAGGCAATGTTTGGACATGATTCGAAACCAGATTTATTTAAACTTGAAATATTAATACATTTTATGTATTTTAAATTTAAAATTATATAATTTACTTTTTTTTTATTTTTAAAATTTCACATCAAATAAAAAAATAGACAAATATATTAAAACGAAAGGATATCTCTGTGGATATATGAAGAAATGTGATCTGGGGATCACACCAGAAGCAATTTCACAGTGGAGAATAAGGAAGAAGATGGAGGAGAAGAGAATTGGGGAAAATATCTTTTACATGCAAAATTCTGATACTGTACATTGTGACACATGTGTATATATATACACATCATTAACTATCACTTAACCAACTAATACACAATTAACTAAATCTTAACTAACTAACCGATTGGTTTAACTAACTAACTACTTTACTTGATCAGTTACAATGACTAGTGCATTATGTACAACTGAAATTAGCTAGTTGTTTCAATACTCCCCCTCAAACTGGGTGTACTGAAGATGTTCAGTACTCCAAGTTTGCTCAGTAAAGTCTCATGTTGTGTTCTTCCCAGAGCCTTTGTAAGAATGTCAGCCTGTTGATCCATAGTGTTGATGTAGTTGGTTCTGATGATGCCTTTTTGAATCCACTCTCTGATGAAATGGCAATCAATTTCAATGTGTTTGGTTCGTTCATGAAACACTGGATTTGCTGCAATTTGTATGGCAGCTTTGTTGTCACAGTGAATAGATGTTGGTTTAGATAATTCCACTCCTAGTTCCTTGAATAGATTTGTGACCCATACAATTTCAGCTGTTAAGGTAGCCAAGCTCCTGTATTCTGCTTCTGCTGAACTTCTGGACACTGTATTTTGTTTCTTTGACTTCCAAGATATAAGTGAATCCCCAAACTTGAGTATAAATCCAGTGATAGATCTTCTAGTGTTTGGACATGTAGCCCAATCTGCATCACAGTAGCCTATTAAGTAAGGTTTGTTGTAATAACTCATTAGTAGTCCCTTTCCTGGTTCCAGCTTAATATATTTGACAACCCTCAGAGCTGCATTCCAGTGAGACATTTTGGGTTGTTGCATGAATTGACTCAAGGTCTGGACTGCAAAAGCAATGTCTGGCCTTGTGATTGTCAAATAGAGTAACTTTCCCACCAATTTCTGGTATCTATGCACATCTTCATATAAGGTATCAGTTGATTCAATGCCTTTGTCAAACTCAGTACTTGTCAGCTTCATGTTGCATTCCATTGGTGTTATGCTTGGTTTAGCATTTCCTAATCCAGCTTAAGCAATTAATTCCAAAGCGTACTTCCTTTGGTTCATCAGAATGCCTTTGCTAGACCTTAAGAACTCAATTCCAAGAAAATATTTGAGTTCCCCAAGATCTTTGATCTTGAAATGACTGTGCAAAACTTGCTTAGTATCTTCTATGAGCCTTGAATTATTTCCTGTGATCAATAAGTCATCAACATATTCAGAATCACTACCAAACTTGACCCTTCTGTCTTTGTGAATAGAGAATAGTCTAGATGGCTTTGTGTATATCCAGAATTCAATAATGCTTCAGTTAGCTTTGCATTCCATTATCTTGAAGCTTGTTTGAGCCCATATAGGGACTTAGTTAGCTTGCAAACAAGGTTTTTGTCCTTCTCTGAACTGCAGAATCCTTTTGGCATTTCCATGTACACTTCTTCAAATAGGTCCCCTTGCAGGAATGCATTGAATACATCCATTTGATAAATGCTCCATCCTTTTGCAGCAGCCAAGGCTATGACTGACCTTACTGTCACCATTTTGACCACAGGTGAAAATGTTTCTTAGTAATCAATTCCTTCTGTTTGGTTATACCCTTTTGCCACTAACCTGGCCTTAAATCTGTCCACTTGTCCATCAGCTTTGTACTTGATCTTAAACACCCACTTGCAACCTATAGCTCTCTTGTCACTTGGTAAGTGTACTATCTTCCAAGTACCATTGTCTTCCAGTGCTTGGATCTCTTCTTTCATTGCCTGTACCCATCTTTTATCTTTCACTGCCTCTTCATAGTTTCTAGGCTCAACATCTGTAGAGAATTTTGTCAAATATGCTTGGTATCTTGGGGTCACCTTATCATAAGAGACATAATTACTTTGTGAATAAGGATGAGTCTTGACAGTGGCATAATCTTTCATCCAAATAGGAGGATGAGATATTCTGGTGGATCTTCTTGATTCTGTTGTTAGATTATTATCTGCATATGCATCATCTTCATGACTATCTCTAGTCTGTTCTGCACCATCTCTCTCTGAACCAGTGTCTGTAGGAATGTTTATACTTTCATCATGCATATCATCATAATCATCCTGGAACTTGTTGCCTTCATTTTGAAATAAAGGTCTGTGCACTCTAGTTGAATGCTGGAAAAGAAACACATCTTCTTTGAATACAACATCTCTGTGAACTAGAAATTTCTTCCTAGATAAGCTATACAGTAGATACCCTTTCTGAGTCATTGAATATCACATCAGCACACACGCATCTGCTCTTGGTGAAAACTTATCAGGTTTCACTATATTTGTAGCATAACATAAGCATCCTATGGTTCTCAGGTGATCAATACTTGCCTTCTGTTCACGGAATCTTTCATAAGGAGGTTGTCCTTTTAATACAACAGTAGGCATTCTATTTATTAGATAAACAGCAGCCAACACACACTCACCCCAAAATTTGATTGGGATATTCCCTTGAAATATAAGTGCTCTAGCTACTTCAAGTATATGTTTGTGCTTTCTTTCCACCACTCCATTTTGTTGTGGAGTGTGTGGACAGTTACTCTCATGGATGATTCCAAGAGATTTAAACAAACTTTCACACTCAGTATTGAAGAATTCAGTCCCATTGTCTGATCTTATTCTTTTGATGTGCATGTTGAATTGGTTTTTGACCAAGGTCATGAATATTTTCAGCATTAAAAATACATCAGTCTTCATTCTGAGTAAGTATAACCAAGTCATTCTAGAGTAATCATCAACAATTGTTAAGAAATATCTATATCCATTATGAGTGGCAAGTTTATATGGACCCCATACATCTATGTGAATCAATTCAAATACAGAATCTGCTCTAGATATGCTGGATTTAAAAGGTAACCTGGTCTGCTTTGCAAGTGGACATATTGAACACTTATTACATTCATCTATATCAATGTGTTCCTTATCTGATAGTATTTGTTGCAACACCTTTGAGGATGGATGTCCCAGCCTATTGTGCCATAGCAATTTATGTAAGTTTGAGTGTTTTGTCATGCATATTCCATCACTCTTGTGTTCCTGTGTACATGTACCATGAGTTGAGAAGTAGTAGAGTCCATCAATCTCTTTACCAATCCCCTTCACCTTCCCATTGAAGAGGTCCTGAAATACAAAGAACTCGGGAAAAAATTAACTGAGCATTGTAATTATCTGGTTAGTTTAGACACTGAAAGTAAGTCATACTTGAAGGCTGGAACAACCAGTACATTGTCTAATACACCATCACTGTCTGTACTAATCTGGCCAATATGTGTAACAGATGCATCATCACCATTTGGCAAGTGTACTTTTCTTCCAATACAGTCAGATACTTTTTTCAGTCTATCCTTTTTAGATGTCATGTGACAAGTAGCTCTTGAGTCTACAATCCACCTTTCATTCTTGACCTCTATCATATTTGCTACAGCTAAATTGTTAGGATTAGTGAGAATACCTGCCATGTTAGCCACTTCATCCACTCCATTTTCTGAGCTTGAACCAGCTTCTACTTTGTTCAGCATCTGAATAATTTTGCTATATTGCCTAGGTGTAAATGTAGGTTGAGTAGCCAGTGGTGCATCAAAATCAATATTCTTCCCTTTAGTCATCTGAGGTGCAAACTCATCAACATATTTTGCTTCATCTTTTCCAGTGTTAACATGATTGGCTTGATATGTTGTGTGTCCAGTCCTTTTCTTGAATTTCCAGTCTGGAGGATAGCCATTTAGCTTGTAGCAATCTTCCTTAATGTGACCATGCATCTTACAAAAATCACAAGTCACATCCCAATTCTTCTTCTTAAATTGTGGCTTTCTTTGTTGAAAACTACCCTTTCCTGCATATAATGCAGTTGGTTCCAACATATTCACTCCTACATGCACATTAGCAGTCATTCTTTGCCCTTCATCAGCCATTATCATGGCATATGCTTTCCCAATACTAGGCAGTGGACTCATCATTAATATTTGGCTTCGAGCATGACTGTATACCTCATTCAGATCCATCAGAAATGCAAATAGCCTTAAACATGCTAAATGATCTATGTAGGTTTTGGAATTATCACAATTACATGAAGGAGGGGGTACAAGAGCATCAAATTCATCCCACAATAACCTCAATTTTGAGAAGTATGCATAGACACTCAAATTACCTTGATTAATTGTGCAAATTTCCCTATGCAGCTGGTATCCTCTAGATCCATCAACGTTGTCAAATCTCTCCTTTAGATCTGACCAAACCATAGCTGCATCTGTAGCATAAACAATGCTACTAAGTAGATCCTTTGACACTGTGTTCATGATCCAAGCCAGTACAAACGCATTACACTTCTCCCATTGCTCCTCCATTTCTCCTTCATAATCACCTCTTTTGCATGTTCCAAGCACAAAATCGAGCTTTCCTTTTGCTCGAAGGTTGATTAACATGGATCGACTCCAGAGAGAATAGTTCTCAGTCCCAGTGAGCTGCACAGATGTGAGAACACTCCCAGGAGTGTCTGAATTGTGGAGATACAGAGGATGATTCCTCTTCTTCTCTACTTGATCAAGAGTTTCCAACACAGGATCGACTCCAACAGCTGCATTCTCCATGTTTGGTCTACTTCCACGGTTCACCATGGCTGAGACAGCTGAGATTGCTTCTAATTCACTTGCTGAGGATCGATTCTACTTTGCGGAATTCCTCCTTGACCTCACTGCTCTGATACCATGAAGAAATGTGATCTGGGGATCACACCAGAAGCAATTTCACAGTGGAGAATAAGGAAGAAGATGGAGGAGAAGAGAATTGGGGAAAATATCTTTTACATGCAAAATTCTGATACTGTACATTGTGACACATGTATATATATACACATCATTAACTATCACTTAACCAACTAATACACAATTAACTAAATCTTAACTAACTAACCGATTGGTTTAACTAACTAACTACTTTACTTGATCAGTTACAATGACTAGTGCACTATGTACAACTGAAATTAGCTAGTTGTTTCAATAATATACGAACCCAATTTTTAATTCATCTATTGAAATCTTAGTTTTGTTAGGAAGAGTGTGAAAAAGTCAAACACAATAACAAAGTAACAGTCAACATCAATCCAACATGTTTCGTGCAATGTCTGCTGATCGAAGGGCCGTTTGGTAGCATGTATTAGGAGAAAATAATTTATGTATTAAGTATGGTATTAATTAATGCTATATTTGGTGGGATTTTTAAATCATGTATAACTAATTCATGATATTAGTTCTAATACCTCTCATTTGGTGGTATTAGCTAATACCTGACAAAAATATCTCTCAAATTCTTTTACATATTTTTGGTTTTTTGATTTTATATTTTATATTTATAGTTTTGTACTGGTAAATTTATTTAAATAAATTAGCTTACAAATTTTATTTATTTGAGGGTTCATATTTTCATAATATAAAAATAAATAAATTTACCATGTCAAATTTTTAAATTTTATTTATTTGTTTCATATTTACATAATACACAAAAAATCATTTTAACATGTCAATTTTCTTTTATAATTAATTTTAGTTGAGTAATTTTATTAACACAATATAAAGTCTGTTAGATATATTCTCAAAGAATTAAATATAGTAGGTTATGAATTTAAATCCTCGTAGCTTTCACTTGTATCTTCTTTTAATTTTTAAAGGTATTGACGTAATAATTAAGAAAGTCACCAGTTGCTTCTAGCTTTGTAGTTTAAAGAAAGACTTATGTATAGGAGGTCATGAATTTAAATTTTTGTTGCTTTCACTTTTTGTCTTCTTTGAATTTTTGAAATTGGCATTATAAAGAAACTCATGAGCCAGATTATTAAAAAGTCTTATGATTATACGTTTTATTTTATTATTATTTAATTAGAAGCAAAATTGAAGGATAGTATATTACTTTTTACGTCATTTTTAAATAATATATGTTATTTTTTTCAAAATTATATAAAAAATTACTATAAATTATAATAATTAACAATTTAAAATATTTAAACGACATATGAAAGGTTTGATTGATTCTCGAGTCAATGCCGCACAAATACGAATAGATGAGTTACATTTCAAATAATGTAAAAATAATATATAGCACAAAAACTGAAATAAAATAAAATTTTATCAATCGAATAAGTAAGTAACATATATTATTTCAAAATTATATAAAAAATACAGAAATCACAATATCTTTCTTGATTTACTTATCTTTCTTTTCAATTTTTTTACGTTTTCCTTGATTTCTTATATTCATTTTGTAGTTTAGAAAGCTAAATGTCATTGCTATTAATTTAATGATCATTAAATAAAACAGCGTGTATATATATAGAACTTGACAGAGACAAGATGATGTAACATTTCTCCATAACTTTTTTCCTCTCCTTTTGTTGTATTTTTTCTTCATTTCAATAAATAATTTACCAACTAAATGAATTAGCAAAATGCCTCCTAAATAATTGTAGACATCATCAAAATTTTTTAGGATGAATTCTATTTCAGTCAGGATTTTTTGGAGTTACTTCATGTCTATATAAGGACATTATATTCTCTAGAAAAGACATCTCAGATATCTCATAAAATCTAGGGATAATCAGATCAAAATATACCAGATTCTTCTTGAAAATCAAATACTTCAAAAAGATCTACACAAATCCTTTCATGGAGATCAAGTCCAAATCATCCTAGTTCGAGAAATACACCACTAAGGATAGAAATCTTATGAGAGAAGAATTAAGGGAACAGATTTGTAACCACATCGTTTATCAATAATATTCTTATTTATTCAGATTTTATTTGTGATTGCAATTTATTTTACATTACAATAAAATTTATTACAAACAGTAATATAGCAACAAAGACCATGTAGTATATATACACATACATAGTAATAAAAAAAAACCTCTGCAAAAAAGCTTAACTGCATTTTTCCCTAAAATTAATTACATTAGTTCCTCTCATTATTATTTTTGGTGCACCTAAACAACTCTATATAACGTCTGGGATGTAAACAATGCTAATTTCAATACAAAAATGAGATTTTTTATCTTTGTAAATAGTACTATTTTTGTTGTGGGAATTAACTAATAAAATTAGTTAGTAAATTAAAGGAGTTTATTAATTACAATTTGCAATTTTTTGAACTGGTCCAAAAATTTGGATTATTTTGGGGTTTTATCTTGCAAGATTTGTCTTGTAGTTGTCAACTACTTGTAAATAACGAAAAAAACAACAAACAATTAGGTGGTTTTAAAAAGCCGTCATCATATTAATATGAGTGGTTTTAAACTAATCGCCATAGTTTACCTTTTTAAATACGGAAGTTTTATGAATATTGTGAAGCTCTAAGATACCAATATATATATATATATATATATATAGTATTTGTACGAAATTTATTTGATGTAAAATAAATTAAAAATCTCACACGTTATAATTTCAAAGATACTTTATAGGCACGGTCTAAGTTCATGGCATGACATGTATTGCTGCCCGTTTTGAGCTTAGGTTTATTGAAATTTATTTTCAAACTATACCATACTAAACTCTAAAGATGTGTGTAATATGTAAACTTGAGCTACGTCTTATAAAGCTTTTCACTTTACTTTTTTAGTCCAATTTGTGATTTGTGCGAGGTGTCATAAGCACCTCATCTTCAAAAATTTGCTTAATGTCTGAGAGTCGACTGATTGCACATGCCATATTTCAATATAAATAGCATATTATAATTCATATTACTAGTATATACCACTTAAATAGTTTAGAGAATACTCGATCGAAAGCTATTGTCAAGCGTAAAGTTCAACTATTAATCTTTTTCATCAACAAAAAAGGAAAAAAAAGTTAAAAAAAAGAAGAAAAGGGCTATTAATCCCTTCTTGTTTAAACAGATAAGACAGATTCCATATAGTGCTTTCTATTTTTTTCATTTAGGATTTCCTCATAGGTTTGCATTATCTCGATTTCACTTTTATATTTTATTTTCCCTAACACCACCTACTTATTATATTAATAAAAATATAAATGAACA
Source organism: Solanum rostratum (assembly GCA_029948455.1). Classification (NCBI taxonomy): domain Eukaryota; kingdom Viridiplantae; phylum Streptophyta; class Magnoliopsida; order Solanales; family Solanaceae; genus Solanum; species Solanum rostratum. Next base: position 5,526,951 of record CM057048.1, read on the forward strand.
TACGTAATAGTAGTCAAATTCCTTTGTAAAAATAATTACTAACTTTTAGATAGGTTAGAGAGTTATTTAGGTTATCCATGACGTATTTGTGTCAATTTTGGCATGCACAATTTTTAATTATGTTACTCTTAACTTTGAATGAACCAGTGAACATGAAATATTAATTAGTAGACTTTTAAACTAATAAACTTCTTAAAAAAAAGTAAGTAGTATAATATATTAGAAAAGTTTAATTTAACAAAGAAAAGGTAGAGAAAAGTAAAGTACTCTTTATATAGAATAAAATATATACGTTCACATGATATGAACATTTTTAAATTTAATCATAATTATGTGATTATGGGATGTTAGGATATTACATATCTATAGGTTAGTGATGATTATCTTGTTTTGCTGGCATAATTAAAAATTAAAATGGAAATTATGTCTTTTTTAATTTATATTGTTACAATATATTACAACAAAGAACGATCTATATATCCTAAAAGTTTACTCTTTCATTTAATTAATAATGGAAAAGTTAATTACCAAATGATCATGCACACCTTAGTTTATTAAATTCCTTGTACTTTACAGGGTACCCATCCACCCTCATGACCAACTTTACAATTCATCAATTTTACATGCAATGACAAAAATGAAAAAAGTGATAATCTTTTAAATAAATCCAACTTATATATGTATATATATATATTATATAATTGGTAGAAAGCTAATTAAAGTAGCCTTTGATCAATATCAAGGCTGAATCTGCTTTAACCTTTAGAATAATTTGGAAAAATATCCTTTGCTTGCCCCCTCATTAAAAAGACCACATTAAAAACCACATGATTGTCCCCTGTTTCATTTTATGTGATAATTTTTTAATTGACACAATGTTTAAGAAAAAAAATAGACTTTTGAAACTTGTATTGAGTGGTTATAAGTCATTTCATAATGGGTAAAAAGAAAAATTTTAAAATTAAATTATTTATAATTATAACAAAGTTTGGACGAACTAAAAAGAAAAGAATATCACATAAAATGAAGTAGTTTGAGTACAATATTAGAAAACCAATACCAAAAAAACTAACTCTCATTGGATAAAAAATTAAAATATAAGGGGAAAAAAGAGAATATTTTTAAAAAAAAAAGATAAGATAAGACACATGTCTAGAAGTGCAAGGAAAAAGGGATATCTTTTCCTTTAATATTCTTTACTTAAAGTTGTATCAAGCACATAATACTCAAAGATTATAGGTCCGCCAATAAAAGATATACACGTATATAATAGTAAGAAACAATATTTACTATAAATAATTAATATATATAGCTTTGACTTTAGAAAATTGTCTTGTTCAAGAGAATTAATGAAATGGTACATTAAGTACAACAACCAAACCTTTGATAAATTAAAGGTTTAGTATTTAGAATTTTAATCTTAATTAGCAATGGATTATTTTAAGGGCACAATTGTCAAATTGTTTTTTAAAAATACTTCATATCAAATTAAACTAAAATAAACACATTGAAATAAAAAGAGTATGAATTGAGGTTAAAAATAAATAAGAGTAAATTTAATGAAATTAACGTTTGAATTAGTATTTTCTTAAGAAACTTGAAAAAGATAAATATGACTAGTAAAATAGAACGAACGAGGATTTCATTTTAAGTTCTACTCCTTCAAATTTACGCGAAATAAAATATGGATTTATTACAATTTAATTTGAGAGGTTGATTAGTATAAAAATCTTTCTTGATCTTTACAACCTAGCAAATATTATTAGGAACTCACACATCTTTTTCTGATCTTCATGGTGCTTCTGTAATTATTATAAGACCCTAGTGGTTTCACTTTTCTTGGAAAGTTTAATATATTTGTTGATTACATTACATTTTGTGGGTTAAATTAGCACTCTTTTGAAAGAAAAAAAAACATGTATAGTAACTTTCATTGAATTCATAATTTTATGGTTGAAAGTGAGATATTTATTATTTGAGCAATTTTTTCTTGTTAAAAATAAAAATATTCTTTATTTTGCAATTCACATTCTTTTCAGAATCAACAGCATATAAAATAGTTGGGATTAGTTTGAAAACTTACTTCATAATTGAAATTGATGTTCTTAAGAAATTTAATTCTCTTATTATGAATTACTTCCTTTCTAGATAAATAAATATACTTGTAATTGGTGTAGCGGTAATGTCAATAACATGACCTAACTCAACGTCAGAAACAAATCTCATACATATTCTATATTTTTGTTCTTTAAGAAAATATGGAGAAGAAGTTTGAAAAATTCAATGCAGAAAGATAAAGAGAACCCCTATATTTATAACCAACAACGGGTATGAACAAATGTTACTGTGCCTCTTTTAGAAAAGTCATAATCTATTAAAAAGTCATAATTCATTAGAAACATCACAATTCACCGAAAAAGTTCATAATGCATCATAAAAGTCACAACTCATTGAAACAATAACGACCCATTGAAAAATTCAAAACTCATTTATAAGTCACAACCCTTTCAATGTGAAAAAAATGTCATTCAAATTACTTCCTTTTTTGATGTCTTTTCAACAAAAAAAAAATATTTTATTTTTCATTCACATTTTTTAAAATCCAATATATTTGTTTGTGTATTTTGATTTGGGGTAAAATGTACTCGCCTCAAAATTTGCATTATCCTAGAAATTTAAACATTTAAATGGCAAAGGAGTGGCCTTACACAGTTGAAAGGGATAATTTTAAATATACGTAATAAATTAATTAATTTATTACAAATATAGTCATCTTTTATTTACATTTTAAAAAAAAAGTCAAAATCATAGAAAATATACATGACTGAAAGTATAGATGGACTATAAAATGTAGATTACTTATACATGAGCTATACACTAAATATACATTATGATACATTCAAAAACTGAATATAGCTTGACTATACATGAAATATACACTGATCAGTATAAGATAGCAGTAATTTACCAAATGATTCTTTGAATATAATAAATATTATAAGTGGACAAGTATTATTAGACATTTACTTTTAGTATATTAGGCAAATAAAAATAGACGAAAAGAGTGTTGTTTTAATTAATCCTTATCCTAAACAAATATTAAGAAACAAAGAAATAACATTTAGGTAGGTTCTTAATTTAAAAGTTTGACTATTTTTAGACACACGTTATATATGAAATGTCAAAAAAGTCACAATCAATGGCTGCATGTATTAAAGTCATAAGTGTTCAACAATATTATTAAAGCCTAGTTAATTTTAATTGCTAGTGATTTTTGAAAATGAACGTTGAATCAAGTGTTGATTAATTAGGCATAAGTCTGACTGATAACATTTGTAAACGTCAACAAGAATGTTTAATTAATTACAATTTGCAATTTCATAATACTAATCAAACATTTTACTAATATGATTAATGCCGTTATTCTAATAACCTTAACCAAAGATCTTGAATTCGAGCTTTCTAAATGAAAAAAATTCTGTTGGGAGGGCCCATCCCTCCCTCCCACCTAACAAAAAAAAAGGGGGGGGGGAGGGGAGGGGATGGAGGGGAGGAGGGAGGGCTTTGGAAATCATGCATTCGAATTAGTCAAACTTCAATGTAGTTAGTGAATATCAAGCGAAAAAATAAAAAAGACAAACAAACAAACGTTGTAATTGGAAAACTGTGATCATCTTGAGGATGAGGTTTTGAGTGAGTTTCAATTTTTTTGTTTTTGAAATGATAAACTTAACATAATCTTATAGCCAAATTCATGTATCTGGGCAGTAGTCTTTTTTTTTTTTTTTTCAACTTACCAATAAAAATATATTGGTAGGTTGACATTTAAGAATTACTTGTTCAAGGACGACTCATTCATAAGCTGCTAACTATTTTATCACCAATTGACTAGTAAAATTATTTAGTAAAATAAAAGGTTAATTAATTACAATTTGCAATTTTTTGAAGTGGTCCAAAACTTTGGATTATTTGGGGTCTTATTTCCAAGATTTGTCTAGTATAGTTATTAATTTGTCATAACATTACGGAAAAAAACAACAATTAGGCCATTTTAAAAACACCAATATAATTATTTTTTTTAAGAAACACCAATATAATACTAATAGGAAATTTATTTGGCACAAAATAGACCAAAAATCTCACACTTTACAATTATGAGGTACTTCATTGTCATAACTTAAAAAAATCTCACACTTTACAATTTTGGGTACTTCATTGTCACAACTTAAGTCCCTCGTACACATTATCTGCTCTAGACCTAAATTCATAAAATTTATCTTTTGCACTATGTTATATCAAGTCCTAAAAATATGTGTCCCGTAAACTTATCTTACATATAGCTCTTCACTTTCCTTTGAAATTTGCTCAAGTATTAGTATATTATATTTTATATAATTAATATATATAAACTTAAATTCATTAATAATACTCGAAAGCTCCGTCAAGCGTAAGTTTCAACTATTAATTAATTCTTTTTACCAAGAAAAATAAAAAAGAAAGAAAAAGGCAATATTCTCTTTTGCATGCATATTAACTTAAAAAAATTGCAATTAGTTAACTTTTGAACTAAAAAAGAATTGAGATAATCTCCTTTAATTTCTTGTTTAAACAGATAAGCCAGATTCCATAGTTCTTTGTATTTTTTCATTTGGAACTTCTTCCCTAGTTGCCTTATTAATTATTATATTAATTATTTAGTTCCTAAAAATAATCAACTTTTAGCTAATGAAGTATATGCATTATGTATGTGTGTGGCAATTTTGGCATGCACAATTATATTAGACACAAATAATTAGTATAGAAGAAGGATTAATTAGTAAACTTTTTGATTAACAAGTTTGTAAAGAATAATACATCACATATATATACTATACAAATAAAAAAAAGTTATTACCAATTAATAACCAACTTTACAGATATTACATGTAATGACAAAAATGAAAAGTGATTATCTTATTGTCACGACCCAAAAATGGATGTGATGGCACTTGCTCAAACCCACCAGAACAAGTCGGCCTAATCCCAACAAGAATATCGAAATAACGTGCGGAAGTACTAAATAAAATAGATAACTTAAAAAGAGAAATCTTCACAAAACTTAAATACCACCCGCGGATTGGTTGTCACGTGTACAAGCCACTAGTCATACAGAAATCCAAAGAATTACAAAGTCTGAAACTGTCTTTCTTCTCAAATAGAACAAAGCAGAAAGGAACAGGATAAGAGAGTCAGCTAGATGACAGCAGCTACCTCTCTAAATCTCCTGAGAAGCCTCGGATGATCAAGGAAAATACCACTCACAGTCCGGGCTCAAAACCTACACAAGTGTAGAAGCAAGGTGAGTACCAAAAACAACGCGATACCCAACAAGTCAACTAGCAAAACAGAATAATTCCGATAGAATACACAAACTCCTTTCACATCCAACCACATACCGCCGAACTACACACCTGCACTTAGAAAAGTCCCAGTCCAGCATCACATAATACATCCTAGAGATAGTTCCCATTATGTCACAAATATCAAATCACAAGTCACAACTCAAAGGAAGCAACACAATCAAACACAGGGATAACATCATGCCACACAGGAATATGCAAGGATGAGATGCAATGCGTATGCAACAATTGCCGGCAAAGACCTCGGCATCACAATATCATCGCCGGCAAAGACCTCGGCATCACAATATCATCGCCGGCAAAGACCTCGGCATCACAATATCTCGACCGGTAAAGACCTTGGTCCCAACTTTTACCATCTCACTCATATCAATATCCAGAACCAATGCAATGTGTGTGACATAAAATAAATGCATATGAGATGAAATCTACAACCAATCCACTCATAATCACCAACCACAACCATATATATATCAAACATAAAATTCTCATCACTTAACCACATGTTTAATTCATGTGTCACAACAACACACCAACTCACATTTATATTTAAGCACCTCATTAAAATATAATAAAAATACTTCACGATTCACACATAGGAGAAAGGATAATTCGAGAATTCTACAAGAATTATAAAGTTTTAAAGAGTTCACTTGCCTTAGTCAAATCACGATCACTCTAACACTTGAGCCTTCCCTTTCCGATTAGAATCCGTAATACCACGATCTAAACAAATAATAATTCACAATAAGATTTTCAAACTAAAAATACTCATATTACTATACATCTAGCATAGATCCAAACTAACCAATTCCATAATTAATCTCTAAAATTTCAAGTCAAAAATTGAATTTTAACATCCTAAATGTTTAAAATCTAATGATACTCATACAATACAACTCCTAATATTAGTACAAAAATACATACATATATATATATACACGCGTTCGGAGATGCACCTTACGGTATTTTGCTCGACTTCAAAGAACCATAAGCATGGAACAAAAGTGGGAAAACAAGGAATGTGCCATCTGCATTTTTTTTAAAATAATTCTCCACTATGTATAAAAGTGGAGATTAAGAATTTGTTGTCATTTTTTTTTTTGGAACTTACATTGCCACATGCCTTCACTGGTAGTTATTCAACATTACATGTACATACATATTACTATTACTTCATACATATTGTTTGGGTATTAGTATGACAAGGAAAAAAAAACTCAAAATTGGACAGTAAGGAATTTCTATTCCCTGTCCCTCGGCTTCCACTAACATAAATATTGTGATCCCTTTTTAATTAACCACCAACCCAATAACATTGCTACTCTTCACTTTCATTAACACATGGAATCAAGAAGAGTTTAGATTTTTACCTGCGAAATCTTGTGATGGTCTTCGACGGTTGTGCGGCAATGGTAAGTTAAGCGGCTATCATGGTTATAATGATAAGAAGAGTAAAACCTCTTCTTAATTTGTTTTCATAAATGGGTCCAGGCATAGAATTTTTTTTTTAATATGTTAACATTTAACCCACCACTTATATTAATTATTCAACTTACCCAAAAATAAATAGTTTTAGTTATTGAATAGTCCAAAATGCCCATTTAAATTTTACGAGATAAATCTTTTAGAAATTTAATAGGACTAATTTCTCATAATAACCTAGCGGGTCATTACACTTATAGATAAATCCAACTAGTAATTACTATGTTTTATAAAGATCAAGGCTGTAATGCACAAGTCTTGTTCATCTTAAAATAGTGAATTTTTATTTTCAGTTGTTTAAATTTTTAGAATTGAATATTTATTATCTTGATGTTGAATTAATGAATAACTATTGAATTTTTGTATAGTACTTATTTTTTAAAAAAATGGGTAAATTACGTAAACAAGCAAACATATGGTATATATTTATATTATACCACTATAGTTTGAAAAAATTACAACTTATAGTTATAGTTAGGGTTTTGTTGCTATTTTCTTTCTCCTCTCTTCGTCTCTCTCGCCTCTCTCCTCTTGCAATCTATTGCCTGATATACAAATACATATGTATATCAATTACATATATATATATTCAATTCGATAGATATACATATACATTTTGCCTCTTTCCCCTCTCTGCCCTCTCTCGCTCGCCTATATCCTCCGTCTCTTGATTTTGCTCGCCTCTCTCCTCCCTCTCTCAATCTCGCTTGCCAGATTTATAAATACATATGTATATTAATTACACATATACAATTATTTGGCAAATATACACTTACAATTTGACAAATATACATATACAATTCGCCTCTACAATTCGCCTCTCTCCACTCTCCGTCCTCTCTCGCTCGACTCTCTCCTCCCTCTCTCGATGTCGCTCGCCTCTCTCCTATAATATATAGCTACAAATTATAATTTTAGCAAACTATAACTATTTTTGCCTTATTATATTTTAAGTGTTTGCTCTTTTTGAAAAATTCCCTTTAGAAAATGCTATTTTTACTGAATAACTTTTTTGATATGTACGCGATTGTGAAAAGAAGAAGATTAAAGCTTTTTAAAAACTAGGCAAAAACTTTAACAAGTGATCAAATATTTACGATTATAACCGACAATTGCTAGTATTTTATATGTAACTTATATGTCATTGAAATATTATTTTATTTTTTAAGAAAATAAGAAAATTGTTAAGTTGAATATTTGGTATTAAGAAATTTTATGTATTCAAAGGATTTCTAATAATCATCTAAATTAGCTCAATAACTAAGTCAGCAGCTTGTATTTTCTCCATTCAAATGTAATGTAACTCATCACAAATACATTCTAATTTTATTTGTATAGTTCTATAATGTTTGTTATATTAGAATGAAATACATGTAAAGGCTAGTTTACTAATAAGAAGAATTAATTTAAATAGTTGACCAACCGATCGCTTAAACTAAAAATAGTCAGTGAGTGTATAATAAAAGTATAAATCATACATAATATATGTATAATCAATGTAAACCAGATACAAAATAAATAGTAAATTATATCGACTATTCAAAATTGAGATCTTCACAAAAATAATCGGGTTAGAATGAACCATCATGAGTCCAACTTATCTCAATTTTATGAATCTTTAGAGATTTGTAAGGCCCAGATCAATAATTTTATCAGGCTAATGTTTGGGCCTATAAAATTTGGACAATGATACATAGACTCATTAGGTTATGGATTATGGATTTTAGTAATTTGTGTAAATAAGAAATTCCTTTTAAGATTTTGAAAAAAATTATCGAAATACAAATTTATTTTATCATATTCTCTAAAAAATTTTATCATTTAAAAAAACTATAAGAATTTCTACTCTCTTATATTTTCTGATACATGATGTATCGACCAGATACATCACTTATGTGATATATCAGAACGTTGAATACATCATTTTATGTGATATGTCGGTCGAATACATCACTCAAAACGTACGTGATATATCCGAATTTCATCTTTACATAAGCATCATCTTAAATTAAACTCCATTAATTGTAATATCAAAAATAGATTTGATATTATAAGGATAATATATCATCTCTTTTCAAATTGTCATTTCTTTTCAAGCTTTTTAAAATTTGTACATAGATCATTTATTAGACAAGCAACAAAGATTCTTAAAAGACATATTTTGAACTAAAATTGTTTTGACTAAAATTATTATTATTATTATTATTATTATTATTATTATTATTATTATTATTATTATTATTATTATTATTATTATTATTATTATTATTATTATTATTATTATTGATTTTATTAAAATTATACATCACTGTCCATCTTTCAATTATAAAGTATGACACCTTGGACCAATAAACTTTGAGTTCACTATCACCTCACCAAATTATAAAAACTCCTTGTCAGCTTCATTTTAGAAATGTTGATTATTTATTAATTTATAATACTCTTGAAATTGACTGATTTGTTCAATATTCGAAATTCGATTAGCATAGTCTTTATTTTTTGGACGAAAATATTTAGAGGAATTGTTTTGAAAAAAAAAATTATTTTAGGGTTTTGAGTCCAAGATCTTTTAACACAACTCTAAGTCCAACGCCTACTAATTTTTCTATATATGTCCAAAAAAATTCTCCCATATTAATTCTAAATTTGAAGCTGAAATGATGAACAAATTTGATAAATAAATAAATATGAATTTGAAATAAAATCTATGGACATAAACCTTTCGTCCTTTTAACGATGACGTAAACTAGGGTTTGCGTCCTCAAAGGTTTACCATTTGCCTCTTAAATACGTTGAAATTTATCTGTTCCAAATTCCAATAATATTCTTGCACATGATCTAGGACTGTGCATGGTTCGATTTGGTTTTATATATTATCGATTCAATTTATTTGTTTTTGATTTTTAAATATGTTAAATCAATAACAAACCAATAAGATATTTTTTTATGGATTTTCGGTTTATCAGTTTTTTGTTCTTAACAGTTCGATTTTCGATTCACCCAATAAGATGTCACGACCCGAAAATGGGCGTGGTGGCACTCGTCTTAACCCATTAAGACAAGTCAGCCTAGCAACCCAATTAACATCGTAAAGTGCGAGAAGATGATAAAATAAAAGGTTTAATTGCAGATAAGACATCAACTTAATTAAAAATCCCAAAACCTGGTTGTCACGTGCACACAAGCCTCTAATGTATTACAATAGATTTGAAAGAAAAGCATAAGTCTCAAATGACATTGTCTCTAAAGTAGAACAAAATCATAAATAGGAATGGGAGTTAGCTGGGGTGACAAACAGCTACCTCGCACAATCTCCGCAGGAAGCCTCAGACAAGGAATAATAGGAGGTATCACGAAGATCTGGGCTCGTAACCTACAACAATAAAATTGTAGTAGCAAGGGGTGAGTACCAAACACACGGTACCCAACAAGTGAACTACTAAACGCAAAATTAAGCAAATACAGAATACAAGTACTCCTAACTCCAAGCCAGAACCTCTACAACTACAACACACATAACATCGGTCCAACATAATAGTTCATAATGTATATAACATGTAGCTCAGTAACCACACCAATATTCCTAGATTAACAACACAGGAATCGGTTCACCTATCCCCAGTTTCACAAAAAGGCACCGACAAACTCGTAAATGATAAGAATGTGTAATGCAATGCAATGCAATGTCAAGTAGAATGATGCATGTCTAACCTGGTGATACACACTCGCTGTCTCTCAGTCTGGGACCCATGGGGGACTCTTAGTCCGTGCATCCGTCGCGGCGTGCGACATAACCCTCGAATCATATATAGTATCTGTCGCGGCGTGCGACACGTCCCTCGATTCATAATATCCGTCGCGGCGTGCGACACGTCCCTCGAATGGTACATTTTTTTTTAACTCTTAATCTTTCTCAGTTCACATAACATTTGCCACAAAATTAATGCAATAGACAGGTTTACACTATGATGAGGAGATGACCGAATTTTAATACAATGCACATTTCACAACAACATAGTTTTAAAATAACATCAACACCAAATTCATATTTCAAAATCACTATCAACACCTCACATAGGATACACAAGATTCTATATGCTTAACAAAGGTTAAGAAATTCACTTGCCTTAGTAATTGAGCACTCACTGCGGAACTTGAGCCTTCCCCTTTCGATTAGAATCCCAAGCACCACGATCTAATCAAATAAATTACCACAATAAGATTTTAAAACTAATCATACCCATATTACTATACGGTTCACCTAGACCCAAAAAAAACTAATCGATTTCATGGTTAATTTCTAAAATTTCAAGCCTAGGATTAAGTTTCAATTCCTCCACAATTAATACAAAAATATACCCAATACGTATATATGTGCCGCCGAGCACGCAAACCCCTGCAACTATTTGTCTAAAGCAGCAACTCCAACGCACTGACAGAGGGACTAAAAGGAGTTAATTAATATTATCCTATTATGAAATGTTGTAACCAACCTAAACATATATATAAAGAAAATCAACATTGTTATCAAGCTACTTTTTTCCCAATTCCTAGGTCGGCTTCATCTTAATTTCTTTGGGGACAATTGAATCTGCAAATTTTCACTACTCTATATCCTATCCTTTTTCTATATAAATTGTATAACAAAAGATTAGATGTAACTTACCTCCTGCACGCTCTCTTCAGCGACCTTCAGGTAAGTTTTCGTGCCTCTTCTTATTTCTTTTCTAAAACTGATAACCCTTTTAACCTAATTTAATATATAGACCAAGTGGTATAGAATTTTAAACAAATTAATATTTAGTCCAACACTTATAGAAATTATTTACACCGACCCGCAAATTAAATTGTCCCAGCTATCGAATAGTCCAAAATACCCATTTAAAATTTTTAATAAGAGAGATATTTTTATGAAGTCAAGAGGACTAATTCTAGAAACGATATTATGGGTCATTACATTATCCACCATAAAAATCATGTTCGTCCTCGAACATAAGGTAGAAGGAAGTACCTGAAACTTCAAAAAAAAAGATGAGGATATTTAGCACGCATGTCAGACTCCATCTCCCAAGTCGCCTCTCTAACTGGACGATTCTTCCATTGTACCTTCACGGAAGCAATCTCTTTGTTCCTTAGCTTACGGACCTGTCTGTCCAAAATAGCTATAGGCTCCTCCTCAAATGACAAGTCTGGACTCAACGTCACCGAATCAAATGAAAGTATATGGGACTCATTAGGCATATATTTTCGGAGCATGGATACATGAAACACAGGATGCACGGATGACAAGCTAGGTGGCAAAGCTAGTCTATACGCCACTTCTCCAACTCGCTCTAAAATCTCAAATGGACCAATAAATCAGGGGCTAAGCTTTCCCTTCTTACCGAACCGCATAACACCCTTCATAGGTGACACTCTAAGCCAAACATGATCGCCCACCATAAACTCTAGGGCTCGAACCCTCCTATCTGCATAACTCTTCTGTCGACTCTGAGCAGTCAACAACCTGCCCTGAATCATACGAACCTGCTCCATAGCATCTCTAAGAAAGTCTGCATCTAATGAGTCCATCTCAGCAAAATCAAACCAACCAATCGGAGATCTACACCGTCTACCATACAAGGCTTCTAATGGAGCCATCCGAATACTGGAGTGGTAACTATTATTATAAGCAAACTCTGCTAAGGGCAAGTGTTGGTCCCAACGGGAACCAAAATCAATCACACACGCTCGTAGCATGTCCTCTAACACCTGAATCGTCCGCTCAGACTGTCCATCTGTCTGAGGGTGAAAGGCTGAACTCATATCCAACTGAGTGCCTAGACCATGCTGCAAGGCCCTCCAAAAATGTGAAGTGAAAAGTGAACCCCGATCCGAAATGATAGAAACAGGCACACCATGCAATCTAACTATCTAACTGATGTAAAGCTCAACCAACTTCTCTGTTGTGTACTTAACCTTGACAGGAATGAAATGGGCAGACTTAGTCAATCGATCCACAACTACCCAGATAGTCAATCGATCCACAACTACCCAGATAGAGTCATAACCACCCACAGTAGTGGGTAAACCTACCACAAAATCCATGGTGATACGCTCCCACTTCCATGTAGGAATAGGCATCCTCTGTAACTCACCTCCAGGTCGCTGGTGCTCATACTTAACCTGCTGACAAGTTAAACATTTGGACACGAAATCTGAGATGTCCTTTTTCATGCCACACCACCAGTAATGCTGACTCAGGTCATGATACATCTTCGCTGCTCCTGGATGAATGGAATAACGAGCACAATGCGCCTCATCCATGATCACTCTAATCAAGTCACCCACCTTAGGCACACAAATTCGACCTCCAATCCTCAAGATACCATCAGGATCAAGTGTCGCTTCCTTAGCCTCTCCTCTAATCACCTTGTCTCTGATGAGACACAACTTTTCATCCTCAAACTGGAGCTCTCGAATCTAGTCCATCAAGGAACAACGAGCCTCAATGAAAGCAAGTACACCACCCTCATCAGAAAGTTGTAACCTGACTAGGCCATTAGCTAGACGTTGAACATCCCTGGCCAAAGGTCGCTCCTCAACTCTAATGGCGGCTAGACTCCCCATGCTAGAAGTCTTTCTACTCAAGGCATCAGCCACCACATTAGCCTTCCCCGGATGATATAAGATGGTCAAATCATAGTCTTTTAGCAACTCAATCCACCTACGCTGCCTCAAGTTCAGATCCTTTTGACTGAAGATATACTGAAGACTCCTATGATCAGTGAAGACCTCACAATGTACACCATATAAGTAATGACGCCACAACTTAAGCACAAAAACCACAGCCGCTAGCTCAAGTCATGGGTAGGATAATTCTTCTCATGAACCTTCAATTGTGTAGAAGCATAGGCAATCACTTTCCCCTTTTGCATCAACACACCACCTAAACCAACTCCTGAAGCATCACAATACACCGTAAAGTCCACACCTGTCTATGGTAGTGTTAAAATGGGAGCTGAAGTCAACAAAGTCTTGAGCTTTTGGAAGCTCTCCTCACACTCATCGGACCAATGAAAGGCTACATTTTTCTGAGTTAATCTAGTCAATGGAGCTGCAATAGAAGAAAAACACTGAATAAATCGCCGATAATACCCAGCTAACCCCACAAAACTGCGAATCTCGGTAGTTGAAGTAGGACGTGTCCAACCTCTAACTGCCTCAACCTTAGCCGGGTCCACTCTAATCCCCTCTTTGGACACCACATGCCCTAGGAATACTACTGAATCAAGCCAGAACTCACACTTGGAGAATTTTGCAAATAACTTTTCCTCCCTCAACCTCTGTAGCACCATTCTCAAATGACGAACATGATCAGCCTCAGTCTTGGAATATATCAAAATATCATCAATGAATACTATCACAAAAGAATCTAAGTACGGACGAAACACCCTATTCATCAACTCCATGAATGCTGCAGGGGCGTTAGTCAACCCGAAGGACATAACCAAAAATTCATAGTGGCCATAACGGGTTCGAAAAGCTGTCTTAGGAATATCTGATGCCCTAATCCTCAACTGATGATAACCCGACCTCAAATCGATCTTAGAGAACAGAGCCGCTCCCTGAAGCTGATCAAACAAGTCATCAATACAGGGGAGAGGGTATTTGTTCTTAACAGTCACCTTGTTTAACTGCCTGTAATCAATACACATCCTCATAGACCCATCTTTCTTTTTCACAAATAAGACTGGGGCACCCCATGGTGACACACTAGGACGAATAAACCCTTTGCTCAACAAATCTTGAAGTTGCTCCTTTAATTCTTTCAGTTCAGCTGGAGCCATTCTATATGGAGGAATGGAGATGGGCTTAGTGCCTGGCTCTAGATCAATAGGAAAGTCAATATCCCTATCGGGAGGAATACCTGGAAGGTCAGTAGGAAACACATCGACAAACTCCCAAACCACAGGAATAGACTCCATAGGAGTTGGTTCAACACTGGTATCTCGAATGAAAGCCAAGTAAGACAGACACCCTCTATCAATTAATTTCTGAGCATGGATGTAGGAGATAACTTTGCTGGGATAAGAACCACTGTCACCCTTCCACTCAATCTTTGGTACACCGGGCATGGCTAAGGTCATAGTTTTTGCATAGCAATCAAGAATAGCATGATAAGGAGAAAGCCAATCCATTCCCAAGATAGCATCGAAGTCTACCATCTCCAGAATACTCATATCTACCCAAGTATCATACCCAACCAGAGAAACAAGACAGGATCGATACATTCGATCCACCACTAAGGGCTCACCTACCGGTGTGGAAACATGGACAGGAACAGGCATACGATCACATAGTAAATCAAATCCAGATGAAAAGTAGGAGGACACATAAGAATAGGTGGATCCAGGATCAAACAATACATACGCAGGTCGATGACAAATCGGGATAATACCTGTGATAATTGCATCAAAAGCCTCTGCCTCGGGCCTCCCCGGGAATGCATAACATTGTAATCCCCTACCACCACCTGTCTGAGCAACGCCTCTAGCCCTACCCTGCGGAACTATGGCACCACTCGCCCTTCTGCCTGAAGTGTGACCACCTCTAGCTGTCTGAGCTTTGTCTCGCCCCCTGTTGATCGTTGCTGAGAACCATACAAGTCATGACCCATACTATGAGATCCATGATGTGCCTGACCACCCCTAGGAGTAGGTAATGATGCATGAACTGATCCTCGACGCTGGGATGAGTCACTTCTTCTATAGGGCCCTCTATCTCCAGATGAGGTACCAGAAAACTGACCGGACCCACGGGCCCTCTTGGGGTCCCCGAACTCTTCTCTCTCTATCAGCTCTGCCTCCTTGGCCGCACTCACAACAGACTGAAAAGAGGCTCCATCCCTAGATACTCTAAACACTGCCTGTCGGATAGAATAGGTCAGCCCTCTCACAAACCTACGGACTTTCTCTGTCTCATCTGGAATAATGGTTGTCGCATGTCTAGATAACTGACAGAAACGGGTCTCATACTCGGTGACTGATTGGCCGCCCTGCCTCAGGCTCTCAAACCTCAAGTGGCTCTCCTCCTTCACGCTCCACGGGACAAACCGATCACAGAAAGCACTAGAGAACATCTCCCAAGACACTGTGGGAGATCCCACTGGCAAAGATCCTGAATATGTCCTCCACCATTCTCTGGCAGGCCCACGGAGCTGAAGAGTAACATATCGAACCCCGTGTGACTCAGCTAAGCCGACGGTATCCAACAGCTCTCTGCAAGTAGTCAGAAACTCATAAGCATCCTCTGTCCTCCCACCCTGAAATTGAGGTGGGTTCATTTTCCTAAACCTTTCATAGCAGCGCTGCTCATTCTCAGTCAATGTGGCCACAGGTGCACCCCGAACCTCAACAGTTGGTGCAAGATCAATCTCAACTCTAGGATCCAGTGGTGGCTGCTCTACTGGACCACGAACCATGGGAGCCTGATGCTGATCTGGAGTCTGAGCCCCTCCTCCGGTTTGAGAACCGCCGGGCATGCCTGTCGAGTTACCATTCGGAGCAAAACTCTCAAGTACATTCAGCACCCTCAGTAAGGTATCCTGCAGCAAAGGTGAGGCTACGTGCTCTGAAGGAACCTGCTCCTCACCAACGTCTATCTGTGGCTCTAGAGGAGCCCCTCTAGCCTGCCCTCTAACTCGTGTCGCTCCTCGGGCACGTCCTCTAGTTCGGCCCCTTCCCCTACCTCTAACTGGGCCCTCAACAACTCTCCCGGGAGCTGCCCCACCTCTACCACCGGCAACAGTAGCCCTAGTCCTTGTCATCTATCAAATGAACACGGGCACAACTCAATACTAAAGAACAATTTAAGCACGATAAGAGAGAGTGAATAAAAAGAAGTTTCCTAACAGTCTTTATAGCCCCTCAAAGATAAGTACAGACGTCTCCATACTGATCCTTGAGACTCTACTTAGACTCGGCTTATATGCACGTGAGACCTATGAACCTGGGGCTCTGATACCATCTGTCACGACCCGAAAATGGGCGTGATAGCACTCGTCTTAACCCATCAAGACAAGTCAGCCTAGCAACCCAATTAACATCGTAAAGTGCGAGAAGATGATAAAATAAAAGGTTTAATTGCAGATAAGACATCAACTTAATTAAAAATCCCAAAACCTGGTTGTCACGTGCACAAGCCTCTAATGTATTACAATAGATTTGAAAGAAAAGCATAAGTCTCAAATGACATTGTCTCTAAAGTAGAACAAAATCATAAATAGGAGTGGGAGTTAGCTGGGGTGACAAACAGCTACCTCGCACAATCTCCGCAGGAAGCCTCAGACAAGGAATAATAGGAGGTATCACGAAGATCTGGGCTCGTAACCTACAACAATAAAATTGTAGTAGCAAGGGGTGAGTACCAAACACACGGTACCCAACAAGTGAACTACTAAACGCAAAATTAAGCAAATACAGAATACAAGTACTCCTAACTCCAAGCCAGAACCTCTACAACTACAACACACATAACATCGGTCCAACATAATAGTTCATAATGTATATAACATGTAGCTCAGTAACCACACCAATATTCCTAGATTAACAACACAGGAATCGGTTCACCTATCCCCAGTTTCACAAAAAGGCACCGACAAACTAGTAAATGATAAGAATGTGTAATGCAATGCAATGCAATGCAATGTCAAGTAGAATGATGCATGTCTGACCTAGTGATACACACCCGATGTCTCTTAGTCTGGGACCCATGGGGAACTCTTAGTCCGTGCATCCGTCGCGGCGTGCGACACGACCCTCGAATCATATATAGTATCTGTCGCGGCGTGCGACACGTCCCTCGATTTATAATATCCGTCGCGGCGTGCGACACGTCCCTCGAATGGTACATTTTTTTTTAACTCTTAATCTTTCTCAGTTCACATAACATTTACCACAAAATCAATGCAATAGACAGGTTTACACTATGATGAGGAGATGACCGAATTTTAATACAATGCACATTTCACAACAACATAGTTTTAAAATAACATCAACACCAAATTCATATTTCAAAATCACTATCAACACCTCACATAGGAAGCACAAGATTCTATATGCTTAACAAAGGTTAAGAAATTTACTTGCCTTAGTAATTGAGCACTCACTGCGGAACTTGAGCCTTCCCCTTTCGATTAGAATCCCAAGCACCACGATCTAATCAAATAAATTACCACAATAAGATTTTAAAACTAATCATACCCATATTACTATACGGTTCACCTAGACCCAAAAAAAACTAATCGATTTCATGGTTAATTTCTAAAATTTCAAGCCTAGGATTAAGTTTCAATTCCTCCACAATTAATACAAAAATATACCCAATACGTATATATGTGCCGCCGAGCACGCAAACCCCTGCAACTATTTGTCTAAAGCAGCAACTCCAACGCACTGACAGAGGGACTAAAAGGAGTTAATTAATATTATCCTATTATGAAATGTTGTAACCAACCTAAACATATATATAAAGAAAATCAACATTGTTATCAACTACTTTTTCCCCAATTCCTAGGTCGGCTTCATCTTAATTTCTTTGGGGACAATTGAATCTGCAAATTTTCACTACTCTATATCCTATCCTTTTTCTATATAAATTGTATAACAAAAGATTAGATGTAACTTACCCCCTGCACGCTCTCTTCAGCGACCTTCAGGTAAGTTTTCGTGCCTCTTCTTATTTCTTTTCTAAAACTGATAACCCTTTTAACCTAATTTAATATATAGACCAAGTGGTATAAAATTTTAAACAAATTAATATTTAGTCCAACACTTATAGAAATTATTTACACCGACCCGCAAATTAAATTGTCCCAGCTATCGAATAGTCCAAAATACCCATTTAAAATTTTTAATAAGAGAGATATTTTTATGAAGTCAAGAGGACTAATTCTAGAAACGATATTATGGGTCATTACATAAGAGAATACTCATAAAATAAATATATGACTTATTTGCAATTTGATGCAATACGATGAGATACAATAAGACAAACAAATCAATTAAGCACTTAAACGTAATAATATGCAATATTTGACCTCATATTGTAATTTACTTTCCAACAGAAGGGTTATACATTGGAAACCAAGCAAATATATGACTTACGAGTATCGATTTAGTATCAAGTGATGTTAAATTATTAATATTTAATATTTATAAAGGGATAAAGTAGTAATTTATTATAGTTTTATTGGGTTATTGGTTTACCCAATAACCCAATACTAAAAATCGAAACCGAACTGATAATCCGATAATATTTTTTTGTAAAACCATTAAAAATCCATTAATCCAATAATAATAAATTGATCACATTTCTTTTCGATTCGATTTATCGATTAATTTAATTTTTGCAACCCCTAGATCATTTTTGAATTATTGTTATATACTCTTATAGGTAACACTGTCCTACAAACACGCATTGAATAACGTGGATTAAGATTTTAAAAAAAAAGATTTAACACACAACACAAACATAAATACGACATTTTTGCTGTTCAAACAATCAAACATGGGACTTTTAAAATTTGATCCACAAACTTGGGATGTTTGGCTGTTCATATTGTTTATCTGGAAATGGTATAGTTAAATTTATTTTGAGGTCAAAAATACATAAATTAATTTAATTTGTTGATGACATTATCTTTCCACCAATAATTGTCTAGTATTGACTCGACACAGGGACCAAGAAACAGTAAATAATATGAATAATTTTAGCAAATTATTCTAAGTCATCTAAATATTGAAAGATAAATACTATTTAATAACAATGGTAAAAACACCCTTAAACTTAGCGCAATTTATTAGTTTCATCATGAACTATTGACAGTCTTAAAATTACCCCTCTACTTGACTAACTAAAGTTAAATACACCCTGATTTTGTAACAAGAGCGAAAGACCCTCATAAATTCTTGTCAAGTTAAGAGATGTTATTAACACTTGTAATAAATCGAGGGTGTATTTTAGTTTAGTTAGTCAAATAAAAAGAATGTTTTTAAGACTGTCAATAGTTTGAGAATGAAAGTAATAACTTGCCCCAAGTTTGGAAGTGTTTTTTAATATTTTTCTCTAATTTTAATCAGATGTTATGATCGAATATAAGATGAATAAAAATATTATTGAGCTTTTTTTTCTCATTTGATCAAGAGATTTGATGAAAAAAATTATCTCATAAATATATTGTGGGAGATAACAATTAACAAATGTATATCACAAGATTAGTCAAATTATACACAAGTTGACTTTGACTTTTAATTTTAGCTCCATATATGTCGCATAATAATTATTTATATCCACAAAGAAAAAGATGAATGGATGAACATGTGGGTGAGTTGATGAAAATGACATCACATCTTAATAATGATTAATAATTAATTTTTAATTTTTCCTATTACTATATACATATATAATTAATATAATATACGTGAAAAGATCTAATTTTTGGTTGACATTGTTAATAAAGTCATTAAATCTATTTCAAATTGAATCTTTCTACCTATTTTCAAAACCCTACCCAAACAGTATCCATTTACTTAAAAAAAATATTCTTTTTACTCATAAAATATGTCGAATTCATTTCACTCTATTTGTAAAATATTTAGACCAGTGAAAAAAATTGGGTCTGAAAACTGATGAATAATAACTTGAAAATTTTGAATCTGCTAAGCTTAAAACAAATCTGAGTCAGATAAAATTTGGAGTAATTTGATAATGAATTAGGGTCTGAATCATGAGTTTGATTATTTGAATTGATAGCCAAGACAATAAAAATCTGTATGACTTTACGGAATCAAATTTAAATGAATAAAACTCTGAAAACTGGTCTTGGCGTGAAGGGTTAATTTTAAAATATCAAAATTTGAGGGTGTATTGTGAAATGAAGGTTTGAGACACGAGTTACTAGTTTATGTCTTTGTACAACGCGCTATGGGGGGATTATTTCCGCTATGGCAGGTTGAGTGTTGTCATGGTAGGACAGTCGTGATAAGTCAAAAAAAGTCCCAAAATCGTTTTATTTTTTGCTATCTCTTTCTTGGGCAACCAGAGACAATCTAGGGCTTATTATTTTTGGTTTTTTACCTACTTCTTCGGCAAAGGTTAGTTAACCATGTCTGTAACTCGTAATTTGATTCCTACACCTTAGAATCTATGAAAATACTCTTAGGAGAAGTTTTTGGCCTGAGATTAATGGTGAGGAAAAAGTCATCGTTGGGTGAGTTGATCATCAAAGCAGCGAAGGGTTATGAATTTAATATGACTCAGGTATTTTAGGTCATTATTAGTTGATTTCTTGTATTTTTTATTTGTTTAGCTCAAAAAATGAGTCAAAGCATTGGAAAAAGGGAAAGCTCTAATTCTTTAGAGATTCGAAGGCTTGTTTTGAAGTAAATGATGATTTACTTTATCGTCTATATTATATGTTAGTGTTACTTGCATGTACTTGAAAAAAAAAAAGGCGGAGTGAAACTAATGAAATGATTATTTATGCTCAAATTGCTTACATGAATCAGTTACTTGATTTTGCACGTATATGAGTATACATTGTGATTATGCTTGTAATTGTATTGTTGGATCATGTACCATGTTGGTACATATTGAATCGGGAATCATGGCGGTACATGGTACCATGTTGATACATATTGGATCAGATTTCACGCCAGCACAAGAATAATTTGGTTTAGGTTTCATGAAAGGTTTATCTTGACTATTGCATTGAGATTGATATGGTGAAACTATATGCTGATCATGAAATGATAATTTGATAATATATTCCTATATGTGTATAAAATCACTATATTGTGGTTACTTGTATATGTTGCATTTAATGGAATAGCCACGTAATCCTACCAATACATTATTATTGTGGATACTGATACTGCATTTACTCTTTCCTTCTTGAGTACAGGGCATCTTCAGGCAACTATACCTCAGGTAGGAGATCACCGACCTACCGAATCCAAGGGTGAGCCAACTCTTTCAAGCTCCAATGAATTCATCTATCATCTCAGTCCACTTCATCCCGGACTTAGATAGTAATATATATTGATTATCTTATGTTTTTCTTGGGGTTGTATCTCCTAGATTCTTGGTAGAGTTTTGATAAAATGATTTTCAGGTTCTAAAGGGATTGAATTCCGCATTGCTTAACTTTTTTTTTTTTGTTAAATTTATGGGAACTCGTCATTGACTTTTATTTTAAATTGTTTTCGCATCTTTAAATACTTGTTTATTTTTAATATGCTTAACTGGGTTATATTAGTGATTCTCACATTGAAAAGAAGATGTGGGTGTCAATCACAACATGTCGTGATCGTGACGACTCCAAACAAGCACAGTAAATAAATCAACTAATTATCGTTATTACTATTACTGTTCACTGCAATAATCATCTTCATCGGAGAAATCTTTAATGACTAAACTATCATCGAATCCCAATAATAATAAAATCATATCTAAAAATTTCAAAAATAGACAGAACATAAAATTTGCAAGGAGGAAAAAAGAAAGATATCAATAAACTAATGACTAAATTTAATAATATTTGAAAATTTTAGTCCATTTTGATAATATATTTAGGCCAATTGTACTTCTCCTAATCTCTTGTTTAATCAGTTTTGACACTAAATCTTAACCAGCTTTTATATTTCTTGTTATTGGACGGAAGGTCCAATAGTTTTTCTAATTGATTTGTGATGTCTATCAATTTATTCCTGTAATTTCAAAATAAGTGAATTTTATTAAAGTAATACACATCTATTAAAAAAATTTATTACATAAATTGAATATTACCTCCTACTTTTATCTTTTTAGTTAAGGAAAAGGGTAAAAAATACCCTTAAATTATGTGAAATAAACAAAATGTCCTTGGTTTATAGTTTGGTCCAAAAATATCTTTATCGTCAATAATTTGCTCCAAAAATCCCTTATGGTTATTTAATGGGTCAAAATATCCTTTTCCAAATAAATTTGTTATTTATTTTATTTTTGAACAAATAATTCTTTTTTAATAATATTTTTTAAGTTAGCAAATATTTATCCTACTTCATTTTCATGAAAATATAAAGATAAAAATATTTCTTGTATTATTATAATTATCATTTTTATCTTTATCTAAATAAAAATTAGGGGAAAGGGTCAAAAATATCCCTCAACTTTATTTTATTATTTGACCTTACCCTCGCCGTTAAAAGTAAGTTGAAAATACCCCTGCCGTTAATAAACTTTTCACTCATACCTCTCAATTGGATGGAAAACCCCAAATAACATAATTTTGATCCATTTTATATATTACCCAATCCCTCAATAACCCAAACACAACCCGTCCTAAAAAAATACCAAACTTAAACCAATCTAAATCTTAAAATCACCAATTTCTCAAAATCTAAGTCCTGTTTTCTTTTTCCCCTTTTTTTTTTTTCAAAAAATAGGCACTATATATAAAAATCTCTTAAGGCTCAGATCAAAGTTACTAAGCAAATCCGTCATGGCTGGAATCCATAACAATGACGACCTTGATAGTGGAGTTCCTATTATCACCTCCCCAAATACTCCTAACTCTATTTCCAATCTGCATAAGGTTGTTGAGTCCCCAAGAGATGCTGGGTCATTAGGTCTACTATATATGATCCTTGAGGAAAATAATAACCAAGTCAAAGTCTTGGAAAACTATGTATTGCCACCAGTAGCAGCTGATTTTCACCATGATGAATAATATATAGTTGAAGAAACAAAGGGTATCGAGGACATTAATGAGACATTGCTCTGTGAACTAGATATAGTAGGTGATTTTAGCATCAACGAGCTGGGGTCAAGCCTAAATGAGTTCGACAGACAAACCGATTCCAGTGGACAGGGAAAGGAGACAATGAATCCACCATGGCTATAATCCGTAACAATGTGGTGGAGGTAAAGGAAATGAAAATGACGATGATGATGAATCCGTCATGGTTGCAATCCGTAACAATCTGGTGGAGGTAAAGGAGATGAACATGACCACGATGACTATGACCACGAAGAAGCAAAAGGAGATGATGGCGGGGCAAAATCTGGATCAGTCAAATCGGTTCATTTTTGCAGCCATGGCGTTGTCTTCTTCT
Source organism: Solanum rostratum (assembly GCA_029948455.1). Lineage (NCBI taxonomy): Eukaryota > Viridiplantae > Streptophyta > Magnoliopsida > Solanales > Solanaceae > Solanum > Solanum rostratum. The sequence goes on from CM057048.1 coordinate 5,550,970, forward strand.
TCTCCTCTTTGCCCCCATTTTACACAGATTTGAGCCTCAATTTCAATTTCAGATCTGTATACATACATATATAGATATAAATGAGAAGTTTTCAAGGCTCATATTTGTATAGTCAGAACAAAGGAGACAATGTATGGGCCATGACTATAGACCTTAGTTGCACTACAAACAATTAATTATCATAGCCTCTCATCCATTTTAACAACAACAACAACCCCAATAATAATAATAATTTCAACAACAGTAAAAATCCTTTTCAAGGGATTCACAAATGATGATGAGGAAAAAAGAAGAAGAAATGGGTAATTTTAGGAATTGGGTTGGTTAAGTTTGGTGTTGTTTTAGGACGGGTCAGGTTTAGATTGGGGAGAGACTGGGTAATGGGTAAAACGAGTCAAAATTAAGTAATTTGGGGGATTCCGTCTAAGGGCATGGATGATTAGTAATAACGGCAAGGGTATTTTAAACTGTCTTTTAACGGCGAGAATAAGGTTAAACAATAAACAAAGTTGGGGTTATTTTTGATCCTTTGCCCTATTCTCAAACTATTCTTGAAAGTGCAAATAATTCAAAATAAAATATGAACAATTAACTCTCTTGAATTTATTACCTAGACAATATAAATAAGGGGCAAAGATGAAAAAGAAAAAAAAATCCAACAACTCTCTTGTATAATTAACTTATTTTGAACTATAAAAAAATATCCAACAATACTCATTTTGCTGCTTCTTAATCCATGTGTCAAATGAATAGTAAATATCTATTGCTGGATGGAGAAAAACAATATTTGTCTATTTTATAAAAAGATAATTTTAGATATAATTTCTAATTTATTTTTATTATTTATTATAATTATTTTTGTATTAATTTTTTAAAAATATTATATATTTATTATATTTAAAAAATAATCTATCATTCTAAATTTTTTACCAAGTTAATTAATAATGAATAATTATTATTTGAGGGAGGAGGGAGTATATTGTGAATTTGTGATATCTTTATAGTTGTATTTCTTTAACTCAGTGACGGGTCGCTCCCTTGTTTGAAAGAAACGACCCCCTGAGAGAGCTCAAACAGTGGATCTAACGCAAACCCACTTCGTTTTTCTTGTTTACAACCTCAGATCTCTTACAAAAATCGATATTTTGTGTATTTTGGTCAATTGATTTTCCTCTATTTCCTAGTTTTCTCTGCAATCCAACAGTATTTGGGTTCTAAAAAAAAGGGAAGTTTTTAAGGTAGAAGACAAAATCAACAATGGGGTCCAAGAAGAAACTAACATCCCAGAAAAGTTTACGTTCTGCTTCTCCAGTTAAAGAGATGTCAATTTCAGGCAAGTTTTTGGTTTTGGGTTCTCTTTATTTTAATTTTTCTGGATAACTGGGGGAGAGAAAAAGGAAAAGATAGACTTGTTAATGGATTAGGTTATTTTTTGATTACTGGGTATGTATTAATTCTTGCTAGAAATAAATAAAGGAAGCATCTTTGTTAATTTGATGATTCTATCTGTTGGATCAAGGTGTAAATCTAATTTCTTAATGTTGAATTAATGAAGAATTGTGTTTTGTTGGGTGGAATTGGGGTGGAGCCAAAATTCATGTTACTGTAATTTCTCCTGATGTGGGATGTGCAGCTATTTCTCATAATTGTTTGTAGTAAGCATGGTCTTGTTTTTATGGCGAATCTTGCAAAATTTAATGTTGATGAATCTAGATACATGGAGTCAAAAGTAAGACAAGAGATCATAATGAGTCACTTTTAGTACAGCGTTATGGTCATGCAACAAGGTATGAAGTTATTGGGATATAAACGAGTTTTTGGATCATTCCTCTGCACGTGGAGTCAACAGACCTTGTTAATTTAAGTTGTTTGTATGAATTTTGCGTCTATCGTTGTGTTATTTGTTTTGTTTATATGCTATCGGAACATGAATGCTGAACCAATCATGCACATTGGTTGATGTGTCCTTCACGTGATTGGAGCATTGCTTTAAATATGTTGATTTAGGCAGTTGTCTGTTGTAATCCTTCCAATCACAGTAGAAAGTATACTGTAAGAGTTAGAAACAGTCATGGACAGAGGATATATCTGCAGATTTTATTGCATTTTGAATGGGAGTATGTTTGTTGTTTGGCTGTAGCATCACAAAGGTGACACCAATCAGGAGAAGTATCAGTCTGTGGCGGAGGAAACTTCGGTCATTCATGTCCTACTTTATGCACCCTAGTTTTCATGATGATCTGCCAAATCTATGGAAGGTTTCCTGCTTTCCCTATGTACTCAGTTAGTGAACTCCTACTGGAAGCCCCGTACAACTTCATTAGGTTCTTAAGGTCTTCTCTTCTGCTGCTTTTGAGTGAACAGAAAACTGTCTATAATTGTCGTCTCATTTGCATTTAAATATAAGATGAAGTATCTCAAACTGGTACCATTTGGTAGGTTCTCATCTGGACTAAATTATTTTAAGCTTCATCATAGTTTTCTTGTTTGGTTAAAGATGATCTACTTCATTTGTAGATTTGAGTGTCAGTATTCATTTTTTAGCATAGCTAAATGTTAGACTAGATAGTACTCGAGTTTAGTTTGAATATGTGTAGTGAAATATACAACATAGAATGATAACTGGCTGAAATTAAAGTCAGTGGGACATATTTCATACACTGAACCACATCTGCACTGGTTTAAAGCTGGATGAACCGATGAAGTCTGATTGAAGCAAATTACTTAGCCAATATGCTATATTTCCTGTAAATCCTGTTTAGTATTGTGCCAGTTGTCATGAAGGAATAATCCAGACCCCAGCGGAATCAGCTGTGGGTCTAATTTCCAAAAGCTAGGATTGCATTTTGCTGTAATGTGCAGTGTGTATATCAATGCCTTTTGTTTATATCCCTTACATCTGCTTGGTACTTTCTATTGCATACCGTTGGGTGAAGATGAAATTTTAGATCTTTGAAGCTTGTGATTTTCTCAGTATTTACTTCCTCTTATTCCGTAGTTGTTTTTTTCTTTTATTAAAGCGCCAAGCTGTTCGAGTGAGGCTTTTCTTATTCATAACAGCCCACATTTATTTCATTTCTCAGTAGAGCAGAAAATGAGACTTTAGTTTTGATAATATCATTCAACATAGCGTGAATTGATGGTTGATAAACATAAACTGGAAATTACGTGATGCGTTCCGCACTTCTTATAAAGACATGAGATTTGGACTGTCTTTTTGATTCTGAAGACCTGAAAAGACAACAAAATGCATGTGGGAAGGAGAGATGTTTTATCAAATTGAAACGTTCATGTTCTTGAACTATGATACATCAAATTTCTCATAAAGTAACACATACCTTTCTCAACAAAAAGAACTCAGACAGTATTGTTGCAAAATTTAGAATGCATTATCTTTGTTTCCTGTAAGTGATCAGTTCAGTAGGCGTGTGGTCCTTAGCTAACTTGTTTTCATTACCTTAAATTCGTAAAAATGCTTACTAATTTCACTCTGAAAGGCTTATATCTCCAACATAGGCTTATATCTCCAACATAACCGGGGAGGATATCAATAGAAGCAATCTATCACATGATAACTGAAATTTACATCTTGACCTACTGAGTTGTAGTTTTCTGTTTATCTTTAATTTAGCGGCATAAAATCTTACTGGATCACTTCTGTTAAGGATCTTTTAGATTGTAACTTAAAGAGATAAAAAGACGAAAAAAGTAACTTATAGAGATGAAAGTTCTAAAAGAAAATAAAATCGTTGGGGTATCATTATCTCACTTAATATTTAGAAGCTTATGTTATACCTCTGGTATCATGGTGTGGATGAGTATAAAAAAGCACACTTCAGCTAACTGAATGAGAAATTCAATCCTCTTCTGAGAAAATGATTGTAGAGTTATCAACGAGAAACTTTTATAGGGACTTCCAATTGACTAATGTTAAAATTAAGGACACGAAAACTCAAAGTTCTAATGGATGTGATCAAGCAAATAAGATAATAAAGTAATAAGCATGTCTCTTTGTCAATTTGATTGACCAAAAAGAAATAATTGCCCATCAAAGATAAAAAGCTAAAAATAAGAGACAAAAATATTTTATCTATGTGGCATATTGTAGGAAGGAGAACGTGTCCACAGTTCACGTATAATCATTTAGTACATTTTAGCAGAATGTTTATTGGTGATGCTCACATAAGTTGCTCAGACTCTTTACTTTCAATGCCACTCCTGTGTCAACACGACATGGGTGTGGCGTCCATACCAGATGTGGTCAACAAATTTTAGATACTTTGAACAAAATCAACGGAGAAATTTGGGACAGATACAATGATATATGTAATAAAAACAAAACATAAGGTGAATTGAAGAAAATGGAGTGCTTTGCATATATTTAATATTTCTATGTCAGTCCTTTCCTTATATCACCTTCTAAGATTCTTCTCTTGATAAATATTTTTCCTCATAATACCTTGTAAGTTTTTCACTTAATTGTCTCATAATCTAGACATATGACATTATTTTTAGATATTTATATTATTTTTAGCTAAATCCTGCAGCTGTATATGTACCCCGGAATCTTAAAATTTAGATCATGAAGTATCTGACCTCTAGATCCACAATCATATTTGATACCCGCATCCTAGTCCGAACAACCTAGATTCTCACTAGGCAGATTTGGGAAGAGAAGAAAGTAAGGGACAAGATGTCAAAAACCAAGGGGACAGTCTATATTCTTAACACGGGGTTTTGGGGTTTGGGGCTCTTGTTAAGGAGAAGGAAACATTCTTTCTAAGTTACTTGACTGAGTTAATTGCCATTGCCTTGCAGATCGTAGAGCGAAGCATCAAAAGGATTTAGAAAATCTGAATCTGTTGACACAGCCTTTCAGAACTCTCAAGCTTTTCAGTTTGGCGATGATGCAGTATCTCAGGAAGTCGACACTATATCTTTTGTCTCATCGATGGTGTATGCTTTTCAGTGCAATTGCTATACTTGCCTTAATACTGCTTGTGACAACTGATGGTCCTCATGTAAAGGTATACTTCATCAATTTCAGATGCTTTTATAGTGGAGTGATGGTTACTTGTTACCATTGTCAGGATATATTCCTTGCATGGTAATACCCAAGGGTGGGGCTTGTGGTCAATGAAGTTAAAAACGCCCAGAGAGACCAAGGATCCAATCACCCCTAAATAAAGAAAAATAAAACTAGGCGATTTTTCCCATTTTTCTAAGCCTTTGTGGACAAAGTTGTCTAATATATGTTGGTGGGAAGTTTTTATACTTGATGTAGTAGTTGTCTAGTTGAGGTGTGCACAAGTTGGCTCGAGTTATCTATAGACACACATGTTCACATGCCTACCTAAGGAAAAGAACTTTATTGCTTGTTTCTGGAAGTGAGCAGTTGGTCAACTTAAAACTGAGCAGTTGGTCAACTTAAAACTGGGTTTTCTGTTGTTACATCACTAAGTGAACTGTTTATTTGGATCTTTTTGGCAATTTTCGATTATTTTGTTGAGGAGTTGGAAAATGTCAAATATATATTTTATCTTTATGATAAGGGGAACCCGCAGCTGCTCCCCTTTGGGATGGATATAGAGGATTCATATAGCCACCCAACTAGTTTTGAAGAGGCATTGTTTGGTTGGTTTGTGCTACCTATTATGTTGTATTTAAACTCAGTCCTGTCAGTGCTAATAGAACATTTCTGTTTCGATGCAGCATGTTGAGGAGGTGCTTAAATATCTCCAGTTTGGATTATGGTGGGTGGCTCTCGGTGTTGCGTCTTCTATTGGCCTTGGTAAGCAGCATTCATGTTAAATCTTTTAGCTTCTTATGTTTAGTGGCTTCTATGTTGGAAGGAGACTGATCTACTCAAGTCTCCATAAAAAGAACTTGCTGATAGTAATAGAGATTTAACTTGCTTCCTCTAGCTTTTCCGAAAAAACCTTTGATCCTCTATTTCATTGCCATGTTGCAGGGTCTGGTTTGCACACTTTTGTCCTTTATCTGGGCCCCCATATTGCTTTATTTACGATAAAAGCAATAAAGTGTGGGCGAGTCGACCTCAAAATGGCTCCGTATGATACAATACAATTTCAAAGGAATCCTTTATGGCTTCGCAAAGATTGTTCAGAGTTTGGCCCCCCTGTATTTTCATCTTCACATGGCACAAGTGTTCCTCTTGGTAGCATACTGCCCCAAGTGCAGTTAGAGGCTGTTTTATGGGGCCTTGGAACTGCACTTGGAGAGCTTCCTCCATATTTTATCTCTAGAGCAGGTTCGTCTACACTATCTTTTGTTTAATATGCCTACATCTGTTTTGGGTAGATAGTTCAACACCTGCAGCACAGACCTATTTTGAAGTTACTGGTCTTAGTATATTAGGTGGTTGTTCAATCTTGCAGGTTGCTTAAAGATACTTGTAATTTGGAAAGTTTTCCCCCTTTTTAATCAAGGATCAAATTATTTTTGATATGAGATTTGGTTATCTTTTTTGAGTTCTAAATGTGTGACCGATGGGACTTGCTTTGTTGTCTGGGCCCTCAATCTTTTAGAACAGTGGTAGGAATTTTATTTTCCTCAATTAGTCAATTATGTGCCTTGGGAGCCTAGATGTGCATACCTTTTGCTTTATTATTAATTTTTTCAGTTTTTGAAAAATCAAGACCATAATTCAGGGACTTGTATTTCTACATGTTCTCAATCTTGTCAGATGCAAAAGAACATTTTGAAGCTTTTAATCTTCAGGGTTGTTTTGCTAATGTATTTGCGTACCTTTATGCAGCAAGCCTCTCAGGTAGTAAAGTGGAGGCAATGGAAGAACTAGATGCATCTTCGGAAAATAATGGATTTATAGCCACTCGTCTTACTCAAATGAAGCGCTGGTTTTTTTCCCATGCACAATGTTTGAACTTCTTCACAATTCTAATACTTGCTTCGGTTAGTCCAAATCTATATTTAAATCTGTCTTCTATTCATCCAGAGAACCATGCGCGGAGGATAAACTTGATGTCCTTAGTTTTGTATGCAGATATTATGTTTCTAAAGCTATACACTAGAGTATCATCCTCCCCCACCCCAAACCCCAAACTGGAGTTGATTTTTGTTGACTGTAAAAAACAGGTTTGGTTTTTCAGTACATAATTACAGTTTTAATTTGATTGTCTCTGCAAGCCACTGAACTTACCTAACTAGAGACAGCTGTAGTAAAAATGGTGGCCAGAACTTCGGCAGGCCAGAGTAACATTGGCTTTTGGAGATGTTTGTCAGTTGGGAAGATTTGGAGCAAAAATAATTTTGACCTGATAGTAATGTGTTAGTCCAGCAACTTTGTCAATTGTCATACAGCATCTTTTGGAAGAATATTGTGTGGATTTTTGAAAAGGCATTGTGATTGATCTAAACTTGGGATCCCAACAATTGTAGTATAATCTCCAAAAAAAAAAAAAAATAAGAACCGGGACCTACAGGATAATAGTTCCAATTTTCTCTCCTCTTTTCCCATTTCTGTAGCTTTGGATTTAGCAGCATATGGTGATCGCTTTCAGCTAACATGCAGAAATATCTTCTAAAATGGTATAGACTGTTCTAATGAAAGTGCCTTTTGTAGGTTCCAAATCCTTTATTTGATCTTGCTGGTATAATGTGTGGACAATTTGGGATCCCATTTTGGAAGTTCTTTTTTGCAACTTTGATTGGAAAGGCCATCATTAAAACTCACATACAGGTCTGTCAACCATTATGATCTGCATTCACGAGTTTCAACATCTTAGATGCAGTTTCCATTTTGTTTAGTTTTGGCATCATGTAAGATCTTTTCATTTGCTATCTCGGCCACCTTTTTCGGACTGGCCAGCTAATTTAACATGTTGATTCTGATAGAAATGTGTTATTTTACTATCCTTCTGCAGACCGTGTTTATAATTTCTGTTTGCAACAATCAACTTCTTTATTGGGTGGAAACCAAGTTTATTCGGATGCTTAGTTTTATACCTGGTCTTGAAACCATGTTACCAGAAATCATTGCCAAGCTCCACTCCATGAAAGACAAGTATATGGCTATCAAAACTCCTTCACCTTCAAATATAAAGGTAAAAATTCACCTTATTCTGTTTTATATGATTAAAAGATTTCTGTTGCGATATTTTACAGGCTAAACTGAATAAATTCCTTTCTACTGATTCAGTAGTTTATGGCTTTTCATCTTGATTAAAACTTGTAATCTTTTTCAGGTGAACAAATGGGATTTCTCATTTGCTTCAGTTTGGAACGGCGTGGTTTCAATCATGCTACTGAACTTCTTCGTTAAGATTATAAATGCTACTGCACAACGGTATTTAAAAAGACAGCAAGAGGAATTGGCTGGTCCGAAGAACAAATCATCTTGAGGGCATCAGATAATAACCCTCTTCATTCTCATAGATTTGTTTTTCGAGTCAAGCTTTTCCTTTTCGCTATCTACCTCTGTCAAATGGCCAGAAATAGGGTTTACAAAATGGTTGGTGGCTACGCTGGAAGCTACTATAAGACTCAACACCAGCAAGTTTGACCAACTTTGTACAAAAGAACAGTAGTCTCACAAGTTCATTGACTATGTAACTTCAAGAGGAACATTATTTAGTGGTGCCAATGAAGTGCCATTGTTGACAAAATTGAAGATCATGAAACTGGAAAACTCATTATTGGGCAGATGCTCCAACATTTAGGAAGTGAAAATACCATATTCTGCATTTATAAACAGGCCTGTGTTTGAAGTTTAGCAATTATCAGTGCTCTGTCCTCTTTTTTTTTTTTCTTGGTAAAAATTCATCGATTCGTTTAAGTCTTGGCATGGACAAAAGATTGTATTGTACCGTATGCTGGAATCTTTTTATGTATCAGCATCGTCGATGCTTTGATATTCTGCTCTCTGATGTTGTGTTTGCACTCGAAATCTTTCCTAGTATTATCTCGTCCATTGGCATTCTGATCGTGGTCATTCATAGGTAGCCGGGCAATTTTAGTAAGGGTTCTTGATAGTCACAGCTCTTGGATAAGAAAGCTTCTCCATTTTTGTTATAAAAGGGAGCCTTGGAGTAACGACGATGGTCATTTATAGATAGTTAAGCACTTTTATTAAGGGTTCTTGATAGTCACAACTCTTGGATGGGAAAGTTTCACCACTTTGGTTGCGAGGGGGTGCCTTGGAGTAGTAAAACATTATCTCTGTGTGACTTACAAATCACATGTTTGAGTTGCGGAATAAGTCACTAATGCTTGTATTAGAATAGACTTTAACTTATAAATTACGAGTTTGAGTTATGAAATTAGCGTCGATGCTTTCATTCACATCCTTTGGGGTGCCATGGATACTTCTTACTCTACAATCGTATGCTAAGAACTTTTTTCCTCTTATTTATTCTTTACACTAAAAATATTTTTTCTTTTTTATTTATTCACTCTAAAAATGAAGAGAAAAAATTATTAAATAACCATACAAAGTATTAGTAGTCAAACTTACTTTATTAAAGTAAAATTAATAAGAGTAATTTAGTAAAGTAAATGATTTCCCAAGAGTAGTGTGTCAAGTTAATTATTGGTTAAGTGAAAAAAGAAAGTAATCAAAAAGAGTAAGAGTGATTAAGAGGCAATTAAATTCGACCTATATAATATTGTTACTAGAGTTGTGATTATAATAAGTGTCATCATCACTTACGTAATCTTTATATAAAATTTGATTATTCAATTAAATATTCAATTAGTAATTAGTAACCATCGTTTAAATCAAGATAATTGTACTAACAACAATTTGTCAATTTATAAGTTCAAAATTAAATAAATTCCACACATCAGTCTTCGTGTCCATGCGGCATAAAATATTAAGATCCTAATCACTAGTACTATATTGTTAACTTAATTAATCAACAATTAATTATTATACTATCTGAGTTTCCTCCAGGTCAGGTGATTTAATTAACAAATCAATTTTGATTCCTTTTTCCTTCAATAAGAATCCAAAGATAATGTGTCCATGTTATCTTCTTATTTAATTCAGTAGAAGAGATCTTCACTTAAATAAAACTTTGTCTCATTAGGCCATTTATAGCCCCCCCCCCCTCCCCCACCCCACCCCCAACCCCCATCTTTTAAAAAAAGAAATCATATAGGACAAGTAATGGAATATTAATTAGTTGGTTTCAACCTAGGGATTCCTATAATCAAGATATCTAATCTTTAATTTAATATACCAAAATGGATATATGCATGTATATGTAATTAATTATATATATTAGGAAAAAATTACGTAGATAAGTAAACATATACTAGTTAATTTAGCTAACATAGCTAGTTTGAATTAATTGTAGTTTGCGGCAAACTTTTAGCTGTAATTACAACTTGAATTTTGTATAATTCGCGCGATTTATACAAATGTTGTCCGCAATTATACAAAAGTTATGTGCGAATCAAATTATATATCGAAATATATAAACACTGCAAATTGTATAGCAAATTATACAAATTTTGTGCACGAATTGTATAACAAAATATACAAACGCTATACAAAATTGCGAATTGTATAGCGAATTATACAAACTTATATAAATGTTGCGCGAATTATACAAATGCTGCTATAACTATAGTTTACGAGATATTATTACCCAAACTATAGCTATAGAGCATAATTAAGGTATTTTTGAATGGTTATATGGGAAAATTCTTCTATATTATTATCTATACATCAATATGAGTTGCGATGAAGTGCTACGTATTTTTACAAAAATTTCAAATTTGAGCAGACAATATAAGTTTATTTTCATTAACAAATATTTTATCGTAATATAATATTTCACCACTCGAATTTAAATTTAATCGAACCTCCATACTGATATCAAATCTATTGAAATGAAACCTAAAAAAATATTATCTTTACCACCCCACCCCACCCCCACAAGGGGATTATGGGGCATGTGAGGTGGGGGAGACAAGAAAGCAACCACTTTTGACAAATTAAGTAATGATGAATTATATTATATAAAAAATATTAGTGAAGCATATGTAGGGTCTAGTAAAATGCATTAAGTTAATGATGAGGGTCCAATTTTGCTTAGTGATTGAAATGTGGGGCTTTATTGGTGGGTGATTACATTGTCAACATCAAGAACCACATAAAGTTTTTTTTTAATTTTAATAATATATAAGTGGTAGATCCAATATTTATTTCCTATGGCTTGAATAGTAAGTATCACATTTACATGATTTGCCTTTTTTTTTTCTTCTAAATTTAAATTACTTTGTTTAACTTATTTTTGACAAGTATCACCTTTTTAAAGATATCCTCATTATTTCACTTGATTTTGTCACATCAAATAAAAATTTAACCTTGATCATAAATTATATGTCATATGTTTGAAGATAGAATTGAACTTTCCCTATCTCAAAATGTTTCAATCATATGTTATTTGTACATTAATTTTTATCAATATTTTAAAATGTATATTGTTCACCATATATTAATAAAAAATTTGCAACTATTCAAATTATAAATTCGAAATCGAAGAACTAAACACCACCCTTAGAAGATAGTAATGTCATCGTCAGAACGATTATTCAAATTTCAGTCAAATTACACTATAAAATTCACATAATTCAAGAGTAATTTCATTATCTTTTTTCTTGTAAATTGAAAAAAAATTACGTATCGAAAAACTTATATGATTAGTCAATATAGATAAATCTAGTCCGATCTTAATAATAATATGGATAGATTTGATCCCAACTATTTAGGAAGGACAAATCTAAACAAATTCAAATTAAGTTTAAAAACAAGTTTTAAATTCAAATTAGGGAAGGTAAAAATGACATGAAGTAGGACTTTTGGTGGAGTACAATAAATGTAAAAAAGGAAAAGAAAATAAAGTAAAATATTTTTGTTGGCATTAACTACTAAACTAAATTTCCACAAAGTGTTAGGTTAATGTTTGTTATCTATCTATTTTCTCTTATTTGAATAATTGGCACTATCCAACTTCCATAATATAGTCTGATATAAACAGGATACTTGTTGACTAAATACTCCAATAATTGACATTAAATTGAAATTCTTTTATTTTAATATATAGTCAACAGAAGATCATAAGTTAAACTTTTCTTTTTTTAATAGTGGTTTATGTAAAGAGTTACAAAGATGAGAAAGAACAATATTCAAAAACTAAAAACTTGGGTACTTAAATTAATTCATGAAGTTGTGATAAGAATATTAATATATCTTTTTGCTCCTGTAAATGAAAAATAATCATAATCGTAGAATAAAGTTGAAAAGTGGCTAGTTGGCGCTATTGATTGTCCAAAAAATTGAGTAATTTTTCGCTAATACCAAACTAAAATTTGATCAAAACAAACCAAAGACAGAATTTTAGAAGAAGAATTTGCATCTTAAAATTTGAAGAAAGGCAATCAAGATATTAAGAAATCACAAAGTTTTTCTGCTACTACGTAATCAAATCAATCAATCAATCAACTGCACTTCGATATTAAATAAATCGATCATATGAATCTTCAGTATCCATTATCGCGTTATTTGTGCTTTGTGAAACTACATACCTACACACTCATTAATATTGTTCTTTCAAGACTTTAAAAATCTAACCTTTTTTTCTCCAAAATGCAGATGCACATGAGAATTCCATAGAGAAAAAAGGAAGTGTTTTTTCTTTTTAGCAGAGAGTATTTCAAGATTGTTTATTTATATACTTTTTGCTATTGGCTTTTCTAGCTGTAGAATAATATAATAGGTATGTATACATATCAGCTAAAGGTCAATTTAGTTGCTGTTGGGACCTTTACATTATTGCTGAATCATCCATATGTGCTGGACCCAAGGCCCATTTCAGTCAGTGGATATGGGATTTCTACTATCATAAATTTGAAATTAATATATATATTTATTAATTCAAATAATTATAAAATATTTAAGAATCGAATCTCCTCTTCTACTAGCGAACAAATGTAGAATATACTACTTTACTTCACGTCAACAATTTTTTAGGAGTAGGTTTAGGTTTTTACGTCTCTCTTTATAGTCGAGTGATTGAACATTTTCTATATAAGCTTTGAGACTCTTCAAAATCATGAATAATAACAGATGAATGTTTGGAATCAAAATTATCAGATGTATGTCATGCCAGAAAACTAACTAAGCAAATCTTGAATGGCGATAAACAAGACACAACAATATATTCAGAATATAGGGGGTTAGAGTGATGAGTATGTAACGTAACTTCTGCCTAATGGTGATGAAAAAAAAATATAACAATGAAAAGATCAAGCTAAAAATATGAGACAATATATAAAAAAAAAAAAAAAAAAAAGCCAAAAGAGATATCTATGTAATTCAATTGACGTACTTAGAATATTTTTGATAGGAAAGAAATGCCTCAAATTTGATAGGAAAATTAGAATAAACCCCTAATAATAGGAACACACTTAATTGTGGTGATATTTTATTACTTTAGCACTTTATAGATAATGCACCACCCTATACAAGAAAAAGAGTGTTGAAGAATTTGACACGTAAATTTTAAGGGAATAAGACAATGAATATGACACTATACATATCTAAGATAAGATGTTGGACCTTTATTCATAAGTCCATTAATTGATTCAACTATTTTGGTAACCAATCATTTTGTCTATCCTAATTGGACCACATATTGAAATATCATCAATAATGAATCTACCCTCTTGAAATTCGTCATTTCAAATATTCCATAAAGATCAAGATATGACGATTTGAGGAGGTCAAAATTATTCTATCGAACTTCGATCACGAAAAAATCTTAGGAAAGAAGAATCAAGGGATAAACAAATTTGTACCCACATTATTTATCAATAAACTTATGTTTCTTCATATTTTATTTGTAATTGCAATTTATTTTCAATCACTTTTAAACTTTGTTGAAAACAATATTAAAATACATATAATTTTGTTAAATATAAATATATCCGTTTGATTATATAATTATATCAGCACATATAATTTTATTGAATAAAAGCTTAATTTAATTATATCAAAAATATAAAATTTCACTGATTATATTCTTGTGTATGCGAAATATATATCATATATGTGCCTTGTATGAATTGTATTAGCACATACAAATACGTTTTAATACACTTTACAATCACTACTCTAAAATGTTATACATACATTTTACTTATATTTAAATAATAGCTAGAATAATAATTTTCAAAATCTATATCTGTAATGCATAAATATACAATAAATATTTGCCTCGACCATAAATAATTTTCATTTCTTTTGATACTAATAATCTAAACAAGTTTCTAATATCATTCTTTATTCTTTACTTTTTCATATGAATATATTGTCTTATGAGTAGATTGATAAGAAATAGAATTTGAATCTTAATATTTCAAAAGTTAGCTTATCATATGAAAAGATTTATAACTATATAAATATTTAAGAATTATTGTAAATCACAAGTTTTAAAAAAAATATTAAAATATTATGATAAATAAAATAGTGTCATATAAAACAAAATGAAAAGAGTATCTTTTAAAACATTAAATAAATAAAAATGAACAAAGAAATTGTCTATATTCTTTGTCTCATTTTATGTGATACCCTTTCCTTCACATGAAGCAATCTGTGCGGCTACTTTTGTCACGACCCAAAATGGTGTCATGACTAAAAGACAACTTAATTCCATTCCCAATAATAAATGTAACCTAGAAGGAGAGAAATCCAATAAACAAATAGGCACCACATAAAAACAATGTCCCAAAACCTGGTGTCACGAGTCTAAAGAGCATCTATAACTAATTAAAGAAATAAATGTATTTCAGTCTTTGAATAGAAATAAAGACTAAACATCTAAGATAGAATCCAATGGAAGCTCGAAGCCCTGAGTCTCACCACTAGATCTGGTATGAGCCAAGTGCGCGAGCAATTCAACTACCACGTGGATAATCCTGACGAGAATCTGCGGGGGAGAAAGGAGTAGGAGTGAGTACACATAATATGTACCCAGTAGGTTCAACCGACTGGGAATTAGAAATTGAATAAACTATGAAATAATCTAGGAACGCTTCCACCTGCAACAGAAAAACCAGTCCGGCATCGGTGCCGCCAATATATATATATGATAGCGCAAGCAAAGCAAACATATAATCTGACATAAGCCACCCCAAATCAACCAAAAGTAGTAAAATAAAATGGTATGCAATGTCGTGCAGTGCAATGCAATGCAAGGTGGTATCAAGACCGTCGCACAGCCTGTCGTATACACCCCCGTCGAGCTAAGGCTCCCAGACTAAGGGGACCCATGGGGACCTCGCAGGCCATATACCTCAATCACAATATATCAACTACCTTGCCACCCAAGTGCCTGTGGTCAAGGACTCATGATAAAAATTCACCATTCACACTTCTCAAACTGCCATGATATATATAGTATGAGGATGCATGCAACCAAGACACAATTGTGGAAGCGGTATTTTTCTCAATAAGCACAAATTTTCTCCTTTTCTCAACATGTCATAATCACACTATTCTCAATTTAGAATTCACATGCTCTCGAAGCAACACAATAAAAATTATCAACCCAACACACGATATGACCTCATCCCATAGATTACAACATAAGAATATTCAATAACTCAATCCCAATCTCAAAGAAGGATAGCCAAACCTACCTCGATGCGAAACCGCACTCGACCACTTCTACCGAATGGACCAAATCTTGAATTCAACTCCCACAATAAAAATTCTCTATCAAGAATGGAACATACACATCACAATGAGTCCGATGACAACCAAATTACCACATATCTAGTCTAATCCTCAAGATTTCATCTAATTCGATAATTCTAATTTCAAGTTTAAAATCTAGTCTTAAATTCTCCAAATACTATGGTTCTACTGGTATTTATAAAATAAGATACATTTAATACCTAATATCCTATTATTATTATTATTATTAATTGACAAAAGAAAAAATGAGAGAAAATTATATAACATATATAATATAATATATATATCTATGTTAATGGGACGAAGAGGACGCTGCATGAAGCAGCGCCTCAATTCGCCCATGCTGGCAGCCACTACAAGTTCCTAATTTTACTAACAAGGCAAAGAAAAGCAATTGGAGTGAAAAGTTAACAAGGCAAAGAAAAGGAATTGGAGTGAAAAGTATTTCACTTACAGGCGGTTTGTTGTTCACCTCCGGCGCCGCCTATATATTTTTTTCAAACCCTTCTTTCTCTTCTCTTATTTTCTTGACTTGATCAGATGTTAAAAGTGATAAATCTACTAATTTATTTTTGTAATATATAGAATAAATGGTACTTAAATAACTTAACTCTTTGGTCCATAAACTAATTTCATTGTTTAATTTTACCCATAAGTTAGCACCCACAGTTATCAAATAGTCAAAAAGACCCATTTAAAATTCACGAGAATGATATTTCAAGAAAACAAGAGGGCTAATTTATTTATTATTATTATTTTTTTTTTTTAAAAATAATCTGACGAGTCATTACAACTTTTCATCTTCCCAGTTGTTGTTCTTCCATGGTTGCTATGATGTCTATCACCAGCCTAGAAATTCAAGGGTTTTGGTCTGCTTGCGTCCATAATTCCTGCAAAACGGCGCAGGTATGCCTTTCTTCCTCTGTGTTGCATCTACAAATGTTCTTTAGGATTGAAAACTTTTCAAGAGTTTTAATTCAAATTATCAACTTGTTTCTACATTTGAGTCAAATAATTTGACATATATTTAATTTAAGATTACAGAATTTCTAAATTGTGTTAATTTTTTGTCAAATTAAATAGGAATAATTAATTAAAATAGAGATAATATTTAGTTTGGTTAAAAAGTTAATCCGGTAACATCCAGCATGCAGTGTCAGACTCCAACCATCAAGCCAAGCAGCTAAATTTGATAAAACTTGACCACGCGGAGTATAAGATTTGAACCAACAACGTCCAGCATGCAGTGTCAAGCTCCAACCGCCAGGCCAAGCAGCTAAGTTTGATGTAATTTACTACGCGGCCATAAATCACTGGTTTCGTTGTCCTCAGACTCTCTCTTATATATATTCGATACCGGCCAGATATCAACGCTAGGATTTAGTCGAGTTTAATGATTTTAATTAAAATCTTTTAGAAGTTATTTAGAAGAAGTTATTTGATGTAATAAGTTTAAATTATGAAAAAATTGCACAAAATAGGTTTAATGTGAAATTATTTATTCAAATTGAATTCAATCCAAATTTGTCCTTAATGGACCCACGACTCAAACTGTTTATCCTCTTACCTCACTTTTCTCTTTTTTATTTCACATGTCAACATGACTGTTATGAATTTAATGTATATTGATAACATACTGGTATCATATATGATGAACTTCATCTTCTGTGATACTCTTGCAGTATATTGATATCCTATCGGTATCATATAGGAATATGTTCTTTTCTTAAGAAATAAGCAGAAACAATTAAAAGAAAATTATTAAACTCTAAATTAGTAGAAAATATATTAGTACAATATTGGTACCATATATGATTAAGCTTAATTATCTGTGGTACTACACCGGTATATTGATATCCTATCGGTATCATATGGTTTTTGGACTCTTTTTTTAAGAAATAAAATTATCAACATAAAATTATTAAAGTCACAAACTTATTTATTAAACCTAAACTAGTAGGAAATAACTTTTTTTATGTGATACTCCATTGGTATATTAAAGCTCTATCGGTATCATATAGTTTTGGACTTTTTTTTTAATAAATAAAACAAATAAGAAAAAATTATTAAAGTAACAAATTTATTTATCAAACTCTAAATTAGTAGAATTTGTGATACACTGTCAGCGCATTGATACCATATTGGTATCATATACAACTAAGTTTAATCATTTGTGATTCTCTGCCGATATATTAATACCATATTGGTATCATATAGTGTGGACGCTGACATCAACATGACACCAACGAATGATTTTTAATAGCAGATAAATCAAAGAAGATATTGCTTATAATTAATTAGAAGACATAAATATAAAAGACTATGTGAATATAAATAATTTATTTCCAAAAAATATGAACTTAATTTTCGCTTTAAATTTTAGCTCCGCCTCGATCTAACCAACAGAATGTGTGGTCAGGCACATGGTGAGAGACTTTATAGCCAAAACTTCATAAAAGTTTGTTGAGCTTTCAAGGGGCCACTGCTGTTATATATGGACAAAATGGGACCTGAAATAAAGGACAAATTTGGCAATTCAAAAAAAGTGACATATCCATCAATACTATATAATAAAATCCAGTGATGAATACTCTTGAGATATTATCAAAAATATCAGCCAACTAGAGTAGTAAATGACCATGCAATACAATAATGGAAAGAGAAATTCAAGAAAAATATTAAAATTATTTTCCATACCTCCTAAATAGAATAATATTACTTGAATTTGGTAAGTTAGTTGGACTTTTCTTGGTATTTTTGGTGTATATTATAAGTTGTAAAAAACTAGTCCAAATTCAGATAACACAGTCAACAAATATACTAAAAACATATACAAATATGGAGGATTTGCAGAGCCAAAATTAAATAACTGACTGATAATTTTTTCCATATCTTGTACAACTAAACCATGGAAGTTTAGAGTTAATTATTTTCTAATTATCTCCTAAACTATTTATGTTTTGTGAGTTTAACACTTAAATTGTAATATATTGTCTTAATTTCCCTCTGAATTGTAACATGTTATATCTAAAACTCTTTTGTATTATCAAGTGGTATGGAAAGTCTTCAACTCTCTTAATTATTCTTTTTTTGTTTATTTACTGTTTTCTTCTTTTTTTTTCCTTGTTTTTTTCTTCAAAATTCTAGGAGTTTATGTTTTACTAACAACAATATACTAGTTGAAACACATACCTTGATTTTCTTTTAAAAAAAAAGTCAAATATTTCTCCAAAAATCTATGCCAAATACATGATAAAACTTCATCCAAAAATATTTGAGAATTTCTGATCGAACATCAGCTAAATTAGTGACACACGTTATTTATTATCGATTTAGTGCTACATAGAGTTGTTTCTCGAGTTACGCCATTTTGAGCCACAAAAAGTTAAGCACATGCATATCGCATGAACTTGTGCTATGTTTTATAAAGTCTTTTATTTTTCTCTTTTTTTGACGCAAAATTCACATAAGATGTCACGTGTAGTTCCTTAATTCTACCTATAATCTCCCTATTGATTAGGAGTTGTTAAGCTTTACATAGTACTTTCGTTACAATGTACCTATTGATTCATCACTACGTTGGTCCTAATAAAGAAAGCATTTTATAATTTCAAAACCTAATTAAACTTTATACATTTGTAGGCTTTGTCTACGTTGGCATATTATAACCTTTATTATCATTTTCTTTGTTTTAAAATAAGTAATATTTTTAGCATTTTTATTTCATAATAAAATATTCTTATTCTTATTTTAATAATACCGACTCCTCTCCAGTTACTGATCCCTGCCATTGTATATCAGTTTTTCCGACCATTATAGTTTTACTTAATTTACATCTTTTTTTGTTCGTGTAATCTTTGTCATTAACAAGTTTTTAATGTAAAATCAGTAAATTTAATAAACTTACTTCTAATTTTTCTAATATAATTAATAGGCTTAACTCATAAACAGACACTTAAACTTGTCCTTATTTTTCACTTAGACACCTAAACTAAGACAAGTTTCTAATAAACACCTCAACTCAACTGCTAAGATTTGATCCCATTAAACACTTTTATCCTACTTGGCACTCTCCGCAGTCCTTTTTCATGTTAATTGTACTGTTTCCTTTATTTTTCAGCAAAAAATAAATAGTTGCAGTCCAAAAAAAAAATTTTTACATAAAAGTAGGTTCTCAAAATTTTCAGTTATCCAAAAAAAAAAATTCAAAAGTAGGTTCTCAAAATTCTCCGTTAACCTTGTGCGGAAAAAAATTATTGCAATTTTAAAAAAAAAATTGCACATGGTTAACTGAGAATTTTGAGAATCTACTTTTATGAAAAAAAAAAAAGAAATTGGACCGTGTCAAGTAGGATAAAAGTGTTTAATGGGATCAAATCTTAGCAGTTGAGATGTTTATTAGAAACTTATCTTAGTTTAGGTGTCTAAATGAAAAATGAGGACAAGTTTAGATGTCTGTTTATGAGTTAGTTTATGAGTTAAGCCTAATTAATATCATCCTTATCTTAGATTTTATATGCCATATAAGACAAAAAAATAATTGTTGCTTTTAACCATGATGGTTATAATATATGAAAAGAAGAGCAAAGTTCAATTTCATTGGACCAAAATTTGTCCCTTTTCTATTTTTACTCTTTGAAACAACAAATTTTCTCTAGTTTCTGCAATTATGTTGTCTGATATCCATACACTTTTGGGGTCCCACATCTATCAAATGGGTCCTACAGATTTAGAATTTATTGAAATTTTTAATAATTTTAATTGATTAATTATATGTTTTTGTTTTATTAGTGAAGATTTAGTTCTTGTTTTGTAGTCTCCTCTTTTAATTTTTCTTCTCTTGCGCCTAATTTTTTTCAAAAATCGGAGTAAGTTCAATTAGTAAAGGCAAAAATTAAGACTTATTTATTATGCAAAAGTTGAAGATTAATCTATTTGAAATAAAAGTATATTTTTTATTTTATTTTATGTGATTCTATTTAATTTGATACGATATTTAAAATAGATTTTTAAAACTTGTGATCTAAATAATTTTTAAATATTTATATTAGTAAATTATTTTATGAAGGATAAAAGAAGAAATTTATAATTATTAGGATTTTTTTGGGGGGGGAGGGGTTGCCTTCCCAATATTCTTGAAAATAAATCTCTTGATTGATACTACTTTTTGGAGGACAAAATTTGAATTATTGCATATGATATGCATTGTATCACATTTTTTACACTGTTATTTGTTGACTAATTAAGAAACAAGCAATCAATGTATAGTAAAGTTGAAAACAAAATAAAGATTGAAAAGGACAAAGGAAAAAAGAATGTGTTCTAAGTTAAACATTCAAAAACAAGACATCTAAAGTCACTAATAAATACAAATGTGTTGAGAGATTGAATTTTCAACAAATTGAATTTTCAACATTCTTTAATGTTGATAGGGACATTGGGTTATTATATAGTATTTGTAACATTTTCAAAGGAAGAAAATATAATAAGTTTTTATCAAAATCTAGAACTAATAATTTGGACAAGAAGCAATTAAGACATTAATCAAACAAGTGAATGCTGGAACATAGTATATATATAATTAATATGTATATGTATCAATAAATAAAATGATAATAATAAATATCATTTGTATCACCAAAAGAGGATCAGTATAATTGAATCAATATATGCAATTTGTATCCAAATATATATGTATTCGCATTTTGTATCACTGAAGAGGATTTGTATAACTAATATTTATCATTTGTATTCGTATAAATAATTGTTGACATTTGTATAATTAATTATTATAATTTGCATACGTATTGATAGATCAGAAGCAAAACGAAGCAAGAGAGAGAGGAGAGACATGGAGAGGAGAGAGGCGAGCGAGATTGCAAGGAGAGGAAAGAAAATAACGGCAAAACTCAACTATAGCTATAAATTATTTTTTCAAATCGCTATACTGTAAATACATATCACGTGTTTATCTAGTTACGTAATTAATCCTGATATTATGCATTTGTATATTGACTCCTAACCCTCAACTATGACCAGTCAACAATCATTTTTCATCTCATTTTATCACTTAGCTAACAAGTTTAAATGGTTCAAGTAAACATCTACTTAATGGTAATGAGTATTTATTCATCTTAATCAAACTTAGGTATTGTTAAGAAGAAAAACATTCAACTTTTTCAAAAATTAGTGATTTTTCAAAGAGGAAAAGTATGAATGGAAACCTCTGAACCAGCAAAAAAATTTTTAAAAAAAAAATGAGTGAAAATAATCATTTTACTGGAAATACTTCTCAAATAAATTTATTTTAGCATGTCATCCTAATTTGAAATACTAATTCCAATACTTGCAAATACTAATATTTTAAAACTGTGTCATTTTTTTAAACCGATTAAAAAAAATAAAGTATGTCATATAAATTGAACCGCGAAATTAATTATACTTATGACCAAGATTTGAAGGAATAATTTCTTACTCTGTCATGGCTATTTCCATTTTGTTTGGATCATTTGCTAAATCTTATTCGATTTCATCCAAGCTCGATTTTATCTGAAGAAGATGCAATTCACCAGCCACTACATTTTCAAAACAATTAGATAATTTGAGATTTTTCAAAGACTAATAGAAGGCATTTGGAGGACTTTAATGGAAATACTTTTGTTTGTTTTGGCTATTGAAGCAATGGCATTTCAAGTTAATTTGTTTGTACTTTATACTATACAACTTTAGTCATTTGTGTTGTACAAGAAGAAGAAGAAGAGGGAAATATATAGAATAATAGTGGATATTGCACATTAATCAGTGAGGTCAATTTAATTAAGATTTGAGACATCAAATTGTTGGCTGTTGGGACCATTTACTTTATTAATGTTAGATGTACATAACATCCTTATCTACTTGACTAAGCATGTAAAGTTAGGTGATTGATTTTATGTTATCGATATCCATCGCAAAATATAATCACATCTTCAGATTATCATCAGGTTACAGGTTTAAATTTTGAAAATATTTCTTTTAAAAATGTGGAATAATATGATGTAGGATAAATTTTTATAGTGTGATCTTTTCTTGAATTTCGTAGATAGTGAAAATTTTAATACATTAAACTATTATTATTATTATTTATGTTTAGGATTGCCCAATAAATGGAATATGAAGAGTGTGAGGTATATATATACTTTATTTCTATCTTTATGAAATAGAAAAATTATTTCACCATCATTATTTATTATAAAATCTGATAAATTTAAATTACCACATAAATTCTTCATTAAGATTTTTCCTATTTCCACAACTCTTATTGACTTGAGTGATTGTTCGGTAACATTATTGAAGGTATTTAGATACACTATATATTTGGTTTCTAGTGGATATTGCACATAAATTCAATATGATAAAAATTACAATTTTAAAATTGTTTGTTTAAAATTTACACAAGTTCATATAAATTGAGATAAACATAATAATTAAAAATCACATAATTCCAGGTGAAAATATTTAATATGATAATTATCTAAATTTACTAGTATAATGAAATAAATATAGAAAATTAGCTTGCAACCGTACACTATAAGTGCATTAATTGAGTATGATGGAATGGCTAAAAACCTTCAACGATCTCTAATTCAAACATCTTAAAAATCACATAATTTATTTATTTTTTTGACTCTCGTGAAAATATTATTTGATAATTATCTAAATTTACTAGTATAACGAAATAAATATAGAAAATTAGTTTGCAACAGTACACTATAAGTAGTGGCGGAGCCAAAAATTTTCTTTAATGGAGTTCAGAATTTTAAGAAGTAGACATATAAACTAATCGAAGGGGGTTTCGACATCTATTATATATACATACAAATTTATTTTTACTATATATAAATAGTATAATATTTCGCCGAAGGAAATTCGAATAAATCCCTTTATGACTATGTGGCTCTGGCATTAACTATAAGTGTACCAATTAAGTTGTATTGGAATGGCTAAAAACCTTCCACGATCTCTCTGTTGGGTTTTAATATTGGTGAATGGGAAATGATCTGAATAGTTGCAAACATTCAGAATCAGTACCTCCAAAAGTGGTGACTGATCTGAATGGTTGCAAACATTCAAAATCAATACCTCCAAAAGTGGTGACTGATCTGAATGGTTGCAAACATTCAGAATCAGTACCTCCAACTCTATAAATTCCAGTTTGTTTCCAGAATTCAATACAATTTTTTCTGCAATCAAACTTCCTCTCAAAATTCTCTCTTTCTTTATTCTGTGTGATATACAATTGTTGAGTGGTTCGCCGCTACTAGAAGTTGGAGTACTACTATTCTGGTAAGATAATCGTTCTATCCTGGGAGGGGATATTCCATCAACCTCGAGTACTGTGAGGGGAATAATTTCCTTAAGGATACACTTTGAACTAAGTGGGCTCGATTATATTCTGAAAGTTTTCTTCTTGTCAACTTTATATTTTGATTTTCTTTACAGATTTTGTTTTCATTACTAGTTTTAGTTTCTGGTTTTGAAAACATGTTATAATCTTTGTGATTATTTGTTTTCACAAAGTTTTGTTCTACAAAAAGTTTTGTTTACAAAATATTTTTTTTTCTACAAAAGTTTTGTTAATTGCAAAAGTTTTGTTCAACAAAAGTTTTCGTTCTAAGTATTATAATAATACATGTTCAGCAACAATTTTAAGGAAATTACATATATATTATTATAATTTGTATTCTGTTTTGGAGACT
Source organism: Solanum rostratum (assembly GCA_029948455.1). Classification (NCBI taxonomy): domain Eukaryota; kingdom Viridiplantae; phylum Streptophyta; class Magnoliopsida; order Solanales; family Solanaceae; genus Solanum; species Solanum rostratum. The sequence continues at coordinate 5,575,453 of CM057048.1, forward strand.
AAAACCTGTGTGGTTTTCTACTCTGTATGAAATTTTGTATTCTGACTTGAAGATATAAAAACTTCGTTGGAATATTAAAATTCATACTTGTACAACAATTTGAAGAACATAAAAACTTCAGTGTTGTTGATTTTTCTTTTTCTGATTATTAAGACAGTTTGTCAATTTTTGACAGTGAAAAGAAATGGAAATTGACTCTGCTACTCCTTTTGCGACTGCAACTCCTTCTGTGAATGTTGCACCAGCGGTTACTCCTACAACCCGTATCGTTGTGCCACCGGCGGAGAAACCTGCTAAGTTTACCGGTACCAACTTTAAGGGATGGCAGCAAAGAATGTTCTTTTGGCTTACTACCCTTGGCATGCAGAAGTTCACCAACGAAGACCCTCCTGTGCCTGCTGCTGATATGCCGACCAGTGAAAAGTTTATGGTTGTTGAGGCATGGGAACAGGCTGATTTTTTGTGCAAAGGCTATATTTTGAGTGTCTTAGAAGATGACTTGTACAACGTCTACAGTGCAGTAGAGACCTCCAAAGAACTATGGAGTGCACTTGAAAAGAAGTACAAAACAGAAGATGCTTGCTTGAAGAAGTTTGTGGTTTCCAAATTTCTAGACTACAAAATGGTGGATGGAAAAACTGTTGGAACCCAAGTTCAAGAGCTTCAACTTATCTTCCATGATCTTATTGCTGAAGGTATGGTGGTTAATGAAGCATTCCAAGTGGCTGCAATGATTGAAAAGTTGCCACCCTCATGGAAAGATTTCAAGAATTATCTTAAGCACAAGAGAAAGGAAATGAAGTTGGAAGATCTTGTGATTCGTCTCAAGATCGAGGAAGATAACAAAATCGCTGAGAAGAAGTACCATAAGAGTTCACCGATTGAAGGGGCAAACGTCATTGAACATACTGCTCCGAACATGAACAAGAAAAGGAAGGGGTCTTCTGCAAAGGAGAAGAATCCTAAGAAAAAATTCAAGGGCAACTGTTATAATTATAGTAAAGCAGGCCATAAAGCTCCCGACTGTCGTACCCCCAAGAAGAACAAAGAGAAAAACAAGGACCAGGCAAACATTGTGGAAGATGTTGATGACCTGTGTGCAATGTTGTCTGAGTGTAATCTGGTTGGTAACCCAAAGGAGTGGTGGCTTGATTCTGGCACCACTCGACATGTATGTGCCTTAAAGGAAGCATTTACAACCTACACTCCCGCTGGACCCGAAGAGGAGCTATACATGGGAAATACTGCAACAGCCAAAGTTGAAGGATATGGAAAAGTTCTGTTAAAGATGACATCCGGAAAAGTGCTGACTCTCAACAACGTCATGCACGTTCCAACAATTAGGAAGAATCTAGTTTCAGCCGCACTACTAGTGAAAAATGGGTTTAAGTGTGTGCTAGTTAGTAATAAATTTGTACTCAGTAAGAATGATATGTTTGTAGGAAAGGGCTACCTCACCGAGGGCCTTTTCAAACTTAATGTAATGGTTGTTGACAGTATTAATGGAAAATCTGCTTCTTCTTACTTATTGGAGTCAAATAATTTGTGGCATGCTCGTTTAGGACATGTCAATTACAAAACCTTGCGAAAAATGGTTAACCTTGAAATATTGCCTAAATTTGAGTGTAATATATCTAAATGTCAAATATGTGTTGAATCAAAGTTTGTTAAGCAATCGTATAAGTCTGTTCAAAAGAATTCGAATCCTTTAGACTTAATCCACACTGACATTTGTGATATGAAGTCAATACCTTCTCGCGGTGGAAAAAAGTATTTCATAACTTTTATTGACGATTGCACTCGATATTGCTATGTTTATTTGCTAAATAGTAAGGATGAAGCAATAGAAGCATTTAAGCAATATAAGAATGAAGTCGAAAATCAATTGAATAAAAGGATTAAAATGATTAGAAGTGATAGGGGTGGAGAATATGAATCTCCTTTTGCAGAAATATGTTTAGAATATGGAATCATCCATCAAACCACTGCCCCCTACACACCACAATCCAATGGAGTTGCGGAAAGGAAAAATCGGACATTGAAAGAAATGATGAATGCTTTACTAATCAGTTCCGGTTTACCGCAGAATTTGTGGGGGGAAGCTATCCTTACAGCTAACCGAATACTCAACAGAGTACCCCACAGCAAAACACACTCTATTCCATATGAAAAATGGAAAGGAAGGAAACCCAACTTGAAATATTTTAAAGTGTGGGGGTGTCTAGCAAAGGTACAAGTTCCTTTACCCAAAAGGGTGAAAATAGGATCAAAAACAGTGGACTGTGTCTTCATTGGATATGCAACAAACAGTAAAGCATGTAGATTTTTGGTTTATGATTCTGACAATCCCAAAATTCATAATAATACGGTAATTGAATCTGATAATGCTGAATTCTTTGAAAACATCTATCCGTACAAAATTGAATGCGAGTCGTCGAATGAAAGATTTAAACGACCACGGGAAGAACCAAAGGAGAATGCCCCTAGCGAAGGAGATCCACGGCGTAGCAAACGCCAAAGGACGTCTACTTCCTTCGGTCCAGATTTTGTGACATTCTTGCTTGAAGACGAGCCTCAAACTTTCAAGGCCGCTATGTCATCTCCTGATTCAGCATTTTGGAAAGAGGCAGTCAACAGTGAGATTCAATCAATCTTAGATAACCACACATGGGAAGTGGTTGATCTTCCTCCTGGAAACAAGCCTTTAGGTTCTAAATGGATCTTTAAAAGGAAAATGAAAGTTGATGGCACCGTTGACAAATATAAGGCAAGGCTTGTGGTCAAAGGTTATAGTCAAAAGGAAGGTCTTGATTATTTTGACACATACTCGCCTGTAACAAAAATAACGTCTATTCGGGTGTTGGTGGCTCTGGCAGCCTTGTATGGTTTTGAAATTCACCAAATGGATGTTAAAACAGCTTTCTTAAATGGTGATTTGGAGGAAGAAATTTACATGGAACAACCCGAGGGATTTGTTGTTCCTGGTAAAGAAAAGAAAGTGTGCAAACTTGTAAAGTCACTTTATGGACTTAAACAAGCACCCAAACAATGGCATGCTAAATTTGACCAAACCATGTTAGCAAATGGATTTAAAATCAATGAGTGTGACAAATGTGTTTACATTAAAAACACTCCAGGCCACGAAGTCATTGTTTGTTTATATGTTGATGACATGCTGATAATGAGCAAAGATCTGGCAGATATAAATGCTACAAAGCGCATGCTGGCAAGCAAATTTGACATGAAAGACTTAGGAGTCGCTGATGTAATCTTAGGAATCAGAATTCATAGAACTTCACAAGGTTTAGCATTATCACAGTCTCACTACATTGAGAAAATACTTGACAAGTTCAAGTACTTGGATTTCAAAATTGCCAGAACTCCAATTGATGTGAGTTACGCACTTCAAAAGAATAAAGGTGAAAGTAAATCACAAGGGGACTATGCGACAGTGTTGGGAAGTCTGATGTATATCATGAATTGTACACGACCAGATATAGCATGTGCTATTAGCAAACTGAGTCGGTTTACAAGTAATCCCGACCACACGCATTGGATGGTAATGAAACGAGTTTTGGGGTATCTGAAACATACTCAAGACTATGCTTTGCACTATAATAAATATCCCGAAGTCATTGAGGGATATAGTGATGCAAACTGGATCGCTGGATCGTCTAAAGTTAAATCTACAAGTGGATATGTTTTCACAATTGGAAGTGGAGCAGTGTCTTGGAAATCATCCAAACAGACTTGCATAGCCCGTTCCACTATGGAATCTGAATTTATAGCTTTAGACAAGGCCGGTGAAGAAGCTGAATGGCTCCGGAATTTCCTAGAAGATATTCCATTCTGGCCCAAACCTCTGGCTCCTATTTGTATACATTGTGACAATCAAGCAGCAATAGGTAGGGCAGGGAGCGTAATGTATAACGGAAAATCTCGTCACATACGACGGAGACACAATACCGTTAGACAACTCCTCTCTAGTGGCGTTATCACGATTGACTATGTAAAGTCAAGAGATAACGTAGCGGATCCACTTACAAAAGGCTTAACTAGAGAAGGAGTTAGTAGATCATCAATGGGAATGGGATTAAGGCCGAGGACAAGTCATCATGGCGGTAACTCTACCTAGTAGACTGGAGATCCCAAGAGCTAGGTTCAAAGAGATCAAACAAAGTTGTGACTGACGGTTCAACATTGTCAAATAAATCAACCCATTCTCGGATGAAGACAATGTTCAGAAATAAGGATAAAACTTTATGGCTCGTTAATGAGTTAACAAAGCATTAAAGTTTTTTAATGATTATCTAAATCTGGCAGTGGATGACCAGATAATGTGGCTAAAGAACCACATGTTTAGAAATCACCTATGTGAGGGTTAAGTATAAGCCGCTTTTAAGAGGAATGACAGTGAAGGCCCATTCTCTATGCTCTCATGAAACCAGGCGGTGTTCATGGCTGAAACGAACACAACCGTGAGAACCATAAACAATTGATGGTTGATTGTGTGACTTATGTTGTCTAGATATACAACAAAGTTCAACAGTTCAAAGATATCAAATCTACCGATTGATCGAGTATATTCGATATAAGTTCACTACGGAAAGTTCAAAGGGAAACCTACTTATCCAGATGCAGTCAATCTTCGCCAGTATATCACACTCGTCCGCGCATCCATTTATTTTATGGTCATTCCCCATTCATGTGGGGGATTGTTGGGTTTTAATATTGGTGAATGGGAAATGATCTGAATAGTTGCAAACATTCAGAATCAGTACCTCCAAAAGTGGTGACTGATCTGAATGGTTGCAAACATTCAGAATCAGTACCTCCAACTCTATAAATTCCAGTTTGTTTCCAGAATTCAATACAATTTTTTCTGCATCAAACTTCCTCTCAAAATTCTCTCTTTCTTTATTCTGTGTGATATACAATTGTTGAGTGGTTCGACGCTACTAGAATTTGGAGTACTACTATTCTGGTAAGTTATTGGTTCTATCCTGGGAGGGGATATTCCATCAACCTCGAGTACTGTGAGGGGAATAATTTCCTTAAGGATACACTTTGAACTAAGTGGGCTCGATTATATTCTGAAAGTTTTCTTCTTGTCAACTTTATATTTTGATTTTCTTTACAGATTTTGTTTTCATTACTAGTTTTAGTTTCTGGTTTTGAAAACATGTTATAATCTTTGTGATTATTTGTTTTCACAAAGTTTTGTTCTACAAAAAGTTTTGTTTACAAAATATTTTTTTCTACAAAAATTTTGTTAACTGCAAAAGTTTTGTTCAATAAAAGTTTTCGTTCTAAGTATTATAATAATACATGCTCAGCAACACTCTCATTTGAACATCTAAAGATAAAAGAAAATTGTCAAAAATATCTCTGACAAAACTAAATTATATAATATGTAAATTTAAATTTAATCAAAATATAATAGAGATATTAAATATCCAAAAATGAAATTTAAGTGGACCAATTATCCAAAGTTAAATAGTACATCCACTATGCCCCCTCCCCAACTCTTTTTCCACCAAAAATAAGATTGATGAGGGTGGGAACAAAGAAAAAAGATTCAAAAATGACAATGATTTAAAAAGTATGCATAAAATAAATAAATATTAATGATATAAATAAAAGAAAAAGAAACGTTGGAGAATTAGACACGTACATAGGAATAAAAGACAATGAATATACATCACAATTCACAAGATAAGATTTATTAACTTTTCTTTTTCTTTCTTATCCAATAAAGGTATTTTATTAATTCAACTATATTTTGGTCCCAATCATTTACCTATTTTAATTGGACCACAGTTACAAATATTGTCAATTATTAATCTTAGCCCTTCAAAATCTATGTATTTTTGGACCCACCATCTATCTCTTTATATTTTTGTTTTTAATAATTTCCAACTAATCTTTTCTCAATCAACAAAATCTTTTTCTAATTCCTTTGTCTTTTAAACACAAAAAGCAAATTTAAAGCATGTTTATTCTTTTGTCAAAAGGAGATTACACTTTGAATTTCCCTTTCAACCTCTTAATTTGACAAAATAATTTGCCACCTCAATATACTAATAATGGGGTCCATACAAATTTGTTGCTGATTTTTTAAGTTACGACTCGTCAAATTTTTAAAATCTTATAATTTTGAAAAGGAGAAATAGTTTGTATTTGATTAATTAATTAAAATATACTTTTAAATAATAATTAATATTTGATCGGACTATTAATTTTTAAAAAGTTCGATAATTACTACTTTATGTTATTCAAAGGGATGGAATTCAGAATAATTGGCTGGTTACTTTTTTTCACAAAATATAAAGAGAGAACAAAGAAAAAATGGGGGGAAAATAAAGAAGATAAAAACACTTCCTATTTTTTACTCATAAAGAGACGTCTAAACTTGTCCATAACTATTTATGAAAAAAAATATTTTGAGAACCTACTTTTATGAAGAAAAAAAATTTGGATCGTACTATTTATTTTTGGCTGAAAATTTAAAAACTCAATACAATTAACATGAAAAAAGACTGTGGAGAGTGTCAAGTAGGATAAAAGTGTTTAATGAGATCAAATCTTAGCAGGTGTCTATTAGGATCTTGTCTTAATTTAGGTAAAAATGAGGACAAGTTTAAATATCTTTTTATGAGTTAAGTCTTATGTTTTCTACTAGAAAACAATCTATTGCCAATTCTTAAATACAAAAATATTTTATTCTACTTATTAGAATATTTAGAAGTGCTTATTTTTTTCACTAACTTATTAACAATGATCTCTCAAGGTTCAAATTATCAAATATTCTCTTATCAATTTGTTTTCATGTTGATGAGATGTTTCACTTGACCTAGTTGGGAATACTTATTATAATATTCATATTTAGCTATAAATATCATTTACTTTTACTTACTCCTCAATTGTATTAAAAATAGATTATCATATTTTGCTTGTCAAGTTTGAAAAATACGTTTATTAACATGTAATAATTGGGATAATATAATCAAATTATTATTTTATTTATTACGCTTTATTTGGATGGTTGTTATGCATTATTTCACAGTATATCATGTTGTATTGTATTGTTTTAATAAATATAATATTTGAATAAATTATATCATTCTTCGTCGTTACGCAATGTCACGTATAGACAATGAATGATAAATCTACAAGAAAAATAATTTTACAAGATAGAACTACTACAAAAAAAAAAGTAGGATAAAGAATAATAGAATTGTTAAATAATAAGTAAATATAAAATGAAAAAAAATTAGTAAGATAACAACGTGACCATACTAAATTAGTTGTTACACAAAATGAACTTTTTTTCGTTGCTATTTAATAACGAATTTAAATAATACAATATAATAAAATTCAAGTATCAATCAAAGCAAACATGATTTTTAAACTAATTATAATATAATCCAATTCGTTAACATCATCCAAACAAATTAAATATGAACAAATAAATATGAACGGAGAGAGTTGTCATTCAGTACACAAGAGCCAACTACCTAACCCTATGGTTAAAATAGTGATAGGTGCCCTAAATATTTTTTAGTCTTTGGGAAGGTGTGAGGAAAATAAGGAAAAAACTAGTAGGTCCCACAGTGGAATTTTTTAAAGTTTTGTGGGCAAATTATTATTTTTTTAAATGAATAGGTCCCACAAAAGGACACCCCAAAAAGTGTCCAGCCTACAAGGCAAAAAGATATCTGGACACAAGTGACCTTCTGGAAGCCAAAAAAACACCATATGACCTTTCAAGGGCCCTATGCTGCTCAATTTGGAAAATATGGGACCAGAATACAAGGTCAATTTTGTCAATATCAAAATTCTACATATCTATCAAAATCCATATAATAATCCAATTATCTAACATGGAGATATTATCAAAATATCCACCATCTAAATTTTATATATATATATACTCCCTCTACCCCATAATCTGGAGAAGATAAAATATACGCAGGTATTATCACTATCATATAGAGATAAAAAAGTTATTTTCGAAAAACCATCATCTCAAAAATATCATTTGAGGATTCAATTCCCCATATTGTAATCCCCCTTTCCATCTCTCCTTCTCGACCCTAATTTTTAAAATTAAAAAAAAAAATTATAAAAACTTCTTTTCCACCAAAATATAGCTTTAGCCACATCAACATTTATGGAGGTATATAATTCAAGGAACCTTGCAAAGAACAAGTGTATAGTAGAGAATTTTATACATGTGTGATAGTATTTTTATGCCTTTTCCTTACTTTTCTTTTTTTTAATAATATTGACTCATTCAATATTGATGATAAAATAAAATTCTAGATCGTGATTCGATTAAAGATAAAGAAAGAGAATTCTTGATTAAGTGTATATAAACTAGAATGTATTAGTAGTAAAATACTTGAGGAAAAGAAAAGAAAAGAAAAAGATAAATAAAGGCAAGTTGTGGAATCCAAAAGAGAAGTGGCCTTTTCAACAAACCAACTTTTTCTCTGGTTTATAGTGAAAGTGATTCCAAGGACTATTCAAAGCAAAGAGAGAATTTATTGGAGTATTGTAATTAAAATAAATAAATGGAGACCTCAATTGAAAATGATATCTTTAGATTAGGTCCTACAATATGCTATATAGTTCACACACACATAGTGCAACAAAATCAACTCTTGTTTAAAGCCACCCATCCCAATCTAAAATCTATCTAGGTGTGTGCATGTGTGTTCAAAGATAGCCCACCTTTGTCCTTTTTACCTTTATTTTTTTATTTATAAAATCACACCAATCAATGATAAAGCCAACTTGCTCCCCTTACATGGAACTTGCTAAGATGCTTCATTTCTTTTTCCCTGGTCTACTATACTATGGAGAATAGGCATGTACATAACATAAATGAATCAAGATTCACTTAGTTTTGAACATTTTACATCATTAATACTACCCTATGTAACCTAATATAGTAGTACAAATACAGACTAAACCAAAACTGTTAAATTATGTTGCAAAGAAAAACCTTGATAAGGGTACTTCAAAAGTTAAAAAGGAAATGAAACAACAGCCAAGTCCACAAGTCCCTTCATAAAAGTCTAATCTTTGGCAAAAGAGAGTAACATCATAGCCATCAGAGAACCAATGAAATAATGCCCTTTCCTAAAACAACAAAAAAATTGGTAGCAGAATTCACGGATTCCTGTCATTCTGTCATGGCAGAGACTACTTTCAGCAATAAAGTAAAGAATGATATAAAACTTGAAAGCATGTAAAACTTGAAAGAAAATCTTGAGGGCTATCCATTTATATGTGCCAAGACATACACATATACACCTTGCATATACTTATATATGTCCAAAAAGATACTACTGTCCAGAAACTGCTAAATCAAGCCAGTAGAAACACCTTTTTAAGAGAAGGAAAAGAATAATGAATTACTGAAACGTCAAAGTTCCTACTGAAAAACTTGAAGGTGATACTACCTTTAACTATTTTAAGTTCTTATCACTGACCTGCTTCCCCCACCCCCCCTCTATCCCACAAAAAAAAGGGGGGAAAAAGGAACCAAAAACCTTTTTCTTTCCTGGACCTAACCTCCACCAGCAACCATATGGAAAGAGCTGATCAACTTTCCAGCAAACCATCCTGTGACCAACCGGCCGAGCAGCTCGCGCTTTCATTTGGGATCTCCCTATAAGCAGTCAGATTATACACCATGGGAATGTGTTGTAAAACATCAACCCATATGTTGATTGACTTGCATTCAGTGCAAAATCCTTCGAGGATCAATCGACAAAAACCCGCATGGTTCCTCCTTCAAAACTGTGAGTTCTTCATTCCAATTTCCGAGTTTCGCTGACATGCCTCCGCTTGGCTGCCCATCAAGTTGTACAAAGTTCATTTCTTCTCAGGCTGCCAGCACGCATGCAAATTGTCATTTCCTGGTCAAGAATTATGTTTCACTTCATGAATTACTCCCATTTAATCTAAATCGTTAATTTTTTGCGTTAGCTCCTAGACTTGTCTACCTAGAAATGGAGCTGAAATGTAAATAAAAGATGATCATGAGACTACTCACCAGCAGGTTGCTTCTGTTCAGCTGGCTTCACTTGAACCGCTGCAGGGACAGGGTGCACATACGAGAAACCAGCAGGCAAAAGCTGATGTTGACTTCCTGATGCTTGTGTGGTATATTGGGCAGCATGAAGGATGCCCTGCGAGGGCAACACACCACCTTTCATATTATTAGCAGCTGCAGCAGCTGCAATTGCTTTGGCAGGATCAGAAGTGGTGCCACCACCTAGAGTAACAGGACACAAAGTCAACATCCCACTTGATGACGATGCAGCCGATGAACCAGGCGGCTGTTGGCCAGGCTGGTCAGGACGTCGTCTCTGAAGATAATATCCCCCAGTAGCTTGACCCGTAGAACTTGCACCCGTAGAATGCGGAGGTTGAGCTTGCACATACGGACTTGAGAAGAACAGTTGCGCTTGCTGCATGCTCTTCTGCAAATGTTGTTGTTGTTGCTGCTGTTGCATTTGAGACTTAGTTCCACCACCTGAAGTTGAAGCTATATTATGGGGGTTTCCAAGAATTGATGGCACATTCCTCCCACCAGCTGGAGATGACTTCTGGTTGGGAACTGAAGACGAGGATTTACCCTGCTGCGTTGACAATGATGAGTTCTGGCCGGTTTTATTACTTGTAGTAGCAGAATTTGTAGTTCTTGGGCTTCCACTGGCACCTTTTGAGATTGAAGAAGTGGTAGGAGATCCAACCATCATGGGGGAAGAGGGAGACTGATTATTGTTAGGGGGCTGTTGTCCTGGTGGAGGAGGAGTGGATCTCTGATTCGTGCCAAAAGATATCTGTGTGTGACTTTGCTGAGATCTGACCTGCGGCTGCTGAGAAAGGTTTTTCAGAGAAGAGGTTGACAAAGATGACGGAGCTTGGGAAGTCGATGTTCTCGTAGAACTCTTCCACTGAGGCGACTGAGTTTGACTGCTGTTGTTACCACTCTGTACAAGATTTTGAGGAAAAGCAGACATCGCATTTGAAAATTTTGAAGCAGCAGAAGCAGATGAAGTCAAGTGTTCCGAATAAACATTCCCATTACTAGAGGCTGATGTCTTGCCCCGAGCAGCAACAGCCGCTGCAAACTGCTGCTGTTGCTGCTGCTGCTGCTGCTTATGAAGCTGAATCATTTGCTGCTGCTGATGCTGAATTTGAGCTTGCATCTGTGCATTAGGAACATTTACAGCTCCCATAGCATTTGGCATTGAAGCTCGAGCAGTCCATGAAGCACCAGATGGAAGATTTAAGGACCTTGATGAGCTATCAATGACACTGTTGGCTGCAATAACAGACCCAGAGGCATCAGATGTATCGGACCTTGAAAATGCAATAGACTGACCAGCATTTCCTGATGGCTTCATTGCTAAACCTTTTCTTTCAGCATCAGTGTCACCAGATCCAGATTTGCCATCCTCGGATACCCTGAAATTCTTCTTCTGCTGAACAGCCTGAGCAGCAGCTGCAGCGGCCATCTGTAAATTTTGCCTGGTAGCTTCAGGGAGACTCTGGAAAATAGCATGATTCTGTGCCATGGACATGTCAATGCCAGGTCCAGCAGCGGCTCCATTAAATGAAGCAAACGACATGGCAAAAGGTTGAGGCGGCACAGAGTCTAGACTCGTCTTTAGACTTGGTGGCTGCTGCTGCTGCTGCTGCTGCTGCTGCGGCTTCTTCTCAGTTTGATGATTACTGCCGCCGCCAGCAGAAGAGGTAACACCAAAGCTAGCTGGAGGAGTCATCAAACCGAAATTTGACGGATGCATAGGCATAGCAAAATTCTGATTGTACACATTAATTGGTCCATGCGACCTTTTCCTCTCTGCGGTTGAGGGGCTATCTTCACTACCCACCTCATTTTCAATATGGCGCGGCTGTGGAGGCATATGCTGATTCTGTGCCGACTGTGCTGGGGACTGAGATGGATGATTTTTTGTCCCAGGAAAATTATGCAAATTACTACTGCCACTCCCACCATTAACAGCATTGCCTTGGGATCTCTGTTGCTGGCTCTGCAAATGCTTATGGGATGAAGAGGATCCACTTGACATGCTCGTGTTTTGTTGGCCTTGCTGCATTTGTTGAGATTGCGATGTTGCTGGCTGCTGCTGCTGCTGCTGTTGCTGAACCTGGGAAGGATGAATCATCTGGGAAGAATAGAAAGATCCGCTGAACAATGGCATGGGCTGGGGATGAGTTCCTCTATAATTCGGAGGTGGTCCGACAGCTGGTATTGGGAAAGCATAGGCATTATTCTGCAAGATGGCCAGGTACTGAGCTTCATTAGGAGACATATTTGGGTAGTTGAAGCTAATTGCAGTAGCAGCTCCACCAGCTGTAGCTGAAGCAGTTCCAGCAGCAGCATTAGGTGTGTTGGAAGAGACTGAAGGGCCCGTTGTGCTAGGTGACTTTGCGGGACCTGGTCGAACAGCAGCAGCTGCAGCTGCCTGTTGTTGATTTAAAGGGAAGATAAAAGCAGGCCCATGCTGTAAAATTCATGGAGGGGAAGAATCAGCAAAAAGGCAATTGTCTTTGGATCTTTTCAATCTCATTAAAAAAAATTGAAAAATAGAGGAAAATCAAGAAATCAAGGTGTTAATAAGCAGCAAGAAGAGCATGTACCAGTAGATTATTGGGGGCGACAGGCGGCAAAGCTTGTTGGATTAACATTTGCTGCTTTCTCTGAGCAGCATCTGCAATGTTAGCAGGTTGAACTTTGTCTTTTCCACCATTACCAGGGAAGATGGCAAGCCCCTGCCCCTTATCTGGCCCAGCACTTGCTCCTCTCCCAGCTAAATTTCCATGGAGATCTGCCGATGGCATAACATTGAGATTGGTCTTGGCTCCAAAGAAGGGAGCAGTGCCAGCAGCAGGTGGCCAGAAAGGATGCATCTTCATAAATTGCTGAAGACAATGTATGTTCCTAGCAATGTAACAATGTGTTGCGCATCTTTTTGGCCGTGGTTGAGAGAATAGAGGCTGCATAAGATTTCAGAGTTAAAAAGGGGTAGAAGAAAGAATGTTGACTTCAACTGTAGAAGTGAAAGAAATACCAAGTAAAATACCTGCATTGGAGCAGCAGAGGAAACATTGCTTCCATCCATAGCTACAACTCCTTGTAAAGGCGCCATGTATCTGCTGACAGGAATTGTGAGTTATTTCCCCAGAGAAACACACAGCATTTACACCATGGATCTAATACTTCTAATATCAATTAAATGAGAGCACTGAAACACAATAAGTCAAGCCCACCGTACCCCATGGGAGGAAGCCCACCAGGCCAACTAGCCATAGACATTGGCATAGGCACAGAGCTGGATTGACCTGAATATAGAAAGATCACCCCATCAGTAAAATCCAGGGGAAGAACTCATTACAGATTCAAGAAAATCAACCTTCCAAATCCACTTACCAGTTTTTTCAAGAATTGATTCTTCTTTAGTAGCTTTTTGTGAAGGAGGTGGTGGTTGTTGTAGCTGCTGCTGCTGCAACTTTTGACTCTGCTGTTGGAATTTGCCACTTACACCACTATCCTTTTCTGGCTTTTCCAAATCAAGATCAAGATTAATATTCCTTCCCCTACTACTCTCACTTGTCTTATGAGCATTAATTTCTTCTACAGCTGTTTTTGTCTTCTTTTCCTCAGCTTCAACGCTGACCCCTTCTTCTTTCTCAGCCTTGCCAATCCTTTCATCATCTTTTTCTTTTACAGCAGACTTCATCTCCTGAACAAAACAATATTTGCCAATTCAATCATCAGATCATCCTCAATATCCTCAGAGTAGATGGAAAAGGAAGTGACTACTCACAACTATATTTTCTGCTATAATATGCTTTTTATTATCCACAGCTGCTGAGCCAAAATCCATCTCAGCCTCCCTTTCAGGTGATGATTTTAACTGTGGAGGAGGAGCCTAAAATGGGATTGAAAGATCAATTAAAAGAAATTACAAAGAAGAAAGATGAAAAAGATTCTTTTAAGGTATTGTATTCATCCTCACCATAAGATCTATCTGGAACTTCTCCTCTTTCTGACTTTCCACTTCTGAAACAATAGAACTACTGAAATTCCAAGAAACCCCATGAATCATCAGAGTCGAGAAGAAGGATTAAAAGTTGCATAATCAGAAAAAGATCAAAACTTTGGATAGATACTCACACTTGGGTAACTGCAACAGCAGCATCCTCACGAATACTATTATCTGCTGCTCCAACAGTAAAAGATTCCCTCTTTGGTGAATTCACTTCCTCCTTACTCTCCATAAATTCAGATTCCTCGGGCCTCCTCTTGACCTCAGATTCAATCTTCATCGGCTCCGGTGTCGGATCTGCTGCCGCCGGCAAACTTTGTGCAGAAGCACTTAAATCATATAAAGAAACACCATTTTCACCAGCAGATTGTGGGGTCTTCTCCAAATTAGGAGAAAAAACCTCCATCTTCATTGTTGTGTTATCCATCTCCACTTTAGCTGTAGAAGACGAAATGGGGCTGCTCCGTACACCAAATCCTCCAGGATTTTCCAAGACTTGCCTCGGTCTTTTCCTCTTTGGAGCTACAGAAAAAAGAAAAATACTCATCAGAACAAAGCCAAGAAATGAGATTTTTTCTTTTTGGTTTTACAAATACCAATTGCAAAGATTGGAACTTTATCAAGCTCACCAACAGCAGATAAAGGAGTTGCTGATGAGTTTGAATTAGAAGCTGGAGATGAAACTCTGGATCTGTTATTAACTTCTCTTGAATCATTTGGTACACTTTCTTTTTTAGAAGGTCCTTGTGACTGAGTCATCAATCCATACAGAACTTCAGCAATCTCAATCTCTAACTCTTCAGGGTTGGATGAAGAAGCTTTAGGAGGTGACTTTGCCGGCGGCCGTTTTTGTCCATTAGGCTTCTGCATCAAGGGAGTAAAAAAAACAATAATCAGTTCTGATAACGGAGTTCTGATGAAGAAGAAAATGAAAAAGTAGAAAATCTAATGAAGATGAGACTAACAATTTTTTTCCTGACTGAAACAT
Organism: Solanum rostratum; assembly: GCA_029948455.1. Lineage (NCBI taxonomy): Eukaryota > Viridiplantae > Streptophyta > Magnoliopsida > Solanales > Solanaceae > Solanum > Solanum rostratum. The sequence goes on from CM057048.1 coordinate 5,590,534, forward strand.
TAGAAGAAGATGGAGATAAAGGAGCTGCCGGCGATGGTGAAGTAGCCGGAATGTTCTGTCCCGCCGGTGAAGCTGATGACACTTGCTGATGAATTTGGTCTCCGGCAACAACACCACTGTTACCCCCAACACCACTACTCCCAGAAATCCAATCATGCGACCTCTTTGTAGATGCTGAAAAACACCAAAAGGAAAAAAATGGTCAATCAAGAAATCTTCAAAAAACAACAAAGATGAAAAACAGTACAAGAACAAAAAAAAAAATACCAGAACGAGCTTTTCTTGGAACGGGAACACCAATCATTTCATCACCAGTTTTCCACACAGGTGCTGCTGCTCTATAAACCTTTCCACCAACATTTGGTGGAAAATTTTTCCGAGGCTGTATATGATGATGGTTATGATTGTTGTTATGGTGATGATGATGATGATTTGAAATCGACGACCCTCCCATCGTTGACGGCGCCGGATTCGGCGGCGGCAACAACCTTGTACTAGCTGAAACAACAACGCTTGTTGTTGTTGTTGTTGTCGTCGTCGTCGTCTCTTCATCATCATCATCTTCATCATCGTTTACACTTTCTTCTGAACTATCATCTCCACCATCTTCCCCACCTCTGTGCATCATCAATCTATCACCTCTTCTTCTTTTACTCCGACTTGACCTATCTCTATCTCTATCTCTAATATCCCTCTCTCTAATATCCCTTTCTCTATCTCGTTCTCTGTCTCTCTCCCTTTCCCGATCTCGATCTTTCTTAACTCTCTCCCTTAACCTTACAGATTCTTGAATCTCTACACCCCCTTCTTCATCTGCATAAACAAAATCAGGAAAATAAAAATCAAGTTTTGATTTTTTTATGTGAAGAATAAGAAAAAGATTATAGATCTATGAGTTTTACCAGGGGAATCTCTAAGACTATTACTTCTATGTCTGCGTCTTGATAATCCATTAGATGTGGCGGCTACCATACCAGTTCTTCTTGCTTCTCTGTTCCTATCCATTAATAAAGGGTTTTTTTTCCTTCTCCGGTTAAAGAAATCAACTAATCCCAGATGAGGTCTAGCATAATTCACCGGAATTTATGGTTAGTTTCACCAGAAATGGAGTTTTTTTCTCTTCACCTACTAACTTTCCGGCCGGCAAACAACAACAAAAACACCAACCCCACAAATCAATTCTTACAAAGATTTTATCTTTTCACAAACGGGTGTGTTTTCCTTGATATTTTTTTCTCCTCCTCCCCTCTTCTTCCTCTCTGTAGTTGTTGTTTGGTTTCCTCTGTTTTCTCTCTCTATCTATCTTTGCTTCTCTCCTTTTTGTGCTCTCTATCTTCATCAGCTTTTGGCTATATCACACTCTTCAAACCCTCGTGGAAGGTTGAGATCTATCACTTTTGACATTTACTTTCATCTCCACCGCCCGTTCACCATCTCATCCAACGGTTCACGTTCAACATTGCCAGCATGGCATGTGGTTCCACCGACTGACACGTGTCGGTCATCGCTTTCCATGCTCCTGTTTTAAATAATGTTTGGGTGGGGGTATGACTCAATATAAGGAGTTTTTATTTCTTGCCAACAAAGTATTGAGTAGTAAAACTATTTTATATCTTTTCTGGCCCGTTCTGTGGGGCACTTTTCACGATTGAATGAAACAAAACAAATTTAACCCCCACAAGTTTTTTATCATATCTTTCTTTCATATGCATATCAAATTATTTCTTAATAAAAATTCAGCTTATTAGGAAATATTGTAAATAATCTCAAATTGAATTGAATATTTCATGAGTAAATTTGAAATTAAATATACGTATTATTTAATTGATATGAAATAAATTTACATCGTCAATTAAAGGTACAATATATAAATATAAGTTTTCAATATTAATGTCTTCTCATTTTAGTTATACATAAACAGATATTTAAATAAGTAAAGATATGTAGTTGTGATATCCTACCCGATAAATTCACATACTACATATATTATATCGTGAGAATATATATGTTTGCTTATTGAAAATTTATTACAAGTTCAATTATTTACTGTTGCATATTTAAAGTACCATATATAGTAGTATTATACCAAATGAAACAATATAGCGCATTTATATATATTATATCACAATCAAATAATGCATAAACCTAATTTTAAATTTGATCTTGTGCCTCATTTTCTGGACAAATATATTTGAATTGAAGATCTTTCGAAAATAGTCTATTCATCTTCATAAGACTATGATAAAGCATACATACATTTTACCCTCTACAAACTTCACCTCCACGAACCCCACTTATGAAATTTTACTGACATTTACTTTTACGTACCAAACAACCCTTTGGGTAACCGGTTATAGCCAGTAATAGATGTGTGTGATTCTCGGTAAAAGCAAAAAAACATGACGATCACAAGGAATCTAGGTGACTGCAAAAAAAATATCGTTCCAGCCGGTCAAATTCATTAATTTTCGGGTTTTACTTGCAATTTTTTCGCATTTCAGAAATGATAAGAATAATTATGATTTTTTTTGCATTTTATTTTATTATTAAGTAAAGTGAGTATTTAGTACTGTCCAGTTCCTTTTTTTCCAGAAAAAGACACGTGGGACCCACTTACTGAAGATCTAAGACTCAAATCAACGGTGTAGATCATCCGTTTGTCTAGTTGGAAACCACCTGAGACGTTGGATGGATAAGTGACGTGGCCATATGCGGTTGTTTAATTAAATGCTTTATTAGATTCCGACAATTAAGGCCCGAGCCTACGTGGCTAGTTCGGCAAGATCTGGACCGTTGAGATTAGGAGATCGGACGGTGGCAAATGGCCGGGCAGCGGAGGGAAAAAAGGGCAGTCACGGTCACGGAACTTCCCAGAAAAATAAGTGGGGCCTAGAAAAATTTATTTTTAATTTATTTTATATTTTTATTTTTATTTTGCGTTAGCCATATTGTCACGTTCTGTAGTGCTTTGTAGTTTGTGGTAGCTAAGCTGTGGACCCCAAACCCCACAAATTTATATTTTATTTTTAATTTTTTAATTTTAATTTTTTGTTGAAATAAAAAAATAGTAAGCTAAAGTACTATTAAAAGAATGTGGTGCAGTGAATGAGGTTGCTCCTCCCTTGGGTTCAAGCTGGGAATGAAAATTTTTTGTAGGGAGTGCTTCCCCAAGTGAGACCTTACGTGGCACAAATTCAAATATAATCGAACTCAAATATAGATATTGGACATCGCGTGAGGAAAAAAAAAGTTGAAAAATTGAAAAGTGAATTAAATTTCTTTTTCTTTCTCTCTCTCTCTTTTTTTTTTTCAATTCTGTGGAGTTTGACTTTTTTGAGATTTGATTTTTGTATTTGCGAAAATCAAATACAGTCAAATCAATTTGGATTCACTAAGTACACTCTATAAAACACATCTAAAAATGTGAATTGAATTTCTTTTTCTTTTTATTTTTCATGTAATTTGTGAAGTTTGATTTTTGTATTCATCAAAATAAAATTTAGTCAAATGAGATCAAATTTATTAAATACTCTCTTTTTAAAATATATCTAAAAAAGTTTAATGTAGATTATTTTGTACACTTATAGATAGATCACAGTAATGTTCACTTAAAAAGGATAAAAATTGAAAAAATCAAATAAAAAGGTATTTTTATTTATTTTGTGAAGTTTGGCTTTATTTTAATTTGGATTAATATTTAAAACAAATTGCATTCACTGAATACACTCTTTAAAATATAAAAGGACTTGAATTTCTTTTTTTTGTTTGTTTGTAATTTTGTGAGTTTGACACTTTTGGTAATACAGCTTGTATTTATCAAAATCAAATACGGTCAAATTAAAACGGATTCACTAAACCGTTTTAAGTCATAACGAAAAAATTTTAATGCAGATTATATTTTATATACCTGTAGATAAGATCGTAGTGATATCGACTAAAAAAGTTTTTTTAAAAATTATAATTTTTAAAAATTTGAATTTAAATTTTTTAAATTTGATTTAATTTTAAGTAATGAAAAAAATTGAATCAAATTTATAATTACACATACATTTGAGTATGTGTTATATAAAAAGTTCAAATTGTACATATTGATTTTTCTACCCTATTCGTAATTTAGATGTTGTTTTCATAGTGATCAATTTTTTTATTTTCATATTTTAGTTTGATTTTGTAATTTTCATTTAATAGTGCCAAAATCTAGCTCATATTAGAAATCGCTTGTTTTTAATTCTTTGATGACATATTACACTTGAATCTTTATTATATTTCTTAAAATTGACTAAATTGTTGAACAACGATTAATTATTTTTCTTAAAAAGTATTTGATAGTAATAAATATTTGGTCAATTTAGAGGTGTTTAAATGCAAATAAACTGACGATTTAGATATGCTTCCTTTACTTCTTTTTAATTGTCACATTGTAGTTTTAGAAAATCAATTTGACTAATTTTCAAAGCTAAATTAGATTATATTAATATAATATTTTAAAATAAAATTTAAATATTCAAAAATTATACTAAAAGTACTGTTAATAATAGTTTTTCTTTTTAGATTAGTTTTTGTTTTAAAAAAAGAAAAGAAAAAAAGAGAGTATTATTAGTTTCAAAGGTATAAGTAAGTGAAAAAGATGAATGAACGACATTTTGGACCCAAATATGGATAATAAGGACATTTTAGGTCCAATAGGTGAATGCAAGATATTTTTATATCATTTTCAATAGTTCAAAAATATTTTAAATCCTTTTTCATGTATTAAATATACAAATTAATACTTACTTTATCCCATATTAATTGTCTATTTTTTTCTTTCACACGCCCCTCAAAATACTCACAATTAAGAAAAGTTGTTTTATGAGACATTTCAGTTCTTACCTTTTTAAGAAATGTTTTGAAACGTTACAAATTTATTTAAACTTTCAAAAAGATTTTATTGTAAAAATAAAATAAAAAATAATTAATTTTATAATTTTGTAAATTGACAAGCAATTTCTAATACAAGGTGTGCTTTTTTCCGTTTGATTGCAATTTTGTGAATTTGACATTTTGGGAATTTCAGTTTGTATGTATCAAAATCAAATACAATCAAATTAAAACGGATTTACTAAATATACCCTTTTAAATCAAAACCAAAAAAGTTTAATGCAGATTATTGCTTATACCTGTAGATAAGATCGTAGTGATGCCTACTGAAAAAGGTGAAAAAAAATTGATCTAAAGAAAAAAATGATAATTTTAAAATTTTGATTTAAATTTTTTAAAATTTGGTATAATTTGATTTAATTTTAAGTAATGAAAAAATTTAAATCAAATTTATAATTACACATACGTTTAAGTATGTATTATATAAAAAGTTTAAATCGTACATATTGATTTTTCTACACTATTCATAATTTAGATGTTGTTTTCATAGTAATCAATTTTAAAATTTTTATATTTTAGTTTGATTTTGTAATTTTCATTTTAATAGTGCCAAGAATCTAGCTCATTGTAGAAATCACTTGTTTTTGAATTCTTTGATGACATATTGCATCTTTATTATATTTCTTAAAAATGATTAAATTGTTTAACAACGATTAATTATTTTTCTTAAAAAGTATTTGATAGTAATTTGTCTTTTATTAAATTTACAAATTGATACTCATTTCATCTCATATTAATTATCGAGTTTTTCTTATTCCCTCTTTATATTGCAAAAAGAAAAAAAATAACTTCAAGAAATTGATGTATATTTGCAAAAGTAAATAAACTCTTATTATGATAAAATGATTTTTCTTTATTTGTTTAACTCATTAAACACAACACTACTCAAACTCTATATTCCTCTTATTGTATAAAAAATAATAATTTTCCAACTCAATTTAGTCAACATTACAATATTAATTATAACATTTCGATAGTTTGTTTTTATTATTTTTTTTACTTTATGAATTTGATTGAGCATGTGACATACTATATAATTAACTGTTACATTAATGTCTTAAAATATACTCACTGTAATGTAATTTTGAAAATAGATTTAGATTACTTGTTGCAGTAAATGGTACAATAAAATGAAGAGTTAATATTTCCCTTTTTTTAATTAGACTTCATTAATGCTTTTATTTTTGTCATATATACAACTTTATTAATTTTTTTTTTTTTAATCCAATTGCAATCTAAATCTGAAAAATGATGTTATTTATGTTAATTTTTGTAAAAATCTGGATTTGGATTTTTCTTCCTTATTTTGTACTTCAAAAGGAAAAACATAAAAATATTTTGACTTCATTAATTTACTTTTGGATCTTCTAAGGACCACTCTAACTAAATGATTTTCCTTTTTTTTTCTTTGTGTAAAACTTAAGAAACACAACACTACTTAAAATTCATACTCCTCTAATTCTATAAAAACAAAATTCCTAACTTATTTAAATTCGAACGTGAATATCTATCGTCTAGGAACAACAAAATCTCACTAGAGAATTTCTGATTGCCACTCAGTAGAGAAATGTTAAAATAATATTTTTATATTAATTGTATGAGTAATAGTAAAAATGCATGTAAAAAAAAAAACATGTCATGTTTATTGATTAAAGAGATTGTCACTTGGCTAAATTATATCGTGCAAAGATAATCAAAAGTTCTAAACAAATATTCTTTCTCCACCATAAACAATATGCTATTTATATATTTTTTTAATTAACTTTGATTTTATAAAACTGTTAATATTGTCTAATTACTGAAACTGTTGAGTCCTGGCTAATTATTTTACAAATCTGACACGACAAAAGCATCCAATGCAACCAACTTGTGTTTATTACTCACACAAACCATAATAAATAAAAAACATAATAATTTATTGTGATTATATCCATAATACTGAGTATAATTTTAATACATTTAACAAATATTTTCACATGTTAAATTGCACAATTAAAAGATGAAAAGATATTCTTATTTGAGGACAAAATTAAATTATTAAAGATTAAACAATTTTCAAATTCCTACTAGAAGCATATTACTAATATTTTGTTTTTTTTAAAAAAATATTTTCTTTTATAATTTTTTAGAAGCAAGGAAAACAAGAAGAATATAAGTATTCAAACCGCACTGAATCCTCAAAAATATTTATTTATTCTTATTTGTTACCACTTTATTTAAGCGATTAATTATTTTTATTTATCCCAAAAAAACTCTTTTATGAATAATATCTAAAAAAATATAACTAATAAATTTTCAAGTCTCGACTTTACTCTTCAGAAGTTTTATAGTCCTATCAAATATTATAATTAACGGCGGAGCCATATCTGTTGGAAAATTACAATGTGTGAATAGATAAATTAAATTATTACTCGTACATATAATTGATTTTTTTTTTTTTTTTTTGGCTACAATGTGAATAGATAAATTAAAGTATTACTCGTATATATCATTGATTTTTTTGACTTTTTTCATATGTACTTTTTGTTTTTAATCATCTTCAAATTATAATTATGAGTTAGTTGGGTAGAGGTATTTTTCTCCATTCAGTAAAAGTCATTTTATTGGCTTAATATAGAGATTAAAAAACATTAGATAGTATGAATAATTTTATTAAATCATGCTTTGAATATAATATTTTAAAAAATATATATTATTCAAACTATATTTATGAATTAGCCGGGTAGAGGTATTTCCTCCGTTCAATAAAAGTCGTTTTATTGACTTAATATAGAAATTAAAAAAACTAGATAATATGAGTAATTTTATTAAATTGTGCTTTGAATATCGTATTTTAAAAAAATATAATCGAGAAATAATTATAATTAATGATAAGATTAAATTATAAATTAAATTATTTTTTAATTTCATAAAATGAATCAATATTTCTTGATATTTATCTATCTATACACTATATTAAAGCATGAAGCTCCTTAGAAATGTTATTTGAACTTTTTCCACTTCATTAAGAAAAATCTTCTTTAGACAAAACTATTTTTTTTTATCATTTTTCTTTAAATTTTATTTAATTGTATTTATAATAAGGACTTTTAGTCATAAAAAGACTTCTAAATCTTCCTTATTTAATAGGCTTTCACTTTTTCCTTATTTGCATCAAGAAAATCGCTAAAGAAAATTCTACTTTGCCATGATATATAGGACTTTTACAAATAAATAAATTATTAAAATTACTTTTATAATAACTTATTTTTCTGCTGATGGGTTGTTGTGACGAGGGTTCCTATGAAACAGCCTCTCTACCTATATGTGGTAGTGGTAAGGTCTGCGTACATCTTACCCTCCCCAGACCCCACTTGTGAGATTTCACTGGGTATGTTATTTGTTTTAATAACTTATTTACCTTTTCATAAATTTATAATTAAATTTAATTTTTATATGTGATAAATCAGATTTTGTAGTTTTTTTAATATAAATAAAAAAAAGTTAAAGATGTGAGTATTACTATTTATATTTACTGTTGGTCAAATGACGTACTGATTTTCTGTGGTTGGAATAGTGTTCAGATTCATTGCACCTAAATTTGGCCCCTCTTACGTGGCATATCTTTTTATTACATGTCCACTTATCTTCTTGCCACCTATGAATATCTTCTTATTTTATAATTATTATTCTTCCTATTGGCTATTTCATCTCTAAATATCTTTTTTCAGATTAATATGAAAAAAGATAAATGCTTACGTCATTGCCTCCGCAAAACAAAATTAAAATCTTATTTCTATATACTATTTATACACATCTAATATTTAAAAAATAATTCTTCGAGCTATTAATACAGTAAAAAATTAGAGCTTCTAGAGATGCATAAAAAATGTGTATATTACGATATACATTTATTACATTGAATGTAATTATTAAATACGAATAAATATTTTGATATGCTATATAGATATGTTATTTAATTTAATTTTTAAATGATATCTTATTTTTTTGCTTTGATGTGCATAAATAAATATTTAAATTTATATAAATAATTAAAGAGGTTCAATATATGTGGTATATAACACATCATATAAGAATTATCACATAGCACGCCAAATAAAATATATGTGTTTGTTTATTTAACTTTATATTATTATTATTATTATTTTGGCTTGTTAAAAAAAGAATGTTATTTTATTTTAATTAAAAATATTTTAACTTTAAAATTCCTTTTTTATTTTAATAAAATAATTTTTAACTAAAAAAAATAATTTTATAGTAATTTTATTATAAACACGTGTAGGTCAAATATCTCCGCAGCTTTGAGTCACAGCTTTGTAAGTTTAGCACCGCCTCTCATATCGGGAAACCATTAATTAATAGACTGTTGAAGCCACGTAGGAATAGTGGGACCTACTTATTTGGGACCACACGAACAAAATGGATGGCCCACCGGAAACGTGGACCCCACCACTTTGTTTTTTTTTTTTCCTCGTTTGTTTGTCGGTTTTGAGTTTTTTATTGTTTTAAAAATTCGGTCTGTTCTGCCACGTGTACAAAGGACGTGCAACGTCATCTTAGCATACGTGGCTTACCCTATGACCGTGATAAAAAGATTTAGCCATCAATAACATGGACCCCACAAAATGCTTAACTAATAATACTTGTTATTTTAAAGTTAATTAATTGTTAATCTCAAATTTTAAGCTAATTGAGATTTGATTACTTTTATTTTTAGTCAAAATCATTTGATTCTGAATTGCTTCACTCTTTTTCTATTTATTTTTTATTTTTCTCATCAATCTTAAGTTTATGGAAGATTGGAGAAAATCATCTTTATATGCAAAATTTTAAATCATAATTTTTTGTTAAAAAAAAATATATATTTTTTTTAATTTCAATTCAGTCAAATATCATTATATAAATTGATAATAACATATTCATTGGAATCTCACAAGTCGGGTCTGAGGAGGGTAAAATGTACGCAGACCTTACCACTACTCGCATAGAGAAAGATTATTTTCGAAAAATCCTCGTTTCAAAAATCAAGCACCCTAAGCAGAAGATACTAGATATGGGAAAAAAGAAAAAGAAAAAGAGAAAAGAAAAATGACCAATAATGAAAAGCAAATGATAGTATGTAAGTACGATAAAAAGTAACAATATAAGATGAATGATGATAACACATGATATAAATACACGACTAATTATATAAATTTAGGTGAATTAGAATAATAATTTTATAAAAGATTAGATATTTTATTTATCCATCTTTAAAATTTGATTTTATCAATCACATTTCTAAAGAAGAGGACAATATGATTAAAACAATAATTAGAATGAGCGATAAAAATGGATCTCCTAAATTATCTACCTTTAAAGTTTGATTAGTCAAGTTTTCATTTCTCTTTGAATTTTAGGATGACAAAATTGCTCACATAAGATTGGAAGTTCACAAAAACAAAAATTTTCCATAAAAAAATATTTATTAATGTAAAATTAGGTCTTGGGCCTAACTCACACCCCAAAAGCTAGCTCAAAGGAAGGAGGATTGCCCAAGCCTTATAAGGAGTCCACCCATCTCATTAACCACCAATATGGGATTTTTTGTTCTTCAACACCCCACCTCACGCCCAGTGCTTAGCATCTGGTGCGTGGGCAATTTTAATTTTTTTCCGGGGGCCCAACATTGGGTGAGATGAGTCCTGCTCTGATACCATGTAAAATTAGGTCTTGGGCCTAACTCACACCCCAAAAGCTAGCTCAAAGGAAGGAGGATTGCCCAAGCCTTATAAGGAGTCCACCCATCTCATTAACCACCAATATGGGATTTTTTGTTCTTCAACAATTAATATGTAATGTCATTTACTACTTTAATGTTAACATCATTGTAGAATATGCTAATCTTGAAATTCTCTTGGCTTTACTTATTAAAAGTTTTTAGTAGCTAATAAATCACATAATTATTTGTTTTATTTTACTCCTAAAATATGTAAATATAATAATGTAGTTGTGACATGGCTGGCAAGCAAGTTGTATGTGGGTCGTAGCCTTCTTCTTTAATTTTTCTCACTTTCTGCAATAAAATAAAAAAAAAACAATATATTTAATATTGACATTTAATTATTCACTATGGATGGGCTCCACGTATTCTTTCTATTTTTTTTATTTTGGTCATATCTAGTTTATTCTGCTTTTGAGACGAGGATTTTCAGAAAAGAAAACAGTCTCTCTACTTTTATTTATGAGATAGTGATAAAGTCTGCATACCCTTCCCAGACTCCACTTATGAAATTTCATCGAATATGTTATTATTGTTTGGGCTCCACATAAAACAAAGGGACTATTTTTCTTTTTTTTACGGCGTTGGATGTGAAAGTAAAAAAAGTTTAAATACCAACCCCCCCTTCTCTCCCTCTAATACTTTTAAAGTGAAGTATAAAAGTACTTTTAACATACCCTTTTTGAATATCACTAAAACTTATGAAATGACAAAATTAACATTAAAAGAAAAAAACATTTTAAAGCTAATTTAATTTTAGATAATTAACTAACAATAAATTCAAACATGTAAGATTTGTAAAATTAATATATTAATATAATTAAATTTGAATTATAAAACTACTTGATGAGTATCTTTTCTCAATATATCAATATTAATTAGATAATTATTATACATATCAAATGATACGAAAATAACTTTAATAGTATAATTATATAAGGATTAGATAGGAGATCTAGTTGCTATCAAATAAAACCATGATCAGGTTTTCTATTATAGATTTCATCGAGTTTAACATAAAATAATCGTTACACTAAATCTATAAGTACGTAAAAGACACGATTCAGTAGCTTGCCATTGCACTTATAAGTAAGCTTACATTTATAAACTATCATCCAATGGAGAAAGTTTAAAATATGTATAAAAATAATTTCCATAAAATTATTTTTTCTTGTAACATTATGATTCAATTATCGTTTGAATCCTAGTAGCAAAATAAAATAAAATACACATTTATCTTTTGAAATACTTAAGAGGGAGAAAATGACTTTTATAGAGTTTTTGATAAAGGAGAAACAAATCATCCACTTTATTCCTTAAGCAGTTTGTATTTCTTTTAAAGATAAAAAGAAGAAAATTCTCCATATCTAAAAGACCAAAAAGAGAAAAATATCCACATCAATGTTAAATTTATTATTTATTTTGTTTTTTCACTTAATGTATTATATTTATTTAAAAATTCATTAAATTTAAATTCACGCATTACATAATCCAATTCAATTCGATAAATATTTGTTTTTATTTAGAAAAACTTAAATTTAGAATGATATATAAAAGTACAAAAAGCTCACAAAGTGCGACAAGCGTGTAATATGATACCTTTACTTTACAATTACTTTAGATTAATTAATTATTTAATATACATTTTAGTTGGCATTATTTTAATATATAGTAAACAAAGTTTTGTGATCTTATCTATGTGAAATGTATTACTATTTAATATATTGCATAAATACAATATATTTATTTGATTAATTATTTATTCATTAAAGTGGAATTACTCGTTTCGTGGCCTAGTGTAGGGCATATCTTGGCTTTCATTTGGGGCAATAATAAATATTTAAATGAATAAAAAATGTTCACAAATTTTCTATTGAATAAAATATTTGGTAGAATAAAATATTCATATTTATGTCCTTGTTATTCCAATTTAGCACAAAAAATGAAGCATTATTTTGACCTAACCTAACCATAACAAATTTTAAATATTTTTTAATTAATAATTAATATTATGTGTTATATTATAGTTTTATGTGCATTATAATATTATATTGTTATATTATATTATTATTTTGGTATAGGCACACGACAAGTTGGGTCATGCTGGGTGGTTTATTTTGTCAAGAAAGATACATGATTATGTTTGGGAGATGAAGTAAATAATATTTTTTAAAAAGAGAAAGATCCATCTAGACTTTTTTTTTTTTTTTAATTATAAATTTTAATTTTATAATATTTTTTAAAGAGAAAAGAATCAATCAAAAACTCAAAATCTGCAAATGTGTTGATGACTTTTGATAGGCCACGTTGAAACTTGGGTATGGACTTTACTATATTGCATTATTCTCCAATTTATTATTTACTTTCTTTCCCTTTTTTTATTTCTTTAATTTAATTTAATGTAATGTAAGATGACTCATTAATTATACTTGCTTAACAAAGTGTGAAGACCAAGAGATATATAATACAAATAATAGATGTGGGATCAAGAATTCAAAATCAATGTGTTTGAATATGTATATATTAATCTTATATATATACCCCCTATATTTTTTAAAGAAACAATCTTTCTTCAAAATTAAGAAATACATGCAAAAATACAAAAAGAAAATCATAGAAAAAAGGGTTGGGGGGGTGGGGGATGCAAAAACTATGAAAATTTAATAAATTATTTCATACAAAATGTGAAATAAAATAATTTGATGAAATATTTTTATCTATCCCATTTTACCAACCAACCAAACACAATAATGCTTATATACATATAGCTAATAGTTATGAATCGTAATGTTTCAAAAATTGTGTCGTGAATAATATATACAATGTTAGCTATATCATATAAAAATTTAATAAATTATTTCATACGAAATGTGAAATGAAATAATTTCATAAATATTCATTTCATGAAATATTTTTGTCTATTTCATTCTATCAACCAACAAAACTCAATAATGGTTACGTATAACGATATATAACGATAAGTTGTGAATGATAATTTTTTAAAAGGTATATTATGGATAGTATATACAATGCTAGCCATATCATATAAAAATTCAATAAATTACTAATAATATAATCATATAAATCATCTCATAAAATATTTTTGTCTATCCTATTCGACCAACCAATCGAACTTAGTAATAAATATAACAAGTTATAAATCTATTCTCCTTTCTATTTTAGTCAAACTTGTTATCAAAAATAACTTTTTGTTTTAAATTAATCTAATTTGATGGTGTGATAAAAATGTGGAGCAATTTAGCTTTCGACGATCTCAAAATTATTACCTTCAATTTTTTTAAAAAAATTCTACTATTCTTTATTTTCTCTACTTTAAAATTTGTATCCGTTCATTTGTAATGCAGTGATTGTAAATTAGAATTTACATATAATTAGAAAAAGCAAAGTTTGAAAGGGGAATGATCAGGTTATTAGGTTAAATAAAGTTGAAACATTATAATATTAAAATTATTATGTCTTTATCGATCTTGGTTAATAATATTATATACCTAAAATTTACCTATTAGCTTTCGTCATGATATACTTGGTATACAACTTTTGATTTGGCAAATGACAATCATTAATCCTTAAATAATTCTACCAGTAGAGTTAAATACCATTATCTTTTTCTTAGTTATTAATATAAAAATATTGTACATCTATTTTATTTTATCTTTGATAACAAAAAGGAAAGTGCTAGAGTGAACAAAAAAGAAAATTAAAAAAATTAAAACGTTGTAGAGTAGGGTTGGCCCCAATCTGTTTTTAATTTATTTGTGTGTTAGTTATTTAGCCATTGGATTTATAATTCAAATATTTCAATAGCTGAAGTCTTCCTTGATAAGAAATCGTTTAATTAATTTACATCATCTAATTAACTACTCCCTTCTTCAGAGTAATGTTTGACCTTTAACAATATTTTTTTATTTAAAAATAAACGCACTCGTTTGATTACTGATTAGAATTATGTATATATTAGTCGGGGTTCTTTCTATCAGATAAAAGATGATAGAGGGCGCCCACTTGGAGTTATACAAAGCTCAATTATTTCATATTCAACACTGCATAAATAATATATAAATTCTACCATAACTTATACATGTATTAGGTGTGCAGAATTTTATTTATTGCGACTAAAATGCTGATTTTAATACATTTAAGCACCCACTTTATTATCATAAAGATATTATAAACTCATTAAATATCAGTTAGAAAAGATGAAATAATTTAAGAATATTTCAAAATAAATTCCACAAGTTTGTAACTTAAAAAGTGTGCATTATCCAGAAAACCTTGGATGGGCTTAAAACCCAGAGATCATCATGGGTCAACTTTGGATGACTAACCCAAGCCCAATCTTTAAAGGAACTTTGGGCCTTGAAGCCCACTTTATGTGATAGCCCAATTTCCTTTGTCTGTAATAAATACTCGAGGAAAACTTACATAGATATATTATATCAAAAAAATATTTACTCTCTATAATAATTATAATTTTTTTCACTGAAGACTTATAATACATTTATAATAAAGTTTTAATTTTTTTTCACTGAAGACTTATAATACATTTATAATAAAGTTTTAACACATATTACAAATAGTTATTTATAAAACATATATAATACAAGTTTATTGATGGATAATACATTTACCATACACTTTAATACGCACCATGTCAATTTCTTACCAAACAAGCACAATACATTTTCAAACACTTATATTGTATTCATAATTCATTTTTAATATAAGTGCAAATTTATCATAAATACTGCTACATATCGCCATAAATAGTAATAAATAAAAAGTATGGCTAAAATAAGTAATTATTTCTAGAAAAGTACGTACTCGCCCAAGTTATTTCTTCAACACTTAATTATTTATTAACAACAACAGAAAATCTTTCTTATTTCATACATTTCTATTCATTAATAGCAATCCTAACATAAATAAATTTACCTATTTTTTGGTTCCCATCCATCAACAAAGCTTCCACATAACTACATAAGCTTGATCACTGTTTATTGTGAAGAAGCTAATTAATTCATATTTCAAAAGCCAGATCATGTGTATCATGCTTAAATTACTGATATACAGTCAGTTATACAATTCTTATTATGGATACACATTTTAATATGCATGAATGAAGCATAACTTCTACAATTATACACATTCTGAAGGACAAATTACATCGTGTATATAATGTTTAAATTCTGTTGAATAAATGATATACAATCAGGTGAAATTATTATCTCACCAAGTTTTTTACTTGATCAAAGGAAAAATAATATTATCTCTATCTCAATTTATGTAGCACAGGTGAAATTTTGATATTCAAAACTTTCATCGTGAATTTGAGTATGATAGCTTTAAACTGTTTGAACAAATCTATATATGTGAAAATTACGCAAAAAAAACTACAAAACACAATAATTAACCTGTTAAAATATGCAAAAGTTATATACAGAAATTCTAATCAAGCTTAAAATTTCAAGCATGTAACATAAATTGAGATAGAAAAAAAGAACGAACAACAGGAGCTGTTCATAGTCTACGCACAACGTTTGAATTTTGTTGGTGTGCAAAGTCTAGATAGATATATGATTTTGACTAAATTAAAGATACAAGGTATTTTCAACTATTGGGATTTTAGTGATAATAATAGCCTATTAATTAATCATAATCATCACTTTGTAGAAAAACTAATCACGTTTAAGTTACTTTTTGCTAAATTTTATTTGTTTACTTAGTTAATCCAATTTGATCACATCAGTCGACTTAGGTTTGAATTTTTCATTAAAACCAGAAATTGTGGTTAATATATTAATGCTCCTTTGGTATTAACACGTTTAAACTGCTTGCTTTCATAGGCTTTTAGTATTAATTAAAATTTTGAATAACAAATTTTGAGGTGTCTAGCTAATTTTAAGGACCCGACGATGAATTTGCCTTGTTTTCTATATTGAAATCACCATACTATTATCCAACAAATATTCCGAATTACTTTTCAAAAAAAAGTTTTTTATTTTTATTTTTCACTCGTGTCGGATATCAACAAAGGCTCAATTAATTTAAAATTACATCGTAAAGTCTCATTTTGAAAATAAAAGAATTGATTCTATATCTTAAGATCGAACTCTTAACATAATCATTTGATTAAGAATAAAGAAAACTTTATCGCATTTTAATATATAGTTTTGATAGTCTAAGAAAGTAATGATGATTAAGGATTTAGGATAAGATAAAACCTTAGATTACAATTCCAATATGATTGGGCAATGTTAATACACAATATATAGTCTTACAACAACGTTTACTTTTTAAACCATCATCATTAACAAAAACACTTTCACTCATTCTAAAGAAATTTAGCCCTTGTTTGGATGGTTGTTTATTATATTATTAATTTAAATATAATGTTTGTTCTGAGTATATTTAAATTTTATTGTATTGTATTACTTAAATTCATTGTTAGGTAATAACAGAAAGACCCATATTGTATAACGATCAATTTGGTGTGGTTGCGTCGTTATTTTAACAATATCTTTTCATTTTTTACTTTATTTGTTATTTAATAATTTTATTTGATCATTTACTCCATCTTTTCATGATATATGACATTATGTAACAACGAAGAGCAATACAATCTATTCAAATATTGTACAATACATTACAACACAATTCAATACATTATAAAACAATACATAACAATCCTCCATTGTTAGTTATATTTCGCTACGTGAACCAATAAATTAAATTGAATAGTAATACTTGTTTTTATATTATAATTTCATGACTAAAATATTTTAAAAAATACTCCGTTTGTTAAAATTATTGCCGTTTTGTTGGACAATTTAAAATCTATTAATTAATCTTGTGGTTCTTCCTTATTGCACGACAAGATGATGTGAAAATTAATTAAATTCCTCCTATATATATTTGTTTAATTAAAATATTATATTAGTCACACTGTGTCTACGTGGGGACCTGTATAAAATGGTGTCAATTTTATGGAAGTTTCCATACACAATACTCTTTGTCAACAATTTTTTTTTTTTTTTACACTTTTGACAAAACAGAAAAAGAAAATAATAAAAATGAAACTAAAGTGACCTCTCATATATTTTATTGAAAATCAATTTCATGAGTCTAATTATGTAATTGTGTTCACACAATCACACGTCATAATATTTTGAAGCAATGTATATATTTATATGAAAATTGACTTTACGTAACTATTTAATCATGCATTATTATCTTGTAATAAGGCTTTTGGAGAAGAAATTTATATACTTTTATACGTTAAGGAGTTAAATTAAACATTACAAAGTTTTTACATAAGAGAAATGATTTTTTTCTTGTCTATATAATTACATAGCTTATGTAGTAATCGCACGCTGATAAAAATATCATTATTATCAAAAATTATTTTTTAAATTACTTCACTATAAAAAGAAAATACGAATTAATCATTAAACATGATTTTTTTGATAAATGTTAATTTATTCATATTTTATTTTCCCTCATATCTTTAAATGGATATTAAATTACAAGTATAACAAAAGAAAAGGAAAAAAACAAACGAACACGAACATCCATTACAAGTGAAGTTAAGAAAAAATAATATATGAAATTTATATCCTTATTTTATGAAGATAGAAAAATTATTTTTGATAGTCTTGAGCAAAATTTTAACAACGTGAACATGCGTCAAATGGTTTATAATAAATTCAAAAAAAAATGGTCATAAATGAATATATTTTTTTTAAATTTCTCATGTAGCATTCGATATTCGCATTGAAACTCGACTATTTCGTATTCGTGCCGTATAGGGTCTTATTTGAGGTAGAACATTCCCTATCAATTTTTCTTTTATACATAGAACTCGAACTTGAAATTTCTGATAAAAGAAGAAACAACTAACTACAAACATTTTTGCGGAAGCAATTAGTGCCTCTAATAAAAATATCTATATTTATTTATTTATATATTTCCACAAACACTTTTTTGTGGATATTCCTTTATAGTGTGAATATGTTAACAATTTTTGCACCTCTTACTAGCATATTCCTCCTTATCCAAATCCATTTAATTAATTTCCAACAATTACTAATATTAGTCTACTGCTTTTTCTTTTTGGACTTCAAAGATTTTATTAATATCTCTGCCATGGTCAATTTTGGCGTTCCACACAAATATATAGACTTACAACTACAACTAGTGATATATGACTTTGTTTCTTATTTCTTAATCATTTTGATTCCATTTTTCTCATTACAAATTATATTTATATATTCCTCATACCAACATCATCAAATTATATTCAATCAAATCACTGATAAAAAAATGTGGAGTTTAAGTTAAACCCTACAAATAAAAAGGTATTGGTACGTATAATAATTCAAGTTGATTTTTTAATCACTCAATTAATAATTATTATCTTTGTTCTCGATTTTAATTTTCGTAAAAAAAAAATAGTAACTTTATGTAATGAGTCATGAACGTTTTACTCATACCAAATAAATAAACCAACAAAAGAATTTTCAAACACCTGCTACAACATGAGGTAGTAGCCAATTTTAGCAGAATTTGAAGTTAATTAAATACCCAAATAAGTAGGCACAAGTCGAAGTAATTGACTAAACTGTTTAATTAATTTTGACCAAAACAGCCAGCATATTGACTCTATATTGTGGAATCAGTTTTACCTATAACAATTCCAAAAATTTTTAAAATAATATGAAGAAAATATTTGAAGGATGCAGAATTTAACTAGTTTAGATTGAGGCGTACGTAAATGTTATTACAATAACAACATACTCAGTGAAATTCCACCTACGTAATTGTTATTATGGTAAAAATTCTATGTTATTTTTGTAAGGAGAAAAGGATTTGACAAATGTTATTGTCCCTTTAGTATTAGTCCTAATCCAAAAAATATTAAGGGAGATTATTAAAAAAATAAATAAAAAGAAGAGAATTTGTTGTTTCTTGGCTGGCTGCTCTCTCAAAATACACGTGATGAGGGAAAAAAAAAATAGAAAGTAAGGGTGTGTTTGGTAATGAGGAAAATATTTTTCGATTTTTTTTTATGTTTGGTTAATTTAAATATTTTTTAAATTAATTTACTTTTTTAAAATTTAAGAAAAATGACTTCCTTCCAAATAATAAGGAGAATATTTTTCAAAACTCTCATTCAGTATTTTGGACGGTGAAAGGCGATAAAAGACAACAAGGCTCTGCCTTGCCGCGTGGCGAGGCGAGCGGCGAGGTACTCGCCTTTTTGAATTGAGGCGCCAATTTATACCAAAATCTTAAAATATATAATTGCATATATAAATATCCAAAATCTCAATAGCAATAACATATATTAGCATATATTTCAATCCAAAAAGGCGAAAACTAATATATAGATAGCAAGATATATTTCAATTCAAAAAGACAAAAACTAATACTAGATATCAAGGCAAACAAAAGTCTAGATTGACAAATTAGTATACAACACAATTGTATTAATAAATTAAAGAAGGATTACAATTTTTTTTTAAAAATTAGGCAGGATCTCAATTGGCAGTGAACTGAGTCTCTGAAACAGAGTTGTAAGCAAAAAGAAGCAGAAAAACAGAGCAAGTGGGCCGCTGCCTCGCTGGATCAGAGAACATATGAACAAACTAAGAAGAGGAAAAAGAAGAAGAGGAGGAGGATGAGAAACTGAAGAAGGAAGAAAAAAAAAAGAAGCTACTGTCGAAGGTCGCTGAAAAAAGAAGAAGAAGAACTGAAGAAGAAGAAGAAGAAGAAGAAGAAGAAGAAGAAGAAGAAGAAGAAGAAGAAGAAGAAGAAGAAGAAAGAATCATTACAGGGAGAAGAAGCGCAGTGGAGAATAAAGAACTGAAGTCGTAACGGAGAAGTAAAGTCGTACTGGAGAACAGAATTAAGGCCGCGCACGTCTTTTTTACAAATAAATCCTAAAAGTTTTTTTTTATTATTAAAATTAGGATATTTTTTTAACAAAACTAAAAGGCGGCACCATCGGCGCCTCGCCTCACCCCGTCGCCTCTCGCCTCTCGCCTCTCGCCTTTAGTGCGCCTCTCATCACCTTTCGGAATTTGTGCCTTGCCTTGACTGTAAAAGGCGACATGCCCTCGCCTCACCTCTCGCCTTAGGCATAGAGGCGAGAGCCTTTCAAAACACTACGTCTCATCCAATCTCAAATTACAATAGTTTCTTATCTCTTCCCTACCGCGACATCTCTCCCACCCCAAAATTAATTTTTAAAAATAAAATAAATAGTTTATTTTAAAAAATATTTTAACTTTTGAAAGTTTTATTATTTTACTCCTACAAACTCCCCACTCCACCATCCCGAAACCTCTTACAAGCCCCCGACCCCAACCCTATCGCCCCCAACCGCCCCAAAAGAATAAAAAATTTCAAATTTTCTCCTCCCCTCACCCACCCACCCTGGCCCCCGTCGCTCCCTCCCACCCAACCACACACACAAAATTAAAAATTTTATTTTTACTCCCCCCACCCCTTGCCCCCCCCTCCCCCCTCAAAAAAAATATTTATTTTTAAAGAATATTTCAAATTATGAATTATTTTTTAGGTCAGAAATAATTTTCTTAAAAAATATTTTCTATCCTCTAACAAAAAATAAAAAATATTTTTAAAAAAATATTTTCATCCACTAACCAAACATGAAAAAATGTGTAAAAAATCAACTTATTTTTCAAGAAACATTTTTCGTCAAAAACATTTTCCTCCCTACCAAACACAACCTAAAAAGAAAATAAATAAATAAATACGTTGTCATTCAAAATCCAGCTGCTACAGAAATTAAAAATTATGGCTAGAAATTAATATATATTATATATATTTTTTAATGTTATCTAGTATTCTTATTTTAAGGATCTTGAGTTCTTGACCAAGGGCGTCCCCAACCACCCATTATAGATTAACAATTATAAATATCATGTTTAATATTTTAACGAATCTTTTTATTTGTTTGTTTATGTAACAGTATTTTGCTTAACTATAAAATTATGAATATGAATGAATTAATTTAAATTAGTTTTTTTAAAAACAAATTGTAATTTTTGTTCTTTAATTATTGCTAATTGTGTTTTAGCACTCATGGTATTTTCTTAATCAAAGTTAACTTTCAATTAATTGAGTACTCGTCGGCTATCAGTTCCTCCCCTGGCAAATTTTCACATTTAATGGTTTTTTTTCTTTCAATTATATAAAATAATAAAAAATTATATCCAATATATATATTGAAAGATAAGCGAATTAAGTATGTTTAATCTTTAATTAATTAAAGTGTACTTTTAATTCTTTTGCTGCTGAATCTTCATAAATTTAAAAGATCACTAAGTGCATACTTCCTTCGTTCTATTTTAGTTGTCTAAACTATATAAATTTTAACTAACATTTTAAGATGTAATTTTCCATCTTAATATGAAAAAAAATTGCAATCAGTAATACTTTATTTTCTTATAGTTTTCGAATATCTCAATTTTTTTAAAAAATTATCAAATTAATTTAATTTTAAAAATTAGTCAAATTGACTTTCGAAAAACGAATCATGACAACTAAAATGGGACAGAGTCAGTATTCTATAAACTATTTCATTAAGCAAAATAAAAATTTTCATTGGTTAAATATCACATGTTTCCTATATAAAAGGATGTTAAAATGAAAGTTAATTGTGTTCAACCAAATAATTAAATTACAAAATACTATTAAATAATTAAAAACAAAGAGGTGCCTTTTTTTTTTTTGACCTTCTAAATATTCTCTTTCTTTGAATAAGGACAACTGTTACTTCAATTTTCCAGGAGGGGGTAGTATTATTTCTTTACGTAATTCTTTGTTGTATCTTTTATCAAGAAAATTCGAATTTATTTAATTATCCTCTTATAGTTAATCTTCTAAAAGATCCATGGATTTCCTTCACCTAATTTGTCATAATTAGGTGAAAATTTCGTCACTGTTGTTATATATGGACAATTTTTTGTTACATTTTACAAAATTATCATGTGATCATGCATGTGAGGTCCAATAATTCCTTCTAATTAATGTTATAAGAAATTAAACCATTAAGAATTGACATTAATATTTATTAATTAGGATTTAGGCCTGATAATCCGCTATATATCATGTGGGGTCTCATAATTCCTATTATTCTAAGAAATCACGAAATGAGCTTTCAGAGTCTACGTTAATTGTATTAGACTAATTAGTATAAAATGGTACGTGTATTTGTTTTTTGTTTTTTGGGTAAAGGAAAGCATAGTTTATTTCGAGTTCTTGTTTTTTACTAAAAAATAAATAATTTTCTTATGGTAACTCTTAAATTTCATCGAAAATTAAACCAAATTAACAAAATAGAAACCACAAGATTAATAGATAAGGTAGTCATGTATTCCGTTCCATTTTAATTGTCATAGTTTTTATTTTTAGATTCAAATTATGTAAATTTTGACTTATATTTTAAAATATATATTTTTATCGTATTGATATGAAAAAAGTTGCAATCAATAATATCTTTTTTTTAATATTTAAATTTTTATTTTAAAATATTAAATTAATTTAATCTAATTTAACTTTAAAAATAAATTAAATTAACTTTTGAAAATCGCAGCACGTGGGTGTAAAACGTCTCCATAAACACTAGTCTCCTAATCAGACTTCATCGATCTGTCGAATTATACTGACCTTTTATCACATTAATCATTATTGGTCAAACTAGAAAGAATTTCTTTTGTATAGCCTAGATCTTGATTCAACTCCTTTATGATATTTCGAATGTAAAATTTCATGTAACAGAACACATTCGTATTATTTATGTTGTCACTGGACGCATCACGTTGGCTTTGAAGCAGCTGCATGATACTGATATTTTGTAGGTATGGTTCGATTATTCTTATTTGTTTCTATCTATCTCATGTACAACTATAAAGTACCAAGCATTCTAATTAGATTAGATTAATATCAATGGATCCTTTATCAGTCATTCACTGAATAATAAATAATTACAAGTAACAAAAACAGACAATTTAAATAACAAAAAATTAAAAGAAAATAGTATCAAGAATGACTGCTAAAAAAAAAGGAACCTTTCAAATGTATGATTTTATTTTCCCAGGGTGAGTTAGTTTGTTCATGATATAAGAAGGAAAGACAAATATAAATTGACTTTTGAACATTGAAATTGGACTGCAATTTATGGAGCAAATTATAAGAGCAATTAGCCGTTGGTTAAATCCAAAGAATTTCTAAATGTTTAATGAATACACACTTGAAGTAGTAAAAAATGATCAGTTAAATATTCTTTATTTAAAAATTTGTATTATATTTAAAAAATTATATTTATATAATCAAAAATTACTTTTCATATTTATATATTAAATTTCTAACACTCTAAATAAAATTTTTGACTTACTATTATAGCCTATACAAGTAGCATAAAATGATACCATTGGTTTGGATTAAAAATAAAAATAATAGTAGTTATTTTGTTTGCACATAAAAAAAATTAAAAGAGAAAACTTTTTTTGTAAGAAAAAAAGTTAGGATTATAAAATATGCAGTTGTTTGTATGTATAAATACATTTTTTTTTTGGCCTTTTTGTGGGCATAAGCAATTTGATGAAAAAAGAATCTAAAACAATTGGATTGTCAATAAAGCAGCATTTGCTTAATAAATTATGAACAATTTGTGCTATCCCAGAGGATAACCTAATTATCCACTTGAATAATCTTTTTTCTTTTTTTAATGGACGTATCAATGTTTTACGAAAAGTGCATTTTCCCTTTTTTCTTTATTTCTAAGGTAAGTACTTTCCTTAAACACTAATATAACAAAGCTTCAAAAAGAATTGTTCTCACAAATTTTAATTTATTTATAATCATCATTTTGTTAATCATAATTTACCGTCAACATATGACAAACTTATTGATAAGAGTTTCATTCCCACCTCATATTCCTCCTTCGTTTCCCTTTTCTCTATCCATATTTCTTTTTCAAAAATTAATGTCAACTAATTAATCCAAATTTATTAGCATAAAATCAATTAAAAAAAATGCTCGTTACTAGAAGTTTCTCCATCTGTAAGCCATATAACTCGAAAATAGACCTGCTCACAAAGGGGGTTACAGTGACTAGACTCGAACAATTATTTATCGAAAACACAAATCTATGCATAATCATAAAACTATATATATATATATATGAGGATCAACCCCTATCTAGCTATCCTATGTGAAAGATCTAACGTGTTAATAAAGAATTCGACGATCAATTAAGTCCCACTTAAAAGCTATCATAACTATAATAAGTCGCTCAAAAAAATAATAACAATCTAAACACTATCTCAAAATCTCAACCGATAATTTTTAATAACCCAAACGTCCAAAAGTCGCGCCAACAATATGTACATGTACATTATTTTCTTCAAAACTAACAAACGTTTGAGTTGACTAGTAAACAGCCGTCGAGCAAGAAATTTACTAAATAATATTCTATGTATTCACAAACTAAATATAAGTCAACTCATATATAATCCACGTGTAAAGTTACTTATAGTAGCGTGGGGTTCCATCTAGCTTATTTTCCATTACTCTATATATAGCCCCTAAGTTTCTCCCATAATTTCCATCACAAAAAAAATATCTACTCTTTCCTTACATTTTTTTCCTTTCGTATAATTAAAACATTATTATTAACTACTGCATTTGAAGCCGGAAAATTTAGGTACACGATGGCCGGTGGAGGATTTTCGACCTCCGGTGGCGGAGGCACGCATTTCGAGGCTAAAATTACACCAATTGTTATCATATCTTGTATTATGGCTGCTACTGGAGGACTTATGTTTGGTTATGATGTCGGAGTTTCTGGTAAATTAAAGTTATATTACTGCATATTTTTTGTTATAATCAAACCTATTTTTAGTTGATACCTTTATATTATGATGATGATCATGACGTTGCAAAATGTTGAACACTTTTTAGCAATATTTCTTTATTTGTCTTCCTATGATTTCTTTTTTTCCTCTCTTTTGTTTTTGAATGAGAGTAGTAAGTGAATTCAAAATGTAAAACAAAAAATAGTACAAATAAATTAAAAATACTCAATATCTACAATATTTACATAAAAAAATTCTTTTTTACATTTTTACTATTATGAGTTAAATTTTACTCCTATTTCTGTTGACCAAACTTACACTTAAATCTTTCTTAAAGCTGCAATATTGCTTTAAAAGATTTTCTTTTTAAAAAAGTATTATCCTTTTTCGTACAAAAAGAGAAAAAGGCAAGTTCAACTTTTCCGGCCAAGTGGGATTTTCCCAACTTTCTGGAAACTAGAAAGCCTAAAAAGTAATGACCAAAAAGAGAAATGAAAATCAATATTTCTAAAATAAACTTATGTATTATAATCAACAATAACGATCAACGATAATAAATTTAATATAACGTTATAAGCAAAGTCTGAGGAGAGTGATGTGTTCGTAGTCTATTTAACGTCTTTACTCAAGTAAAATATATCAAAAATTATGAAAAATTTATTAACAAGGATTTTTTTTTTGGTCGAAAAATACAGGTGGTGTTACATCAATGGATCCTTTTTTAAAAAAATTCTTCCCAACGGTTTACAAGAGAACAAAGGATCCAGGGATAAACAGTAATTACTGCAAATACGATAATCAAGGGCTGCAATTATTTACTTCATCTTTGTATTTGGCCGGTTTAACGGCGACATTTTTTGCTTCTTACACGACAAGAAAACTTGGTCGGAGATTAACGATGTTAATCGCCGGTTGTTTTTTCATCATCGGAGTTGTACTAAATGCTGCTGCTCAAGATTTGGCCATGCTTATTATTGGAAGGATTCTTCTTGGTTGTGGCGTTGGCTTTGCTAATCAGGTAATTATTCCCACCTAATTTAACCAATTTTTTTTGACTTCTACAGCAAAATATTGTTCGGGAAAGCATAGAATATAACATAATATGAAAAATTAATTCCCCCCAAAAAATATATATAATAAAATGTTACTCTATTATTGGTAGAGGAGGGTTTTTATAAAGTCTTTGACTGATGTTCTATATATTTTCTAGGTTTTGTTATGAAATATTAGCTGTTGTTATAGGTTGATTTTACCTGTTAGTACTCGATAACAAGGCAAGCATTTATAGTTTACTGTATTGTATTTAAAGGAAAATACAATTCAGATGTGGGACGGTGGATGGGTTGCTCCTCCCTAATAAGAAGTTTTGAGTTTGAGTCTTGTGCATAAGAAAATTCTTGATAGGAGTGCTTTCCCTCGAACGGAGCCCTACACGACACGAATCTGAAATAATCGAACTTCAATATGAGCATCGAATATAAAATGAAAAACCCCAAAAAAGAAGAAAGAAAATAGATTCAAGAAAAGGATAAACTTATTGAAATAGAGAAGTGGATAAAGTTTCCTGCCTAGAAGATAAATTTTCCTACAATACTCATGCAAGATGAGTATGAACCAATTAATACTGGTCAAAGAAAATGGATAATACTCCTACTAGTTATGAGAAGTTTTGTCATTAATTAATACGAGACTTTTAGAAATGTAAAGAACATTAATTTCTTTTATAAAAGGAGTAGTGTCTATAACTTTAATTTAATTCACCTAATCCTCTATAAGGTATGGGTGATAACTGATAAAATTAATACTATACTTCAAAATACTTATAAAAAGTTGTTAAATATTGACTGTGAAAATAAAAATCATATTATTAATTACACATGAATCTTTTATATGATTTTTCATTTTAAGATTTTCTTATTTTGCTAATTTCTTTTGTCAAAATCGGAAGTTCGTGGTCGGCCATAGACCACGGTGCCCATGTTGTGGAAAATGGGGTAGGTGGGAAAAAATTTATATTTAATATCTTTAGTTCGTAATTTCAATTTGTTTATACTATTTTAATTGAAGTTTAAAAAATAAAAATTAATTTTCTTAATTAATTTATTATGTAAAAAATTCAACTTATAAATAAAAAGTTGAGGTGAGTCTAATTCTCAAGTCCCAATCTCACTAAGCTTTTTCCAACTTTTTTTGTTTTAAATAATTTGGGTCACAACTTTGCCTGAATTATTAGACATGTGAGTTAGACTGTTTTAGAATCATAAAAAGTAAAAGAAAAAACATATAAATAAAGTTTAGGTGGAGACTGAAAGGTTTGTCCTTGTCCCAAAAAGTCCTCCATAGGCAGCTTCCTTGTTTCTTTCCCACTTTGCTAAGCTAATTCCTTTGAATTACTAACTTTGTTCTTTTGGCCATCATTTCTCACCTTTTCTTTTTTGATAGATATATTTTTATCCTTATCCTTTCACCTTTTTCATTGAGAAATATTAGTGGTTAAGTTTACTATTTTTGACACGACAACCTTAGGGCGGTCAAATATGACTAACAGAATTTTAAGACATATCAAAGGATATGGTGTAGCAAATGAGATTGCTCATTCCTTAATTAGAAGTTTCGAATTCAAGTTCTGCATATAGAAAATTTTTTGGTAGGGATTGCTTCCCCTCAAATAATGGCCTACGCAGGACAAATTTAAATATAGTCGAATTTTTATGTGGATATCGCACACCAAGTGAAAAATTAGAAGGAATTTTTTTTTAGGCATAGTAATAAGATTTTTGAACATAAAGATACACGTAATAAGCTAAATAAATTTTATATTATAATGAAAAAGAAAAATGAAAGAGTTGTATAAGGTATAATCAAATTATTATGTGTTTTTAAGGCTCAATATGACATAGTTCAAAAGATAAAGTTATGCTAAATCAAAACAAACAATATATATCAATACATTTATTTTTATCTTATCCATTTTATGTTAAAAGGAAACCAAAAATGAAGATACTACAATAAATGCAAATTACAATTTGGATAAAACCTTAAAGGTTAATTAACATGTTCCACATGAGTGCCTCTTAATAATCTGATAGGAAAAAACTTTATTAAGAAGGATTTGCAAGTCACTCGTGAAATAAAAAATCTCCTTTTACAATATGGAGAATATACGAGAAATATCTTTTGAGTAATTTTTTTTAATTTTATTTAGTATTTAAATTCTCTTATCTTATATTTTTCAAAATTAAAATTTAATGTGTATGAATTTGTTCAGGCTGTTCCACTATTTTTATCAGAAATAGCACCTACAAGAATTCGTGGAGGACTTAACATTTTATTCCAACTTAATGTAACTATTGGTATTCTTTTTGCCAACCTCGTCAACTATGGAACAGCCAAGTAAGTCTCGAAAAATTTATTCGCATTCGATATTTATTTATTATTAACGTTCGATTATGTGATCTTGCTTAAAAAAAGTGATAATATAATCACGATTGATAGAGTGATAAATTAAGAGGTTTATTTTTATTATTAATTAACATTGGAGTATATAAAGATTACACGTGTATCTTGCTTACCTATATTATTTACTTAAAAATGTCTAATAGTCAAGGTTTGTGAATTTTGACCCTAGCTAGTTTATTATTTTGGTCACTACCCACCATGTCCTACCAAATAAAAGTTAACGTCATGAATTTGATTTTATTGTTTGAAAAAAAATTGCATGAGTAGTCCACATGGTTGGAAATTTGAACCCTTTGCTTAGTGACTCTTTTGTTTTTAATTTTGTCCATTTTTAAAGGGACCTTTCTTTCATAGTTGTTGGATAGATAAAGTTGATTTTGACCATTCATATTATATTGTGACACTTCATTTACTCTCATATGATATTTTCTGTACTTGTCTTTATTGATTTTGTTGCATACTACACTTGGTGCTGAATTATTTTAAACGAATTTTTTTTTTGTATTTTTGCTAAAATTTCTCCTAGCAAATGCAAGTTTTTTTTTTTGGAATTGTTTGTCAAACAAGAATGGACCACTAAAGAAAAATCAAAGCATCAAAATGAATTTGTGAGAGTATATTATAACTTTTTATGCTTTTATTTTATAAGAAATTAAAATTACTTCTTATGGTTCAATATATTCATCTTACTTTTTATTTATTTATTTCGTCTTAATAAATGTTATTTTTTGTATTTACTAGCTCTTTAGTTTCACAATGACATGCAAGCATGTTTAAGACTATAGTATTCAAAAATATTTTAGTATATCATGCAAATTTGTAATTTAAAATTATAAAATTCAAACGTCTTTTATTATTTTCAAAAAATTTCGTATACGATTAAACTAAAACGAATAAATTGAAATATAGATAGAATAAAAGTGTAAAAGCATACTTAATAGACTTTCATGGTATCGCTAGAGTAGATCCTTTTATTTAACTTTCTATATTCCCATGGATATCTTTTACCTAATAACCATATCTTAAATTTCTATATTGGTATTAATTACTGCAGAATTAAAGGAGGATGGGGATGGAGATTATCATTAGGGTTAGCAGGATTTCCAGCAGCCTTGTTGACCTTGGGTGCATTATTTGTTGTTGAAACCCCAAACAGTTTGATTGAACGAGGTTATTTAGAAGAAGGCAAGAAAGTACTTCGAAAAATCCGAGGTACCGACAACATTGAACCTGAATTCTTGGAACTTGTCGAGGCTAGTCGTGTTGCTAAAGAAGTCAAACACCCTTTCAGAAATTTACTCCAACGTAAAAATAGACCTCAATTGATCATCTCTGTTGCCCTACAGGTCAGTTTATTAGAATTAATTGTTTTTCAAGTTATTTAGTTTGACTTATTATGGACAATTAACTAAACTTCTTCACATAATGCTTGGTTATGAAGTGTATTCAATTTTGTGCCTAATTCTTGTGACACACTAATAAAATAAAAGGAAAATAGGTTCGTAGTACTAACATGCATGTGTCCTACACCTTGTTTGGACGGTTTTTACCCGGTATTTCATCATGTAACCTTGTATTATATTATATTTTCTTCGTCCAACCATAGTTGTCCACTATTAATTTGATCTAGAGAATAAAAAACAGTAAATGTTAGGAGTAAATTTACCAAATCATCCTTATTAAATATAAGTCATCTAAAACATTGAAAAATGAATACTACTATTTAATAACAAGGATAAAACAGACACAAAATGGTAATTTATTCATTGATTTCATAAGTTGAACAAGTATTATTAAACATTTCAAAATAGTATAATAGACTGGTATAAAGATGGACGGAGGAAGTATTATATTGTATTGTGTCATTTTGACTAATATAATATTCGAATAGATTTGTATTATTTTACATCGTTACATACTATTACATGTGGTACGACATATAATAATTCATTTTCTTTTTGGCCTTTTGCAATAGGTATTCCAACAATTCACAGGGATCAATGCTATTATGTTCTACGCACCCGTTTTATTCTCAACACTAGGGTTCGGAAACAACGCAGCCCTTTACTCCGCGGTGATCACCGGAGCCGTCAACGTCCTCTCCACCATCGTCTCTGTCTACTCCGTTGACAAGCTCGGACGACGAGTCCTCCTCCTAGAAGCCGGGGTCCAAATGTTGCTCTCTCAAGTAATAATCGCCATAATTCTCGGCATCAAAGTTACAGACCATTCAGACAACCTCAGCCACGGTTGGGGAATCTTCGTAGTGATCCTGATCTGCACGTTCGTGTCCGCTTTCGCGTGGTCGTGGGGCCCACTAGGTTGGTTAATTCCCAGCGAGACATTCCCGTTGGAAACACGGTCGGCAGGGCAAAGTGTCACCGTGTGTGTTAACTTGCTCTTCACGTTTGTCATGGCCCAAGCTTTTCTGTCGATGCTTTGTCATTTCAAGTACGGGATATTCTTGTTCTTTTCGGGGTGGATCTTCGTGATGTCCTTGTTCGTTTTCTTCTTGTTGCCTGAGACGAAGAATATTCCGATTGAGGAGATGACGGAGAGAGTGTGGAAGCAACATTGGTTGTGGAAGAGGTTCATGGTGGATGAAGATGATATTGATGTTGTTAAGAAGAATGGACATGCTAATGGATATGATCCAACTTCCCGGATATAAATAAATAAATAAAAAGAAAATATGTTAGCGACTTTTTTTTAACTGTTTTTTAATCAATACCCGAGATGTATGTTTAAAAATAAGTCAAAAGTCAAGAGACCAAAGCTTACTGTTGAGTGATATCGATAGGAGTTTTAATAACGAAATTTCTCTAATCCTCAAACACAATGTAATAGTGATTGTTTACTCAACATATGAGAGATACACTATGGTGAAAATTAATGGAACCATAGGTCGTATATTAGAAACTAGTACTAGTATATTGGTTTTTTTTGGTCAAGCACTTTGATGTTTAACTTATTGTAATGATTGTATGGTGGCTCGAAATTTGGCATAAGAAATGAAAAAAGATTTGAGCAATTACTTGTTTATTGTCATGAAAAAGAAGAAAAAAGAGATGGTATGAAGGAGCATGGATTTTTTGGGTAATGTATATTTGTGTATATCTCTTAATATATCCGTGTATATCATTTTTGTTTATCTATGTATGTTTTGTATATCATGTATTAATCCATGAAACTATATGTTAGATAAATAGAATACAATAGAAGCACAGATCAGAGAGAAAAAATTTGAACTCATAAAAGGAAGATGAATTGCAATAATGTATAAATATTAATTAATGTTATAATAGTGTATATGGATGTATATCTATACATTTCTCATACATAATTATATTTAACGTGTACTTGATTATATATACTAAATCCTTTACGGGAAGTTTTCAAAAATACCAAGTTTTTGGATAAAAATTACATGCCCCTACCGAATCATTGAAAAATACCATATAAAATACCAACTTTATTTACAAATTTAGGAGAGAGAGTGTTTTGAGTGTGATTATTGTGGTGTGTGGTATGATATAATAGTGTTGGAAAATGAAAAAGAGTGTGTTTTTTTGGTATTTTGATAAATAAATTTTAAAGTGTAATATTGGGGGTGAAAGTTGTTATTTGTGTAAAAATTTCTATTTTTATTAACGTAGACGCGGATTATATTGATCCATATGAGTAACCTGAATCGAATTCTTTCGTTACGTAGGAAAATTATTCCAGCATGGTTTTTTCCAAGGATAATATCAAACAAATACCTTATACAAGAGCCTGCCAAAAAAAAAGTAAATTAACTTCAGGAGTCAATACTAAATAATAAGTAATAATAAAATTCTTTATGGGTAAAGCATAAGTTATTTAAATTTTAGGTGTTGTGTTAACATTCGTTGTTTTTTAATTTATTCCCCCTGATCATGATGCAATATTTTATAAATTCATTGATTTGGTACATGTCAAAGTGTTAGGTTACAACAGTTAATTAATCAGTACGTATAACTAGAAATAAATATTAATTTAAGACCATCAAACTATTCTATTCTTCTTAAAAAAAAAAAAAAGATAAATCATCCTTCATTCTTTCAGTTAAATTAAACACTTGTCAATAGGGTAAAAGAAGATTTTACTGTTAAATATATTTTACTATAATAAAAATATATTTAATATAATTTTACGAGTAGGATATGAGAAAGGTAGATACATGCATATCTAACTTTTATCTTTGTGAGATAGAGAAGTTATTTCTGATGGATATGTTTTATATTGTTTTTGGGGAGTTTTCAAAAATACCAAGTTTTTGGATAAAAATTACATGCCCCTACCGAATCATTGAAAAATACCATATAAAATACCAACTTTATTTACAAATTTAGGAGAGAGAGTGTTTTGAGTGTGATTATTGTGGTGTGTGGTATGATATAATAGTGTTGGAAAATGAAAAAGAGTGTGTTTTTTTTGGTATTTTGATAAATAAATTTTAAAGTGTAATTTTGGGGGTGAAAGTTGTTATTTGTGTAAAAAATCCTTTACTTACATTTACTACACAATATAGATCCATTGCATATACATACAACCATTTAAACTCAAATTTTTTTTTGCTGATGTTACATTACGTTAGAAACCCATCACGCAAATCCAAGTATTTTTCCGTTTCATTTGTAAGATTTAGCTATTGGCTACCAATTTTTTTTGTCTCTAATTCAATCGATCTATAACAAAAGAAATATTTAATTATAATATTTTTTTTAGTGGTAACAATTATTGTTGAAAAAATTAAGATAATGCTATTATAATCAAAGTCGCTAAACTTTTAAACGGCATTTATATAGAGTGTTGATTATAAATATTCATATTTAGTATTACCACTAAATATAATGTTGCGGACACTCGAGCATTACTGAAATTAGTTATTTACAGGCACGACAATTAAATATTGTGCTTACTCTAAGATAGAATCAGGTCCCATCTTAAAATTTATCAATATATCATCACTATTTAATTCTAACAGTCGACTTGTGGTAGGGGCCAAGATATTGCAAAGTTCTGTGAGAATGAGCCTTTGAATTGACGTATTGGCTTGTATAAATTTATTTTCATTTAGTCCTTGTAAATGGACAGAGTCAAGTCACAATGAACGTGGGACGATTTGCCAACTAGTTGATAGCGGCTTTTCTATACATTTTCTACCAATTAGTTAGATAAGGGTGATAAAATTAAATCCAACTCGTTTAATCATTAGTTCAATCCATTTTAACTCAATTCATTTCAACTC
Organism: Solanum rostratum; assembly: GCA_029948455.1. NCBI lineage: Eukaryota > Viridiplantae > Streptophyta > Magnoliopsida > Solanales > Solanaceae > Solanum > Solanum rostratum. The sequence continues at coordinate 5,624,849 of CM057048.1, forward strand.
ATTGAAAATTGGGTTGATACGCAACCTGAATTGACTCGAAAGAGATCTTGTCAAAATATTTTTAAAATACTTTTTTTTAATTAGATATATTTTATATAGCCATAATAAAGAAAAATGTAATTTAATTAAGTACTAAATATTGAAAAGAATAAATAAAATAAGTAAAACTTAGGAAAAGTTGGATCGAATTGGGTCTTGACCAGTTCTCTAACCCATTACTTAACCCGTTTTGACCAAACCTGTTTTGATCCTAGTAAAAAATTCGGCTTGGGTTAGAGCAAACCTGTTCAATCATTATAATCCGCTCAAATTTGACTCAACCCGCCCAATTGCCACCCGTACAGTTAGATATATAACATTTATCCAACTTACTATCTAAGCCCCAAGTCAATAAAAATGTTTAAAATGTTGCGTTTCACTTGGTACACGGATTTTCTTAGCAAAGTCCTAAGTAGAAAGATCTATGTGACAAATAAAACCAAATATAAAAGCCTACCAAATTATTTCACTTATTTATCTTTGAATCATATTAAATATTTTCGTTTAAATTAGAATCAACACTCTATAAAACCTATTAAAAGAGAACTAGCATTTTGAAAATTGTGTTCAAACTATTAATAATCCTGAAGCCAAAATTTTCTTAAATGTGTTCAAACTATTAAGAAATAAATATATAGAAAAGTTAAAAAATTAGTCAACTACTTCATTAACTGAATTTAAATATATTTTATCAATCTCGATTTGCTACATGACATGACAAGTCATCTCAAACTCTTGTATGAGCATGGAGATCTTAATAGAAAGTCAGCAAAAGTCTTGAAAACACTCCTAAACTTGGTAAAACTTTAGGAGTGTATCTCACTTATATTGCAAGATTCAGAGTGTATATCTAAGTACAATTAGTCAAGTATAGGGATAATAGTTCAAAGACGAAACTAATAATTTACACCAAATTTAGAGGTGTTTTCAATACTTAATAATTTTTATCTTAAACATACAAAATGACTTTTTTTTTTAAACAAAGAAATTTCGAATAAATTAAACCCTTGCATTCCTTAGCCCCGCTACTACTACTTATATATATTTTCAATTAATATTTAATTAAATATGCTATCTCTCATCAATACAGGTATCAAATATAAGTCTACGATAACTTTATATCTAATATTTTATTACTACTCTCATCGACATAATTATCAAATATAAGTCTATGATAACTTTGTATCTCGTACTTAGACCAAACTTGAAGGATTAATCTTCATCTAGACATGCATCATTACCCCCATTAAGCAAATTTGTTGATTTTCATACCAAACAAACAAACAAATAAACTTGACCTCTAAACTAAAAAGCAACATATATACTTTAATTTGTTGTGTTATGACCCAAACCACCCACCCAATACCCAAACATCCTTTCCTTTTAAGTCTTCCAACTGTATTTGTCCCAACTGCCAACTATACATAATGGTTATTGTATGTATCCACATTGCTTTAAAAAAAATAATCTAAAATTAATGTAACTGCTATAAACTATACTTTCTTAACCATAAAAGTTATCTCCACGTAATTTATAAGTCATGAGTTTGAGCATTGAGAATCAACTACTGATATTTGCTTCATATTTTAGAATGACTTAATTATTGAGGGTAGAGCTGGAAAAAAATGACTATTATTTTTTGATTATTTAAATTGACAAATAATTTAAAATAACTAGTTTTAATATACCTGATAACTAAAATGGAATGCACGGAGTATAATATATGACCTTCTTAATAGAAGTCTTCCTTTTATATTCCTAAAAGATGCTCTTCTTTTTTAGAAATAGAATTTCTTGATTCTGACTTTATTCCAAGAAAAAAAAATAGTTTCTTACAAGGAGAAACATGCCTTTTCCTGGGCATGATCAGGACCACTTCCTTTATTCTTCTTATTTTAAAAATCTATTTTAATTTTTTTTTAACAATTATATTTAATTCTAATACAATATTCTACGTAACATATCACAATATTAAAAAATATTTTGATACATTCTACATACCTTTAGTTTAAGATAATAAGATGCTATAAATAAATGAAATCGGAGGGAATATTTTTTTTTTTTTTTGGGTATCTTGACAAATCATGAGGACTGCCTCCTAGTGCTGTAGTGGTGCTCTTATTAAATAGACACATCATTATTACAAACAGCACAAATTTAATTTTCAAAAAAAATTCTAGTCCTAAGTTCTTGAAGATATATATAACTGCTATAGACCAGCCTCAGACTCTTCAGTACTCTTCTCTTCTGAAAACCCCCAAAAGCAGATTTAAAAAAAAAGTTAAATTCTTAGTACCTATCTATCCATATGGCTTATATTCTTGAAAACAGACCTAAAATGACTCTGCTTTTCTTGATTTTAGCTTGTTTTATGCAGCTTTGTTTTGGGGCTGTGTATAAAGTTGGAGACTCAGCTGGTTGGACAACTATTGGTAATGTTGATTACAAACAATGGGCTGCTAATAAAACCTTTCTAGTTGGTGATGTAATTGGTATGTCCTTACCACTTCCTTTTTTTGATCTTTCATGTTAAAAAAATATGAATTTTTTCCTATTGTTTCCAAAGTTCTTGCTGATTTATGGACTCTATAGTTGTTGTAATGAGGATAAAGTTTCAAACTTTTGCTTAATTTTTACCAAAATTTGTGGTTCTCTTTTGTGAGAATTTAACATTCTTTGAACTTGGGTTATTTTCTTGTTTTCACTTGTACAGTTGAGTTTTTAGCCATTTCTTTCTTTTTTCTTTCAATTTTAATTCGAAAATTCTGATTATGTTGGGCAGCCATTTTGTTTCAAAAGAAGAAAGATGTAAAATTCTTGGAAGGAAATTGAAACAGTTTTTTGTTTTGACTTTGGGAAACCCCATTAACAAGAATCACTCCCTCGTGCTTGCCACTATACACCCTAAATTACATAAAAATAACATTTCTTTTTGGGCCTGTAGGCGCACATGTTATGCATAATAAAACGAATTATGTGGAAAATAAAAATACTTAACTTTAAATTAAAGTTACGTTAAATATATCAAAATAATTTTTAATCTTATAATTTTAAATATGTCATATTAAAAATTAAAATTGAAATGTTAAAAAAAAAAGAGATCATTTATTTTTTAAACGGAATAAAAAAAATCATCCTTTTTGAAAGCCTTTCTCTGTATTGTGTGTGGCCTAGAAATTTTAGCTTTTTAGGCGCACACACTGCACAAATTTAGCCTTTTCTTTACTGTTGCTCGAAGATTTTTAGTTTATTTTTTCCATACAATCACATGGGGAGTCTTGAAGCACTAATAAAATAATTTATAAATATATGATTGGTTCGCATCGTGGAAGCTATTACTAGTGCTTATATTAAAATAGACAATTCTCAGATCTACTAACGAAATGCTTTGTGTACCAGACTTTCATTTCTATTATATTTTTAATCTTTTTCACACCATGGCCAGAGTATTTTGTTGAGTCCCCTCCAAGCCTTAATAGACACGCAAACATTTTAAGTGATATAATATCTTCGAAAGTCTATCAATTTTGATTTTTAACTTAAAAAGTTATTGAACGATCTGTATTTTACTTGCAAAGTCATTCAATCAATTTAATTGATTTTTTATTAAACTTTGCTGACATGAAATGAAGTTTTTTATTTCTAATCAAAATTTGAAAAAGTAAAAAGATATCTATTTAAATCATTTAAAGGGTAGAATAAATTTTGTACATAAATTTTCGAATCAAAGTGGTTGTTACTATATTTTTAGTGGATTATTAAATGGATTTTTTTTTTTAAAAAAAGTTAGAAATACAAATTTCATGTCGAAATATTTTAATGAAAAATTAAATTTAAATAAGTTGAGTGACTCTATAAATAAAACACTCATAGTTGACTGACTTTCGGAGAAAAGACATCATAATTAAGTGTGACTTTTGAGTTAAAAAATAAAATTGAATGAGTTTTTGAGAAAAGATACTATAGTTAAGCGTCTATTTGAGATTTTTTCCCCATTTTAAAAGATGAAATAACTACCAAAAATTCATAATCTTTCTCTGTTTGAAATATTGTTATTTTGAGGGTCATCATTTAAAATTTCAATTACATCTGCTTAAATAAACTTTAAAACTATAGTATAATAATGAATAAGATATCAAGTTGCAGTATTTTTTTAGGTGTAATATCTTTTCCACATAATTCACACCTATCAGAATTTGGTTTGCTATTGAATTGATTTGAGTGATGCACTTGCACGCTTTCATTATTGAAATTTGAAAGTTCCCACTACTAACCAAGAATGACCTCTTAACACCCCTGCACCACAAATATTTGTCATTTGGTTATTTATTGATATGGCCTATCAGGAGGTGCGAGAGAATGATTTAAGGGTTATGTGGAGGGGCAGAGGTAGATTAAAAAAGTATTGGGGGAGGTGATTAGACATGATATAGCGCAACTTCGTATCACCGAGGACATGATCTTAGATGGAAAGGAGTGAAGGTCGCGTATTAGGATAGAAGGTTAGAAGGCTAGCAGGGGTAGGGTGATGTCGGGCCTTGTGATATAGTATGTTAGTTGAGATAGTCATGTCGTTATGTATTGTCCGTCATTAATTTTTTACCTTCATTGTCTTGTTAAATTTTCATTTGTTGTCCAATTTAGTCGTTTCATATCTAGTATTTTCTGCTTTTGGGGATGATATTTTTTGAGATGATGTTTTTTGAGATGAGAGTCTTTTAAAAATAGCCTCTCTATCTCTATGAGGTAGTGATAAGGTCTGCGTATATTGTTGCGCATCTCAGCTGACCAAACAATCAATTTTGTCTAACTTTCAAACAATGATGATTTCAATAAATTTCTACTACCAAGTCACTTAAAGGTAATTGTCTAAGAAGTACAAGGAGAGACAAGTTGTTTGTCTAGACAGTCTTTTTATGTTTTGGAAGATGTCATCTGTAATTATCTTTTAATTGATCTGATAGTATAGAAGCTTTTTAAAACTCTTTAACATATGTATGATTGCATGTAGTTTACCTTTTAGACTCTTATTCTTCATATTATAAATAACATTGAAGAGTTTTGTGACAGTTTTCCAGTACAGCCCACAATTCCACAATGTGATGCAAGTGACACATGCTGAGTACCAATCCTGCAATGCATCTGCTCCTATTGCAACACACACAACTGGGAAAGACTCCATTACCATAACTACTCATGGACACCATTTTTTCCTCTGTGGTGTACCTGGTCATTGCCAAGCTGGACAGAAAGTCGACATCAATGTTCTTCGCGTCTCACCATCCGCGTCTCCATCTCAATCTCCTTCGCCATCAAGTCCCATCCCTGCTGTGGCAGTGCCTGCACCTTCTCCTAGTCATGCCTCTTATTGGCTTCCTAGCAAAATTGGTGTTGTCTTGGCTGTTTCTTTAGTTGTTCTTTTTAATTTTGCTTGAGGGGAAAATAGTCTCGTCTTTGGATTTTGCTAAAGTTTAGTTTTTTCTACATGGTTGTGGAATATGTTAATCATGACCTAAAGTTGAAGTGAAGACCACTATTTTTTTCTTTAAAGAATGTAATAATTGGGACACAATTTTCTGTCAAATTTGTCATGTGGCAATATAAAACTGGTACTTTACGTTTCATATCATAATTTTTTACATAAAGCTTGTTGGTTCATTTGCTTCTTGTTGTAGCAGTGTAGGATGTAAGCTAGTAAGGCAACAACTTATGACATGTTAGGATTCTGTATCCTCACCTTTTATATGAGATACATTTTCCAGAATATAGTTCTAATTTCAACTTACCTCCAATCCAATATGGAATATTTCTCAACTATAAAAAACTTTACACATATTCTACAATGGACAATAGATGTGACAGAGAGCATCAGCTGCAAGAGGTTCTAAGAGACCACTGAAATCCAAGAATATGTGGAACAGTGGCAACTTTCTTCCAATTATTGCTCCAAATGTTCAATAAAAAGGAGCACAGTTTTTCAACTAATTTCTCATACACCATTAGCAAGGAATACAAAAAAAGAATATTGAACTGTTGCTATAATAACCCCATGACTCTCAAGGGGAAATGAATACACTATACATTTCCTAGAATCTAATGATGACAGATTAAGAAGTGAGATCTACTGCAACCAGATCTTGAGAGGGGAGGTTGGAAGCTACTCTTCATGGCAGAAACAGCAGCGAATCCCTTGGATTTTATTTTAAAGAAGACCATCGAGAAGCGGCTGTCGTGCATCTCCTTTCCTCTTGATCACTCTATGGTTAGATTGTGTACCTCTGAATAACAAACAGAAATGTCATGTAAGTTTTTCCAATTTATAGGAGTAACTCCAGAAACAACCGTTGATTCATTCATGGAACCTATTTAGTCAGTACTGAGTTTTGCACAAAAGAACAGCATGAGAATGCACAGGCAATGCAACAGGCAGGTGGCTACTACAACAAACATTTTTACAAGTAAAGAGAGTGCAATAGAGTTCACCAATCTGCTACAAAACTGAACCAAGAAGGTGATAAACAGAAGAAAGATGACTAGCAAATGCTGCACAACGGCTGTACATGATCACATACTGATCTAAAATTAGAAGAATAAATGTACAAGATAAAATATTTGGACTCCTTTCAAAGATTGGGGTAGAAGAAAGGAGGTAGTGGCGCATTGTGCAGTTTTTTCTATCAGTATTATTATTATAATACTACTACCTTATTCTTCGATTTTCTAATTACTTGTTTTTATTACCTTTTCTGAAGGTAATCATATTTATTTGTTATTGCTACAGTTCTTTTCTCCATAATTTTCAGCATGGCTTCTTCACTATTGTGTTTCCTTTTCATACTGTTTTCTTATATCCGTTACTTGGGACGAGGGGGTCCTTCAGAAACAATCTTTTTATCTTCACAAGGTAGGATTGAGACTGCATACACACTACACTACCCTGACCCCACTTGTGGACTACACTGGGTATTATGTTGTATGGTGTCCAGACCCAGCTGCCAGACCTTTTTTTTTTCATTATGAGAAATATTAGTATGATTAGACATGGTAAGATGACTGAGGAAATTTCTCCAAGGCATCTGTCGTTGCGACTGGCAAAATAGAATCATATGAGAGTGTCAACACCTTCAACAAGATTTAATAAATCCAAGAAGAATTGATGAACTATCAAGTATTGCTATACAGATTTGAAGAAGAAAACAAGAGAAAAATACGTCAGGTTACTTTAGAAGGGCAATCTATCTTTTTTAGTTTATACTTTTATAAAACAGAGTTTCCAGTTTGATTACTCAAATTTCATAATGGCTTTTATAATCTTACCATACTTAAGCATCCTCATTTGTAATATCATCATAGAGTGTATTATAAACTCTTTGATGATCATAGCATACTTAGTTCACTCCAACTCTTTTTTTCTTCATGCGTATTAATTATTAGTAGAGGTATCTTGCCTCATTAGAATTGGTAAGATAAGGCCTAGCCCCCTTGCTAGTACTTATTTCTCTCGAGGATTTTTAATTTTAAAAAAAAAACTTTACAGGCCAAAAACAACAGCCAGGCACACATCCACATAAACAAAACAGAACATTTTTTAAGCAAATCAAACCAGGATAGAGGTCCATCAGTATGAATAAAGAAAGAGACCTTACACTAGTTGATTGGAGCTCTACAGCCGCTGGATCATCATTATCCTGCATTATAACATCTAGACAATTAACATCAATAAAAAATAACCACTTTTTGCAAATAGCTGAGAAATCCCCTGGTGAGTTAGCTGGCCCAACCCTAGTTGGTCCACAGGTTCAAAACTTGGGGGAGTATGGATCCATCCCTCTACCTTTAGTACCATATTTTGTATAGATGCATGAATTGAACTGAAAAATCGCCACTTCAAATACAAATGAAAATAAGAGGTCTAGCAAACGTACCTCAAGAATCAGATCTTTTCGAGTGATCATGCCAACAACACGAGAAGGACGTGGAACAACAAGTAAATGCCTCAGTCCTAGTTGACGAAAAAGATTATATACCTGCACCATCAACAGAATGTTAAACATTTTGGTCATTTGATGTTCACCATGGTTAAACTTGAGTCTCTCGGGAATGAGTGGGAATCGATTCTAGATTTCCCCCTTATGACAACAATTAAGCCTACTTTTGTCATGTTGTCTTCAATTACATGCAAGCGTCAGCAAAATAATGCCTTGGAAATCAATAGAGGAGCAACAATTAGAATAAATTACAATATTACCTTCGTTAATGACATGTCTTCCGGGACAACATACGGAGACGGGTTTAAAAATGGGGCAAGATCAATGTACATCTCTAGATCATCTGGAGTGAAATGGATATCACGGAGAGATATCCCTTTACTAGAAACAGGTTTCACAAATTCACTAAGGTTGTGCCTGAGAAAGACAGTATCTGTAAAATTTTCATGTAGGGACAAAGAAGCACCAATAAGCGATCCTCAGTGATAGTTAAACCGAGTTACCTGATTGGGAAAAGATCACCTCTTGAATCACAGGGTAAAGGGCTATGCTGAAAATCAACTTTTGATTGTAGAAGCACCAATAAGTGACTGCATAAATGACAAGATAGAATAAATATTTTGTTTGAAGTCTCTAATGATTTCTAGCAAAGACATCCGTCTCCAAGTAAGGCATCAATATCAGAGAAGATCATCACTATCTCTCACCTTCTTAGTATAAGTCCAATAACAAGTGTCTCCCCACTTCTTGCATGGTCAACAACCTAAAAACAAATGTTCAGAAGAATGATCCAAATGCAGATAGCTTCCATTGAACACAGCACAGGGACAAAGCTTAACTTACAGGAAAACCATTGTGGTCATTGCTCCTCAAAATAGAAACAACATCTGCAACCTTCACAACCCGAGGGAAGTATACAACCTAAAAGATGCAGGGACTGGGGGTGATTAGTGAGTAATTTGCAGAGTCACTCCACAGGTGTGGGTCAGAAGACAGTTTTCCTTTTTGAAATGGTAATAATCATCTATACTATATTAAAAACGTCAAGGTCCTTAGAGATGTTGTTTGAACTTTTTGCCCTTCATTAAAATACTATGTGTTAGATAAAATTGTCTTTCCACTATTTTTCTTAATTTATTATTTTATCTTTTATTTATTTAGTTTCAAGATTCACTTTTGAATTAGGATTTCTTTATATTTAGAATTCACTTTTGATTTAGGACTAATCTATATAAATAATTGTCTACGCTATGAAGGAAAAGAAAGAAAAAAAAAAATACTTTCCTAATATTTAAGACTTTAAAATTAATTAAAATTAGACTATCAAATATTTCGTTAAGAAAAGTATGTAATGTGAAAAATTCAAAAAGAAAAAATTCAGTTTTGTGACATAGACATTAAAGTATTTCTTTTATATTTAGGAGTCTTTTTTCACATTAAATTTATTAATCAATTAAGTATTCAACTTCTGACTATTCAATTCAAAATTATTACATTACGTACTCATAAACTATTAACATATCTATATTATACGTAATAGGATTGATTTTTCTCATTCAAAACTATTACATCAAACTAATAATATTTATTTAATTTTGTTTACATGAATATTATATTTATTTAATAGCAAATATTATTTATATATAATTTTTAAATTGAAACAATACATACGTGTAAAGCACGTACGTTGAACTAGTATTCCTAAAAAGCGCAAAAGTAGTGCTGGCCAGCTGGGATTCGGTACAAATGAGCAAAAAAACCACAACACAGCCTTCTTCTAATCTTAGAGGGACTATAAATCCTAGTTAAGTGTTTGCTTCATTTGCATCTTTCTTTTAGCATTAAGGTTACGAAGTCATGGTTAAATCAGATGGTGTTTGCAGCAGCATAAACATAGAAGCCATTCTTGAAATATCATGAAATTAGTGCAATACATAGCTACGTAGCTACACTTGCTTTTAGCAGCAATAAAATAGACAAGAAAGTAAGATTTTGACCATCCAAATCATGCAAGAGTTCTAGATCATAACTCCAACTAGAAAACGGTAAAGAACCACCAGTAATCTATACCTCAATTCTGAAAAAAGATGACCTTCCGAACAAACAAGGAAACAAAACATGACAAGGGCACGGAAGAAACTCTTACATTCTGATTTCCACATGCCTCCTTTGCCGTCATATAGCGCATTTGATACTTTGGTCTAGATTCAAGTAATGGAATTGCCCTTAATCTAGCCTGTTCTTCATATAGTCCTTCATTAAATGCGTCACCAACAGCCTACACATGGGTAATCCCTTAGTTCATTGTGAATGAAAAGACAGCCGGAGAGAATTGTAAGCCAGCCAGCATCAAATCACACCTTTGAGATGAGAAGAACCAGCATTATTAGAGGTAAAAGCTTTAAGTTATTTGTAATCTCGACCATGATGACACAGAGAGATACAGTCATACGCATAGAGCCTCCAAGAAAAGATGCAGCACCTAGAAGAGCATACCTATAATTTCAACAAAAGATGCTTAGGAGACTTTGAAGGTGAGTGAAAAGAAGAAGAGAGTCCAGTGCAAGATTAATCATGTGAAAAATCAGACCATCAAACCTAAATCTCATATAATGAGTGGAATAGCTCAGAAAAAATTGAACATCTTTTTTGTTTTTGTTTTTGGTAAGGTAAGATGAAATATTTTGAACACCTAAAACCTTTCCTTTTTCTTCTTTTTTGGAAGAAATAAAATTTATTAATTAATGCTATATAATATGCAATCAATCATTTCAAGATTTGCAGATCTAGCAGCATCAAGTTGGTGGAAGAATCAAACCACTTTCATCAGGTAATTTAAATTAATTGCCATCTATGACACGATCCAGTTGAACTGACTAATGTTGTGGAATCAGCATAACCATTTATTTGCTTATTGATCGAAAACATCAGAGACTACACAATCCCAGCATAGTGCAAAAAGAGAATATGACACACCACCATTAGCAACTAAAAAGAGAGAATCTTGATGATCATTGACAGGATTAGTCAAGTCAAGCTGATGCAATGCAGAAACACTCCAATTTTCTAAGACGCCATTATGATATGATGGTTCTGCAGAGGGAGGTAAACTGCAAGAGAGATTCTCATAATGACCTCTGAGAGGCTAGGTCTGATTTTGTTGAACTAGAGCAGAAGCCTAATATTTGACAACCACCCCCCCCCCCCCCCCCCCCCCCCCAAAAAAAAAAAAAACAAATACCAGGAGAAAAAAAGAAACAAAATGACTATAGGGCTCCAAATATGGTTGTGGTTTCAATCAAGTGATGCTCTGATTATTTACTCTATCAAAACTCAAGCATACAATGCTTTAAACCTTTAACACCAGGGAATCGAACAGAAAAAAAAAAAGAACTTAATTCCAGTATGCCTATGTCAAAGCTTTCACCGGAGGATAATCTATAATGTATATGGCTTAAAGGGATAAATAGGAAAAAAATACTTACGTCCCCTCTTCAATGTTAAGCTTCTTATAAAAGCTAACCACAAACATGCCAACAAGACGTCCATAAGTTGATCCTATCATGATGCCTGGCACAAACTGACCTGCTGGAACTGCAGTTCCAAAGGTTACCACTGCCAAGGAATAAAACATAACCTGAGAGACAAAAATACACCAAACCATTAATTCCCCACATAATTGTAACCCATGAAGACACGAGAGAGGTTTTTACTATAGCTTTCTTCCCTGAACTGCATAAACATCAGAAAAGAGTGCACTTAAGCACAAGAACTCTAGCAGTATTGGCAGATAAGCATAAAATTTGAAGAGTTGAAAAAACAAGTCTTCCAGAAATGCAGGCTATCCAAAGTGTTTCCTGCATCAATTAAGGTTTACTCAACCTACCCTGAGCACAACAATTGCAATGTGTGGCTCTGAATACTAATTTAACTATAGCTTTTAAAAAAAGAAAGTTCAAGTGCAGATAGAAAATCCTATTCCACCCCACAAGAAACTCACATCCCGGTAAAAGGAATAAGATTTGAATTAAACTCAAAACAACATAACGAATTTTTTTACAATGTTAAATTTCAGAAACAGCAGTTTTATGGGGATCTAAGATTCTCGATACTGACACCATAATTTGTTAAGTTTTCCAGCACATGAATTTTCATACAAGTTAGAAATTACAGTTCATCCAAATGTAAAAGTCAGGACGGACGCATAAAATACATGAAGCTATTATTCACATAAATGGGAAGAGAGAAAGTTAACTAGTATCCAGTACCAAAAATGTCAGTAGACTTTGAGCGCTGAATTCGTGAGCTGTCTTTGCACTGAATAAATTTCTTATAGCGTCATCCTGCAGACATGTTATCACACATAAAGCTCCATCAGTTCAAAGAAAACTTGACAGCTTTTTATTCAAAATAAATACAGCTTCAAGAATTGTGTAAAGACCTGAGTGTTGAAGAATATGGTTGCGAGGTCATTGTACTCGTTGCTCTGACAGTGAAACTGCAAAATCCACAAAATCCAAACATCACCAACAAAAGAAGAAAAGTGAAATTGGTAATCAAGAAATATACAGAAGCAAATATCAACACAACACAACACCACAAAGGAAAATGAAATATTTCATGATTTTACAGCAGCGCCTGGAATCAGAATTGAACTTTCAGCACATAATTTTTTTTGAGAGATAAGAAACTGTATAGAACTTTTTTAGATATTAACTTTCAGCACATAATTATCAAGCCAGGATCGTAAATCAACTGCTAGTCCCTGATGGAGTATGCATAACAGATCTGAATGCACTTTCAGTTGCTTAAAGCAAATGTTTAACTATCATAAACAGATTTACAACTGTCTACTTGGAGTTAGAGGAATAAATTCTTCAACTGTCTAACAAAACATAGACTTAAAACAAACACAACAATAGAATTGTAAACCATACCCCAAAGACGGTACACATTTTACTCTACTTTCTCACAAGTGATTTATATATACAAGCACCACAAGCAGGACCTAGCTTGTATTGAAGAAGAACACAAGAAGTACCACTAATGACCATTGAAGGAATAGATTAGTTAAGAATTAAGAGAGTCAGAAATCCACGATCACTACAAAACAAGCCCATTAACTCCAGAAATTGCTAAGCCTAAACTTTTTCATGTAAGAAACGACGGTGCCTATGAAGCATAAACAGAACAGATGACTCTACTTTTCCAGATGTCACAGCTAGCGGTCCATGTTAATAGCCACTGATTGCTTGATAGACATTAACATGTATCTGCATAGGATTTAGAAAGGACGACTGCTTGCAGCATAACAGTTTACAAGCTTCAAAGTATGATAACAATAAAAGCATAAAAGCAAAGTAACAGATAACAAATGATTGAATAAAGATAAAATAAAACAGAAGACACAAGTCAAAGAATATCTTACATTAACATAATTTCCAAACATTCCCGGTGCTTGCGGACATTCAATGCCAGAGTTAGCATCGGCTTCAGGGCATGGAGTACATCTTCTAAAAAGCGGCAATCCAAATGAAATAGCTGAAGTTATCACAGAGATGAGGCAAGCTTCAATAATCTGAGAGTGGCAGACCACAAAATTAGTTCATCGAAATTAGCAAGGAAATGCGTACTCATCTTCAAAGATGATAATATACAACTGCAAGAAATTCTTGTTCTTAATAAGTAAACTAACTTTCACACGATTCCCTTTCTTGTGCAAATAATTTCTACGCCAGTGTGTTACATAGAGAGTAAGCTGATTGAATAAAGCTCCTGCAAAAGACAATGCGTGACCAATAAATTTACCGACCATATGCTTCTGGTATCTCAACATCTTAATGTCAACCATACATACCAAGGAGACCTCCTATAACTCCAATAACTGCCATGGGCAACAACTCCTCAAAAGAATAGTCCTCTTGACCACTGAGATAATTGTAAGATGTCAAAAAAGTAACAAGGATATAGTGCAGAAGACCTAAATGAAGTTAGTGCGGAAGACCTAAATGAGCTCAGAATCTAACCCAGAGACATCCCATATAATGAAGCCTCCAGCACCAAAATGACCACAGTTTCCATCTTTACACCATCCCATTGCTGTACGGACAACGACAGCTACAATTGCAGAGGTAAAGAAGACCCGCCACATTAGTTGACTCCTCCACCTTTTGATCAATAATGAAACAACATATGATCAGACGGCATTTAATTTTTCAAACTGCTGAACGTGCTAATGACTACTCAAGTGGAAGAAAAAACTTTATGTTGTCTATGCTTGAAAGAATAAAATCATTCAAACAAATTATAGTTCCTGGTGAAGTGTACCACATTCAGAAAGGTACAAACAGAAAAGCTAACCGCGTTTATTCAAAATCCAGTCTACCAGCTAATAAGAAGATTAATCACCACAGCAATGGGCTTAAAATTGGTGGTTTAGGCAGTATCAGAAATAAGAGTATGCAGAAGTGAAATTGTTCAACAAGAAAAATATCTCACAAATTGCTCAAGATATACATAAAAGAAGCTCAAAGGAGAGATGAGAATTACCAAGAAGTGACCTCTTCAAGAGCAAATAATACACCACCTACTGGAGCTCTAAAAGCAGCAGCAACTCCAGCAGCACATCCACAAGTCACCTGATTCATTAGATACAAAGAAGTATGCACTTATTAGAGCAGAGAAAACCCCTCTTATCATGAGAACCTTAAAAGACCAGATCTTAGCTTTCATCTCTAAATCTTTTTAGCACTTCCTAAGATTCATAAAGAAGTTGACACCTTATGTAAAAGAAGAAAAGAATACATTTAGAATGTTCAGTTAGGTTAGTGCCTCAAGCTTTAAATGGTCTAACCAAGATTGGAAAGAGTGATATCATTTTTACACATTCTCACAGATCCTTATCGCAATTATATGGATTGATACTATATTGCAGGTTCAGAGATCCTTAACAAGATTCTCACAGATTCTTACCAAATTAAAATAATTATGAAGAACATGCCATATATAAGAGGGAACCATTAAACAACATTGGTTTAGTTTTTCAAACTATCAGTTTTATAGATTTCAGTCATGTAGGTTGATTTTATTTTTATTGTTCCGATCAAGTAAAATATTTTCATTCATAAACATGGCCAAAACAGCCGTATAACAAGTCATATATCAAAAAGTAAGGATCTACACAATGATATGGTTCTCTACAAACTCTAACCAATCATCTATACAACAAGAACTTTCTTTATGCACTAAAAGAAGATAAGAGAACGTAGACTACTACTCAACTCCTTCAAAAGTTCTCCAATCTTTCTCTCTGCAAACAACCCACCTTAATGCAAAGAACGGTAAATAATCCGATACAACCAGTTAAACTACATTGATGTGTAAAAAATCATTCACACTGTCGATACATATAATCGGGATCCATAATTGAATTACGTGATTATTATTGCAACGACAAAGAAAAATAAAAAAAGAGCTGATATACTCATAATAAAGATTGGTTACTTTTCTCATGAAGAAATATATCTGAATGCTTAAAACAAAGGATGATTGTGCAACATCAACCTTATTGACACACAAGAAGGGGATAAATCCATCATCGAAGTGCTTTAGCAGTGAAATATTGTATTTGGAATATGGTTTAACTCCAGTATATGATTTTTCCAATTGTCTTCCAGTTATACTACACTGCATAGTGTTTTGCTTCTAGAACCAAGTCCCACATTTTAAGAAGTATCACAATTGCACATGTACTACTGTACTGACTCCCTTTACTCAGGTTGAATTACCAATGGACCGTAATACACACATTGAATTGCACAAGAAGCATCTCATGTCACATGTAACTTATCTAACTTTTATATCCATTATACTACATGAACCAACTAGGAATAAACATGAAAAGAAAGGCTTACTTGCATCTGATGTAACTAAATGCATGACACATGTTCCTTTTTACAAACAGATCAAGTGAACTAAAAAGTATGGAAAAAGTGATTCTATCTCATTTGATATAAAAGACAACAGTTTCTTCTTCTTTTGAGCAAGAGAGAAAGCAACTGAATTATAAATCTAGCACTAAGGGGGTGATGTACTAATTACCAGTGAGCAAGAAACCAAAAGGAAAAACCCTTTACAAACTTCCAAGGAGTCTAAGAGGCTAATTACATCTTTTATAGGTCAAAGGCTAAGTATAAATTCTGCTTAATTTACAAATTCCTCTTTACACCAAAAAGACAAGAGTCTCTTACCAAATCACGACGATCCCGTTCACTGCTAAAAACTTGGAGCCATCTTGACCGCAGGTGATATTTTGTGGATCCACCCTGTAATTACATCAAAATACATGAATATTCAGCATAATGTTTGGAAGTAAATACTGAACACATTTTAGATGATCACCAATAAAGAACAATTATCAGATCTTTGATTCAAAAAAACCAGGTTAACAAGCAGAAAATAGAGTCAGCAACAAATATTTCACTGCCAAAACTCCGAATATAAGACAAAATTGTGGCCTAAACCATCCGGAGCATAGGCTACAAGGTGGGTGAAGGAACTAGAATTTTATTCTGGAAAAACAAGTGGATTGGCCAAAATTCACTCATGGAGAACTATCCAGATTTATTCTCTTTCTGTGACAAGCCTGAAGCATCTATTGCTGAGATTTGGACTCACCAAGGATGGTATATCATCTTTAGGAGACATCTAAATGACTGGGAGGTAGAGAGAGTGGCCAGCTTATCAGAAGAAGCGGATGATTCTCTGGTTTAAACACCAATCCTGATACAATCAGATGGAGACGTAATAGAAAATTGAAAATATTCAGTTGGAAGATTGTACAGCAGAAATCTGTCCTCACAAACTGGGAGCATCCCTGGACCCCTGGGTACTTGTATGGAAATCTATTACCCCTACCAAGATCAAATGTTTCACATGGAAGGTATGCAGAAGAGCATGTCCGACTCCGGAAAAGCTGAAAAAGAGAGGTTTTCAAATTGTCTCTAGGTGTTACTTTTGCAATGAAACAAATAGTCATTTGTTTATTCATTGTAGCGTGACGGTTCAGGTGTGGCATATGTTTCACAATCTTATTCCAGAACCATGGGCGATGCCTAAGCATACTTCAGATCTTCTAAGCTGCTGGATGAGGATAAGTGGGAGTAAAAAAGCAGAAAATGGTGGAGCCTAGTTTCTTCTTGCATATGGTGGTCAGTTGGGAGGGAAAGAAATAATAGATGTTTTGAGAATATTATTAATCCAATGCAGAAAGTAAAAGAAAACAGCATCAATACTCTATATTTTTGGTGTAAAAGAGGGTATAGATGAGGTAAAACAGTTGGTAGATTTCCTAGGCTCCCTGTAATTATGATTACCTGCCTTGTAAGTTTTTGATTTACCAGCATACCATCATTGCTGAGGAATGCAACATTATCTTTCACAAAAGAAAAATATAAGACAAGTTGGATTCATGAAAAATCAAAAAGTGAAATGCAGTAACAGAACATAGAATTCAGCAACAAATGTTCCATTGCCAAAACTAAGAAGAATACAAGATAAAATTTGAATTCATGAAAAATCAAAAAGGTGCAATGCAGTTATTGAAGAAAAAGGTAGAGAGTAATACTCACTTGTCCAAGCAAGGAAGCAATACAAGCACCAATATGTACAAGCGGCCCTTCTTTGCCAAGAGCAAGACCACCTCCCACTGAACCTATGCTTCCAAAAATCTAAAAGACCAAGTAAGAATAACAATAAATTATCTGATTTAGAGTGACAGAGAATCCAGATCAAACCTTAGCTGTGTTATCATACCTTTCCAATTAGAGTTCTGAAAAGAAGGATACCATGTGTGTCAATTCCTACACATATAAAGCAAAATGAGTAACCCAGAAGAAGATATTATCCTCGCCAAAGATTTAACAACCGATACCAGAAAGTAAAAGCGTACCATTTAGATAACCCTTTATTTCAGGAATTCCTGATCCTGATGCTGCTGGTGCAAAGTATGTGATGATATATACAGAAGATACTACTAGAACCAGGTTGATCAAAATATACACCAGACATCCAGCAAAGTATGACTTCTGAATAATTTGAAACGTCAATGAGAACTTCCATCCCGCAAAATTTTCAACTGAAAGATTAATGAAAACAGCAGCAAGTCCTGTGCCTGAGAGCAAGTGAATAGGATATCGGTTCATGAGAGAGTGACTATTAGATCTAATACTAATTGAAATACAGATATAAGAGAGAATAAGATTACAAGAACGAAATGGTGGCAAAGTTTTGGTCACTGAGATGTTTATTAGTTTACATAACTCCACCATTTCAAAACACAACAAGAAGGTAATGTCTGTTGAAATGAGCACAACAAATTGATTTTGATGAACACAAGGAGAGGGGAATATGAATCACAACCCTCCAAAATATTGATCACCAGATTTTCCATGATTATTTGACATAAACTCATTGTTTCACCAATCGCCACCCATATACTCCCACAACAAGATTGGTCCTAACATCCGCGTTGAAGGAAATGATTCAGATGAGGAATTAAGCTACTCCAAAACTGCCAGCCCATGAAAAGAGAACCATTCCTTCTGGAAAAAGGCGGAATCTAGAGAGAGAGATTTACTTCTGAGGTGCTAAACTATGATAAAAGTCCAAATTGACCCAGAAATATAATCAGTTGGCAAGTTCCAAAGGGTCACTAACAAGTTCTTTTTCTAAAAGCTAGTCTACGCACAAAAGCCAAGGATAATGCACATTGCATTTGGAATTTTACAATTATCTGAGAAAACAGTAACAAAAGTTTACTGGTCAAAAGCACCCATTTAATAGTTTGGAAAATGATATACAACTCATGAACTAACATATGAAGCATTACTCACCACATGAAACCACCAAAATGGACTTTACACTATAATCTCATTTCCTTAAATCAAATTTTTCTTTCTTTTTTCTGGAGAAATGGTAAGGTTAAAATCAAGTTATTACCTTGATGACTTGTATACAATTATTTATTCTAAAATATGTCCGACTATCCGCAATAACTATCCATGCTATATTCAATAAGGGTTCCCAAAAAATAAACAGAAAACAAGAGAATTTTATTTTTTATCTTTAGAAAGTTAACTGAAAACAAGATAAAAAAATTTCTTAGCTTTACATGTATAATAACATTGACCAGGCAAAGACTAATCAATAATCAACTACTCCACAATCCAAATTAGTTCGGATCAGCTACATGAATCCTCCTCAATTTATCTGTTCCATTTTATTCAGCATAAGCAAAGATTAACAGAAGATCTTTTCAAGATTGCCAGTTCTCTATTGCTGACTATATAAGCGGGTAAAATAAATAACCTATTCTTCATGCAATAGTGTTTCAGCACAAGTTTCACTATGGTCATCAGTTTAATGTCAACCTATTGGCATGCACCATACAGGAGTCAACAACAACAACAACATACCCAGTGGAATCCCACAAGCGGGGTCTGGGGAGGGTAGAATGTACACAAACCTTACACTGCCTCATAGAGGTAGAGAGGTTATTTCCTTGAAACTCTCGTCTCAAAAACCCATAAACAGAATAAACTAGATATGGAAAAAGGAAAGGAAAGGAAAAGGAACAGAAAGATCAACTAATCAGGAAAAGCACATGATAGTATGCAAAATACGATAAAATTAATATATCAAGATGGAAAACGACAACACAAGATATAAAGGCAATGTAAATACACTAAAAGTAAACAAATAAAGGACTAATAATGACAATATATGGTGTAAAGACATCACTACTCCTACTAACCTACTATATCACTAAGTCATTTATCGACCTAACCCTACTAACCTATTAGCCCTCTACTCTAACACACAACCTAAGGCCATGTCCTCGATGAGATGAAGTTTCTCCATATCTTGTCTAATCACCTCCCCCCAATACTTCTTCGGTCTATCTTGACCCCTCCGTGTATCCCGTAAATCCAACCTCTCGCACCTCCTAACAGGAGCATCGATACTCCTTCTCTGCACATGTCAAAACCAACGCAGTCTCGCTTCCTTCATCTTGTCAGCCACTGGGGCCACCTCTGGCTTCTCTCGGATGGTCTCATTCCTAATCCTATCACTCCTGGTATGTCCACACATCCATCTCAACATCCTCATCTCCGCAACCTGCATCTTCTGAACATGTGAATTTTTAACTGACCAACACGCCACCCCATATAACAAAAATGGTCTAACCACCATTCTGTAAAACTTGCCTTTAAGCTTAGGTGGTATCTTTTTATCACACAATACTCTTGAGGCAAGCCTCCATTTCGTCCATGCTGCCCCAATACGATGTGTAACATCATTGTCGATGTCGCCACTACTTTGGATGATGGATCCAAGATACTTAAAGCTTTCTCTCTTAGAAATAGGTTGAGTGGCAAGCTTCACTTCAATATTTGCTTCATCTCTAGCAACACCGAATTTAACTCCAAGTATTCAGTTTTGGTTCTGCTCAATTTGAACCCTTTGGATTCCAAAGTATCTCTCCAAACTTCCAATCTATCATTAACTTTGGCCCGAGTCTCATCAATCAGTACTATGTCATTTGCAAATAGCATACACCATGGTACCCCCTCCTGGGTAGACCGGGTCAGCTCATCCATTACCAAAGCAAAACGAAAAAGGCTCAACACAGATCCTTGATGGAGTCTCATCTCAACAGGAAAGTACTCTGAGTCTCTACCTACCGTTCTTACCCGAGTTTTGGCTCCGTCATACATATCCTTTATCACCCTAATATACACCATTGGAACACCTTTCGCCTCTAAGCATCTCCATAAAACGTCCCTCGGAACCTTGTCATAGGCCTTCTCGAGATCAATGAACACCATATGAAGGTCCTTTTTTCTTTTCCTATATTTCTCCATCAATCTCCGAACAAGATGGATTGCTTCAGTAGTTGATTCGCTGGCATGAATCCGAATAGGTTTTCTGAAATAGGCACTCCTTTTCTCACCCTCATCTCCGCTACTCTCTCTCATACCTTCATAGTATGACTTAACAACTTGATACCCCTGTAATTGTTACAGTTTTGAATATCACCCTTGTTCTTGTGCAATGGAACCATTGTACTCCTCCATTCATCGGGCATCTTGGCAGTCTTCATAATAGCATTGAACAGTCTATTCAACCACTCTATGTCATCCTTGACCATGTTCTTTCAAAAATCTACCGGAATCCCATCGGGTCCGACCGCCCTCCCTCTCTTCATCCTACTAATAGCACGTCTAACCTCCTCAACTCTGCACCGCCTGCAATAGCCAAAATCTCGTTGTCTTTCGGAGTGTGCCAACTCACCCAACTCAATATCTCTATCTCCTTATTCGTTTAATAGTTTATGAAAGTAAGCTTGTCACCTTAGCTTAATGGACGTCTCATCCACCAACGCTTCACCCTCCTCATCCTTGATGCACTTCACTTGGTCCAAGTGCGAGCTTTCCTTTCTCTCTCTTTGGCGAGCCTATACAATCTCTTGTCCCCGCCTTAATCACTTAACTCTACATATAAGCGCTCAAACGTTGATGTCTTAGCACTCGTCACCGCTATCTTCGCTTCTGTCTTAGCCGTCTTATAGAACTCCTTAAACCTTCGCTTTTCATCCTTATCCCCACACTCCACCCACTTCAAATAAGCAGTCTTCTTGCCTTGGACTTCGTCATTCCACCACCAATCGCCTTGACGTCCACCAAAGGTCCCTCTCGAAACCCCTAGTACCTCGATAGCTACTTTTCTAATGCAACCAGCAGTTGTGTCTCATATATTGTTCGCATCTCCGCCACTACTCCAAGCCCCTAAAGTACTCATCTTTACTTCCATCTCTCATGAAAGGGCAGGAGTCAGGCTTTCCCATCTAATCTTTGGTAGAACATTAAAGGCCTTCTTCTTCTTTTCTCTCTTAATCTCTAAATCCATTACTGAAAGCCTATGTTGAGTGGAAATATTTTCACTCGGAATAACCTTGCAATTCTTAGAAAGACTTCTATCACCCTTCCGAAGAAGTAAGTAATCTATCTGAGTCTTAGCTACCGTACTACGAAAGGTAATCAAGTGATTTTCCCTCTTCGAGAAACATGAGTTAGCAATAACTAACTTAAAAGCTTTAGTCCAAGAAAGACATCCCACCTCCATTCCTCTCCCCAAAACCAAAGCCTCCATGCACATCTTCAAACCCACAAGAGTCAACAAATCAAAATTGTTCAACTGACACATGTACAACAACAACATACCCAGTGTTCCCACAAAAGAGGGGTTTGGGGAGATAGAGTGTACGTAGACCTTTGTCCCTAAATTTGTATAATGTCACCTTACTATCAATGACCTAACTATTAGGAGAAGCTGCTCACACACAATCTTTAATCATGCGAAATGGATCCTCCAAATGTCTTATCTGGAAGCTAAACAACAGAGTTTTTTTCTTGCAACGGGCATCAGATATTCAAAATTGCAAACTACTACAAAGGTACCAAACTACTGAGCCACACTATAAAAGTTTGGGAGAGGATAATTGGGATGACATGACGATGAGAAGGGACGTGTCTACAACAATAACATACCATTGGAATCCCACAAGTGGGGTTTGGGGATCAGGAGGGATGTGTCTATTTCCAAAAAATCAATTCAGATTTATGCCGGGTCAATTAACTATAGAAGCCATTCATATTCTTCTAAGGAGATTGTTGGAGCAGTTTACTGATAGGTTGAGATTTGTGATGGTGTTCATAGACTTACCAAAGGCATATGACAAGGTCCCTAGGGAGATTTTATGGAGATGCTTAAAGTCTGGAGGTGTAGTTGTGGCATATCTTAGAGCGATTAAGGACATGTAAGAAGGAACCAAATTCTAAGTGAGAATAATGAGAGGAGACTCGGAACACTTCCCAAACGAGATGAGGTTGCACCATGGATCAACCTTAGCCCGTTTTATTTGCTTTGGTGATGGATGAATTGACATGGCATATTCAAGGGGATGCACTATGGTGTATGCTATTTGCATATGACATAGTATTGATTAACAAGATACGTGAAAAAGTTAATGATAGACTGAATGTTTGGAAACAGACCCTAAAGTTTAAAGGTTCGAGTTGGGCAAGACTAAGTGTACATAAAGTGCAAGTTCAATGGCGCATCACATGAGGTGGATGTGGAAGTGAGGATTGATACATTGGCAAATCCAAAGAGAGAAAACCTAAAGTATTTTGGGTCAATAATCCAAGAAAATGGGGAGATTAATGATTAAAGCGGGGTGGATGAAATGGAGACGCACATTCAATGTCCTATGTCATAGGAATATGTCACTGAAAGTTCAAAATAAGTTCTATCGAGTGGATATTAATCGAAGTATGTTGTAGGGTGGAAGTATTGGGTAGTTAGGAACTCACACACTCAAAAGATGAATGTAATGGAGTTGAGGATGCTTAGATGAATGTGTGGCCACACTATGAGAAATAAAATCAGGAATAAATATATACATGACAAGGTAGGAGTGGCCTAGTGGTGGACAAGATGAGGGAAGCAAGACTGAGATAGTTCGCGCAGGTAAAGAGAAGGAGCACAGATGCCCTAGTAAGGAGGTGCAAGAATAGGTCTAAGGAGAGGTATAGGCAAACAAAGGAAGAATTTTGGAAAGGTGATTAAACATGAACTGTTGGGATCGGCTTTCATAAAGCACCTATGAGCAACAACTACTATTGGGATTTATGTTTGAGATCAAATTCGACAATGAAGCTCTTTAATCAATGATCTTATCTAACTCATATCTCTTGATGCAATACAAAAGACAAGCACGTTACAATGTTTATGATCAATTAGATCCTAACATAAAAGTAGGTACCAAAGGAGATCACTATGATCATTGTTGTATTCGTACCGAAGAGATGCGACAAAGTGTTCAAATCATAGAATGAACCTATAGCTGGATTGAGTCTTTCACGATTGAAATGCACTCTTCCCCTCAACTTTCCAACATAAGGAGCTAGCTTGCTTCCACACATGACAAATTTTTAGCTCAATGAAAACATAACCTTAGATAGAAAAACGTGGGGATTGAGAATTAGGGTAGAGGATTAGTAGGTAGTCAAGCAATCTCTCACTTTCCTAAAGGAAAGCATGGTTCTAGCTTAGAGCACCTTGTCTGCTCCTCTTCTACTTGTCAGTATCATTATTACTTCGTCCGTCTCATATTAACTTAATTTGTGAGACAATGCACACATATTAAGAAAAACATTTAACATCATAATTTAAACCATACTTTCTACTATTACCCTTTATGCAATCATAAATGTAGCTTTGCAAGCAGTGTAATTTTTCTCCTAGAAAAAATAAAACTTCAATAAATGAAAGGGCAGATATGGAAAAAATTTCAACCAAGAACTTTGAACAATTCAACTATTTTGAATAATGAAAAACGCCCCGAAAATAAAGTTAACATGGGAAGTAAGGAGTATTATCTTATTCTTCAACTATATTACCATTGTTTTTTCTTTTAATTGGGTTGTCTTTACTATTTTGTTGTCACTACTTTTCTTTTCACCGGTATTTCCACTATATCTTTTACTCTTGTATTTTTCAAACCCGTTTTTGAAAACAATTTTCTAAAGAGCCGAGTGTCTATCTAAAACAAACACTCTACGTCCCTCAAGGTAGAGGTAAGGCCTGCCACCCCAACCTTTCCTGGACCCTACTTATGGGATAACTAGGTATGTTGTTGTTGTTAGGCATCAAATATTGATATTATCCTTCCAAAGAGAGGGGCGAAACAGAAGAGAGGTTCTCTCACCAGTACAATTCCAAGAAGAGAGGTTCTCTCACCAGTACAATTCCTATTAGAACTACTCACATGCAGAAAAAGGTATCATAAAATTCCATTCCTTCCCACATTTCTATGTGAAGCAAAAAATTAAGTCCAAGCAATTTTAATCTGAGGCAAATGGAGTACCAGGAACAAGAACATACTCTAGATAATCTATTCCTGTAGGGCATAAAGAGAAGTAACCATAGATTAAGTTAATAGAAAAATCTCACCAATTCCAATTAGTAACGCCAAGAACCACTTTACCAAAACAGCATATCCCATGTAAAGCTTTCCTCTTTTAGCCTGTCCATATAAAACACACATCAAACACAACTTCAGATATCTTATTTCCAAATGTAAAGCAACTAGCCATTTTCTCTCTTTTCTGATATGTAATACTAGTATAAATATATTTAGAACAATAACTGAGTTCTTATGTAAGTTTCCAGTCAGATAATATCAGATTTTCCAAATATAGAGTTAAGTTTTTTTCTTAATATAAGTAACATAAAGCTGTTACCTTTAAACAAAAAAAAAAGAACAATACTTGAGCTTTTGATAAAAGACCCACCTGTTCTTCCCTATAAGCATAATTTTCAACAACTTCATAATCAAGACTTTCCACAGTGCTCCCATTGCCCTTTCTTGATGTACCCACCTCGCCAACTTCCTCCTCCTCCTCCGTCGCCGGAATCCGTGACCACATCAGCTTCGCCGTCTCCACGCCGTTTTGGAAATGATCTGATAACATCTTCCTCCTCCCACCTACCTCACCTCCCTGCTGCACTATTAATAGGTCTTATGAACCTCCAAAACCTCAAAAATTCGAACCCCTTTTGTCGAATAACCCCAAAATTAGAGGTGAATTTTGAGAAAATCGGGATCAAGATTGAGTTTTTTTGGTTTTGGGGTGTCAAATGTCACTATGGGGTGATGAGGAATTTCTTTTCTTCTTGGAGAATGATGGAGGAAAGTGAGGGATGCGTATGGAAGTAACTTTAACTTAGATTTGTCGATTGAATGAATTTTCCCTGTGGATTCTGCCAGTCCGGTGAGTCCACCAGAAGTTTACTCTTCTTTTTTCTAGGGGTAAGTTGTTTGAAGAAAATCAAAATTATGCAAAAAAAAAAAAAAAAAAAGAGTTTAGAAATTTATTTAAAATTTAAAAAGAAATTAGTTGAATTCATGTTAATTTGAATATTATATTTTCCAAATAATACTTTGTGTTGCAAATTGCAATTATAATGAATTTTGTTCTTTGAGAGATTGTTTGGTTACAATATATAGAAAAAAAATATTTAAAAATTATAAGTAGTTATAATTTGTCTAATTATAATTTTGAGCAATAATTTCAAAGAAAAAAAAGTGAGTGAGATTAAAAAAAAAATTAAAAAAAGTGATCGAAATCAAAACAAATAGAGAAGATTATAACTTAATTTTCTTATAAATAATCCTCTACTTCAATCCTTTTATAAGTATTCATCAACCAAAAGACTTATGAGTGGACATATCAAATATGAGCCACATAATTATTGTTGCAAAAGTTGCTTTTGTGAGAGTGAATTTAAGAAAAAGAAGACCATTGTGTATAAGTTTGGAGCACATAAAAAATGATAAAAGGAGTGCTTTCATATTTGAAGTGCGGTCAAAAGGTATTTGAATATATTTTTAAGTAGTTTTGATTTTTAAACGCTATCAAAATTGAGCATTTTTAATTATTTTCAAATACATAAATTGATTGTTAAATTTTGTAAAAATTATGAAAAAAAATAAGATAATAAAATGAATCTCACATTTGGAGGTATTGTTTTTACATTTTTATGATCATTTTGGTGTATTTCTGGAGTTTGATATTTCAACTTTTAAGTGTTAACTTTTGTTATTTAAAATTTATTTTTAGTGTGGCATTTGGTGCGAGAGTTTTTGAGATTATAGAATTTCTTTCGGTGATTTTGGTTAATTTTTTTTTTTACACAATTCCTATTAAATCTAATATTCAAGTTATTAAAAATTTGAAAAAAATAAGAAGCAATCATGATTGAATTGCTTAGAAATATATTTAAATGACCATTTTGAATTTACCGCAAACTCAATGGACCATTTCAATCACTTTCTTGATCGCATCACTTTGTTATCCTTTTACTGTTTGATAAGGCAAATGAAAGTGGAAATGGATGGGATAGTCCATTTAGAATTGATATTTAACTTTTAGACACATTTGTAAATTTAAATCTTAAGTTTTAGTTTCATAATTAATATATTTAAATAATTAATAATTTTCTAGTAGATAAAATATAAACAACAATCCTGAAAAGGTATTTTGTGCACTTTGCCCTAATAAAATATGACTTCATCATAAATCTCTTCATTACAGTTGTTTGATAATAAAAAATTAAAAGATAAAAGTGAATAAAATCTCTTGATAATTTTCTTAGTGTTCTGCAATGTTAGAATTAGACTTTAGAATAGTATCTTGAATTTCCTTTGTATGAATTTATCAAATTTTCAAGACAATTTAAGTCCCACTAATATGGTTTGGCATCAAAAGTCCGGCTTTCTAGATAAAGCGGACGATTTCATACTCAATGTTGGAATTAGAGATCTTGGATTAAGAATAGTGAAATACTTACCACTCTATCATAATCTTTAGTGGTATACACCAAAGTTAATGACCTACACAATTTTTTCTACTTTATGTTTAGTATATTTGCTTTGGAGTTCGATTAGTATGGATTTGCACCAGAAAGTCCGGCTTTCAGGATAAAGCGCTCTCTATCGAAGACGTTTTCATATTCAATGTCAGAATCTAAGATCTCGAATTAAGAATGGAGGAATACTTACCACTCCAACATAACCTGTGATGGTATACACAAAAACATGACAAGCAATGTGATGATTTCAAATAAATAATTTATTGTTACAAGACCGTCATAACAAAATACCATTCAAATGTGTGTATCTATGTATGTGTTTATTGATAAGGTAAGGTTGTGCATTAAACATAAAATCGTTTAAGAACTCATGTGACAAGAAATATACAATCATATAGTAAATACTAAACACGTTAAAAATCACTCAAATACACAATTTCTCTTCATAGTGAACTAACTTCGTAAAAAGTACTCAAATTCATAATGAAATCTGCCCATCGAACATACAGAAACTTTAGTGCACCGGGCTACTTTTTTTACATTACTTTGTGTTGCATGTTTTAGACAAAGGTTGACTTCGAAATACATGTTTAGGACGATCGGTTGCAGGGACATATATAGTTTTCTGCTCAAACAATATGTATTTATCTTAAGCCATACCATTATTACAGTAGAGTTTCATGTGCAATAACAGGTTGCACAGCAGAATATGTTTTACATTAATCTTGTCAATATTAACTACTTAAATATATAGGTCCATTGTGATGGACAATATTTCAACTGTATAAGACCACAATAGTATTTTTGCCTTTCACAAGATTTTATTTGGAGAAGAATTGGATGTTGAGAGTTCTGCATACATGTCAGCTATTTCTTTAGCAAAGTATGCTCTTGCTTGTGGCCTTTTTATCTGAAAGGAGGACAAGGAATACAGAAAAAGATTTGAGCAATGGAGGCTTTCTCTAATTGTCTAATAATCGAGGAACAACTCTTACCTTGTACGTCGGAGTAAGCAGATTATTCTCCATAGTAAAAGGCTCAAGCACCAAAGTGATAGCTTTTGCAAATTCGAAACCTCTCAACTGCAAAGTGTTTGTCATGAGAACCAAGTTGAAAACACAAGGCACTATATTTCATTGCAGGGGAATTCAAATTACCTGTGCTTCCTTTCCAACAGTATCCATGTCTTTCAATATTGCAGCCTTTGCTCTTGGATCAGTGCAAAGCTGTTTCGCGTCTTTATTCTGCTCTCGCCAAAGATCAACATAATCACGTACAATACTAACAAATACTTATGATTCTCTTCACATTTCAAAAGAAAAGCTATCTCTACTTCTTACTCTACAATGCTTCATATAAGTCTAATGAGAACTTCATAATTTTCATTAATGAAGTTTGCTACTCTTTATGACTACAAACAGCTTGTTTATGTGGTATAATAAAGAGAAGACACATGGCAACAACAAAAATTGCTCGAGGAAATTGGTACGGTGGAATGGTCAGATATGAGGATATGTTCGGCAAAGATCAACTTAGATTAGTTTCTGGGGTCAAATAATGAGCATCATCAGGAAAAAGACGAGAACGCGTGGCCCGAGAATAGAGAAAGGACTCGTGTTCTGATGACATGGCAAAAAGGACAAAAACACAGATACACCAGATATGATCGTATGATACCCCGCCCGTAACAGAGGAATATTAACTGGCACAGCTAACAGTATTTCCACTTGGACGGCAGCCATTGGCCATAGTACTTAAGGGCTCGAGTGGAGCTTTTCTATTGGTTGATGTATTATCCTTATAACCTATAAATAGTAGTTTGAACATAATTAGAAGGACTAGATTCTGAACAATACAAAAGGAATACACTTATATTCTTGTGCTCCAAGTTCTCCACATTTTTACCAAGTCTTTATCTCATATCTTTCACCAACAGAGATGATCCCGGCACTCAGATCAACATCATTCTAACATTGCCAGATCCGGTGCAAACACTTATCACCTGAGCTCTATTTCTTCATACAGCTTTGTTCACTTGCTTTATTACTTTTGTTTATTTCTTAACAAACACATTTAACTGCTAATAACAGGACCTAAAGAGTTAAATCGAGACACGTGTCCATGACCTCACTAGCAATTCAACTGTACCGTTTTCCTGGTAAATAGAAGTATCAACCAGATGCTTTGAATTTTCAGGTTCCAGACTATGTCTTGAGTGTCTCCTTGACCATATTACGAATTCAACTGTACTGTTTTCCTGGTAAACAGAAGTATCAGCCAGATACATCGAATTTTCAGATTCCAGATTATGTCTTGAATGTCTCCTTGACCTCATTATGAATTCAATTGTACTGTTCCCCAGTAAACAGAAGTATCAGCTAGATACATTGAATTTTCAGATTCCAGATTATGTCTTGAGTGTCTATGCTACAAAAGTGGAAGCATATTTCTTACAATTCAAATGTCATGTACGATTATGGAAAGAGAGACTAACTAGAGCCAAAATAAAAAGTATGATATTATGATTTTACAAGATGTTAAGAAAGTAAACTTTGCCGTCGATAACTTATGGAGTTCTTTCTTAAGAAAACATGCTAGGTTAGAGGGAAGAGTAAAGAACAGAGAAGCGAAATACTGAGACAAGACAAATAATCAAAGAGAGGTTTTCCTCTAGTTTGGTAACGACGCGAAAAGATAATGGACTAGCTTTGTTCTTTTTCAAGATTCTTTTCCATCTACTATAATGGACTTGGTTTGTTGTTTTTCAAGATTATTTTCCATCTACTCTCCGGACATGTATATTCCAATTAGAGAAATCAGTAATGCATATTTTCATCCCTTTATTCACACATTTTCACCCTCCTGTTCTACACAGTTAATTGCAGAAGGTAAATGGTCTTTTAGGTTCACTTTTATTTTTCGGACACCTTAAATTATGATGATCTTTTATCATCTCTTTCCCTGTATGACAACTGATACAACATAACCAAATACTATAAAATTCATGCAGTTTTTCATGAGAGCAGGTTGAGGATGTAAGAGGAATTCAGGGTGTAACCTTGATGCCTTCGTTTATAGCCCATGCTTTCAACGTGTCTGGATCCACACAGACTATGGCAACCAGATAGGAAGCTAGGCTGTCACCTGAAGAAGCAGACAAGAGTACAGTAGGTCTTCTAAAGGCAACATACATGGAGGAGCGGGGGGAGAGATTTTTGGCGATGCCATATCTTACCATGTATAAAGCACTGGGAAACATACTTGCTCTTTGCATAAACATTCTCAATTTTTTCCGGAGCTACATATTCTCCCTGTGCCAACTTGAAAATATTCTTCTTCCTGCAAACAAATAGCAAAAGATAAGACTTTCTACAAGTAGCCAATGATCTCCATATACTGTGCAACTTCAGTAAAATGGATTATTGTTACAAGGAAGCAATCTTATGTAATTCTCCATGTTCAAGGAACAGAAACTAGATTGCAACGAAGGAAGAAAAAACTACTACTTCATAATCCCTCTACAAACCTTAATGATTGTTCCAATAATTCAAAGGCAAGTACAAGTACTATTAGCTATCCTCTCACCTATCAATTATCTTTAAGCGGCCCCCATGTAGCCACACTCCAATATCTCCGGTGTGAAGCCATCCATCTTTGTCAATCATTTCTCGCCTGAACAGTGCCATTGGATAATTCTAAAATTTAACTTGGAGGGTTCCCTTCTTATATGCAAACTACAAAAGAGTGAGTACATTAAAGAGATGCCCTTACGTCTGTACTTCATCCTTGAAGTATCCCTGGAACACTATGGGGCCTCTTACACAAATCTCACCACGGGGATAAGGCTGATCTTCAGATGTATAGTTCATTTCAGGAACATCAACCAGCTTTATTTCTAAAACATAAAAACAGAGTTGGTCCTTGTCCATCACAAGACAAATGGAAGAATAACTTACTTGGAGCCATACTAACCACATGCAGGATTAGGAGAGCCCACGTGACCAGATAAGATATCATTCTGATCCATGTTACTTATAGCACAGGAAGTTTCGGTCATTCCATAAGCTTCTATAACTTGACAACCAAAGCATCTGAATAATAAAAGTAAACTCATTTCACACACACAAAAAGTATCTGATCTCAGTTATGTTCATAAGTTGATCATAATTGGAGAAATTTGATGAAGTTAAGCATGTTCAACTCACACCCGCAAAAAGTCCATTACATCAGGAGATAATGGTGAAGCTGCTGAGATCATATAGCGAACTCGTCCTCCTAGTCTTGCTTTTATTTTGTTGAATACCAATCTATCCCAGATTGGGGATGGATTTTTTCCTGCAAAGTAAAATCTGCATATATCATAACAAAGAGAGATGTGTCTTCCTTCTCTTCATAAGTCAATCCTACTAGACATGCAAGGTAGGCTCAACCTACAGATCTGTTTGGAAGGTCAATACGATAGAATGCACCAAGGCAGATACTGTTCGTTCAGAATTGATTCAGATGGCGAGGACCCACGGAAAAATCCACACAATCCAACTAAAAAGCATCACAACTAAAAAAAAGCACAAATTATTATTTTTTGCGAGTTGGTTAGGAAAAATATAAGACACCCACCATTCCCGATCTCATAAACAAAGACCTCAAGACCACCAAATGAGTAATATGACAGGAAAAGAAAGAAAATTTCCTGTCCATTGAAGTACTTTATTTTCGTACCCAAGGATGTGGCCTAGTGGTCAATGAAGTGGGTTGAGAATTTTGAAGCTTCAGGTTCAAATCCTAGTAACACTAGGTAACTTCTTCCCATCTGTCCTAGTTATGTGGACAAAATTACCTGGCACCAATTGCTGGTGGGAGGCGGAAGGTATCCCGTGGAATTAGTCGAGGTGCGCACAAGCTGACCCGAACACCATGACTATCAAAAAAAGTTCTTTACTTGCTCATTTTCCCTTTTCTTAAATAGTCAATCAGTGAGTATTTGTTCACAGCAAAGTTTTCCAAGGAGTTGCCATTTTTTGATCCCGTTGAGTGGCTTCCCTGTCCAAACAAAAAGCCTCAAGAGTTTGACCATTTCGCACTTTTCTATTATTTTCCTTTCCTTTTATTTCCTAGTTTCTCATTTTTATTTTATTTAGTCAGATGATGACATAAGTTTAAATGAAAGTGGAGATTCACATTCCCGACCTCAACTTGTTTGGGACTGAGGTGTAGTTGTTGCTGTTTGTTCCCTTTTTCCATCTTACCAAGAAAATATAGAGTTAAGGAGACATCAAGAGTCCATATCAACGAACTGCTTCCAAGGTAATTGAACTTGATATATTGACTCACAAAATCAACCAAGTACTAAAGGGGCTAATTCATATAGAATAATACATCAGCACCAAAAGAAAACCTATCAAGCAGCATTTTAATTAAAAAAGAATTATCTCACTGGTATAATTGAGGGCTGAAGCATCCAGTACAAGCTTTCTCGCACATAGTGTTCCATTTTCAGACAATTGTGGTTATGTCATATTACAAGTGATTTAACATGAGTCCGCTGACTTATCACTTCTGTAACAGCTGCTAGATTGATTGCTAGATATACTAGACGTGGACTTGGTTAAGGAATTGACTGCAGATCTAGCTACAAATAGCTGTTGAAGGCTCATCTTCAACTGACATAGGGTAAACCCACACAAGCACATGTAGCATACTCTATAGATATTGAAATTCTTCCCAAATTTTATATTCCAAAGCCATGAAAAATGACAAATTTACCAGTCATAAGTTAGAATATGCAGTAATCATGCTTTGAGAAATTTCACAAAACTGAAACACA
Organism: Solanum rostratum; assembly: GCA_029948455.1. Lineage (NCBI taxonomy): Eukaryota > Viridiplantae > Streptophyta > Magnoliopsida > Solanales > Solanaceae > Solanum > Solanum rostratum. The sequence continues at coordinate 5,658,197 of CM057048.1, forward strand.
CTTTTGTTGGCTTTAATCTGTGTAATGCTGCTTCATTGCCGAAAGCTACAGATAACAGGTTCTTAAATAATTCTTGTCAATTGTGAGATAATTAGCAATTCAACAGGACAGTTAACATATGTTGGAAATATTTAATACATTCTGAAATAATTTAGTTAGCTTTTCGTTTTATTGCAATTATAATATTCAACATTCTCAAATAGAAATAATGTGTACCTTCACTCTGAATGCACCGATATCCATACTAACAGACCTCTATGGGAACTATCTTAAAATTTAAAAGAAACATTATATCATGCAAACAAGATAAATAGAGGTCCAAATGCACAGGTGCAGCCATTTATTTCTCAACAAAGGTAAGAATACCTCACCATTAAAAATTGCTTGCTTCTTAGCATTATAAGCAGCATTAAAAATCCTCTGTCTCAGAGAACCAGATGTCTTCACAACATTCATAATGCTGCAAAAGGAAGCATCTAAGTTAATTCAGGATCACATAAAATTAAAATTAGCACAAATAGCAAATCAGCATCAACAGTCAATTACCCAGCATATAATTTATTGTATAACCGAGGAACGCTGCAAAAGATGGTGGGCCTTAATACAGCCATATCATCCACTAGTTTCAGATTATCCTGAATGCAAGGTAAAGTTACACACAGTATTTCCTTAGAGAAGTGTGAAGACATTGCTTAGAAAAGTGTAGACAATTGATTCTCTAGACTTACTATTCTTTTTCAAATAATATCTCCTATGTGTCATTATGCAACAAGCCAAACCTCTTGACATTAGGAGGTGAACATTTTCCCTCCATCAACTAAAGTTTGTAGCGTTGTGCTAAATAATTTAAAACTGTGGAAATTCTTCCCCTTTGACGGTAGAAACACAAATACAGTTCTTACTCATTTCTTTTATATTTCCTTTTTGGTTTTCTCCCTTTTCACCACTTTCAGACTGCCAACCTACTTCACTGGCCACGGAGAACAAGATGAAGGGGGAAAGAAAAAGAGAAACATTTAGAAAGCAGGGTGGAAAAGAATAAGGACAAGGAGGAACACGGACATTCAGGTGAAGAAGAAACAAAAGTAGAAGTAACCAGCAGGGAAGTTAATGGAAAGTTATTGACGAAGAAGCAAGAGGAAGATGAAGGGAAGGCCTTAAGAGGATATGATCAGGCAGGGATAAGAGTAAGACATAGAGTCATTGCAACAGGAATGAAGAGATTGGGACAAAAAGGAGGAAGGATAGGGGAGGTTCACTTTCTGGTGCAATGGTGGTAGAAGGAAGAAAAACAAACAGCAGAAACGAAAAGAGAAAAAATAAACTAAACAAGTTTAGAATAAAAGAAAAAGCAATTAAGATACTCGCAACAGCAAGCCCAAATGGAGAGTCCAAAAACTTTTATAAAATTTAATTAAGGCTGGTAAAACTACATAAAGGTTTAAGTGGCTTTATTTTCGTTTACTCTTTATAGTCTTATTTCTTTTATTTCACAAGTATGCAATCTTCCTTAAGAAGGAATTCAGAAGTTAGAAACAAAAGGGAGAGGAAAGAATGATAAAGGGAAACTAAGTAGAAAATATCAAGATTAGTAAAAATGAAATGAAATCTATAACAAGAAGTTCATATTATCTATTCAAGTTAAATATCTTGCAGAGTGATACCATTGATTTGCAACGTACAAGTTCACATATTTATTCCAGCAACGAACGTCTTTTGTATTAGTTCTACTTCATGTTGTCAACCCATTGTTTGAACAAATTCATGTTGAAAAAATCATCACAAAAATTACATATAGTTTTGGATACGAGCTAGAATAACCCTTAGACGTGACCAATATACGGTACATGAAAGGACTGCTAAAAGAAAATTCCGAGAGAATTCTAGGTTAAGTTTCATACTCCCTGATAGAATCCAGAAGCTCCTCCACTATAGACCAGCAATACTTGGTTCGCCCTCTCATATATATGCGCCAGCGGAAGATATGAGATGTGACTATTAAAATTTAGATAAAAGGTTTAGAAAAAGTACAGTCTCATCAGAAAGTTTCAACTGAATGTAAGAGATGTTAGGTCCTGAACTTTCAATAAAAAAGTGATTCATGCTGATACTTGGGTTGTACTATAATCATTAGTACTCACATATCTGAAGAGTATAGTGTGATGGCAATACTCATACCAGCAACACTTGCAATCAGGTTTGCATGGGTTAAAACAGCTCCCTATCATAAATAAAATGCAATTTGCTTCATTTCTGAAAAGCAATAGCATTTAGAATTGAGTAGATAATAATCTGTTGTACCTTTGGGGTCCCAGTTGTACCACTTGTATAGCATATTGTAGCAACAGCCTCAGGTTTTGGTGGGCAAAACGGCTGAAGATTGTTGAGACCCTGGAAGAAAATCATTCACTAATACTATGAAACCTCAATAATCAAGTATAATACTATGAAACCTCAATAATCAAGTAAGTACAAATACAGTAGTAGGCATTTTCAGTGCCGCTAGTGAAATTACACTTATGGATATATCTCTTGCAATTCCACCCACGTCATTAACTGAGATATGTGAAAGATCATATGCAGCACAAAGCTACCATGCATACTAAGTTCATATCCCTGCATCTTCTCATTCCGATTATGCACAAAATCTAAAACTGATTATAGAATGAAAATACGACTTCGAGTATATATAAACCTGATTAAGTAGAGCTGAATATGATATGATCTCCACTCCAGATGACGGTAGAAGTGATGGAATTCTCCCATCTACTTCTCCAACTACCTACACCACACCCAAACCAGATGAGGATAAGATGATTGCAGATCGGCAACATCATAATTATGCACGATTTCGATCACCATAAAGGGACAGTGGTCGCATACCACAATTAAATGCAGCGAAGGAATCTCTGGTAATAAGCTAAGCAACTGCAACTCGAAGAGTAATGCCATAAATAAGAACGTCAACAGCGACTTCAAGGAAAGCAGAAGATATAGCTCTATCGAGTACATCTCTTTCTATTTCCTGTGTTTAAAGTTAGCCAAATTCCAGGATGTTGATGTTTTTTACTGTTTTTTTTTTAAATATATATCCACCTAAGAAGGCGAGAAGTTAGACTCTTTTATAAAATCAATGGTCAGAAAGAATATAAAGAAAATTTGACCAGTAAAAGTAGATCCGAAACATCAAGTTCTCAATCCAAATGCGACAATAGTAGGAAGTCAAAAAATCCATTCCAATATTCTGTCTGCAAAAGAACAGTTAACGTGAAAAATTGTCTAATGCTTATATTTGAAACTGCTTGACTCTTCCATTTTCATGTCACCTCAACAGAACTTGTTAGTAAACTCACATGATTTAATGTTTCTGGTGTACAAAATACAGCTTCAACTGCTGCATGGTTTGCAATATATTTTACAGCTTCTGGACCTGCAAATTTAGGGTTTAGGAGTTTTAGCAAGGGAGGTAAGATTTTAAATGATTAGTTTTTTGATAATGTCTGAAAACCAACCAAGAGTATCATATAAAGGAACAGAAATATAAGAATATGCAGAACAGGCATGGTCGACTATCAGCCATTCTGGTCGGTTGATGAAATATAAACCAACACAAGATCCCTGTCAAAAAGCGAAGAAAGCAAAATGATCAGTATATAAACTGAAAGTCTTCCAAGATGATTTTAAAAGCTGATAAAGTAGGTTACCTTTGTTATCTGATGACAAACTAGGGCAGAACCAATTGCTGATCGTGCAGTACCTGCCTCCCCGTATGTCATCCATCTGTACCTGTAGAGTATGTTTCATCAATGCATTGGATGAGAATGCTTTGAAGATAAATCGTAAGCTCAATTACATGCTTCCAGGGGTTAACATACTCTCCTATTGTTCCATCTTCTCGAACTCGTGATCCTAAGTATTTGCAGTCTGGGAATGCCTCAACGGAACGCCTAAACCGGACAAACAAATCAAAACAAAAAAGATGAAAAATAAATAATAAAATTGTGGTGAATTTCCTTGATGATAAAAAAGAAAAATGGGGAGTCTATCAGGCCAGCTTGGTTGCTTACACAAAATTGTCATGTAAGGTACCGATTTCAGGATGATCTGCAAATCTACTAACAAGCTTCAATGGAGAGCGAGCAGATCTGCATTTAAAAGAATTAAAGCTCAGTTATGCCTTAAGAGTACATAGAAGAGTTTGAACTAACAGTTCTAACCTGTACACATTCCATTTTCCTGTCTTCAGTTCCTCAGGGAGTACACTACTAAATCCTTGTTCTGGTGACAGTTCAATAATTAACAAAGAAACAAATGGAGCGAAGATAGATAGATAGAGCACAGAAAAGAAGGTAATTTGGTCACCAAGTAATAAGATGAAACAAACATGCTAGCAATGAGTAAAATGGAGGTCATAGCAACATGTAGAGGAATAGTGGAATACGATATATTAGTAAATTCAACAAATAGCTGAACATTCGACCTACGTTGTCAGGATGCATGCAAATGCTATCCAAATTTATACCTGGTAATAAGGAAGCAAATTAAAATGTAAACTACTTTCAAGGGACCATGTGCTATCTTTTTAGTTTTGTTCGGCTTGGGGACAGGAAATTTATTTAGTTTGCCCTTGGAAGTTGGAGAAGCAGGATTAGGTACCAAGATATCTAGGATAATAGTTGACAAAAAAGAGGAGAATTTAGCTAAATACAAGCTAGCTAGATGCCAGACATGGTTCGATAGGGTCAGCTTTTTGCCTCATGTCAAATTCATAAATGACGCCATACAACTATTATTACGAGAAAGGCAACTATTCATAGTTGGCATTACAAAGAATACAGATAGCTATTGGTGAATCTTTGATTTGTTTTTGGGTCTCTATCTCAGGTACCTAACATGCAAAGGATCATTTACTTCAAGACTCATAGTACTAGTCATTATCCATTCCATTATCCCCCACAGTCACTTCGATTCAACCCTGATAATGGTCAAATGCATTGGTTGCGTGAATTTTCTGATCATCCATGTATTCACCCCCAAACCCAAATCAAACCTGCATATGTTGAATTCGGACGTTATGTTAGTGATGTGGCACATTTTCAACAGCCTAAATCCTAATTATGTTTGTACAATTGGCCTATGATGTGAGGCCCTCTATACAACTACAAACCAACCTTCCTTCCCCATTTTGTTGAGCTATTCGAAGAGACCCCGATAATTGGTGGAAGTGAAAGTTGATCTCAGCTTTAAATACCAATACAATACATTTAACTTGATTTATTTTTGCCACAGATATAATCAGTTAGTCCCACAAGAGAAAAGAGATGCACCTAAGAACTATCTTCTTCTTTTTCTTCTCGTTTCAGCTGAATGCTACTTAAAAAAATGAATTTTCCAACAACCTCTACTAAGAACCGGCCATTACCTTATTCTTGTAATAAGGCACCGGAAAAGGGAAAAAATCGTAACTTTTACACCGAGTAACATTAACAAAACAGAAATTTTCTCAAAAACAGAGAGAAAACGTATGTATATATAGCTGCACTATCATTTAAGAAAGAGAAATTTTTTAAAAACACCTGAACTTGAACTTAACTTGCGCAGGTTATTAATTTCATCACAAACTATTCACAGTCTTAAAAATATTTTTTTTACTTGATTAACTAAACCCAAATATATCCGAATTATCACAAGCGTTAAAACAATGTTTTGGCTTGGCAAGAATTTAGGGTGTATTTCACTCTTGTTAGTGTATTTAAGTTCAGTAGAAGGGTTTTAACACTATCAATAGTTCAAGATAGAAATTAATAATTCCTTGAGTGTGTTTTTAGTATTTTTTTCTTCGAGAAAAATGGGTGAGCAAGAATACCTGAGAAGAACTCGCCGGCAGCATTTCCACGGCGTAGAAGTGACGGTTGATCTTGATCACCGGCGACGGTAGAAGTGAGGTGGCTGTGAATAGTTCGCAAACGACGTTCAGCTTCGGAATCCATCAGTTGAAACGACGTCGCTGCGATTTCCCACCAAATTTTTGCTGCTGTTTTTTTGGTTAAGAATGCAACTACAATAGCATGTTACTGTACAAGGAATGACATATTGTATGGTGCATGTTACCTAATTAGTTTATACTTTCCTTTTTAGTTCGTAAATATCACGTTACTCTAATTGAAAATAATTTATCTTTAAAATTTTTTTGTTATCTAAAATAATTTTCAGTCGCACAAATATTTAAAAATAATTTTAAATCACAAATTTTTTAAATTTTTTTTCTTATATACTATGTCAAGTCAAAGGGTGTCACATTTTAAGTAGGACGGAGGGACTATATAATATTTGATTTGATTGTGATTTAAATTTTATTGCATCTGTTCTCAAAATTTTCATTTTGTGCAGTCATGATTTAGTTTGATTGTGCCGTTATTTTTATTTTTTTATTTTTATTTTATCTTTACTTATTATTTAATATTTCTATTTTTATCTGTTATCTTGCATTTTTATAATAGTTCTATCTCGAATCTTAGGTTTATCTTTTAAAATGTCAATGTATGATATTATGTCACAAGGAAAAATAATATAATTTATTTAAATATTTTATTTATTATCAAAATAATTTAGTATGATGCGATGTAACACAATACCTATAAGCAACGATAAAAATATTAGGGATGGAATAAGTTCCAAACTGTTCATGATTTCATGCGTTGATATTGCTCATGAAATATATATGGCAAAACTATATTTCATGATTTCTTTTAATATCTGTTCAATTTCAATTTTTTGTTGTGTCAAACTAAACGCATTTAGCGTATGTTATTTTTGTAAAATTGAAAAAAAGATAAGTTTCTTATTTATTTTCTAATAAAAACAAAGTGCGACTTGTTCGTACTTTTTTTTATTTTTAGTTTGTCATTTTATATTTAACATTTATTTTAAAACTCAATTAATTTCAATTTACATTAAAAAATCTCAATTTGAAATAAAACACTCTTTTAATGCAACTTCATACCAATACCTAAACCTAAGACTTTTAATGGAAGACTTTTCCGTAACCAACAATTAATGACGTTATGTTTGCTTAAAGAGGTTTGCTGAAAGCTATGGCAATTTGGTATGTTGGTAGAAATATATATGTATACTGGATAAGTATAGATAGTTTTAAAATAAAAATTATAATAATATTTTTTTATTTTTTGTTTTGATATTATTTTAGGATAAATTATACTATCAAGATTAGTATTTAAAATTGAGATAAGTTATCCTGATATATGATAAAATAATAATATCGAAGTTAAATTCGATATTTAGAAATAATGGTAAAAAAAGTTTTTACAAAGTACCATGAGATTACTCAGAAGTCAGACCCTTTTTCTACTAAATAGAATGAAGGATATTTTTATAAACAAACAACTTTTTAGGTATTGCGCAGTGCATGTTATTTTTAATATAACAAATCAAATAGTCAATAAAAATAATATCAAAATAATTAATCACAGTAAAACTAATCCAATATAACTTATCTTTAAACCAAACGATCCCTAATAGTTTGATTTTAGTGTGAAGAACTTTGGATATATAAGAGTTTCGAATCGAATCTCTTTAGAAAGAAGATCTTTTGTCTCGTGGTAGCTTGCAATTGTCCCCTTACGATACTTTCGGTATTGGGTTAGCCATACACTTCACATGTTTCTAACGATTTACATGGCATCATCAAATGATACAAGTCTTAGATAAGAATCTACAAAGCACTAAAACGCCTTTGTTGACGATTCGTTACTCCGATAGCATCTAGGGTTCCTCGAACAATGTGATATGTCACACCGGGTAAATCCTTAACCCTTCCCCCTCTTACTAAGATTACAGAATATTCTTGTGAATTATGGCCAATACCGAATATATAAGCAGTAATTTCAAATTTAGAGGTTAATCGTACTCTGGTATATTAATTTGTATTTATACGGGTTATATTGATTTCTTATTTTCTATGATTAGAAGATAAGATAAAGTGATAATGAATGAATACTACTAACTAACCATACATGATAGCAAGAATTTATCACAAATTTTATTTTATTTTTATGATCGTTATTTCATCATAATATATATTAAGAGTGTGTATATATATGTATATGTGTATTTTTTTTTCTTTTCTCCACTCATTTACTTTATGCTTTTCATATTACTTGACCATTCTTAATACAATAACCCTTAAAAAATTAATTAGAAGTGTATTCTACTAAACTAATATTATTAATAATATTTTTAAACTTTAAATTTGACTACTACTATGTTATGTTGTTATTTAATGCCAGCGGTAGAAATAAAAAAAATATTTTTAAAAAATTAATTTCGTAAATTAGATAAGTAAATTAAAACAACTATTTTTAGAATGAGAGTCAAGTATATAAATTGCAGTGGTTATTCTCTTCTATATAAATAAACAAGTTTTAATTAACATTAATGGAGTATTACATAAATTATAGTCTAAAACAATTTAAAATCTAAACAAATATAATCTTTGAAATTTTATAGTCAACTAAATTAATTATTTGTATTTCTTATATTGAAATATATTTGTATAGTTATTATTCTCGGCTACTATTACTGTATAAATAAATATTGAAGTTTTGATTATTATTAATAAAATTATTTTTTTAATTATGCTGATTTACTTCATTATAGAACATCCGGAATAAGATCTAAAATGAGAGCTATTGGATGACTCATCTACTTGCAAGGAGACTTGTTGAAACTCTTTTCTACCTGACTAATTATTACCCAGACATTGCTTACACTTACATTGTTAACTCATATACTTCACTAATATTTCTCACTTTTTTTGTCCAAAGCTAATGATTATGTTTTTTTTGAAAAATTACTTCCGTAAAATTAACAAAATAAAAATATCATCATTTTTAAAAGAGTTAAAGAAAATTGATTGTAAAAGGGTATAAAAGCATTTTAAAAGTTGAATTAAGATAGAAAAGAAGTTTAATTACTGTTCAGAGTCGAGTAAGATTTGATTTGAAGAGCAAAGTTGAGAAGTTAAAATGGTTTTCATCCATTTAAATATAATATTTATTTTAATTACTTACATTTGATATGAGATATAAAGTATAATAATCTCAAATTTAAATTAAAATAGATCATTTTATGTTTAGTCGAAGATATTAACTAATTTTTGAATTATTTATTCTTTCATAAATTATCCGACATAACTGAAGATAAACCAGATGACCCCTAATAGAAACTACTACAACAACAGACCAACAAACATGTAAAACACAATCGAAGAGGCCATACTGAAAACTAGAAAGAATTTCGCAAAAATATTGACCAAAAACAAAAGCAAACAGAAATTACCCGAAAATTTTCTCTTAATTCTAAACCAAGAATATGATTAAAGGCTAAGGTCACAAAAAACAGATCCAGCAGTACACGGACACTTCCACAGTGGAAGAAGAAACGATAAAATTTACACGGAGAACGAATTTCTTCTACTATATGATCTCGATCAGATGAACAGGCACAGAGGCACTCCTCCCACAGATAATTTCAAACTAAAAAGTTCCTCTGTGAAACCTTATATACTGAAGTGATCCACAAATTAATCCTATGCATGATGGTAGAATAATCTACAAATACACAGCCAAGACTGAAAAATTGCTGATATGTCTCTTTTTGAGTTGCTGATTAACTCTGCAGTCTCTCATGTCCCCTAAAATAGCTCCATCAACTGTTGTGCAACATCTGCAGTAAAAAACATTTACATGGTTAATTGCACAAGTACAACATTTTAAAGGGAGATTCAGCATGCACAACGCAAATTCCAAAGATATAAACAGAATCTTGGGGCTGAAATTGTTGCCAATCAAAAGATTCATGTTGACATTCAGAACCAGTTTCCATTTTATCTCAAGCAAAGTCTAGCTCCTAATTCTAGGAGAGATACAAAACCTAGATGAAACTAGAACTGGTCAAATTCCATTTTGTGTTTGGGCATGAGCGTTAGTTTCAATGAATCAAGATTTCTGTAGTAACTATATAGCAAAGACGGAGGACAAAACACAGTGCTCCTTTATAGTGGGGTTAAAACCGCAGCAGGGAAAACAAAAGTAAATTTAGAAAACAGAGGTAAAATGTGCAATTCAACACAAAATTGAGTTTTAAGTTCTATGCAGTGTGTCAAAATATTTTCACAATCAAGACACTCATCTTTATATTAAGCATTAAGTCATAACGTAATAAGCTAGATGGATCAGAGCAGAGCATACTACAAAACCAATCATCATGATCTTAAACTTAGATTGAATGTATCTCTCCTTAAATATTAGACATAACCTAATTAAAGTCGAAACTGGAGAAACTACAATCCACAAATTTGTCCTACTATGATCCAGAAACGAAACTATCTCACAATAAATAAAAATATAATGTACCTCACAATTACTTTATGTTCTGTGATGTATAAATGTATACCTCTAAGTACATTTGGAGGTGTTTGAAACTCTTTCCAGACAGAATGATGCGAAGCAAAATCCATGTTCAGATATTTTGACGCAAGATATGCAGCCCCAGCAGCAATCTGGTAAGGCTTGAACTGAAGCCAGAGTGAACTTCGGAGCCTGCAAAAGGAAATCTACTAAGAAAAGGAGATGACTAATGCTTCACAAAATTTACTTCCCTGAAAATTATATGGCTAGGCAACATCTGCAGCAACACCATGTCATTTGTTAGCCACATTTTCAGAACAGCATGGGATCTAAAACTTTTCAAAAAGGTACATTGGCCAATAAACAGTTACCAGAACACGAGTCTAATACATTTAACAGACCATTAACAATTGTTTTGAGTCAAGTGGAAAAGCCAAAAAAGCAAGCCGAGGCAACTTTTCTCTTACCAACTACGAAAGCAGCAACCGAGTTGGAAAAATCCAAGAATCTTCTGCACAATGTTGAGAGAATGAAATATATAACAAACATGGTGTACCCATCTAGAGAGCACCAACTCCTAGTCCCAGCTCCGCTGCAGCAGCATAACCCCAAATATATATGCACCTCATAATACCAAAATAGACGGACAGAAGACGCAACTGTCGCATTCTTTTTCACTATGATCCAGAGAGAAAAGACGAGGGAACCTGTGGACTTGCCAGGTTTGGCCCTCACATCTAATTTCACTCGTACAGCAGTACATATAAATGATTTGCTACCATATCTACCATGAACAAAACTAACAGAATTACCCAGAAAAGCGACTCCACTCCTTGCCCAAAAGTTGGTACGAGAAAACTAAATAGAACACCCAGAAATTAGCTAATGCTCAATGTTAGGAAGACACTAGCATGCAGAAATTAGTGCTCAGTACAACTATAGTACCAATAAGTAGACATTCTTCCCCATTCAACTTCTCTGACTGTCTGGCGTCCTACAATCTCGGAAAACATGCTGCCAATCCACTAACCAAGCCAAATGGAGAAGAAAGAGCGCGAGTGAATGTTCCAAATTGGAAGTAACACTTTTAACATGTGTGTGAGATTATAGTTTCCTTATGAAGTATATCTCTCTCTCTCTGTGTGTGTATATATGTACATAGGTGTATGCGCGCATATAGATGTGTATATGGCATCTGAAATTAACTTTTTTGAAACCGGTGATGTTAATGGTCTCTGAAAATATTAGTTTTAACAGAAATTTAACAAAATATATATATATTGAATTTCTTCAACTTCATAGAGTTAACAAACCTCCAACCACAAAGCTTGATAACCATAAAACTTGCTTTCAAAGCCACTGTGGTGCTTACACTACAAAAAATAATAGATAGGTACATATATAGATCTTTAAAATATTTAATGAGTAAATTTTATACATTGGAGTTCCACCTCACCATAGCAACTTTCTCTGTGCATTACAAGTCCCTGCCACAAGAACCTTAAGTGGATGTCTGCTTTGAACAACAAACTTGAAACTAAGAAAAGTAAGTAGTGTAATATATACATACACTATATATATACACACACACACACACATGTGTGTGTATAAAACATAATGACTTCTCTGTTGTGTGTGAGGCTATATGTATAGTGTGTGGGTATATAAAATAAAATAATACTTACGACATTGATCTTAAGTTACCAAGTTGTTGAGGGAAAGCGGTGCACTTCCTCCCATTAACCCAAAAATTACTTGACCAAGGCAACCTTGCCATCCCATCTTTGCTAGTGAAAGTATACTGATTAAAGTAGGACTTCCAATTTTAGAGTTCCATCAAGTAACCAGAAGTTAAACCACTAACGTTTAACACCACTACTTGACACCCCGGTAGGAATCATTGCCACTAAACTGCAATATCCTAGCAGACAGAGATAGACTACAATATCAGGTGCTAGCCCTACAGCAGCAAGGCAATGAAAAAGGAGGGAGATTAGGTCCTCCAATATTTACTACGTTGACACAAACCTAGCTAGTCCACCAGAGTTGGTCACAAATCTAGATGGAAAATATGAATAGTCCAAATACTTTCCAGAAATCAAAACTCGTCATGCTATTGATGCTAGTTTTAAGGGAATAGAGAAGGTTCTATACTCAGATGCAGGTGACACTCGTTAATACATATGAACTATCCTGCCAATAATCTGTTCTGCTATATGTGAGCCTATGAAGTGCATGAGTGCATAAACAACCAGAAGAACTCGCAAAGTTGGATCTGTGACTGATAGCTGAAGGAGAGAAGATCAAGAAGAAAGGTAGGAAAATTATGGTATTTGCTTCTCTTTTTTTTCAAAAAAGGAGAGCCCAGGAGCGTTGAGTGGAGCCTGGGAACCAAAACAGCAAGCCCCAGTCCATGGCGCACTTCATTAATAGAGGTAGGGGAATTACGTGCTATCAAGGAGAAAGAAGAGATGGTAACGGAACTACTAGTTGCAGAAGCATGACAATCTTTCCAAATGATCAACCCAGAAAACAATAGTCTACTCGGACAAGCTCTGCCACAAAGGTTACTATACCTCCAAGATGTTACTCTGATTTATACCATGCTTAAGGAATATTTCTTTGCTCCAGCAAGAAGAGAACTTCTAAAACCTGTATACACCAGTTCCAAAAACTGGACTACCCATACCCCGTCATTGGGTAGTCAGGACACACAATCAACCCTTATAGAGTTCCCGTCCAAATCGCTAACTCCTAAAAGGACAACCTGTGGAATAGGCTACGTGAAGAGAAAAAGTGCAATGGGGACTCCACATCATTTGAACATGAAAAACATAAAGTATCATGGCAAACTTCTGGAGCATCTTTGACATTCTTCTAGGTCAATGGCCATTCTATTAAGATTCAGCATGGAAAAGCATCCACAAGAAATGGCTAGTTTTAACTTCAGACTGTAAAACAAAACATTTGATGTACAGCATATCAACCGCCAGCAAATATCATACAGGTGAGCAAGCTAATCCTTCTATAGACCCTGCAATTATATGGCAATCCAAAAGATCAATATCACAAGCCAGAGAAGCTAGAGCAGTCAAGGGAGAAAAAACCATATTTACACAAGTAACAAGCAGTTGTAGATCTAAAATGAATTATGAAGTTAGAAGAACTTATCATCCAGATACCACGAAACACTGAATCCCATTAAATCATTTGGGTTTTATTAGGGGAATCTACGATCTCTGAAAAGAACTTTAATACCAAAATAAAACACGAGGCTCCAACAGAAATCAACTTTGATTCCCGAACAACATTAACTATCATATAGAGATTAACTAACTTACCCTTCACTGACAAGATGCAGTGCCAGATTCACCAACATTGTTTCAGAGAGTCCTAATTTTTCAAGGGTGGATGTAAGAGATTCATATGGATGTTGCACATTCAGTTCAAAATTTAAAGTAGTCAATATCATCTGTTCAGCCTCAATAATGCGTTCACGATACTGCTCAAACCAGTCCTGCAGGAAAACACCATAAAAATGCATTAGAGGTATGCTCAGAGCTTCACAATATTTCCAAATGTAGGATATTAGGTAATCAATAATGCAAAAGACAAAGCAGAAATACTAACCACAGGTAGAAAATATGATAGAACAGCAAGATCCTGCTTATGGAAAATTTCACATGAGGCCTTCAGAACATCGTTGAGAGGTCGTGCAGTCTCTTCTGATTTCGCCGCAAGAAAGAGAGCAGCAGTGGCAATCAACTGAACAGGTCAAAAAATTCTAACAATTAGCCAAGCATTGAACATAATGAAGCGGGATGTCTAGAGGACCAAAACAAGAGAAGAATACAGCGTACAAAACAATGAACTTACAAATCTGTCATGACATGCATGTGATCGCCTCACAAAGAAGCGATGACATAGAACCATGGCAGTTCCTATAGTGGTCTGTGGCCTGCAAGCAGGTACAAACAAACATTAGTTCCATCAGATAATAAATTCATAGGAACAAGCACCTTATGTTAGCAGTTCTCCAAAGAAAACTAGGAGAAGACAAGCTCAAAAGCTTAAGAGCCTGTTTGAAGTAAAGTTTGCAAACTTGTGTAAGATACAATGGATTTAAGCCGCAAAAGGAAACTTACAGGTCCAAACAAATTCCAATGTTCTGCAGGAAAGCACAATATGAGTATCGCAAATGTGCTTCATGCATTGCATCAATACCATCTTTCCTGGATGGGGAGCATTTCTCAATTTCCTCTTTAGACATAAAGATATTATCAGTTTCGGTATCTTCAAGCCATGAGCGGTTGCGCTTAGAGCACACTGCATCAGACCGAGGTCTAGAAGTGCTGGTAGTAATGGCCAAACTATTGTTACAGGTTGAATAAGCATCATCATACCCTCTGGAATTCCTTAAAGGAACATTATAGCATGTGCTTTGCCGCTTTGAAGGAACATCTTTACAGGCATTGGGTGCTTGAGAGTACCTGCCACTGCTTTCCCAACCAGAAGTTGAGCACTTCCTCCTCTTCAAAGATGGTTCAGCCTCAGGTTTTATGAGATTACCATAACTGTAGCCATACTCGCTAAAATTTCTACCCACATCATGGGAACTATTAGAGTTGAAAAGCTGGCTATCAACAGTGTTATAATGGTTGTAAGCAGAGGAATGGACCATTCCACTAGTCTGGTTTCTGCCATGAAAAGACCTAGAGTTTCCACGAAAAGGGCCACCTTGTGAATAGTAAGTCTGCGCGAGAGCCATTATTCCTGTTCAATTCATAAATAAAGATCAGTACAAACTAAATTGCATCAAGCTCTCCTCTAACACAGAAACAGACATTCAATCTGGTATACTCAGTGAACTAACATGAAGCTCTACTCTCTTAAAGCCTAAAAAGCATTAAAAAGATTACAAGAAAGACGAAAACTTCCATTAAACTACAGAATTCTCAACCAAACCAAATAGAGCAAACAATTAAGTCCTTTCCGCAGAGCCATCCATCCACAATCCATTAACCGACAAAAAGTCAATTTCATCAGCCTGCAAACATGATAGCTGAATCTTTGTTGTGTATCCTATCGGAAACTAGACTAACTTAGAACTTCAATGATTTTTTTTGAGTTTCCACAGAACTAACACCAATGCTTTTTTTCTATAATCATGAAACAACAATCAATCATCTGAATTTATTTGCAGGAAAAAAAACACCTCATCTACATCAAATATAGTTTTAATTTCATAAATTAAAGAAATAAATAAACTTTACCACTCACCAATCGATCCCAAACAAGTAATCCTGAATACTCCAAAAATACCAAAAATCTTCAATTTCCGATTTTGCCCCAAAACCAGCAGAAATACTCAAGTTCATAAAACATAATGATATTATCATCATCCAAAGGAAAAGTTGCAATAGCTCATGAACATCTAATAGAAATACCAAAACGATCAAAGAAAGTACCAATCTTGCAAGAAAAAAACCTCATCAAAGCTTCGCATCACATAGATCCTCGAAAATCGCAGAATTTAAACGCATGATTATCAATCAAAAGAGAAACTAAAGTAGATAAAAGATCTAAATAGAAAAAGAAAAAGGTAATTACCTGAATAGCAGCGAAAAAGAGATGTATAGACTCCGTATTCGAGCGGAAGAATCGGTGAATTTCACAAAGGAATTATGAGGTGATGGAAAAAAGTATGGGTGATTGCTTGAGATTAGGGTTTGAAGATTTGGTGAAGATGGAAAACAAGGAGAATGAGAGAAGAGAGAATATTTGGGTAATTTATTTGGAATTTGGAAAATAAAGCGGTTACTGTGTTTATATCTTACACTGCTAAATTATCACTTTTTTTCTTACTCCATATATATATCTTGACTAGTGGTCAAATTCGTGCTTCGAGCTCAATATTTATTTATAAAGTTATTTTTTTAAGTTTATATTAATTTTATTTTATTTTTGAACTATTGTCAATGTTAAAAATATTCTTCTATTTGATTAACTCAAGATATGACAAAATTGGATCTCACCGAGAACATGACCTTAGATTAAGGAGGGTGGGGTGTTGATGGATGAGACTTCTATTAGGCTAAGATGGCAAGCTTACTTTCATAAACTCTTAAACGAAAAAGGAGATAGAGATATTGAGCTGGGTGAATTGGCACTCTCCGAAAGTCATTGAGATTTTGGTTATTGCAGGCGGTTCAGAGTTAAGGAGATTAGACGTGTTATTAGTGAGAGGGAGGGCGATCGAATCCTATGAGATTCCGGTAGATTTTGGGAAGAACATGGTCAAGGATAACATAGAGTGGTTGATTAGACTGTTTAATGTTATTATGTAGACTGCAAGATGTCGGATGAATGGAGGAGAAGTATAATGGTTTCATTATACAAGAACAAGGGTGATATTCAAAAGTGTAATAATTACAATGGTATCAAGTTGTTAAGCCACACTATGAAGGTCTCGGAGAGAGTGCTAGAGATGAGGATGAGAAAATGAGTGTCTATTTCAGAGAATCGGTTTGGATTCATGCCAGGGAGGCCGACTACTGAAGCAATTCATCTTATTCGGAGATTAGTGGAGAAATACAGGATAAGAAAGAAGGACCCTCATATGGTGTTTATTGATCTCGAGAAGGCCTATGATAAAGTTCTGATGGATGTCCTATGGCGGTGTCTAGAGGTGAAAGGTGTCCTGATGGTATATATTAGGGTGATAAAGGACATGTACGACAGAGCCAAAACCCGGGTAAGAATAGTGGGAGGAGACTCAGAGTATTTTCCTGTTGAGATGGGACGTATCAAGGATATGTGTAGAGCCCTTTTTAGTTTGTTTTAGTGATGGATGAGCTGACATAGTATTCAGGAGGAGTTTCCATAGTTTATGTTATTTGCAAATGACATAGTACTGATTGATGAGACTTTGGCTAAAGTGAATGATAGATTGGAGTTTTGAAGACACGCTTTAGAATCTGAAGGGTTCAAACTGAGTAAGACCAAAACAGAATACTTGGAGTGCAAATTCAGTATTGTGAGGGATGAAGTAGACATTGATGTGAGGCTTGCCACTTAACCTTATTCCCAAGAGAAAAAACTTTAAATATCTAGGGTCTATCATCCAGAGTAGTGACGATATCGACAATGATGTCACACATCGTATTGGGATAGCATGGACGAAATGAAGGCTTGCCTTCTAGAGCATTATGTGATAAAAAGATACCACTCAAACTCAAGGGTAAGTTTTACAAAATGGTGGTTAGACCGTCTTTGTTGAATGGGTTGGACTATTGGTCAATCAAAAATTCACATGTTCAAAAGATGCAGGTTGCGGGGATGAAGATGTTAAGATGGATGTGTGGACATACCAGGAGTGATAAGATTAGGAATGAGACCATTCGGGAGAAGCTCGAGGTGGCCCCTGTGGCTGACAAGATGAGGGAAGCGAGACTACGATGGTTTGGACATGTGCAGAGAAGAAGTACCGATGCTCCTGTTAGGAGGTGCGAGTGGTTGGACTCAGAAGTTATACGGAGGAGTAGAGGTAGACCGAAAAAGTATTAGGGGAGGTGATTAGACAAGATATGACAAAACTTGATCTCACCGAGGACATGCTTAGATAGAAAGAAGCGGAGGTCGCGAATTAGAGTAGCAGGCTAACAGGTTAGTACGATTAGGTTGAAATCTGGCCTTGGAGTATAGTAGGGTAGTAGGAATCAATCATATCTTCATATCCCGTGGTGTCATTATTTGTCTTATATATGTTAATTTTATCGCGTTTACACATTATCATATGTTTTTCGTTATTAGTCATTCTTTCTGTTTCCCTTTCTTTTTTTTCCTTTTCTCATATCTAGTTTATTCTGCTCATAGATTTTTGTGCTCATAGATTTTTGTGACGAAAGTTTCCAGAAAACAACTTCCCTGCCTTTGTGTTGTGATAGTGTAGTGGTAAGGTGTGCGTACATTCTATCCTCCCCAGATCCCACACTTGGGATTCCACTAGGTATGTTGTTGTTGTTAAGAGATATTTTTAACACTTGTGATAATCGTGAGTGTATTTTAGATTACTACTTTAGTTAGTCAACTGAAAAAATAATTTTTAACACAATCCATAATTGAGTGATGAATACTTTGTATTATTTTAAAATGAATACCTTGTAAAATGAAACTTTGTATTATATTAAAATCATCTCATTAAAGAAAAACATTATATTAAAAAAATTAAATAGTAGTGATTATAAATTCCTATTAATACTAGTGCTCACTAACATGGTAATTAATGTGGAAAAAAATAGTTTTAATTTAAAAGTCAAAGGAGGACACGAGGCAATTGGAGAATTAATAAGTTATCCTATAAATTGTCATTCCTATCCATTCTTTCTTTTGGTAAGTCTCACTCTCCTTTTCTCCTAACGTGTCACCTTCATTATTGACTAAATACAAAATTAAAAAATATTAAAAATAATTTTATCAAATTATTCTTTAAATATAATAAATATATTTTAAAAATATAATAGAAAATAATTGTAATTAATAATAAGAATAATTAAAATTAAATATAAAATTATTTCTTAATCTTATAAGATGAACAAATATCATTAGACATTTATATTTATAATAGTAGACAAATAAAAATACATTAAAAAATACTATTGAAAGAGGTAAAAGAGAGAAACTTCCCAAAACGGAAAGATCCTCTCTTTAATTATACTTATTAATAAGTATTAATGAAATTTTCTCCTTAAAATTATGTTTTTTATATTTTATACAAATTGGTCATTTTTTCTATTTAAGAATAATATAATAAAAAGTATTATAAAGTAGTTAGGTAAAATCTTCTCTGGCACTCCTACTTTGCTAGTTTAATCATTGTTTTTAATCTTTTAAGTAAATGCATACCTAACCTAATGACGAGACTTGTCTTTTCTTTATTCGAAGGACAAATTCAAAAAATCTATTTGAGTTTTAAACTCTTATGTTATTTTGATATAAATTATTATGATAATATCCATGAAATTTATTCCTATTTTTTCATAAACATATGAATCTTTTTATATTATATTATAAACCTCTGTTCAGTTTTTTATAATATAATTCTTTTTAAATTTTTTTGATAAATTTTCTCTAGCACTCAGAGTTTGATATTTTTTTTTTTTTTTGTTTTGATAAGTAAGCATTTTATTACCAAACAAAAGCTTACAGCTAGAAAAAGAAAAGAAAAAGAAAAGAAAAGAGTAGATAGGAAAAAATTAATATGATTGGACAACAGAAGTAATAATCCTAAACATCTATCGACAACTTTAACTTGTATAATAATTTAAGTTCGTCAGATATTTAATTAATTTAACTTTAGTATAGCCTTTGAATATATATATATATATATATATATATCTTGAATCATTCTCTTCACAAGAATCAATATATCTTTTATAACTCTTGAAAAATAATTTAGTTCATCTCTTGTCACATATAATAAATGAAGCATGTTAATAAGGACCTTCTATACATTGTTGTTGCAATACTATTCTCATTATATTGATTCATTGCCAATATAAGATTGGCCCATTAGTTTGGATAACTATAGATACAAATTTGGCCCATTAGTTTGGATAATTATAGATTGGGCCTAGTTGGATACTTGTATAACACGGATGAGCAAACAAACATGGGCAAAAACTAACGGAACGTTACCAATATATAGGAAAAATTACCTAAGTAAAAGTCTTTTAATTAATATTTATCAAAATAAAATATACTTTTATTTTATCACCATCTATAGCAAAAGATAGCAAAATGGGAGATTGGAGAAAATTGAGCAAATTTTAACAAAAATATAGGAGAAAAAATTGGGGGTGAGAAACTTATATATGAGATGTAATTTAAGTCAATCAATTTGCTATATGTGGTTAAAAAATTTATGTTGCTATAAGTGGTAATATATTCTTAATATGGGATGGTTATGTGATTTTCTCCAATACATACTATTCGTCCGTTAATTTATCAACAATAATTATATATATATATATATGTAGTTGTATATGGGGTGTGTATATGTATACACATACACGTGTGTATATTATACATATATTAGTCAAAGTATATACTATCTATATGATATTTGTGTACTAGATGGCCCCTCCTAATTTTTATTTATTTTAATTTCTAGTGTTCGGTAAGAAAAAATATTATTTAAAAAATATTTTGAGAAACACCAGAGGGATGGGACGAAGGTAAGAGCTTAGGTGGAGGGCAAGAGTGCGGTGATGGTGGGAATGAGATGATTACTATAAAATATAATATTATTTATAAAATTTATTTTCTTTATTCTTCGAGACAATTTTTTATCATTTTAAAAAACATTATTTCGTAAAGAACATATTTTTTTTTGAAAACATAAAAATAAAAATTGACCAATCGAATGTGGAAAGATTGAAAAATATTTCCCCCCAATTAGATTCAGATCGATAATATAGTAGCACTAGTTCTAGCTCCTAAATATGAAGGATAAGGTAGGTATCATAGGATTAGGATTGGGAAAAAAACATAATACTTTATTGTGTTGAAAGTATAAATCTAGTTTGGAATAAATTTATACCTTCAATTAAATAGAATATAAAATTTAATCTCAGCTTTAATTTCAAGTATCTCATTTTATCATACTCAACTTGTTATTATTTTATTTCAACTTTTAAATGAAATAAATTATTCTTAATATTATAATTATGAAATAACTTTATCGCAAACTAAACGATGCCTTATAAGTCTCATAGATAACATGAAATAAACAAGTGGTGTTGCATGTTCCAATTGAACACATTAAATTTCTAAAGTGTTTTAATTAGACATTTTAATTTTTTTTAATATATGTGCTATTATTAGTGCATCAAGTAGTTAATTAATCGCATAAAATATGACAGTTTTTTATTTGAGGTTGATTGTATAATTGAAGAATATAACATAATATATGTGTTTAACTTAACTACCTACTGAACGAATAAGAATTCATATTAAAAAAAAAATCTAAAATTTGCATTACAAATGTCTAATTAGAATACTTTACAATGAGTTATAAATAGAGGGGGCAAAAGTGCAGAAAAGGGAAAATTGGAGTAAATAATGCAATTACTACTTGTGGTCCCAAAGAAGCTTATAGAAAATTGTAGCCACTTATAACTTGGATCTAAACCTCCTTGGCTTCTCCGTACCACGAAATCGATGCTCATTAGTTACTTATTTCGATGTAATTAAGGTAATTGATTCAGATTAATTAGCATTTCTCCCCTCCAAGTTTAAGGTAATCACCAACGACCTACTCAATAATTAATGTTTGCTACCATATGCACCCACTTTTTGGGACCACTCATTTCACTTTTACTTCTGCCCTTCAATTTTGCATGCTTCTTTTCAAAAATACTCTTCTCATCTCATATTAACTTAATTTTTGGGGCTTTTTTCATTATTTTAAAATAATTCAATTATTTAAAGTTTTTTTAATAGAGGGTAGGGAAAATAGGGAGGGGATTACAATGTGGGGAATCGAATTCTC
Source organism: Solanum rostratum (assembly GCA_029948455.1). Classification (NCBI taxonomy): domain Eukaryota; kingdom Viridiplantae; phylum Streptophyta; class Magnoliopsida; order Solanales; family Solanaceae; genus Solanum; species Solanum rostratum. The sequence continues at coordinate 5,680,175 of CM057048.1, forward strand.
ACCAACAAGGTAGGAGTTCAGATAGTCAATCAACTGAATTACTAAGATTCCCCTAGAATTTTTTAAAGTTTAAAATGAATGTTTGAATTTTTTTCATATTTACCCTTTCACTTAATTTTTTTTATATTTTCTATTAGATAAATTATACTACTTGTAAAGCTATATTTATGATTTCATAAATGGTAATAGTGGAAAGTATGGTTTTAAATTATGTCTTGCTATGTGTACATTATCTCAAAAATTAAATTAATATGGAACGAAGAGAGTAATTAATATGCATATTTTATCGCAATATTCATATTAGTTGATGTATAATCTTAGATTTTAGAAATGACAATAACAAGTATATCCAATGAAATTCCAAAAAGTGAGGTCTCGAGAGGGTGTGTACATAGACCTTACTACTACCATATGGAGATAGAGAGACTGTTTTCTAAAGTGGAATTTTCATAAACAACCATCTAGTGAAACATAATAGGCTAAAATAGCCACATTTTTAAAAATTACATTTTATAGCCTTTTGAATGTATAACATGCTTTGTGTAAAACGGTCTGAATATAAAATTTTATACAGAAAAGGCTGCTGGCATTTAATGAAAATTAATTACTGATTGGATTAAATAAAGGAAACGTTTCCTTAAATAATGGAAGGTAAATATATTCAATATACATTACCTAATATGAATCTGGAAAAATGGAAAAAGGAAAACGACGACTGAATCTGGAAAACTGAAAAAAAAAGGGCGTGATCTATACGAATTCAACTCAGGTAATGTTGATTTTTAATTTAATTTTTTATACGTTTGTTCGTGTGATTTCAGGATATTATACGAGTTACTGTAATCGCGATGAACTAAAAACGTGTTTATTAAAATTAGAGGTTCTGTGCATTTTTGTTAATATGAATCTCCATCTATAGAAATAATGTTTTTACATGTGTTTATTTGCTGTTTTGGGTCGTATGAACAAGTGTAATTGGTGTTGTCGTTCTATTGGTGCGTGTGTTAAAATGTGAATTTCACTTGTATAAAATGGTACTTTTGGAAAATATAATTGTTGTGTAGGTATAAATTGTTTGTCTAGATGAATGAATTCGCATGCGAATTGTTGAATACGTATGCACACAGCCAAGTGTTTTCTGTATAAATAAATTATTTTTGTGTGTATATGTATATGTAAACAACAACAACAACATACCCAGTGAAATCCCACAAGTGGGGTCTGGGGAGGGTAAGATGTACGCAAACCTTACTACTACCACATAGGTAGAGAGGCTGTTTCCTAGAAACCCTCGTCACGAAACCCATCAGCAGAATAAGCTAGATATGATAAGCAGGCAAGAAAGAGAAGAACATAGGATAATACGTAAATACAGGATAATAAACATATAAAGACATATAATACATATAAAGACAAACAACTACCACTCCTTTCTATCTACTCTATTAGCCAACTACTCTAATTCTCGACCTCCACTCCTTCTTGTCTAAGGTCATGTCCTTGGTGAGATCAAGTTTCACCATATCATATCTAATCACTTCCCCCCAATACTTCTTTGGTCTACCTCTACCCCTCCTTGTAGCTCCCAAATCTAGCGTTTCACATCTTCTAACAGGGGCATCGGTACTCCTTCTCTATACATGTCCAAACCATCGCAGTCTCGCTTCCCTCATCTTGTCCGCTACAAGAGCCACCTCTAGCTTCTCCCAAATGACCTCGTTCCTAAATTTATCACTCTTGGTGTGACCACACATCCATCTTAACATCCTCATTTCTGCGACCTGCATCTTCTGAACATGTACATTTTTAATTGGCCAACACTCCACCCCATACAGCAAAGATGGTCTAACCACCATTCTGTAGAACTTACCTTTAAGTTTAGGTGGTATCTTCTTATCACACAATACTCCAGAGGCCAACCTCCATTTTGTCCAAGCCGCCCCAATACGATGTGTGACATCATCGTCTATATCCCCACTACTCTGGATGATAGACCCCAGATACTTAAAGCTTTCCTTCTTAGAGATAAGGTGAGCCGCCAGTCTCGCATCAATGTCTGCTTCAGCCCTCGCAACACTGAATTTACACTCCAAGTATTCTGTTTTGGTCCTGCTCAGTTTGAATCCTTTGGTCTCCAAAGCGTGTCTCCAAACCTCCAACCTATCATTAACTTTGGTCCGGGTCTCATCAATCAGTACTATGTCATCTGCAAACAACATACACCATGGGACTTCCTCCTGGATAGATCGCGTCAGCTCATCTATCACCAAGGCAAATAGAAAAGGGCTCAGCACAGATCCCTGATGAAGTCCCATCTGAACAGGAAAATATTCAGAGTCTCCTCCCACCGTTCTTACCCGAGTTATGGCCCCGTCGTACATGTCCTTTATCACTCTAATATATGCCATTGGGACGCCTTTCATCTCCAAACACCTCCATGAGACATCCCTTGGGACTTTGTCATAGGCCTTCTCAAGATCAATGAACACCATATGAAGGTCCTTCTTACTTTCCCTGTATTTCTCCACTAACCTCCGAACAAGGTGGATTGCTTCAGTAGTCGACCGGCCTGGCATGAATCCAAACTGGTTTTCTGAGATAGAAACTACTTTTCTCACCCTCATCTCCACCACTCTCTCCCATGCCTTCATAGTATGACTCAACAACTTGATACCCCTATAATTATTACAGTTTTGAATATCACCTTTGTTCTTATACAGTGGGACCATTGTACTCCTTCTCCATTCATCCGACATCTTGGCCGTCTTCATGATAGTATTGAACAGTCTAGTCAGCCACTCTATGCCATCCTTGACCATACTCTTCCAAAAATCTATCGGAATCTCATCCGGTCCGAGCGCCCTCCCTCTCTTCATCCTACTAATAGCCCTTCTAACCTCCTCAACTCTGAACCGCCTGCAATAACCAAAATCTCGGTGACTTTCGGAATGCGCCAACTTTGCCCAGCTCAATATCACTATCTCCTTTTTCGTTTAAAAGTTTATGAAAGTAAGCTTGCCACCTTTGTTTAATAGAAGTCACATCCACTAGCACCTCACCCTCCTCATCATTGATGCACTTCACTTGATCCAAGTCGCGAGCTTTTCTTTCTCTCTCTTTAGCAAGCCTATACATTCGCTTGTCCGCGCCTTTGTAACTTAGCTCCTCATATAGGCGCTCATATGCTGCTGTCTTAGCACTCATCACCGCCATCTTTGCATCTGACTTAACCGTCTTATAAATCACTCCTCCTCCTCCCTACACTCCAACCACCTTGTATAGGCCACCTTCTTAGCCTTCACCTTGTCTTGAACTTCTTCATTCCACCACCAATCACCTTGACGTCCCCGAGGGTTCCTCTCGAAACCCCTAGTACCTCAGAGGCTACCTTTCGAATGTAATCAGCAGTATTGTCCCACATATTATTCACATCTCCACCACTACTCCAGGCCTCTAGATTTCTCAGCTTTTCTTCCATCTCATGCGAGAGGGCAGGAGTTAGGGCCCCCCATCTAATCCTCGGTTGGGCATAGACAATCTTCCTCTTCTTTTCTCTCTTAATCTCTAAATCCATCACTAGAAGCCTATGTTGAGTGGAAATACTCTCACTCGGAATAACTTTGCAATTCTTACAAAGACTTCTATCACCTTTTCGTAGAAGTAGGTAATCAATTTGGGTTTTAGCTACCGCACTCTGAAAGGTTATAAAGTGACTTGCCCTCTTCTGGAAACATGAGTTAGCAATAACTAACTCAAAGGCTTTGCCAAAATCCAAGAGAGACGTCCCCCCTCCATTCCTTTCCCCAAAACCAAAACCTCCATGGACATCTTCAAACCCGCTACTAGTAGCCCCAATATGTCCATTAAAGTCTTCCCCAATGAAAAGCTTTTCCGTCACTGGTATGCCCCTCACCACCTCATCCAATTCTTCCCAAAAGAGCCTCTTGACTTCCTCCTCTAGACCCGCTTGGGGCGCATAGGCACTAACTACAGTTACTACGTGCTTACCCACCACCAGTTTAATAGACATCATCCTATCGTTAAACCTCCTAACCTCCACCACATATTCCCTAAGGGTCCTCATCTACTAGTATACCTACACCATTTCTATCCCTGGAACCCCCCGAGTACCATAGCTTGAACCCATCTACATCCCGAGCTTTGGTCCCTACCCATCTAGTCTCCTGAACACACGCTATACTAATTTATCTCCTCTTAAGACATTTTACTAGTTCTATGGATTTCCCTGTAAGTGTACCTATATTCCACGATCCTACCCTTAATTTAGATAAGCCTGTGCCCTTCCTGCCACCCCTACCTCTTACCCCCGACCCCAACCAACGACATGACCCTACTTCACCATCAGATCGGGACGCCAACTATGAATTACTCTCACTAACCACTCACAAACTCCAATACAACAACAGCAGATCAGCAAACTCCAATACAAACTAATACAACAACAATGCAACAACAGCAGCAATACAATATCAAACAATACAACAACTATATATAGGTACAACAACAACAAACTCCAATACAACAACAACAATAATGGATAATCCAAATGTATACAAAAAATCAGAGTAACAAAGGATTCAAAAGAGGTATAAAGAGGAACGATAGAACCTGGTTGTGTTTTTTTGAATTCTAAAAACATGAGCGCTGCCGGAAATTGCTGGAAGCCGCCAGAATTTGGTATTGCTAGAAGCCTCCGAAATTTGGTGTCAGATCTTGAGTTGATTTTTGCCGGAAATGGTCGCCGGATTTTCTGCCTCTGGCCGGAGTTTCCCGCTCGAATCATGTCTTCTCTGAAGCACAATGAAGAATACGATGCACAGTTGGAGAAAACGCCCAGATCTTGAAGAAGATGCACAGTGGAAGAAGTTTGTCGGATCTTCACAGTTTTGGAAGAATGACGCCGGCGAGAGAGAGAGAAGACGCCGGTGAAAGAGAGAAGACGCCGGAAAAGTCAAATGACGGAAAAGACCGTCGTAGAGAAGATGCCGGAGAAGACGCCGGAAAACGATTTAGAATAAACTACAATTCAAAAAGTCAAAACATATATCTAGAAAACAGAACAGCAAGAACATATATGTATATGTAAATGTTTGCAAAATTATTTTTTTGTGTATATACGTATGAATATGTATATAGATGAGAATATTTTGTGTTCAACGAAATTTTTTATATACACTTGTATATTAATGAATGTTGTATTGTATATAATTTTTTTTGTCTATATGAATGAATATGTATATAAATGATAATATTTTGTGTATAGAATTTTTTTTTATATACAGTAGTATATTAACGAATGTTTTGTGTATAATAATTTTTGCTGTATAAGATTCTTTTTGGTGTATAATTGTATGACTATGTATATTGATGAGAACGAAAAAACAGTTTTATATATATTTTTATTGTATACAGTTGTGTATTTATTCTGTTGTATAAACATATGAATATAAGGCTGTATATGTTTGTAATTTGTTGTATATATGTGATGTACTGTTTATAGAAATGACTTCGATAGCTCTTATGGTAATGCATTCGGGACGGTGGGACGATAAAAATTATTACGTTGACTACATGTTGGAGGGCATTGTTTTCAGAGAGCAAGCAACCTATCTGGAATTGTATATGTTGGTTGCAAACCAAATTGGTGTTGATCTCACTAAGAATGAAATAAAAATGGAATACAAGATTGAATCTGTAGATATACCAATTATTATACACAATGATATGGGTGTGAGGGTTTATGTTATGTTCAGGAAGACAAGTAATGATTTCAATAAATATCCAATTTGTGCAAGCATTTTAGATAAGCAGATGGTTGATACTATTGTTGGTGGAAGTTCTTCAAAAAAAACATTTTCGGTATTTGAGGAACATGCAATTGTTGGACTTGGTGATTTTGAGAATCGTGAACTGTCTGTGGATGAGGTAATTGAGCCCTTGAATGCTTTTGTTACCGGGGACATGAATGGAGTCATATGTGATCCATCTCATAAGTATGTGGATGTAGACCAAGTATACATAAATAAGGCTACATTAAAGGCTGTCATGTCTCAATATGCAATTGCGGAAAGGTTTCAATTCAAGTCAAGGAGGTCGAATCCAGTAAGGCATGAACACATTATACACAGTCATTTTCGTACTGTCAAAATTGTGTGATTAGTCTTATTTGAGTGCAAAACACAATTATTTATGTATATGATTTGTTTTTTTATGTATATGATTGCAGTTACACTATTGTGTGTAAATCTGATGAATATGAGTGGTTGATGAAAGCTTCTGCAATTAATAAAACTGCTTTTTTTCGAATAAGAACATTCAACATGGTTCATACATGCCAGTTGAAGGATCGAATATATTCACAACGGCAGGCAACCAGTAAACTGATTGGTGGGCTTGTGATGCCTAGATTGGAAAATCACAAACGAAAATACACGGCTTCGGATATTAAAAATGATGTCAAACAAGATCTTGGGGTTGATATTACGTACATGTTAGCATGGAGGGCAAAGGAGAAAGCATTGAATTGTTTGAGAGGATCTCCATCTGGATCGTATAACAAATTACCTGCCTACTTATATATGTTAGATAATACGTATCCGGAGTCACACATACGTTTAAAGAAGACAGAGCAAGGTGAGTTCCTTTACGTCTTCATTGCTCTGCATGCTTTTATAAAAGGATTTGATCACTGTAGGCCTGTAATTGTTGTGTATAAATCTGATAAATTCATCTGTAGTGTAATTGCAATGTATACATCAGTGTATAAAAAGGGGAACAACTGCTGGTAACTGCAATGTATACTTTAGTGTATATTGCATTGTATAAAATTAAATGAAAATGTATAATTGTGTATGCAACTTTTTATGCAATTGCATAACAACACATCTTAGAAAGTACACATTTCAGAAATACAATTTTTTGTGTTCAAAAAACACATCTTACAGTTTTTTGACAGCATTTTTGCAGTCATTTACACTGCAAACAAACAATTGCAGTCATTTACACTGCAAACAAACAATTGCAGTCATTTTTACTGTTTACACTGCAAAAAATATACGTAAGTGTATAACTTGTGCTTTTAATTAGAAATCATAATTTTTTTTTAACAAATAATTTTTTTTAAATAGAAAAAAACAGAACCTGGTTTTCCTCTTCATTCTCGTTTGGTTTTTCACTGCCGGAATCTAGATCACATCTTTCCTCTTCCTTTTAGAGGTGCTTGGCCGATGAACATTATCATTCCGCTCCTTGGATCTAATTTCTACACTATCCTTTTCTCTTGCAATGCTTCCTGCAATGGGCTCGTCCTCTTAAGTTATACCCAACAAAAAAGAAGGGAAATCATCCATACTAAAGTTATCATGCAAATTTATACCTCTAGTAATCCTCTTAGATGATGATTCTTCAACCATTGTAGCGGAAACTTGTGATTTGTGCGGCTGTTGGGCGATTTAGGGTTAAGCGGCTTATGAAAAAATGGGGGAAAGTTAATTTTTTTTTAAAAAAAAGTAAGAACCGCCAAAAAGTAGAATTAACAGTGAAAGAAAATCTTGAAAAATATTCAGAGAAGATTAAGGAGAAGAAAATGGAAGAACATACCTGTATCTGCCAGAGAAATTGAAGGAGAGTAAAATGGAAAGAGATTTTTGAATCGGGTATAGAGGAAAGAGAAAATGAGAAACAGTTTAAATTTTTTTTGATTTTATACATTGTGTTGGGAACAGGTTTTATAGCCGCCTTTTTAAAAAAGGTGGTTATTTTGTGTAATATTCTAAAAGTGTAGTTAATATATGTGGTGTTGTATTTAATGTTTGTTCATTTATGAAATTTTTCCTTTTCTAAAAGACCCTTGGTTGAAATATATCGAATCCAAATAAAAAAAGAAAATAATAGATATAGAGTAACTATTAAAATTAAAGAGCAATGTCAATTCTAAAAAAAACAAAAATAAAATAAAAATAATAGAAGCAACAAAATAATCAAATAGCAATAAGAACACAATTATAATAGCATGACTAATCCTATGAGAAATCTAAAAACCACCACAAAGAAAGACAACCTTTTAGCCCTACTAACCTTCTGTCCTAATACGGAATTTTCACTCCTTTCTATCTAAGGACATGTCCTCGGTCATACAAACTTGTGAATATTCTATCTAATCACCTCTCCCTAGTACTTTTTCTGTCTACCCTTGCCTCTCTACATAAATCCTATATCTAACCTTTGTATATCCTAACTAAGCATCAACACACTTTCTCTGCACATAGTCAAACCATCTCAATCCCACTTCTTACATCTTGTTTGCCGCACATGCCACTCTCCCGAATAACCTTATTCCTAATCATGTTACTCCAAGTATGTCTACACTTTCATTTCAAACGCATCTTCTCAACATGCATCTTCTAGACATGTGAGTTTTTTTATTATCCAGCACTCCATCTCATATAACAAAGACCATCTAACCACCATTCTGTAGATCTTACATTTAAGTTTAGGTGGTACCTTCTTATCACACAATACTGCAGAGACAAACCTCTGTTTCATCCATGTTGCCTCAATGTGATGCGCGACATCATTGCCTCAATAAATAACAAACCTTTGTTGTTATTTATTAAATTTTCTCTTTAAAACTTTCTCTCTGGAATACGTTGATTGGCAAGCCTTATTTCCATGTCCACATCAGCCATCGCAACACTTAATTTGCACTTGAAGTATTCTAATTTGGTCTTATCGAATTTGAACTCTTTAAACTCTCAAGTTTATCTCATCAATTATTTCTTGAGTTTGGAAATATTTTGAGAAAAAAAATATCTTTTTGATATGTTATAAATGACAACTAGAAGTATAAACCTATTTTTGTAATAGGGAACAAGAAATTATTAAAAATTACTCTTTTTTGTTTCGTATCAGTGATCCACCTTACTATAAATAATTGTCCCGAATTACTTATCAATTTATAAAAATAAAATAAAGTTAATCGAACTTTTTTCATTTCATCCTTACACATAATTCTTTTTTGAAGTGTTAATTCGTAAAGTTCCAAAAAAAATTCTAAGCAAACACCTCTTTTTATTTATAATTTTTTATGTGGCGTTAAAAGGAAAAAACAAAAAACTAATATGGGAAGAAGTCATATGCTCTATACTGAATCTCTTTTAATTTGATTTACTAAAATGATTAATTGAAATGGAAAAAATAATAATCTATATTTAGCATAATGACTAAGCCAACAAGATACAATGAGTTTTAATTGTGTCAATGCATAATTAAACCGTGTTTTGGAAGTTGCAATTAATCATCTTATTAATGAGATTGCTTCACTGGGCATGTGACACTGTTGAGTTTTCCCCTTTAATCAAGACTAGATTCGTAGTCCCACTTTCTTAATCACAAAATTAGGGATTAATTAGACTAAATTAATTAGTCTTCAGAACTTGTTTTCGTCTTTATATGCTTAGCTAGGAGCTGGTCTTCATTGGATACCCATTAATCTAAATCTAAATCAGCAAATGATCAGAAGAAGAAAATGAACTGAAAAACAACTAGAGAACAACCCATAATATAAAAAAATTATTTTTTTGGGGGGTATAATTCTTAATTTCTTTGCAACATTGTATATATATATTTTAAAATGTCACTTTTGGAATATAATCTTGTACATTTTCTTGCCTTTATTAGCCTTTACATGTATCTTAGTTACTAGTTCAGTGAACGTGCTTTGTACGTTTATACCATGTAAATTTAAAAATTATATATAAATAATATTTAATATTAAATAAATATAATATTCATGTAAATAAAATTGAATAAATACCACTAGTTTGATGCAATAGTTTAGTCAATGGTGAAACGACAAAGGTGAAAAAATCAATTCAATTGATTTTATAAAGATATTTTAATAGTTTTTGAATACATAAAATAACAATTTAGAGTTGAATAATTAACTGATTAAAATTTAATGTAACAAAAGATTCCTAAATTTAAAAGGAGTAGTTTAATATTTCCAACATAATTTTACTGAATTTTTTCTTTTTAGATTTGTTATATTACAGACTTTTGATAGTCAAAATTTTCGTTAATTATTTACATAGGTTAATTTTAAATCACAAGTGAATTCTAAACATAAAGAAATTCTAATTCAAAAGTGAATCTCGAAACTAAATAAATAAAAGATAATATAATAAATTAAGAAAAATAGTGTAAAGATGATTTTGTCTAAAACAAAGTATTTTAATGAAGGACAAAAAGTTCAAACAACTTTTCTAAAGCCTTCACGCTTTTAATATAATATAGATTTATGGAACACACGAACATTGCTTTTGTGAAAGAATGTGATCATTCAATGATTAAAAATACTCGTTTAAACAATAAATACATGAATTATTTGTTGTAATTGAGAGAAATTATCAAAAGTAATCAGTATAAACTCAAATGCAATCAATTACGATCAAAAACACGATTAAAGTACTAAGAATTATCGGCTAAATGGTACTTCATCCTTTTCAATTTGTTTGTTCTACCTTTTCTTATATTTCATTCAAAAAAAGAATGCCTATTTTTCGTTGTAGCAACTCTTTAATTACTCCCTCGGTACCATTTTAGTTGTCATAATTTTCATTTTTAGAGTTGAACTATGTAGATTTTGACTAATATTTTAAGATATACTTTATCATCATTTTGATATGAAAAAAATTTTATAATTAACAGTACTTTTCTTATAGTTTTTAAATATCTAAATTTTATTTAAAAAAATATCAAATTAATAATTTAATTTATTAACTTTAAAAATTAATCAAATTGACTTTCGAAAAGCGTAACATGACAACTAAAATAGGACGGAGGCAGTTTATTTCTGTATGATATCTTTAAGTTGACGAGATTAAAGAATATTTGAATATAATTGACATATCTTTAATTTAAGATCACAAAATTCAATTTTTTTTTTCCTTTTAAACTATGTGTTAAGTCAAAATAGAACCAACAAATTTAAAGTGAAGAAGTACACAAGATGTTTATGCCAAGTGCCAATCATCAATTTTCATATCTAATCAATCAAGTTAAACTTGATATTCATAATGTTTGCAGAGAGGAACAAAAGTTTAAAATTCTGGTTTGATTAAAATAATGCTGTTGTACTTTTTTAGCATGCAAAATATTAATTTTTCAATTCTCCCATTTAAACTTTCATGCATGTGATATTAACCAAAGTCAGTGGCAGCTATGATGCAGCTGAACTATAAACAGCTAAAATAGAGTTGGTTTTTGGATTTTTTACCATCAAATTGTCATTGATTTTAAGCTAAAGTTAGCTGTATTTGGCAGGTCCAAATCCTATTGAAGATTGATAATAATCATTTAATTAGATTTGCAACAATGTAAATACATAATTATATAATAAAATAGCATCACAAAAGTGTTACACTTGATTGCCACAGCCTACAAGCTTTGCCTTTATGCATGCAAATTATTTAACTTGATCTCATTATCATTCTACAATTAGTCCTACTGTCATTACATTTGTTTTTTTTTTGTTGGAGTTTTGGAGTAACACTCGGTAAAATTATCAAAATATCCCTAGAGAAGAGATGTGCGCACAACGCATCTTCCCATGCTCCGATGATAAATCCGAGATCAGATATGCGATCGACATGAAAAATTAAGTGGGAAAGTGGTCTCGGTTGATTTTTAGAGCAACCAGATCAAAAAATAATTTTTCGATGCTAAAATGAATTCTAATGAGGGTGCGCGATAGGTGTACGATGCGCACCTGCCACTGACCAACACTTAACTTTTGTCCAAAGCTTTTTTACGGGACTAGAAAACTCATTCGGAGAATTTTCGACAAAAAAAATCCAAAATGGACAAGGTCCACGTCGCGGACCCCCTTGTTCTGAGGCGAACCTTTTTTTCAAATTTCGTGAGAGGTATTCCGGACCTTTTCCAACCCCTCCCAAACTCAAAACACGATAAAAAATGGATCATTTTGAGCGTAAAAAGGGTTGTAAACCCCATTCCTAAGTCATTCTAAGTTCTTAGAAAAAACTAGGGCTAAAGAGAAGAGAAGAGGAGCGTAAATTTGAGGAAGTTCGAGGAGATTTTATTGAGCTTGATTATCCAAACACTTCAAACCAGGTATGTAAGGCTAAACTAAAACATGAGATTGTTCTCTCATGTGCCCCATTGATGGTAATAGAGGAGTTGAGAGTTCATGAGTCACCATACATGTTTCTTGAAATACTTTCTTGAATATTTTCTTGAAAATTATATCTATTACATGTATTTTCATATGTTGATGATCATCATAAACTTGTTTTCTTGAATTGAATATTTTTCATAAGACATCATATAAACCTTATGTGATATTTGTGAAGGCATGCATGAATGAACCTAGGAATGGAGTCTAGAGCTTTGACTTGAGTATGTTGATGGTAATCTTGATGTGAGTACGAGGTTAAGTAAATTGAGCTTGATGATCCTATGAGTCTCCATAATTGCGTTCTTAATTTCTGTCTAAATGACTTCTTCTTAATAATGATTTGAGTCCTTGAGTTCTTAAACGAGAATTGAGTTAGCTGAGATGAGTTAAAGCCCTTGAAAACAATAGAGGACTTAAGAGTTTGAGTTCATGAGTTTATTAGAGTCTCCATGAGACTAATTGAGTTGATGAGTCCCTCCATGGGGCTAATTGAGACGAGTAGGAGTCTTATGAATATTGAGTCTTGAGAGGAGTATCGAGCACCGAAATGGGTAAGAGTGAGCCCCACTCACACTCATTAACTACGTCGCCAAGTGTAGGTGAGGATTGAACCATTACTTCAATGGTCCCCTCTTGAGGTAAAGTCGCTGAAAGCAATAGAGGACTTTAGAGGTTGCATCCCTTATAGATCATAGGCGTTCCTTACCTGGCAAGTACGGAATGGTTGTGGCAATATCAGTGGGATTATTGTACAATCACTGGCTCATAAGTGATTGTTGTTGGATAAGAGAAACTCCCAAAAAGTTCCCACTTTGATTACTCTGAGTTGAGTTGAGTTGATTGATGAGGTTTGATTGGTTAATGAGTCACTTGTCTACTCTTTATTCTCGCTTTAGATAGACATTTGACATTTTTATTGAATAAATTCTGAGTTGATGTTATTTCTTTATTATTCTACTGGTTTCTATTTCATTCAGCCATTTTACATACTCGTATATTCCACGTACTGATGTCTAATTTGGACTGCATCATTTTATGAGACAGAGAAAGGTACTAGAGATCGTCAACAGGCGCGTCGTTGAGGATCTGAGCACTTCAACTGAGTTGGTGAGCCTCCCTTACTTTGGAGGATCATTGCATTTATTTTCATCTGGCTTATTAGAGTTAGACTTGAGTTAGCTTTATTTTATTTTGAGGTAGCCATGAGTCTATCATTGGCACCACCTGATAGTGATAGATGCTTCATAGACTAGAGTTGAGTATTGATGTTGATACTTGTTGAGCTAGTTTCTTTCATACTAGCTTATTTATTTAATATGATATTTGAGTTATAGATTAACCATTCTTATCTTTAGTCTTCCTGAGTTTTCTGAGTTATATACTGAATAAATGGATGTGATGAGGCCAAGTGATTCGCTTAGGGATTAGCAATAGTCTCTGCGTGCCGGCCACATCTAGGGTACCCTCCCGGGGTGTGACAAGAAAAAATCGAACCTATTGAATACACAATGTTTCCTCAAGTAAATTATTCCTCTCAAGTATCCGAGGTTAAGGGAATATATCCTCCCAGGATAGAACGATCTTACTCACCGATGTATAGGTACCAAAAATCACAATGTCAGCGAACCACTCAACAACAGTAAATCACACTAGAATTTGTTTGTGTAGAAAAAGAAGTCTGAAAATTCATTTTTGAAATGAGAGGAAAATTCTCTATTTATAGAGAATAAAATGTGCTTATTGTGACTTATCGGGAAGGTCACAATCATTCGGGAAGGTCACAACGCTTTGCAAAAATCGCAATCTTTAAGAAAAGCCACAACTCTTCAACAATGGTCATAACTCTTCGAAAAAGTTTTAATTCTTCATTCTTCATTTCAAACTCAACAGATCTCTCACTTGTTGGTGAGAGTTCAATTTTCCACCTTACAAGTTACAACCTCCTCTCTCTTTTCCCTTTAAGAAAAAAGATAGCATTTGAGGTTGCACGCAAATTTTTTAATACTTTATGTTAATTAGAAAGCTATACAAATTATTGTAGAGAATTTTGTTGTCTATATATATATAGTTAATTATATAGCTGGGATACTCTTAGAGATATTTGAATTAGATTGATAAAATCATCATTTTATCTGAAAAAAATTTGTAGTCACGTGAAATTAAACTAATGAGGCAATTAATTGCCACATATATATTTTGCCCAGCTACCAGATTGTCCTCATGCAATAGAAATTATATTATAGCATGCTACAAAACACACAACAATTTGGGTTGTCCTTTCTCTTTACACCTATAAAGTAAGTTGTTCAATTATGTACATAGTAATTAATATTGAATGTATCGTCTCTGCCTCACATTAAAAGAAAAGTTAGAGGGTACACAAGTATATGAATATATCTATCTATAATAAGATGATGATGTATAGTACTTCATCTATCTCAATTTATATGATGGTATTTGACTAAATTTAATAAAATTGAAGAATTTAAAAATGTATACGACGGTAAATCATTTCTTTAGGGTAAATAGAAAATTTTAAGTTATTGTACTTATAAAGAGTTACAATAGGACATTATGAGATGGTAAATTATATATATTGATCATAGTGTAAAATTTGAAGATATAAATTAATCCTTTAGGATGGTCCCCCTCATGTACTCTATTGTGCTAAGACATAAATCCAGTAATTTATTTAGGTCCTCCACTTTTAACGTCCAAGTCACGTGACACCATTTAGTAAGTGTAAAATGAGCACATGCATAATGGTATCGGAAATTCAAACTTGAAATCTCAAAGTGATTTTAAACTCTCGAATCGTTTGTCAACTATTAGTCATATATTCAAAAAATCTAAAATCTCTCTCTAAATATATATAAAAGAACAATTTTTATATATATATATATATATAATATAATTTTTTGTTGAATGGATTCGAATGAACACCGTCATCCCTTGAATCCACCTCCTTCCACATGGATGGACTATAAGACAGATGCACTAAGATGCATAGGTGAGAAGTGAGAAGGACTTCTCAATATTATATGGATACCATGTGATTCTTCTTCAGAAAAAATCAGATCAATTCCCCACCATCACACTCTTCCATTTTTTTGTATACCCTAATTCTCACCACATTTATGAACCCTCCAACCCCATCACCTTTTTTAATGGATTAAGTTTTACCTACCACCTTTTGGAGAAATATCTAGAATAAGTGTTATTGTTTGATTTCTATCAAGTGTCCGATGAAATTTACGAGATTTGATTTTTTTTTCATCTTTAATCAGAAATATTCTATTCAAATTTTTATTAAAAGTGAAGAAATTTCTTGCACAGTGAGAGCGATTTCTCTGATGTGTATCTTATATACATGAGAAAATCTGAATTTAATTGAACAGTTACATTCTAAACATAGCATATGATTATAAAAGGAACTTTTTATTTTCGTCTCACTATCAAAAAATATGAATATATATATATTTTTTGATAAACAGGAGATATTATGTTAATATTTAATGTACGTCATTACAAAATATTTGCAGAGCACTTGACCTGCTAGTACGCTCCATGAGGGGGGGTTAACAATATTTTTACAAACATTTGGAATGGTCGGCATTGTCATATTATTACATGTCGTGTTCTTAATGGTAATTAAGTTTAAATCCAAGTTAACAGTTGTGTATACAGGTGTATGGTTATTATCTTCTTAATTGTGATTAAGTTAATTAAAGCCAACTTAATTAACAGTTGTGTGTTATGTCGTCCTAAAGTCCGATTTGTCGGTTCGAATTGCGTAGTTTAGATGCTTCCTATCTGCATCTCGAGTCAAATCAAATATTAATGCTAATCTCTTTTTGGAAATGAATGTTCATTTTTTCAAGGAAGAAGAAAAAGAGAATTAAAATATCTTTTGGTGATAATTATATATACCTAAATTACTTGCAACTCTTTTCAAGCACCTTCAAAATACTATAATTTAAGCAACTTTACTTGTTTGAAATGTGATATTACTAATAAAATTAGTAAATTAACACAAGTATTATCTTCATGACTCTAAAAATAAGAGTAGTAATTGTTTAAAGGATAGTAAACAATTTTATTTTCTGCTCTAACTTTTACCGAAAAATGTATTCTTGAATTTTTTTTTTTTTAATGATGGGGGTAAATATTTCAGAGCGAAGTTAACGAGTTATTTTCTAGATCAGCAAATCAATTTTTCCTGATGAAAATTGAATTATTTAAGATGAGATATGATTTTTGAAATAATGAGTAATTTTTTTAGTTCAAAATCAATAAATTGTTCACCTTTTTTATGATCTAAATGAATGAATTTTTAAAATCTTTAGTTCGATAATTATTGTTCCAGTAATTATTATTTAGAAAGTACCAACACTCCATTTCTTAGAAAAAGTTTAGACCCTTTTTAATTACACTTTCCTCCACAAATTAAAGTCCCAACATGTGCTCCATATAAGAAGCCATTTTTCTTCCACTTCTCTCTCTATTTTTAGTTTCACCACCAACACCTCCATAGCCTTTGAATATTCATAATAATGTAGTTGTTCACATCAAAGATGGGAAGAAGAACAGATAGAAAACCTAAATCTTACACACTTCCTTCTTCCCCTACTCACTCTTCTTCTTCTTCCGATTTCGAATTCACCATTCCCCTTTCCCCACGTAGTCGAAAAATTTCCCCTAACATATGCCCCGCTGACGAACTTTTCTACAAAGGACAACTCCTTCCACTCCACCAATCCCCTCGTTTGTCTATGGTTCGCACTCTCCTTCTCGCCTCATCCTCGACCTCTTCCTCCTCTGATACCACAACCACAGCTTCCCGTGACTCCACGGGAAGCAGTGGTAGCTCCAACGACTCTCAGTACTCGTACTCGAGTACTGGAGATCTCGTCCTCCTCCCAGAAGGATGTGACTCGTCACGTCCTAGCTCTGTCGCGGAGGAGGACGAGTTCAAGCGCCTTAACCACATCCCGTGCGGCAGTACGAATACGGGTCCGGGCAAGAAAACGGGTAGTACTAATAAGTACTTGAATTTTTCGCTAGCGAGATTCTCTTCCGTGTTCCGCAAGGAATCTAATAAGAGTAATCGGAATATTAATTATTCCAACGGGATCTCAGAACCTCTGCCTGCTCAGACATCGTCAGTGAGACGGATGAGTGCATCCGCTAAAGAAGTCATACGTAAGTACTTGAAAAAAGTGAAACCATTGTACGAGAAATTATCATCGCAAAAGCCTTCGGAGAAAATAATGGTGTCGTCACGTACGGTGACGATGTGCAAAAATAGTGAGAATATTTGTTCAATGATCAAAGAAAGTACCCATAATGCAACAATTTCGCATTCATTTTCTGGGAATTTGAGGTATCCAAGGAGGAGAAGCTACGTGTCAAGCTGTCCATCGTCGATGAGATCATCACCAAGCCATTCTGGGATCCTTAGTAGAAGTGGGTTCAACACGCCGACCAATAAGACTATGACAAGTGGAAGTAATTCATCAGATTCATCAACCATGGAGGAACTACAAAATGCAATTCAAGGTGCAATAGCACATTGCAAGAATTCCATGCTTCAAAATCATAATGTCACTTAATAATAATATTTAATGTTGTCTTTTTTTTTGTCAAGGTAAATAAGGAACAAAAAGATCAAGAGTATTAATTTGTGTTTGCTAGTTTAATTAACTATTGGGGGATCTAAAGTTTTTCCTTTTTTTTTTAGTGGGTTATTTGACTGATGGAAAATGAGGAATTAAACCTTTTGTTGTTTTTTTTTCCTTTTGTTTCATTATATAGTTTTTAACCTAGCCGTTGTGTCTTGATCTAAGTAATTTTAATGAGTTGCATGTGATGTTATTAATGGATTACTCATTTGGATTTTTGCTCTCCTGTTTTGTTCCATCGAAATTTGGAGTGTCTTGGAATTTGTGCTCCGTAATTTGTCTTCTACGACTCTCTATTTTATGTGTAATCTGACCAGTAGTACTAGAATCTTCATTTTTCACTCAAATAACTCAAACCTACAAATTTTTAATTAAGTAAAAATAATTATAAGAGGGTGGGTGGTACAGGCATTAATGAAAGTTTGTAAGTATTTGATATTCTAATTCCATGTGCCCCCATATGAAGATTGAGTATACTTTGAGAATCCTCTGTGGTTCCACATAAGGCCGGTGTCACATTTATTATAGGAAGCAACTTTGAAATTTCTGCAGTTTGAATTTCAAATTCATTCAAACTACGGAACTAAGAATTAAATTACCCATGTTTTCCATTTTCTATAGAAATTAATACTGTCATTTCATAATTGGAGCTTAGTACATTCGTGATTCTTAGCAATAGAATACCTTTTCTTTTATTTTTTTATGATAATTTACTCCGTATACATCAATGAAATTTTCACAGTTCAGTGAATTGACTATATAAATTTTTACTTCGATGTTCAAGATTCGATTTTTTCATCTTATAATTTCTTAATATAAATATGATGATATAAAATAAGTATATTTTTATAATATAATTGAAAAAACCAATAATAACTCTCCTTAAAAAGTGAATTTGTAATCTTGATAATTATTGTTATAACATATAAAAGTAACTGGATAACTAAAAAAAATTTATACCAATGATTGATATTGGTTAAAACTCTTTTCTAAATAATAATTTAGCATTCAAAATTTGTTATTTCGATTAATTTAATGATATTAAAAACAAAACACTTTATGTTAGAATTTTTTTTTGCTATTGAAATCATATACTTTTTATGTTAAAATAGTAGAAATCGATTCATTTCACCACTATCTTTCCCCATGATCCAACTTAATTTATGTTCCTCCGGTCTTGTCGAATTCAATCTTATAATTTTCTTAAATATCTAATTAATTTCACTCATAGTCAACACCGACAAAACTAGGATTATCACCTTTAAATAAATGCTCTTTTATTTTCTCATCATAATTTTGACTTAAGGGATCACACGATCGAGTCATGACTCATGACAATATTAAATTTTTGTAGTATGTGGAATTTCTTCAAATATTTATTATGGAATTTTACACATGTACTTATCAAGTCTATTGATAGATTCATATGTTTATTAAAAAGTCTTTTAGTTCTAATTAATATCTAGAATTTGATTGACTGAAAACATGTCACGCAGTTTTTTTGACATATCTTATTGTTGTAAAATTTGTGGAACTAATTGTGTGTTTACTCACCAGGGCAGTCCAAATTCTTGGACGTCAAAAAGATATTGACAAAAGAAATATGTTACGAAGATCAAGTTATCGATCATATCTTTGTGCAAGGAAGACTTTACTAGGAAAAAATTCAAGAAAATCGAAAATCCGTAGAAAAATTGAGCTTGAAAATCTCATATATTTTATTGATTTGATTTGATTTATATATTTGAAAATCCAATTATAATTAATTTGGTAATTGAAAAAAATCCGAACAATTTGATATATACACCCTGTGAACGTGTGTGCTCGTTAATTTTGGAATTTTAGTTCTGTTGTAAAAATTTCAAAAAAGGGATTTGGAGTGTATATATATTCTGCAATTTATTCATTTTTTTTTTAAATAAAGGCATCTCTAAATATCCCTAAAATAAAAGTCAATATCGATAAGTTCCATTATTTCCAACCTTTAAGGGTGTGTTTGGTATTTTAAGATTTTTATTTACTTACTATTTGCCAAACAGTACTAAAAAATACTTCTTTTGACAATAATAGTTATACACTATTGACGAGAAAGTAAGTAAAAATCCTATTTATTTTTCAAGATAACATTTTTCCACTGCCAAACACACCCCCTAAATTAAATAACATTTCCTTACTACCAAACACACACCCTAAATTAAAAGTTGGAAGTGGTTCAATTTACTATGATCACAACTTGCAGGTCCTACTAATTAGTAGGGTTTACAAAATAGTTCTGATAAAGTTTTGTGGGACATTAGATAATTGTACCTTAGCACCAATATCAATTATGAGGCCATGGATATAAATTTACACACACACTCATTTAATATTTCTGGTTTACAAAGCTCAGATTTCAAATATATACATTTTATTTCATGTTATGTACTTTCTATTGGTACTCTAAATTTGGTCCACCGTACCAGCTCTGTATCATTTTGGCCCTTGGAGCAGGCAACATCATCACATGATGCTATCAAAATAAATGACTCTAGGAATAGTAGGGTATCTTGTTTTGGATAAGGAAATTAATAATAATAATACAATTTTGGAATCAAACCAAAATTTGTGTGACCATAGATTAGACCTTTGGTTGAGTATGTCCACTACTTCTATTTCAAACTATAGCATATAAAAGTGATGATAATAATAGATGAGATGACAAGTTTCTTTCAAGAAGCATTATATTTGAGAAGATGCTGCATGAAAAAATTGAATAGTAAATCGATGTATAATTTCGAAAAGAATTTAAATTACATACGTTGATAGTTTGAATTATAGCCTGTAAATTTGAACCAACAATCGCGTAGTAATTATTAATACCAAATTATCATTTATCTTTTTTATAGAATTATTATATCTGTTTAATTTTATTTGTCACTGTTTCGCTTTTCTAGGTCAACTTGACTAAACTTCAAAACTAAATTGAAGCAACTAAATTTAATATTTGAAATATAACATTTAGATGGTTGAAAACTATATAAAAAATGTTATAAGTTGCAATCCTTCTCATATTAATATGATAAAAAAAAATACATTTTAAAATGTTAGTCATAAAGTTTATATATATAGTGATAAGTAAAAGTGAATGGAGGGAGTATTAGTAACCACCTTACCCTGGAAGCAGTGGCGGAGCCATCAGGGGCTTCATCTAGATCTCTTTTGCAAAAAATTATACTATTTATATACGATAAAAGTAATTTTATCTTAAAATTTTGTAGTCACCATCACAGTGACGATCTTCTTTTTTAGTTAAGTTTTTAATAAAAAAGACATTGTCTTATATTTTGTACTAATAATTTAATTTTAAATTTTTTTATTACTCTTGGTAAGATAATTTTATGACTTGTTTAAAATCATAAATTTCAAAAAAAAAAAAAAAACTATTTTTTAAATTTTATATGAAGCCAATCACCATTAAAACTACTTAACAATAAAAGTTCTTTTTCCGAATGATGCATGATTGGGCAGCTTGCATTAAAGGAAGAAATTAATATGAGTGACGTTGGGAGGTGGCACAGACTAGGGATGGCAATGGAGTTAGTGGTTGAGCTCAATTCGTAATTTTTTTTAATTTGATTTCTTCTGTTTCGTTCTACATAGTGACTTTTTTTATTTTCAATTCATCCCGCCCTATATAGACCTACCTTGCATAAATCTGTTCCGCTTAAATTTTTAAGTTCTTTTATTTTTTAATTGAATTTAATATGAAATAAAAAATTCTTAATTTTTTTTAATTTTTCGTGAATTAGCATCTCAACAACTAATTAACTATTTTTAGTTGACACTTCAACATTGTTTTTTAATCTTTAATTAGAAGCCTCTAATTAATATTTAAACAACTAACAATTACCAGACATGTCTAATTTAAATTTTAGGGAAAAAAATTAAAGTCAATATTTAATATAAAAAGTTTATATCTTTGATTTTATTAATTACAAAAATTTAATTTTCTTTGAATTCCTATTTGGTTCTTTCAACCAGCAACCCACCCCATATCGACCCCGCCCCACCTCATTGCCATCCCTAGCACAAACTCATCAATTAGAGAAATTTCGATCACGTAGCTTTCACAGCTTACCTAAAAATATAATAAAATGAAGTACGGTAAGTCAAAGTGTATATAATATATGTAGCGCAAATTTAAATTAATCGAGTTTCAATATGAATATAAATAAAAAAAGATAAAGGGATTTATTTAAAATTTTATTTAATCTTCTTGTTTGATTCCTTTTTGGTTTCCATCCGATGTTTAGTACGTGCATAATATTGAAACTCGACCAATTCAGATTCGCATCGCATAAAAGTCTATTTAGGGGAAACTCTTCCTATCAAAGAGTTTTTCATATCTAGAGCTTGAATTCAAAACCTCTAATTAAGAAAGAATCAGTCTCATCTATTACACCACATCTTTTAATAATTTCTAGTTCGGTTCCATCGACATTGTAATTTTAAATTCACGTGTATACATATGCTGAGACATCTGAGGAATAGACTACATTGATGTAATTTAGCCAAACACATCGTGATAGATAAATGTATGCCACAACTTCTCCAAATGAAGCACAAATATAATTGTCAATGAAAAGTAAGCTCCACATGTGTGGGTAAGAAAGCAGACAGCTCACATGAAGTATGTTTGGTGCCTGTGGGTAGAGGCGGACCTAAAATATAATATAAGCATTTACGAGAATTTAATAATTTTTATCAAAATTATATATATATTAAAGAGATATTATGCGTACTATTCGAAAATTATTTATATCGAAATTTGAAGCGATAAGAACAAAAGGACTGGTATAGCCATAAGCCCACAACTATAAGTACTAACACTTCAAAAGATTTACTTAGATTTTAAGGACACTACATTTAATTATGAATTCAATTATTATTGTACGTTAATTTGAAAACGTTATTAAAAAAAAATCATCGACGTTTAATTATGAAGCTGCGTTTGGCCGTTCTCAAAGGGCCAATCATCACTCTCCATATATACATTTCAGTGGCTTTTAATTTCTCACCTAATTAATTCCATTCTAGAGTATATCCCATGCAATTCCTAATTAAATCTTGTATCGCTTTGTATAAAACCAACTTCATAGAAAAAAGTTCAGGCTATTAGTTTGAAGGATATCTTTAAAAAAAATAATAGATTGAATGTATTTTTAGACCATCAATAAATATTTGATATTTATGAATTATTTTTCGTATGTTAAAAATAAGGCCAAGCTTCAACCAGCAAAGGGGGACAGCCATGCCAATCCAAGCAAATAGCCAGGCCTCAGGCCTCTCCTACATGAAAAGAAATAATTATGACGAACTATTTTACACCTATTAATTATTTTTAGATTCATCCAAAATTACTCATAAGTTTATTGTTTACGTGCCAAACTCTTTATGACCTTACTTCTTCGACGGATTCAGTCTGAAATTAAAAGAATGATTTAGTTTGATAAACTTTAATGTAATTCGTAGCAAACTTGTTTTCATTATATTTGACTCATTTTCAGTAATGCTTTTATTGATCGAAATTCAAAAACGAAAAGAATTTCGGAGCAATTTGATTCAATCAACCCACCTACAAATGATGAATTTCTAGTAATGTAATTTATAAAAATTTTCATTTTATGCTATTATAATCCAGAAAAATCAACAGTATTTTTATTTATCGTTAACGCGAATAAAATTTTCAATTTATCTAATGGTGACGATGGAGATACGCTAGCTACTAGTAGAACACGAAAATTTCTAATAGGTTGAGGTTTCAATGGGGACACATTATTAGGGGCAAATCCCAGAAATAAATGTATTTTTAATACAGCCAAATAAAGTTAGTCCCAGCTTTCATGCACGGAAAATGACCAATCTCCTACTTCATTAGTTGTCATATATAAATATCCACCGTACTAGAAGTTTGAATAGATTTTTGTTATAAAAATACAATTATACTATAATTTAAAAAAATTCATAAAATCGAAATTCTATCTTTCACGGCTCATCTCAATCTATTAGAAAGCGATTCTTTCCCAAAAAGTCAAATTGATCAGCTTAAATATTAAATTTTTGCTTTTCTTTTTCTTTAGCTTATGTTAGCTAGATTCCTGTTTAGTCGGTAGGACAACTATTTTAATTTAAATAGTGTTGTAGCTTAGGAGTTGTATATCAATATCGTACGTTGAAAGTTCCTTGTACTTGCAGGGTCGTCAAAGGTATAAACATAGACATATTATGAAAACCATCCAATTATTAGACTTTGGGTCATTTTTGCCAATTTTATTAATTTATTATATATTTGACAATTAAAAAAAATATCTTTTAATGATTAACTTCTTAATATATTTACACTTCCCGAGGGCTATTTTTGATCATTTCAAGTTATTTTTTTCATTTTAATTTATTTCTCAAGTTTTAAGTATTTTTTTTATATATATTTAAAAATTACGTAAAAAGTATTATAAATTCTCTATATATACAAGTGGCTCAGCTAGCTGTTGTGCTGCCAACTTGCTTCCTGGAAGCTATTTTTACCATTTTAAGTTTTGTTCTCCGTTTTAGTTTATTTGTCTTTTTCAATTTATCATATATTTAATAAATTATGTTAAAAGTATCATAATTATAATAATTACTTGCTTAAAACTTTTAAACTTCCCTGGGCTATTTTTGATCACTTGAGGTTACTTTCTCTGTTTTAATTCATTTATCTAATTTTTATATATATATATATATATATATATATATATATATATATATATATATATTCATGCATAAAAAATATTATAAATCACAATAATTAATAACTTGAGATATTAAGAAGACATATAAGAACTTTTTAGTAAACGCTCGAAATTCTATCAATCTAGATAAATTGGGACAGCGAAAGTGACATAAATTATTTGAAATGCCATAAAAAATATTATAAATTGCAATAGTAACCAACATAATAAAAGAAATATAAAAATGTAAATGATTCTCGAATTTCTATCAATACCATATAACATTGGAACAAAGAGAGTAAGAGAGAGTAAGATATACTATTCAAAAATTATGTAAAGTTACTATAAATCATAATAATTAATAATTTAAAATAGTTAAAAGACATAACAAATTTTGTTGACCTTCGAAATTTCATCAGTGTCGCATAAATAGAGGAAGTAACATATATTATTTGAAAATGACATAAAAAGTGTTGTAAATCACGATAATGAACAACTAAAAAAAAAGACATGAAAAATCTATTTGACTATTGAATTTTATCAGTGTCACGTAAATTAATATAAAAGAAATAACATATATCATTTAAAAATTATGTAAAAGTTACTATAAATCTAGTCAGGTTTTAAAGCAAGCATCGAATCGTCGGAGGGAAAAAGAATGATAAATACACTGATGATGTACAATGTATACTTTGATGAACAATTTTACATTCTTATGATGATCCATAAGTTATTAAATAATCAATAGATTACATTATTTTGCTACTGCTGGAATTATCATCTCCTTCGAAAAATTGGGCCTATTTTGACTTGCGTTGCAAGATTTGGGCTATGCGGCCCAATAGGCCTCGTGGACCGTGGTTCTTAAACCAGAGGACTCGCAGTAGAAGAATGGCGGGCCAGTGCTAACGAAGCCCATTATAATTTCCAAACGGAGAGCTCTAATTGGACCACCACCTTTTTTACCCATTTTTTTGGGGAATTTTCATAAATGGCAAACTTAAAAAACATAAAGACCTAAAATAGCTAATGTTTCTGAAATTACCTTTTCTAACTTTAGCTATAGCAAATCCGATGTATAAGTCGGAATTTATGGTAATGTATAAAATGAAAATGCCAAAAGTTTGTTAATTAAATAGGAGACTTTTTAGGTATTTTATATGGAAAACGGTTCCATAAATAAAGGAAGTAAAATACCAAATATAAATTATTTTCTTAATTGAACTCTTCTTCTATAAGATGATATTTCCATTCTAAATAAAAAATAGATTTCCTTTCCTAATGTGACTATTTTGTTCCCAAAAAAAAATCCACGCCCACAACAAAATTTATATACAATATTAAATAATTTCATAAAAAACAACATAACTAGATAATAAGGTGATTTATATATACATAATATACATTTACACAAATTTGCTTAAAAGCGGTTTATACATATACAACTGGACTTGAAGATCTACACACATATCAACTTGTGTATAACATGTGTCTTTTACCCGAAAACCATATAGACAAATTGCATGATTTATATACAAAATTGAATAATTTCACAAAAACAACATAAGAACATAATAAGCTGCTTCATATATACACAATATACATTACTCAAATTTGCTTAAAATCGGTTTATACATATACAATCGAAAGTGAAGATCTAAACACATATCAACTTGCGTATAACATGTATATTTTTCCCGAAAACCAAATAGACAAATTGCTGACATGTGAGCAGGTTATACAACCAATACAAACAGTACAGAAATTCTCCCTCTCTTGCCATTGCGATTTGGCATCTCAACGCAATACACAATCAACAAAAAACAAATCTCAATCATGTATATAACGGAAATTGATCTTTTATACTGTAGGCATAATATAAAGTTTTTATACAAATTTAAATCCATAATATACAAAATCAACGCCATTGTTTAGAACACCAATATCATTTGAATGTTCGCTATAAATTTTTCTTTTACCTTCCAATACGCATCACACTCACAGAGCAAAAAAACAAAATTTAAAAAAAAAAAAAAAACCAAAACAAATCTCACCAGTAATTTTCTCCCAAAAACACAGCAAAAAAGTAATTTTTTCCATTTTGCAATTTGTCTGCAAGAAAGTAAGATGGATCTTTTTTTTTTGGGGGGGGGGGGGGAGGGACAAAATATTTAGGAAAGAAAATCTATTTTTTATTTAGAATAGAAATACCATCTTATTTTTAGAAGAAGAGTTCAATTAGGAAAAGGAATTATATTTGTATTTTACTTCCTTTATTTATGGAACTCTTTTTGTATAATGGAGAAATAGTGAGGGAGGGAAATTTTTAGGTTTTATACATGGGGAGTTGTGGGGTCCACAACTTTTATAGCAAAAAAAAATACGGAATTGCCATAAATGTAATAATATTAAAATGTAGTTAAGATATAATATTTATAGTTATATGTTTGCTTAATTATGTAATATTTCCTTTTTTTGGAGATAAATATCAAAAATACATCTAAACTATCATTTTTTTTAGGATAATTCGGTGTGTTTTTAACACTTATCTTTTTTTTTTCTAATTGGAAAAATTACATAAAAAAATAACATGTGATATGAATTTATTATACAAAATTATAACTTAAAAGAATTATGATTCATAGCTATAATTGATATTTTATAACAAACTAGTATTCGTACCCGCGCGTTGCGCGGAAATTTTGAGTCTATAAAATTAATAAATAGTGTTCATAAGTAAAAATTAAAGATATTGGTAACACCAAAAACTTACTTCATAAGCATTATTTATAAGACAAAATATCTTTAAAAATCTAATGACAACCTATATATTTGGTCAAACAAAATATAATTATGTGAAGTCTACAGCATAATACATTCTAAACTTATTTTAGAATATCATGATTAAATTATCAAAATGAAGAGCATATCATATAATTCAGACATCTTTATTATATTAAAATAAAATGTCAAAACCAATGTCACCAAGAAAATTATATCAATCAAACTTCACAATTTAAAAAAATTACATAATTTATCCATGAATAGGTTAGATTAATTTCTAAATAAAAAGTGTATGTATAATAGTATTAATCATATTTATGTAGAATAACATATACAAAAATATTGTCTGAAAAGAGAACAGACTTCAATATATAATGCATTTATTGTTTTAATAAACACAAATAAGATTAAATAGATAATTATGTTTTGAAGGTTTTTTCGTCATATTTTATAAAATGTTTTCCTTCTGATGTTGTCGGGATATTTTTGATATAAATTTAAAAGCTTTTTATCTTATTGTGTTGCAAAACTATTTTAGTAAATTTTATATAATAAATTTATGATCGTTGTGCAATTATACTTTATAAAAATTTTGTAAAAGTATTTTTCTTTCTTATTGGAAGGTTACTTTTATTACATTTGTGAAAATATTTTCTTTATCATTATAAATGTACTTTCATTACAATTATAAAAGTGTTTTACGTAATCATCTTATAAGAATACTTCTAGTATAGTTTTGAAAGTGTTTTTAGTATAAATTATGCAGCTTAATTATTATTTATTTTTTAATACAGTTTAATGTATGTTGGGAAAACTAATGTATTGCACTTACTAAAACTTGATTCCAATTAAAAAGGAGTTTTAATTAGGATAAAATTTATCTTATAAATAAAATGAAAAATTTTGAAATTTGAATTATTATTTAAAAGATATGCATACTAAATAAATTATTTCATTAAGACCTCAACTAATTTTATAAGAATCTAAGTAACTATCATTAAATTTTTTTATTTTTCAAAATTAAATATTGACAGATAATCAATAAGATAACTTTGTTAATGTATAAAACTAAATGCCCAAAATATTTTAATTAAAAATTATGAAATATGAAGTTAAAAATATAATAAATAAATTAGCCACTATTTTAAAAGTTTAAATTGATTGCCAATTATATTAATATTAGAATTTATGTTTTAAAAATATATTGTGACGGTTGAAAATGTATTTAGCTGTAAATTTTATCTGGACAAAAATTATTTATTTATTTAAATTGAGAATTATAAATGATTTATTTACTACAATGGGAAGTTATAAAACTCCCCATTGGAAATGTAATGGGAAGTTATAAATTCCCCCATTAATTGGATAAACATTTATTTTTTCAAATTAAAAATTATTTTTTTTTAAATGGTGTCTTTTGAAAAAATAACTAGGTTAACATTTTTTTTCTGAATAAAATTTATTTATGTATTTATAAGGAGAATTTTGAAACCGTATGTAGCGTATTATTTTAATCAATAAAATGTGTAACCAAATAAATAAGAGTTTTAAGTAGTATAAAATTTCTACAAAAAAATGGAAAAGTTTTAAATTTGAATTAATAATTTAAAAAGTTATGCATAATAAATAAACTATTTCATTAAGATATCAACTAATTCATACGAATCTATTTAAGTATATTTAATTGTTATTATTTTTCTTAAATTAAAATATTTCCAGATAATTAATTAGTTACGTTTGTTAATGTATGAAAAGTTAAAACTAAATACCCAAAATATTAAAATTTAAAATATGAAGTTAAAAATATAATAAATAAATTAGTTATTATTTAAAAAGTTTAAATTGATTGCCAAATATATTAATAATAAAGTTTTTGTTTTTAAAATATTATATAACTTTTTAAAAGGTGTTTAGATTCACATTTTTTTTATAATAAAAATTATTTATTTAGTTATTTTGAAAAGTTGACTCGTAATTAATATGATGAGGAGTTATAAACTTCCCATTTACTTGGAAAAGTGATGGGAAGTTACCAAACTCCCTATTAAATTGGATAAACATTTTTGTTTTTCTAAAGAGATAAAGATTGATGTGATTTTCAAATTATGACGGTTGAAAATGTAATTGGACAGACAGTTTTTTAATATTAAATTATTTCCATTTGTTTTTATGTATAATATTTATGGGAAGTTTTAAAATTCCTATTTATGTGGTCATGTTTTTTTTATTTAAAAATTTTTGTATATTTTTTTTTCATATATCATACATAGATTGTGTACAAAAGTTATATTAAAATTTTAAAATATAAACTATATTATGTAATTTTATTTGGCAATCAGTATAAACCATTAAAATAAGTACTAAGCTATTTAGTAGTTTTTTGTTAAGTTTGTATTGTTAAATTTAATTTCTTAGGTGCGCAGTTTTTAAATTTTAGATATCAACTAAGTTCACTAATTAGTTTAAGAATGAAAATGAAATTTGCACGGAAAATTTAGTTTTAAAATCTATTTTGACTTTTGAAAATGTATTTAGGTGCACTTTTTTTTCTGAATAAAAATTATTTATTTATTTAAATAGAGAATTTTGAAAATGTAATTAATATCATGGGAAGTTATAAAACTCCCCTTCGGTTGGAAATGTGATGGGAAGTTATAAAAATCCACATTAAATTGGATAAACATTTTTTGACAAATTATTAAAGATCAATTTTTAAAAAAAAATTGTGTCTTTAGAAAAAATATTTAGGTTAACAATTTTATTTGTAGAATAAAAATTATTTATTTATTTTTTATATTGAGAAATATAAAAACCATATTTAGTGTAATGGGATTATGGAAGTTATATAACTCCCAGTTCATTTTCAAAATCAAAAGAATAATATTTATTTTAAATTGTGAATTTCAAAAACTTATTTGGGTATACAATTTAATTTTTAATGTTGCAAAATTATTTATTTATTTAAATTGAGAATTAGAAAATTATATTTTGTATTTAGTTTAATTTAAATTAACCAAGATTCGTAGAAGGACTTTTATGGGTGTTAAGAAAACTCTTATAGAAGTACGTCTGTTATAAATGAATTCAACTTCAGGATTTGTCGAATTTTGATGAAATTGTATTTTATCTAAAAAGTTTTTAAAAATAAACTTTATCTTTTTGTTGTTTCAATTTATGTAACAATTGTTACAAATTAAATATGTATATATATTTTTGTAAATTTTATCTCTACATGTAAAATAATTTTGATAAATTTAATATTTTTATAGTTACAATTTAGAACTACAAAGAATTCATTTTTTTTTAAGAATGACATCCCTCAAAATACCTGCTTATTTTGTCGACTTTTGTATTCAAATTGTCATCTATATTTTAAATTAAAATAAATGACATAAAACAATATCAAGATCGTAAATTTTTTTTAAAAAAATACAATATAGTCTTTAAAATTCATATTGAAGTAGTTGCTACCAAAATACATTAAAATTGACTTACAATACACATATTTTATGATATGATAGCAAAATTGCATATATATTAAAATTAATAAATATAACGGGAATGTTTTCTATCCGAAGTTTGCATTTATTAACCTAATTTGATGAGTACTCATAAAAAGTATTTTAATGTATTCTTTTTAAAAATCGATAGTTTGAAAATATTTTTATCGATGATCTTTTATTTTATTTTTACAAAAAACATATTTGAAATATTTAATTTTTTTTTTTAAAATCAAATGTAGTTTTTTTTTGTGATGTTTATATGACACTTTTGCATTTGCAGTTATATAGGCATAAGATTAAAATATATAATTGAGTTTTCAAAGATTGGGATAATAACATAAATAAGTTGGTGAGGAGTTTTAGGGATGATTTTGGGTTAGTTGTTGTTTTTTCTTGATCTTTATCCTTTTTTAAAAAAAATTTAACCTATATATTTTTAACTATTTCTTTATCAATATTTTCTACTTTATGGATTGTTATTTTGTTTATATAATTTTGTCATGACATTTTTTGATTTTCATAGATATTGTCACTTAGAACAGCAAAATTGCGGTAAAATAAACAATTTTATGAGTAAGAATTTAATCATCTTTAAGAAGAGAAATGTGAAAAATGGGGGTAGTGGTAATCTTTTAGTCTTCTTTTATTATTTTTTGTTCTTGACAGTGTTATTTAACATTTTTTTCATAATTATTTAATAAATTAAAATTATATTTTGGAGATAATTGGTTTTTACAAAATAATCAAATTGAAATGTTGAGAATTATTTTAACAATAAAATTGTAATGCCCCGCTAATTACTAAAATACCCCTAGAGGAGAGGTGCTCGTAAAACGCGTCTTCCAATGCTCGGATTGAAAATCCGAGAGTGGATTCGTGATCAGCACTGAAAATGGAGTGGGAAGAGGGTCTCGGTCGAATTTTAGAGCAACCGAGTCAAAAGATAATTTTTCGTTCCAAAACGAAAAACAGTGAGCCTCCGCGACGGAACCGCGACGCGGACTGGTCGCGGAGACACACTTATCTTTTCCGTAAAATTTTCGACGGAGTTGAGTTTCCGAAAATACACTGTCCGCGACAGGTCCGCGTCGCGGACTGTGTTATTTCAGACGGGGGAGTAATTCTTTTAAATTATGGAGGGCAATTTAGTCCATTCCTAATTATTCTAAACGTCCCCCTACGCCTAATTAAGGTCAGTTTTCGAAGAAAAGGGTTTCAAAACCTAAATTCTAAGCGTTCTTCCTAAGAGTCACCTAAGGTAGGGCTTGAAGGAAGGGAGGATTGAGGAGATCAAGGGGAGGGTGTGCTTCCTTGTGTTAGCAAAACTTTCCAGGTATGTAAGGCTAACTTAAAGCATGGGAATGTTCTCCCATGTGCCCTTCTGAGAACTGATGATTAGAGTCATTGATGATGAGGTTGATGTAAAGAGTTGATGCATGTTAAAAATTTACGTATTCTATGTATAAATGATTTTCTTACAGAAATTGATGATCATCATTACTTTGTTTTATACTTAACTCATTTTTTGTAAGTGTATTTACAAACCCTATATGAATTGCAAATTGAAAAGCATGCATAATGAATTTAGGGGATGAGTCTAGAGCCTTGACGATGATGATGTTGTGATTGTGTTTCACATGTGATGAGAGTCTTGATGATGATGTTGATGAGAATGATGTATTACGATGTCTTAAAATTCAAGGTCTAAATTCTAAAAAGAAATCTTGAGTCTATGATGTTGATGTTGATGTGACGAGGTGAGGTGATGTTGATGTTGAGGTACAATGTTCCTATGGGACTGATGTTGATGTTGATGTTTTATACTATGTCCCTCTGGGACCGATGTTGATGTTGAGGTATTAATTATTATACCATGTCCTTATGTGACTGATGATGATGTACTATGTCCCTCTGGGACTGATGATGATGATGATGATGATGTTTATGAGCATGTCGAGTTCTGGGAGGAGTATTGAGCATCGAAATGGGTAGAGAGTGAGTCCCACTCGAACCCATTAACTACGTGGCCCGCGTAGGAAGAGAGGATTGAACCGCAATGCGGATGGCTCCTATCTTGTCCCAAAAGTGGACTGATGTTTTTGATGTTTCTTGTGGATCCACTGATGTGATGTCCTTTACCCCGGGCAGGGTATTGGATGGATGTGGCAACGGCATCGCTTCGTTGTATCATCACTGGCTCATAAGTGATGGTTGTCGGTTAGAGAAACTCCCAGTTAGGTTCCTTTGATAGAACTCTGATGTTGATGTGATGTTGAGTCGATGTTGATGTCCCTTGAGTCGATGTTGATGTTCCCCTGAGTCGATGTGATGTCCCTTTGATGTGATGACGATGTGGAGATGAGAGGTTGATGAGTCAACTGTCTATTCTAATCTCTTGCCTTAGATAGACACTGACATTCTGATGGAATATGATGTTGAGTTGATGTTTCTTTATGCTGTGTACTTACCCTATTATTCAGCTATTTTACATGCCAGTACATTCCACGTACTGACGCCATTTGGCGCTGCATCGTTTTATGATGCAGATACAGGAGTTAGAGGACTTCAGCAGACGCACCGTTGAAGCCGCAGAGTTCGAGTTCTGAGTTGGTGAGCCTCCTTGCTTTCCGGAGGAAACCTTTCTTCTTATGTTTTTTATCTTTATTCATTGAGTCTGGTAGCCATGGCATGTCACGGCACCACTCTTAGACAGTCGAGTTAGAATTAGAGGCTTTGTAGACATGATGTCGAGGATTGATGCAGATGTTTCCTTTTTGAACTGAGTAATATTTCCCTTACTTAGTTGATGTTGAGATTGATGTTGGCCATTGGGCCCTTATTTAAGGTATTCCTTTGATGTTACTTCCGCTATCTTGATGTTGAATGATGTGAGGAGGCTAAGTGGTTCGCTCAGGGGCTAGAAATAGTCTCTGAGTGCCGGCCACGCCCAGGGTACCCTCCCGGGGCGTGACAAACTTGGTATCAGAGCACAGAGTTCAAGAGTCCTAGGGAGTCTACGAAGCCGTGTCTAGTAGAGTCTCGTTTATGCGTGTGTTGTGCACCACACTTCATAAACAGGATGCTACAGGGCATTTAGGAAATGGTTACCCTTCTTTGATGTTCTGATGTCGTGCGATAAAGCTTGGCTCTATGAGAGCCCCTTTTCTAATTCGTGCGTTACGCGTTTGCAGATAATGCCTCCAAAACGCACAGCTGCTCAAAGGGATGCCTCAGTCCCTAATACTGAGAATCCCTTACCAGAGGCCCCTCGTCAGCATGAGACAAGGAGACGGGGACGACCTGCTGGAGCTACTGAGGCTCCACCAGCACCTCTGGTTCAGTCAGCCCCCACTTCGGAAGCGGACTTCAGGGGAGCTATTGCTATGCTCACCCAGTTAGTAGCCTCTCAGAGTAGCAGTCGTGGTCCCCAGGCCCCTAGCTCCAGTTCTCAAGAGTCTACGGCTGCAACCAGGCTCAGAGATTTCCTGAGGATGAACCCGCCGGTCTATACGGGGTCAAAGGTTGAGGAGGACCCACGGAACTTCATTGATGAGATGCGTAAGATTTTGAGGGCTATGCATGCAACTGAGGTGGAGGGAGTCGAGCTGGTCTCTTATCAGCTTAAGGATGTTGCTAATGTCTGGTATAACCAGTGGGAGGATGTTAGAGGTGAGGATGCAGAGCCTGCTGAGTGGGAGGAGTTTGAGAGTGCCTTCCTTGATCACTTCTTTCCCCAAGAGTTGAGGGAGGCGAAGGTCGAAGAGTTTGTGAATCTGAAACAAGAGGAACTGACGGTCAAGGAGTACAACTTGAAGTTCATCCAACTGTCCAGATATGCTCCAGAGATGGTCCTTGATATGAGGGCAAGAATGAGGAAGTATGTGTCTGGATTGGGCAGACACGTAAAAAGGGAGTGTAAGGCAACATTGCTAATTCCAGACATGGATATCGCTAGACTTATGGTCTACGCCCAACAGACTGAGGAGGACAAGAAGAGGGACAGGGAAGAACAACAGAAGAAGAGAGCCAAATCGGAAGGGCATGAGCCTAATCAGCAGAAGCAGAAGAAAGGTGATAGGACATTCTTTCAAAAGAGGTCTTCTAGCCATGCACCGTCGATGGCGAGTACACCTGTTCAGCAAAACAGGTATGATCAGCGATCCTATGGGTATCAGAATTTCAGAGCACAGGGACCTCAGTCCCAAGCCAGTGTTGCTCAAGGTCCGAGAGGAATGCCACCCTGTGGCAGGTGTGGCAAACTGCATCTTGGTGCGTGCCGTGAGGGCACTAATAATTGCTTCACATGTGGGCGACCTGGCCATTTTCAGAGTGAGTGCCCTATGAGGACTCAGAGGTGGAGCGACAGAGGAAATAGAGCTCAGTCTTCTACAGCGCCCCCTGAGGGCAATCGTCAGAAGGCAATTACTGCTAATACTGGAGGCGGGACAAATCGCCTGTATGCGATGGGTAATCGACAGGATCAAGAGGTTGCTCCAGATGTTGTTACGGGTATGCTCCGAATCTTTTCTTATGATTGTTATGCACTACTTGACCCAGGTGCCACCTTATCTTTTGTGACGCCCTATGTGGCCCATAAATTTTAGATTATTCCGGAGTGTTTGCTTGAGCCTTTTTCAGTATCGACTCCTACTGGTGAGACAATTTTGGCTAAGAGAATCTATAGAGATTGTATAGTATCCATCTGTCATAGGGATACTTTGGCCAATTTGGTGGAGTTGGAGATGGTTGACTTTGATGTGATTCTTGGTATGGATTGGCTCCATGCGTGCCATGCATCCATAGATTGTAGGACCCGAGTTGTTAAGTTTCGATTTCCTAACGAACCGGTCCTAGAGTGGAGGGGAGGTTATGTTGCACCCAAGGGTAAATTTATTTCTTACCTGAAGGCGAGGAAGTTAATCTCTAAGGGGTGTATTTATCACCTTGTACGAGTTAAGTCTGATGATGTTGAGTCCCCTACTTTTGAGTCTGTCCCGATTGTAAATGAGTTCCCTGAGGTGTTCCCTGAGGATTTACCTGGAGTCCCTCCTGATAGGGAGATCGACTTCGGTATTGATGTACTTCCTGAGACGCAGCCTATTTCTATTCCACCATATAGGATGGCCCCTGCAGAGTTGAAAGAGTTGAAGGAGCAGTTGAAAGATCTGTTAGAGAAGGGTTTTATTAGACCCAGTGTTTCTCCTTGGGGTGCTCCCGTTCTGTTTGTACGAAAGAAGGATGGGTCACTAAGAATGTGCATAGACTATAGGCAATTGAACAAGGTCACAGTCAAGAATAAGTATCCTCTTCCTAGGATAGATGACTTGTTTGACCAACTTCAAGGTGCTTCATGCTTTTCGAAGATAGACCTCAGATCAGGTTACCACCAGTTGAAGGTGAGAGAATGTGATATCCCAAAGACAGCTTTCAGGACTAGATATGGCCATTTTGAGTTCTTGGTCATGTCCTTTGGATTGACGAATGCGCCGGCAGCTTTTATGGATTTGATGAATAGGGTGTTCAAACCCTACCTTGATATGTTCGTGATAGTGTTCATTGATGATATCTTGGTATATTCGAGGGATGAGGAAGAGCATGCTGAACATCTTAGAGTTGTCCTTCAAACTCTTAAGGATCAGGAGTTGTATGCGAAATTTTCCAAATGTGAGTTCTGGCTCAAATCAGTGGCTTTCTTAGGCCATGTGGTATCCGGTGATGGGATTCGAGTAGATGGTCAGAAGATTGAAGCGGTTGTCAACTGGCCAAGACCGACCTCTCCGACGGACATAAGGAGTTTCTTGGGCTTGGCAGGCTACTACCGCAAATTTGTTGAAGGATTTTCTTCCCTATCCGCCCCATTGACTAAACTGACCCAGAAAAAGGTCAAGTTTGAGTGGTCTGAAGAATGCGAGAAGAGCTTCCAAGAGCTAAAGGTTAGGTTGACTACTGCACCTGTATTGACCTTGCCTGATGGGACAGAAGGTTTTGTGGTATACTGTGATGCGTCAAGAGTTGGATTGGGATGTGTGTTAATGCAAAGAGGTAAAGTGGTGGCTTATGCTTCCAGGCAGCTTAAGGTCCATGAGAAGAACTATCCGACCCATGACCTTGAGTTGGCAGCAGTGGTGTTCGCACTTAAAATCTGGCGCCACTACTTGTATGGAGTGCATGTGGACGTGTTTACGGATCACAAGAGCTTGCAGTATGTCTTCAGTCAGAAAGAGCTTAACCTGCGACAGAGAAGATGGTTGGAATTGCTAAAGGACTACGACATGAGCATCATGTACCACCCAGGTAAAGCTGATGTTGTTGCTGATGCTCTTAGCAGGTTGTCTATGGGTAGCACAGCCCATGTTGAGGAGGAGAAGAAGGAGTTAGTAAAGGAAGTGCATAGGTTGGCTCGATTGGGAGTCCAGCTTGAGGAGAACGACGAGGGAGGAATTAGTGTGCGGAATGGGTCTGCATCGTCCCTAGTGACAGAGGTAAAAGAGAAGCAGGACCGAGATCCTGTGATACTCCAATTGAAGGAGGATGTTCAGAAGCAAAAGGTGATGGTCTTCTCCAAAGGGGGAGATGGTGTATTGAGGTACCAGAGTAGACTGTGTGTCCCTGATGTTGATGGTGTCCGAGAGAGGATTCTAGCTGAGGCCCATAATACTAAATACTCCATTCACCCAGGCTCCACTAAGATGTATCACGATTTGAGAGAGGTCTATTGGTGGAGTGGGATGAAGCGAGATATTGCGGAGTTTGTTTCAAGGTGTTCAAATTGCCAACAAGTAAAGGTTGAGCATCAAAGGCCAATTGGCTTAGCCCAAAACTTTGAGATTCCAGAATGGAAGTGGGAAATGATTAACATGGATTTCATCACTGGGCTACCGAGATCCCGGAGACAGCATGATTCCATATGGGTGATTGTGGACAGAATGACGAAGTCAGCGCATTTCCTGGCAGTCAAGACGACTAACACTGCAGAGGATTATGCCAAGATGTATATTCAAGAGATCGTGAGGTTGCATGGAGTTCCCTTGTCCATTATCTCGGACAGAGGAGCCCAATTTACTTCTCATTTCTGGAAGTCCTTCCAGAAAGGATTGGGTACCAAAGTGAATTTGAGCACAGCTTTTCACCCACAGACAGATGGTCAGGCAGAGCGCACTATTCAGACGGTGGAGGACATGTTGAGAGCATGCGTCCTTGATTTCAAAGGAAATTGGGATGATCATTTACCATTGATAGAATTCGCATATAACAATAGTTATCATGCGAGTATTCAGATGGCTCCTTATGAGGCCTTGTATGGGAGGAGATGTAGATCACCAGTAGGGTGGTTTGAGATTGGAGAGGCTGAGTTGATTGGTCCTGACCTGGTTCACCAGTCCTTAGAGAAGGTGAAAATTATTCGGGAAAGATTGAAGACTGCCCAAAGCCGTCAGAAATCTTACACAGATGTGAGGAGGAGAGACCTAGAGTTTGAGGTGAGCGATTGGGTTTACTTGAAGGTATCACCCATGAAGGGTGTCATAAGGTTTGGGAAAAAGGGGAAATTAAGTCCTCGTTATATTGGCCCATACCAGATTGTGCGAAGAATTGGGAAGGTCGCCTACGAGCTAGAGTTACCCTCTGAGTTAGATGGAATCCATCCGGTGTTCCATGTTTCGATGTTGAAGAAGTGTTTGGGAGATCCAGCCTTGGCAATTCCTGTGGAGAGCACGGGAGTTAGAGATAGTTTGTCTTATGAGGATATCCCAGTCCAGATCCTTGATCGACAGGTTCGCAGGCTGAGGAACAAGGAGATAGCTTCTGTCAAAGTCCTGTGGAGGAATCAATTCGTTGAGGAAGCCACATGGGAAGCTGAGGAAAAGATGAAGGCAAAATACCCGCACCTGTTCGTGCTCGAGGTTGATGAAAGTGTCGAAGGTAACATTTTTTACCTGTATGAAAATTGATGTTAATACCATGATGTGATGTTTACAAAAATTGATGTCTCAATATATGATTAATGAGGTTGATGAGAAGTCGAGGTAATGATGTTATTGAGCGAGTATCGAGGTGAGTCTTGAGTTTATTCGTGCTAAATGTCTTTCCTACTCATCATTCGAGGACGAATGATCCCAAGGGGGAGATAATGTAATGCCCCGCTAATTACTAAAATACCCCTAGAGGAGAGGTGCTCGTAAAATGCGTCTTCCAATGCTCGGATTGAAAATCCGAGAGTGGATTCGTGATCAGCACTGAAAATGGAGTGGGAAGAGGGTCTCGGTCGAATTTTAGAGCAACCGAGTCAAAAGATAATTTTTCGTTCCAAAACGAAAAACAGTGAGCCTCCGCGACGGAACCGCGACGCGGACTGGTCGCGGAGACACACTTATCTTTTCCGTAAAATTTTCGACGGAGTTGAGTTTCCGAAAATACACTGTCCGCGACAGGTCCGCGTCGCGGACTGTGTTATTTCAGACGGGGGAGTAATTCTTTTAAATTATGGAGGGCAATTTAGTCCATTCCTAATTATTCTAAACGTCCCCCTACGCCTAATTAAGGTCAGTTTTCGAAGAAAAGGGTTTCAAAACCTAAATTCTAAGCGTTCTTCCTAAGAGTCACCTAAGGTAGGGCTTGAAGGAAGGGAGGATTGAGGAGATCAAGGGGAGGGTGTGCTTCCTTGTGTTAGCAAAACTTTCCAGGTATGTAAGGCTAACTTAAAGCATGGGAATGTTCTCCCATGTGCCCTTCTGAGAACTGATGATTAGAGTCATTGATGATGAGGTTGATGTAAAGAGTTGATGCATGTTAAAAATTTACGTATTCTATGTATAAATGATTTTCTTACAGAAATTGATGATCATCATTACTTTGTTTTATACTTAACTCATTTTTTGTAAGTGTATTTACAAACCCTATATGAATTGCAAATTGAAAAGCATGCATAATGAATTTAGGGGATGAGTCTAGAGCCTTGACGATGATGATGTTGTGATTGTGTTTCACATTTGATGAGAGTCTTGATGATGATGTTGATGAGAATGATGTATTACGATGTCTTAAAATTCAAGGTCTAAATTCTAAAAAGAAATCTTGAGTCTATGATGTTGATGTTGATGTGACGAGGTGAGGTGATGTTGATGTTGAGGTACAATGTTCCTATGGGACTGATGTTGATGTTGATGTTTTATACTATGTCCCTCTGGGACCGATGTTGATGTTGAGGTATTAATTATTATACCATGTCCTTATGTGACTGATGATGATGTACTATGTCCCTCTGGGACTGATGATGATGATGATGATGATGTTTATGAGCATGTCGAGTTCTGGGAGGAGTATTGAGCATCGAAATGGGTAGAGAGTGAGTCCCACTCGAACCCATTAACTACGTGGCCCGCGTAGGAAGAGAGGATTGAACCGCAATGCGGATGGCTCCTATCTTGTCCCAAAAGTGGACTGATGTTTTTGATGTTTCTTGTGGATCCACTGATGTGATGTCCTTTACCCCGGGCAGGGTATTGGATGGATGTGGCAACGGCATCGCTTCGTTGTATCATCACTGGCTCATAAGTGATGGTTGTCGGTTAGAGAAACTCCCAGTTAGGTTCCTTTGATAGAACTCTGATGTTGATGTGATGTTGAGTCGATGTTGATGTCCCTTGAGTCGATGTTGATGTCCCTTGAGTCGATGTTGATGTTCCCCTGAGTCGATGTGATGTCCCTTTGATGTGATGACGATGTGGAGATGAGAGGTTGATGAGTCAACTGTCTATTCTAATCTCTTGCCTTAGATAGACACTGACATTCTGATGGAATATGATGTTGAGTTGATGTTTCTTTATGCTGTGTACTTACCCTATTATTCAGCTATTTTACATGCCAGTACATTCCACGTACTGACGCCATTTGGCGCTGCATCGTTTTATGATGCAGATACAGGAGTTAGAGGACTTCAGCAGACGCACCGTTGAAGCCGCAGAGTTCGAGTTCTGAGTTGGTGAGCCTCCTTGCTTTCCGGAGGAAACCTTTCTACTTATGTTTTTTATCTTTATTCATTGAGTCTGGTAGCCATGGCATGTCACGGCACCACTCTTAGACAGTCGAGTTAGAATTAGAGGCTTTGTAGACATGATGTCGAGGATTGATGCAGATGTTTCCTTTTTGAACTGAGTAATATTTCCCTTACTTAGTTGATGTTGAGATTGATGTTGGCCATTGGGCCCTTATTTAAGGTATTCCTTTGATGTTATTTCCGCTATCTTGATGTTGAATGATGTGAGGAGGCTAAGTGGTTCGCTCAGGGGCTAGAAATAGTCTCTGAGTGCCGGCCACGCCCAGGGTACCCTCCCGGGGCGTGACAAAAATGTGACACTATTTTGCAACATACAAATTTATAATATATTGCTTTTTTTTCTTTAAGAAATAATAATTTTTTACTAATTAATATTCCAATCTAAATTTGTCAATTTAAAACTGCTCAATGTACACCCACTTCTTCACAATATCTAAAGCTACCTAATTATTTATTCTTTTAAATAAAAAAAACAATTAGTATTTGAATTATACATTCAATATTTTCTTTCATATTTTGAATTTTAAATAAATTAATAACTTTTATAATTTCTTTCATTTATAATATATTTTTTATACTACAACTATAATAACTTTCTAGTCTTGATAATACAAATATTTATATTAAGAATAAGGAAGAAGGAATTTTATCATTTACATATAATTTAGAATGTTAAATTTTTCAAAAAGAATGTGAATTAGTTATAAGAACACTAAAAGTACCTGTAAAGAAAAATAATAATTTCTACAGTCAAGTAGTTATTTGACAAAAATAATAATAAATTATATCTAAAATTGATATATTAAACGAATGGCCAGCACCTCGTTTTGTCTAGGACGTCATTCTCATTTTTTTTTTAAAAAAAATAAGAAGTAGCAAATGTTTAAAAAAACAAATAGTTTACACCAAAATTATATCTAAATCAATTGATTTCTTTAGAGAATTTATGTGGATTTCATTGTGTGTTGTGTGTTATATTTGTGCAAAAAAAAAAAAAAAAAAAATTCAAACAATACTATACATATATAGATACTACTGTTAAATTTGAATAGTATATAAATTGTAAAAAATTCAACACTAAAAGCTAGTGTTAACTATCACAAAGATTTCCAACATCAACGTATTAATTAGTTACTAAAAAATGAAGTAAGATAATCATAATTAAGTAATACATAATTATCAATGAAATAGTCATTCCTCAATTGAATAATAATAATAATTCTAAATCAAGAAAAAGGAAAACATATACATGTGCAAGTGTTCAAAAAAGAAGAAGAAGAGAACGAATAGTAATCCAAACTTAGTAGGTATGCACCATATATAATGAATATTCTAACTTATCACTTCAAATCATGAAGATTCATGGCAAAAAACAAAGAGATTAGAAAAAGAAAGTCTTGAAATCATAAGAGCACCATGCGAAGCAAAAGAGCAATATGGAGTTAAGACAATCTTTATTTTTATAATACGTGGGTTATGGGGTTAAGCGGTTTTTAGAGATAGAATTAGTTCATCTTTTAAAATTTGAATTTAAATTTAATTATTTTCTCATTTAAAAAAAAAGATATTTCAGATATTTATTTAGATAAATGCAATGTTAAAAGACAAAGTCCAAAAGGAGATCAAAGAAGGAATTAAGATACTATTTTCGTGTGTAAAATTGTGTTTATGTGAATTAGTTCTATAATAGGGGTTATAGACGTGCATGTATTAGTTTACCTTTTTTTAAAAAAATAAATCTATTTTTGTGCCTTTTATGTTTAAGTTTAAAAACATACAAAGAATAAATAAGGTTGCAGTTATTGTTTCTAATAATTGTCTATTATTAGAAAATAATTCAAATAGTAATTCGAATAATAATCTTATAACTTAAATATTTTTTGAAATTATTTTAGATTTTTGGAACATGCAATAAAATAAAAAAGTTCTATGCTTGATTAGAAATATATATTTTTGACAAATTGGAGAAATTAAATGGCTAAATGGGTTAGTGGTTGCCATTATTATAGACTTCATAAATAAGGGGTGGTTATACATTTGAGGAAAACCATATTTAAAGTTTTTTTTTGTCAATATGTTAAAAACTATTTTTGTTTGCATTTTATTATATTTTAAACTTTTTTTGTTAAAAAGCAAAAGACCTATACGTGCAAATTAGTAGTATACTATACTAATCCGCTTTGCTTCTTCTTCTTTTTTAATATTATAAAAAATATTTTTATTTTTATGTTTGTATTTTTTTATGTTTTAAATTTATTTTGTTAAAAAGAAAAAGACTTAACATGCAAATTAAAATTTAATTAATTTTATTTGCGGTAAAGAAGAAGTAAATAGATAATCATGACTAAAATTTTTTTTAATGTGAATTTTTATATATAGGATTTGTTTTGTTTAATTAGTTTTTATGATAATTAATTTTTAAATTTTAAATATTAACTAATAACTAATTAAATAATTACGTAGCCTAAAATGCCATATGTCATCTTAATATGCTGTCACTTGGATAAATGTGGTGGTTTTATCCTCTCCTTTTAATAATATATAGAAGATAGATGTTTTATGTTTTGATATAGATAATGTGTAATCCGTTAATTGAAATTTTCAATAGTTTTAAATATGTAAATTTAATAATTAATAGTAATATCAATTAATATATAATATTATTTAGTTAAGGTTTGACATCAATTTAAAAAAATTGATTTGTTCTTTTTAAGATTTTCGTTATTGCTTAAATACTTATATAAAGTTAGTTAATATATTGATTAAATACTTATTTAAAGTTAGTTAAATATAAATTTTTAAAATTATTTTAATTTAATTGTAGAAAATATTTTATATTTATATATTTTATTTTTATAATTGAATTTGATTTAATTGTAG
The DNA here is from genome assembly GCA_029948455.1 of Solanum rostratum. Lineage (NCBI taxonomy): Eukaryota > Viridiplantae > Streptophyta > Magnoliopsida > Solanales > Solanaceae > Solanum > Solanum rostratum. The sequence continues at coordinate 5,724,043 of CM057048.1, forward strand.
TAAATATTGTATATTTATATATTTTGTTTATATAATTGAAATTAATGTAATTGTAGAAAATATTTTATATTTATATATATTGTTTTTATAATAGGATTTATTATTTAAATTAACTAATAATTTATCTAACTAATTTTTTTCCTAAGATGCCACTTGGCATATTTATAGGCTGTCATTTGGCTTAATATGGTGGCTTTGTCCTCTCCTTTTAATAATATATAGATATAGATATTTCTTTCTCCCTCCCTCGCCCCTCACTTTAGCTTCTCTCACTAGCCTCTTCCCCTCCTTTCTCTTTCTTTCTCTCTACAATACAAATCCAAATGATAAGTACATAATGCATACTAGCACATAAATATAATATACAAGGCAACAAATAAATACAAATACATTTCGTTACGATTTATAACAATGATACAATTGTATTTGAATACAAATTATATTGTTTATATACTTGATACAACTGATTTGCATTACTGAATTGAATACAATTGTCTTTAATGCAATTTTATTCATCGTTACAAATAATTGTATCTGTGGTACAATTATTGATCAAGTATGCAATTATTATCAAATATGCAAATTAGTTGCATCTCTTTCACGGTTTCACCTCTCTCTCTCTCTTTGATCTTATTTGCCTCTATCCCCCCCTTTTCCAATCTGGTTCACCTCTCTTCTCGTTTTAGTAGCTAATTTCTGGCACACATCAATTAATTAATCAGTTGTGATGCAATTATCACTCACACTTACAAATTAATTGTATGTCTCATCTCTCTCCCTTTTCTCTTTTGCTTCTTTCCCAATATCACTCACCTCTCTCCTCCTCCTAACATATAGTTATGAATCGTAATTAAACAAATTATAACTAAGAACCCTGATTATATTTCTAGTCTTTATCTATTTTTGAAATTTCTTTTTTTTTATTTGGGCTAAAAGATTTCTCCATAAACGAAGAGGTTATAGTCGTTGAATTTGGGGTCATTTGCACTTTTATCCTCACTAAACATAAATTCAATTTTTAAAAATAATAAGTAAAAATATCAGTCGATTTGAAAGATAATATTTTTTTAAATGCTCGTTCGTTTTTAAGAACAAATCATGCAATTAAATGACAAATTTTGAGGATAATGAGTTGCAAATTGAACAGGCCATTAAATTCTACGAATTTACGATCTAACGACATCCAATTATAATTTTCACACTAAATTAATGAACAATATAACCATACCTCATATTTTATTATGCAATGACGATTTATCACTAGCTATTATTTGTAACAATGTGAAATAATAAAAACATGAGCTTGGGCTTTGTCTTAAAAGTATAATAAAATTTGACAAAGAAAAAGAGAAATAGCGACATCAACAATTTATTTAGGAGATGGCCAAGTTACTTGTCGATATAGTGGTGATGAATATTAAAAAAAATATTTTCCGAGCATTTGAGTATAAATTTTGGATTAGATTTTAAAAAAATTTCATGAAATATTTGTTTGATCATTAAATTTGATTAGATTTTAAAATTTTACTTTTACAATATTTTTAAGTTTGCAAAAATTAGCTCAGACCAAATTTTGAGAGAAATTTTCCCTCTGACCACAAAACTTTTAAAAAGTTAAGAAAAAATGTGTGTCCAAACATAATTTCAACTTAAAAAACTCATTTTTTTACGTGTTAACTTCAGAATCTATGATTTAAAAAAATGAATATATTGAAAAAACTCAAAAGAAACAAAAGAATCTTGGGATACACCTCCCAAAAAAATAAAGTATAGAGTAAATTTTCTTTCCCTTATTAATTTGTTTCTTAGACATAGAATCCATTCCCCCTTTCTTTCACGTAAAAGTGATTAAGTGAACCTAAAAAAATTATTAAAATTTTTAAGCTCACCCAATTTATAATTTCCCCACAATCAAGGCTCCTATCTCCAAGATTTGCGAGTTAATTATTAAGATCTCATATCTGCATAGTCCAAAATAAACGAATTAAATATATGTGTTATTAATAAGGTGGGGTGGGGGTTAACCTTAATAAGAATGTTTACGCTACATAACAAGTCTTAACAAATTTCATAATAACATATCTTTTTGTTATAAATTTTGATAGTTAATCGTCGTATATTACTATGTATATGCTGTATAGTTATACACCGATTATATATTTACATGTTATACACTCAGTATACAGTATACACCAACAACTACAAATGGTAATAACTAGGCGGGTCAAAAATTAAAAATTAATAGTTAGATTTGATGAGGCTGAGTACAATGGCCAAAAAAGATATGGTTGTTTGACTTATACTATGTTGTCAGAAATTGTCCTATATTATGGTTTGAATAATTAATACATTTAGTTCTTGGACAAAACAGACGAACATTGGACCTCGTTAAAAAAAAGAAGCAGCACTTAACTAAACTGAAACCAAAACAAAAATCCAAATGTAACACATACATATACACAAACTATGAGTAACATTTCATGATATCAAACATTTGGAATACCTTAAAAAGACATCACGCGGGGCGGGTAGGATGATTTAAAAAATTTACGGGTTGAGTTTAACCCACTCTGCATCCGCCCCATTGTCATCCATATCTCTATTATTCATTTTCTTACCTTCGTATAAACACTTGCACACCAATCTATATTATTCGTTTTGATTAGATTTGTTGTTTGGTTTGGTTGTCGTTCGATATTTTATTTACCCTAATGTAACAACCTATCTTGAGATGAGAAGTCTCGCATCGGCAAAACACAGAAGAGATGTTGTATACATAAGTAAATAGGCCTTATCTACTATTGACACGTTTTAAAATCGTGCGGGCCTAGGTCCAAAGCGGACAATATCACTAGCGGGTCGGGGTTATTATAGATGGTATCAGAGTCATTCTTGTGTCAGTTTTGTCGATGTGGGTCAGAGTTCAACTGAGTTTAGGTAAATCCCCGTGAGGCTGGGCAAATTTCAGTGCTGAGTTTAAGCAAATCCTATGCGGTGGGACGAACCTCAGTGAGGACGCTGAGTCCATAGAGAGGGTGTATGTAACAACCTATCTTGAGATGAGAAGTCCCACATCGACAAAACAAAAAATAGATACTGGGTATATATGTAAACAAGCTTTACCTACTAATGACGCCTTTTTAAAGCCGTGGAGGTGTAGTCCAAAAGCGGACAATATCATTAGCGGGCTAGGGCTATTACACCTAGCTGATATTATAATTTGTTATATATTAATTAGTTATATACAATATAATATCAAATAAATCATATAACTAAGTTTACATATAAATAATGCATGCATTAGTCATATATGAATTGGAAAAGTATATCAAATAAGATGTTAGTAATATATAAAATTAATGCACGTATTATTTTTTTTAATGTAAACTACCAAATGACCTCAAATATTTAAAGTCTAGTTATTCAAAGTCAAATATTTTTTTAAAAAAGTAAAAGGACAGGGTCACTTCACGTTAACAACCAGGCTTTTGCATGAAACCAGCCTTTCAGTCTTCCTTCATTATATATATATTTAGCAAATAAAATATGTTTTTTAACAATGGTATTATGAAAATATTTTTGAGAATAAGAAGAAAAAAAAAGAAAGAAGAGACATATCAAACTGGAAAACTCCGTGATAAACTTTATAAGATTAATAAGAAGTTGTCTTATTTGAACAAGAATTATATAAGATGTGTAAAACTTTTGGGATTTAACTAAAACAACTTGTGAAAAGTAACATCACCGTAAAATGTTATGGTTCTTAATGTATGATACTAGTTTATTTTTTATTTTTAACATTTTTTATTTGATTGACATAATTTTTAATATATAATAAAAGATGTATATTTTGATATTTTACCTCTAGATTTAACAAATTTGGCAAAAATGAATGTTAAATTTAACAAGGACCTCGACATGATCAACAAAATTCACCATTATTATATTTTTTGTCAGTTCCAAAGATAGAACTCGATGAAACCATAGAAGAAAGGAACTCCATAAGGTTTCTAATTATTTTGCATTGACTCTAATAGATTAGATAATTATAATCGGGATTACGTGGATCAATAAATCCACGTCACTTATTAATTAAAGTCTAACATACGCTACCTCATAGTTTTGTTAGAAAAAGGGATATTTTTAACCTAAAAATTAACATTAAGGACAATTTGATTCAATATTTTTTTGTTTTTCCGTTTGATGTGTGGTACTCATATTGGAGCCCAACTAAATCCCGACTCACGTCAGAAAGTCCCACATGGGAGGGTAAAACACTCCCTAATAAAGGCAACTCCGTATTCAAGAGTACTCGAACCCGAGACCTCTGTTTAAGACTGAAGGAGTACTTACTCACAACCTATGTTGGTCGATTCAATATTTAAAAATGATATAAATACGTACTTTAATTAGTTTGACTCATCTTGGTACATTTGTTTAAATTAGACGAAAAAAGGACTGGATCCTTCGACCCATTTAAGACATGTTACATACATACATTAGTAGAAATTTAAATTATATGGAGACAATACCAAACAAAATTAAATGAAAAATAGTTTTAGTACATGGTCTCACTAAATTCACTCATTCAAAAGTACAAGCTATTAAATTTTTAACTACTTATTTTAACTCTGCCAACTGGTACGTTTTATTATTGTTAAATCAAAAGTTCCTAATTTGATTCTGAAATTGCCTCTTTACTGCGTTGTCTTTTTCCCTCAAATATGTCAAAAGTAAACCCTACTTATTTTTGCTGCAGAATTATTTTTTTATTCTATCTATTTTAAATTCTCACATCTAGAGAGTTAATCTATGAATTAGAAATATTTATTAGGCAAGTTATACATTTAGCAAAAATAATTAAATTTCTATTTTATTATTTTCAACTTTTCTATTTTTTGTATTTTAAATTGATTCTTTTGAACTCTTATTCCGGCTATTCAGACACTATGTTAAAGATAAACACTTTTTATTGTACAGGCATGATGCTGCTTCTACTTTACTGTAGAAAATATAAAAACCTTGTACATTTTTATGTTAAAAAATATATTGAAATCATTTTAAAGATGAACTTTTATCTCCATTTAATTATATAAAATCCAATGTTAATCATTCAACTCCTCCCTCATTACATATTCTCAATAAAACATATACTAGTACATAGCATTTAAAAAATATAAATTGATTTTTCACTACTAAAAAATTACTATTTTTTTTAGTGAAAATGTTCAGTGGCTTTTCCACAAATATTGAGTGAATAAAAAAAAATAGTGATAAACTTATACATTTTCCTCAATGGTTCCAACAGTCAAAGTTGAAAAGACAGATAATTTCATTTAAATTTCATCTACTTAATTAGATAATAAGTAACCTACCTGTGCAAATTGACCAAAGATAACATAAAATAAAACAGAAAAAATTAAATCATATTTTCCATCTCCCAAGATCATCAATTTTTATATTAATTTATTATATGAGCCGTTGTTAAAGTCCATCAGTATTTTCTTAATCACAATTAAACTGAGCCATTGATTGTGCATGCAAAGATACTCTCTGTTTAAGAAAAAATAATACTAGTAAAACTTTGTCATAACACCTATGTATGCATGTAATAATGAAAAGGATTCACCCTGTCTTCCTAGCTGTCATTGATTAGATAAGAGTCATTACCAATTAAAATATGACAGAGTTGTAAGTATTTTTATATTTTAATGAGAAATTTTATATTGAATATCAAAGTCGCTTTTACTTAAACACGTTTTATTTTTATTGTGAATTTTTTACATGAACTTAAATTTATTCGGGGAAGGTTAGGGATGGCCTCTGTAGCAGATCAAATGAGAGAAACGAGACTGCAAAGGTTTGGGCATGTGCAAACAAGAAGTGTTGATGCTCTTGTCAGGAGGTGCGAGAGGATGGATTTAAGAGTCACGAGGAGAGGTAGAGGTAGACAAAAAAAAACATTGGAGGGAGGTGATTAGACAGGATATAACACAACTTCATATCACCGAGGACATGACCTTACATAGAAAGGAGTGGAGGTTGCGTACTAGGGTAGAAGGTTAGAAGGCTAGTAGAGGTAGGTTGATGTCGGATTTTGTGTTATAGTGGATTAGTAGAGGTAATCGTGTCGTTATTTTTTGTGATGGTGTTGTGATTGTCCTTCATTTATTTTGTACTTTTATTATCTTTATAAATTTTTATTTGTTGTTCACTCTAGTCATTTCATATCTAGTATTTTATACTTTTGGGGATGATATTTTTTTGAGTTGATGGTCGTTTAAAAACAATCTCTCTATCTCTATGAGGTAGCGATAAAATCTGCATAGATTTTACCTTTCCCACACCTAACTTGTGAGATCTCATTGAATATATTATTATTGTTGTAGACTCTAATACGAGTATGACACACCAAATAAATCAAAAAAGAATTGGATAAGAGTCATTACAAAGTTCCAAATCTTAATGTAAGCTATTTCAAGAATAGGACATGATATGTACCACATTGTAAACTTTGTGAAAAATACTAAATTACCCTTCTCCATGTGAGCAAAATTACCAAATGACCAGCCAAAAACAAACTTGTCCAAAGGGTAGTCTTGTCAAATAGGAAGATCATTAAGTAGATTTAATTGGGAATTGCATAGTCTCACATGGCTAGACTCATGTGACCACATGCCTAGAAGTCCTCCCATGTTATTATTATGAAAACTCTGTTAGGTTATATGAAGGGTCAAACTACTAAAGCAACATCTCCCTTTGACTAATTGATACTCTAGATTTTTCAGTTTGCTTTTTTTAGTAATATAACATAATGTTGAAATATATGACTTTATTCAGCCACTCAATTATTGATAAGTTCTAGTTTTAATTATCATATGTTTAAGTGTATATATAACCTTCAATTAATTGAAATATTTTTTTTTATACCTTTATATAGCAAAATTTGCTATATTTAAAGTATGTTTAGAGATAGGTCACATATCGCTCGATTTGATTCGATTTTAAAATTTATCAGTTATCGATTTGTAGATATGCTCAATCATTATAGAACCATTAACATATTAACGTATCGATTATTGATCGTTATCGGTTTATCCGTTAAGATTTGACATAATTTTTTTTAATTGAAAATTACTTAGAAAATTACTTAGAAACAAGGTAACAAACCAAATTAACCATTTGCTCGAAAGCAAACACTGCTACATTGTAGAATAACTAAGCATTTGAGACAGTCAAAATAAAAGTATGAAACTACCAATATACCAAATGGGTGCAAATATAATAATTTAATATATTATCGAAATATCGGTTAATCCGTTGAAAAAAAAAACCTAAAATCGTTAAAAATTGATAATCCAATATAGAAAAACTTTAAACTGTTACCAAAACTGATAAACCAATAATCAATTATCGATAAATCAATAATTTTTTTTTTTTGATTTTGAATAATCAATTTCGATTCGATTTTAAACAACCGTATTTAGAACTATATTACCCTTTATTATGGGCTAATGTATAAAATTAACATAATACAAGGGTAGTTAATGATGTAATGATATATATTTTTAGAAAAACTTTTCAAAGATTCGCCAACTAATGAATAAAAATACATATTTCAATTAATTGAGGGGCTAAAATTGCAAATTCCTATTATTTGTCAAAGTCGAAATTAAGTTCAGCTGTACCTATATGAAAGTAGATGGGGCAGTATAGTTTCTCATTATTTATGTCATTAATAAAAATAGATTTGTGCCCCACTTTGTCATTATAAATAATCTAGTCTAGGTTCTTGAATTATGGGCAATTTGACATCTGAGAAAATGACATCCAAATTCACCAAGGCAACTATTTTGTTCAAATTAATCCCTACATTAACTTCTATAAACATAATTTTACTAGGTTAATTATGTTGTTTCACATGATGAATAATGAAATTATGACTTGACTCAAACACCTTTCTTAAATATTCCCAGGTTCTTGGCTTTTGTTTGCTGTTACAGTTTATGCTGACTAATTGAGTAGCCTAGAATTCACTCCATCTCCTTTTTTTCTAAATAATGGTGATGTATGATTTATCTTCTATGCAATTCAACTGATTTATAGACATTAGCAGTGGGACAAAAACAACTAATAACAATAACATATAGTGTAGTCCCAAGATTTAAGGAGGGTGGTGTGTGGAGAGATGTATTCGATAGACTCTCAGTTCAAGTAAAGTAATGTTGAACACAATGGAGAAGAGAACAATAGCTACGAGACATAATATGATAATTGTAGCAAAATCAAAGTTATAGTAAAATAAAAAACAAAATAGCACGTGAGTAATAATAATAATCTAAACAATGCTCAATTACCTACTAATCATTACCCTAATCCTCGACCTCTATATCTCTTAACTTATCTAGATCATTTTAAATTGCAATATGTCATATCCTATCTAATAACCCCTCCAATTACTTCTTCAACTTACCTCTCCTCGTACTTGCTATAATCAACCACTCGCATCTCCTCAAAACAAAGCGAGAGAAGTAGAAACTTCTCCTCCTAGGGAGTTCAAAAAACAGAAATGAGAACTATCAAAGTACATTATTGTCCTTATGCTACTGAATATTTGAATACATCAAAAGACACTAAGATGCCATACTAGAAAAGCTTTTGTCTTTAGCTTCAAAGGGTGTCCATGTGCTGTTCCCGTATTCTAATACATAAACTTGCTTCATTTGTTTCTGCTTCTCCAGACCACTTGGTTTAAATATTATCACTGTCCATAAACATTTACTACTGCTAAATATAACAAAGTACCCCTCATATGAGTTTTAACAAATACAACAGCACACATAAATGCCACTACTTCTAAACTTCCTCCCCTTATATAACACTCAACAAACTTAAGTTCTTACTTTTATCCAGCAGCTACATTTCCCCTCAAGTCTCTCTTTCTCTCCTTAGTAACATGGTTTCCTTAGAAGGCACCCTTAGATCCGATGAGGCTACGTCTAGTCCCCGAATTTCCTTCTCTTCAGAATTTCTCGATGACAGCAACTTCATTTCCATTACTCCAAATGCACAAGCTGAGAAAGAGCGAAAAGATCAACAAGAGAGATCAACGCGGAGTGCAGCTGAATTCGAGTTCCTCTCGAGCAAGTTAACCAATGAAAGCATGATCACAGCAGACGAGCTGTTCTTCGAGGGTAAGTTACGTCCCTATTGGCAAATACATTATGCTGAAAAGCTCAACAAGATTAGTTTAAAAGGTGATGAGGAAATATTGAAGGATGTTGAAGTGAAGAGTAAGGAAGAAACTATTAGACCAATAAATTGGTTTATTGATGAAGATCCTTCTCCTAGGCCACCAAAATGCACTGTTTTATGGAAGGAGTTACTAAGATTGAAGCAGAAAAGAGCTTCTTCATTATCACCTTCTTCTTCTACTTCTTCCTCTTCTTCTTCTTGTTCTTCAAGTTCACTTGCTGACAATGAAAAGAGCAAAGGTCAATCAATCAAAGAGAAACATGTGAAGAGGATTAAGAAAGGATTGGAGAGATGTAAATCAGAAACTTTAAAAGTTAGACCTGTGATTCATGTGCCAATTTGCTCACAGGGGAAAAACACTGCCCTGCCACCTTTGTTCTCTGTTAAGAAAAAAGGAAGACCAATAGAGAGGTGAAGAAAACAACTATGCAATCATGGTGTAGAGATGTTCTTTCTATTCTATTTGGTTTCTTTTGATTTCTTTCTTCTTTTCATGAGTTTAGATTACATGTTTTCGTCGTAGGATCTGATGAATTTACCATACCATGTTGATGATGTGTTTATTTCCTGTAATGTATGTGAAGCTAATTCCATCTAGTTTCAAGAATTATTGTAATCTAATATTTCTAGCTTTTGTTTTCATGAGAAGAAATAGAGTGAACCCCAACAAGGTATATGCCTCTTGAATTTCTTTTGGAATTGTGCAAATTGACAGCACTCTCTACTTTTTCTGCACTTTTTTGTGTATATTCTTCACTGATGGTTTCATTGTAGAGACAAAGAAATTCACTTTACTATGGTAAAGATATGACACCGAGTTTAATTTTGGAGTTGAGTTAGGCTCAAGTGTCGTATATTATGTGGTATTAAAGCCAGATTTATCTTCGGTTGTACTTCTGATCCACACTCCAGTTGGCACATGAAGGGGTGTTACAGTGGATTATAGTCCTACGAATTGTTGGAGAATGAATTGGTAAATCGACTCCGTTAAAGCTAGTTTTTTTAGGTTGAGTTAGATCCAAGTACGATATCTTTACAACAATCCACAAAAAAGCTCTTGCATCAACTCAATAATAAACAAGTTACAAGCATGTTTATACAATTGAGTTTCAGTATATGTATGAATCAAAAGCAATCTTTGAGTTACAGGAGAAAAATAAAGAACTGAAAACTTCAATGACTGTACACACAGCTATGAACACAAAAAGAATTACAGCAAAATTCCATTTTACTAAACTACTTGGGCAGACAATGTGCTGGCAAACCATTTTGAATAGTTAGTCTTGGTGAGTGTATTCCGGAGGTCCAACAAAATAAGCTTTAAAGATTTTTCTTTTCACCAAATTTTCAAAATATATTGAAGAAAAGGAACTGGAGGTTCTGAAATGTAATGCCCAAAACTGAATTTTATACTTGTCAATGTCAAGAGGAGCAAGGACAATCTCCTCATTTAGGGGGCTGTGACAACAATGGATTCCCAGGAGTGGTCCTACAATTAAAGCAACAAAGCAATTTGATTATGATTTGAACAAAAAGCAAAATCCAAAAGCAACGAAAAACTTATCGCCAATGAATGATTCATTACCTGAGATTCAACGTTGGTTTTCCGAGAAGACCACTTGGTATCTGGCCAGACAAATTATTGTTCTGCAAGAAGCTGCAAAAAATGATATAATATAAGATGAGCATTTACAACATCAGGCAAGTTCCTTGATCACATCCTTTGCAGGACATCGATTTACACAATGTCATGATGATATAACATCTTTGCTAAATTTGACAAAACAATAATCTAGTTGAGCATTTTCGATTAAAAATCATGTGGAATAGAAGGTAAAGGATTGTGTGAGATAATGCCAAAAACAGATTAAAATTTTTCCTTGATTCCTCAGCTAGGAACTTATAAATGATGCTTCTGGGATCGATGTCAACACGTAACATTGCCAGGCATACACTAATATTCAACTGGCCAGACAAAATGCATAACTATTTAAAAACAAAAAACAAAGATATGTTTCAGACACACATGCAACTCATCTATCTTTTATTTCTCTTCAAATTTGCATTTGATATCATAAATATATCTCTATTGTGGTCTCTTAGAAAGAAAGGAAGAACATAATTAGTATGTGCACCTTGTGAAATGAAATTCTATGAGCAAATTTATGTCTAAAGCAGTCAAGGATGCTCAAGATAAGGACTTAAGAAAATCAGATTTTCATACAATAGCTTCGATGAGCTCTAAATAAATGGGTGCTCCGTAGTGGGAGCTCTATTAAATGAGTATTATCTCATGGACTCAAATGGTGATTTTGCCCGATAGAGATCCTGTTGCGGAAGCGAACAAGAATAACTTGAGCCATGTACAGCTTTGGTAACCTAGCTCATTGTTTTCGTTGTTTGAGAACTATGATTCACCCTAACAGCCTCAGAACTTCATTCACCCTAACAGCCTCAGCACTTGCATACAGAAACTTGAAATATCATCAGTTAAACTCTGTGATACTATTTCTCATTTGCTCATTAATTTTGCAGTAGTCTACATATTAGAACTAGGTGGCAGATAGACACAAAGGTCATTAAGCATGTTTTTCATGTATCATGAGTTTGGATAGTGATCCAACATTGGTTTTATTACTTATTTCCAATTTAAATTAGACAGACCAGAAAATTTTAAAATGTGGATCCACAATCTCATGATTTAACAAGCAAGTTCAGTTTTAGAGTAACCAAGGTTATACGATTGGCAATTTTAGCAACTTCAGGGAAGCAGTGAGTACACTTCAGTTTTAGGATTCTAAACGGCTGTATATTAGTCTCCCAAATTGTCAAAAACCTGAAACACAAGGGTACAAATTTCTAGTGGTTCCTAGTGTGTGTCTAGGATTTCCTACTCCTTTCTCGACATTTAGACATATTTTCAAGCAGTACCTTTTTTACTCGTTATTAGAGATCTTTCCTTTTCTAACTTGAGTAATTGATCTGTAAAATTACAGTAAGTGCAAGCAGAAAGCTCATCTCACTCATGAGTAATGGAAACCTCGATTTGACAGTTGGATTCACACCAAAGAGGTCAATGACTGCTCTACCATCCGTCAATTTACGTATTGACGCAAATTTTCCTATAAAGTATACTAGCATCATAGGGGAACTTTAATTGAGTAAACAGAAGTGTTGCAGATCACTAATTGATATCTACAAAACAGAGGGGCCAAAATCCATGATGTATCATCTCAAATTTGTTTTATTATGGAAATTGAACTTACATTTCATTAAGGCTCGTATTGTTTCCAAGAGATTGCGGAATTTCTCCACTAAGCTGATTGTCTTCCAAGTGTCTGAAATAAGAGACAACAGTATTAGAATATGACTTTTTTCACAAAAGCTTGAGCTATAACTAAAAACTGCATTATTGCCGCAGGAAAGTAGAACAAAAGAAACCAAAGTGTAACTTACAGAGTCTCCAGGATATTCAATGAGCTCAAATCTGGGATAGGTCCCGTCAAACTATTATTCGCAAGCCATCTGTAATAAGTAAGAGAGAGTTAAGAAATCTATTTGCATCCATCAATATATGAGCACGACAAATTTATATTCACATACATGCTACTCAATGCTGTCAATCTGGCAATGCTAGGTGAAATTGATCCAGAAAGACCCATGCTTCTTAGGTTTCTGCAGACAAAAAGAGAAAGGAACACAAGTTATTAACAGGCAGAATCACTTGGACAACCGTAATTTGGATTGGGGTAAGGTAAAGTAGTCTTTTTTCCTATTTTTCTTATTCATGAGGTGAGCAGCGTGGCGGAGTTTGAGGCTCATGGAGTAAAAGAGACATCTGAACTCACAAAGAAGTAACACGAATTCGTGGACCTCCAGCACATGTAACTCCGGTCCATTGGTATTGAGGTGGTAAACATGGATCACCATTCCAATCTGGGGGAGGATTCTTGAAACTTTCCTTCAATTTTTCCAGAGCAATCACTGCAGTAAGAAATATATCACATTGATTCAGCAGAGGTAATTAATCTGCGGAAAATGAGGTAAAAAGCAATCCTAGAAGACAGCTCATACTTATCCAAGAGCTAGGTCTATATTTGAAGGAAGAAAAGCAGATTACCATCTCGAGTATGAGTTTTTCCTCCGAGGGGCAACACTTCAAAAACCTCTCCCGCATTAATTAATGGACCAAAACTTGATCCAAACAGCGGAGTTAAAGTTATCTTTGTAATACCAGAAAGAGGCCACTGACTTGCAAACACAACCATGCCAGCCGGAGTAACATTAAGGTTGGGATAAAACATTATATCATTTATGCTTATGTTGAAAGCTCTTCCTGAGAATGAATCTTGATCATCAGCAAAGTAAAGAGCTATGTAATACGTTGCGTTTGGGAGAGGTGCTGGAGGCCATAATAACTCCATAGCTTCGAGCTTATGGAGTGCGAACCGTGTTTGAAATACTTTTGCAGGGGGGTGATTCCAAATACCAGAAACAGAAACATGACGGAAACTTTCTGCAGGAGAAAGTTGTCCATAGGGCTCCCAGTAACGATCAAATTCATCGTCAGGATATCTGGCAGGTTAAAATGCTTGAAGTTATGATAAACATAACCAAAAGAAACAAATTTGTGTAAACATGGATGATATAATCAGATACTAATTTCTCTAACAACCATTATAAAACTAGTAACTGAATAGACTCGTTTTTGACAGTATATCAACTATATATATTAGAGGTGGTATTTCTTGTTTTAGTTATGCTTGAGAACAATTTCCAGCTCAAAAAGATATGCCCACAGAGGCTGTTATCTGGTTAGTACAAAGAGCATAACTCATGCCTAGGCATTTTTCTATCTTCCTTGTAATAAATTTAGGAGAGACTTGGGAAAGGACAAATTCCGTTGCAGTCCATAATCTATACCAAATGAGCACTAAGAAAGAACTTAAAAGCCTCAAGGAATTCAATTCACATTGTGATCAAACAATGCTAAGAATATGGATGTCTAAAAGATCCTTTTTCGCATTTATAATTTGGGTGAATAGTGGAATTGAATAAACTAGCTTCCTGGTTTTTCATAGAATTGTTAGTTTATTTCAAACCTTAAAGTTCAGGCTTAAGCCGATGGTCAGCAGGCTTGAAATACATAAGTTGTTAACCATTTTAACACCTAACTTAGGATTCAGTTCCACACAAACTGCAAATATTTGAATTGCATCGTAAGTGGCATCTCGAAAAATTCAGGAATCATAAATTGGAACTCAAATACCAACCAAATCAAATCAAAACAAATCTTTTTTAGTCAAAGCTAATAACTTCAGGTCCAGATAGGTGAACTAACTTACCTGATAATTGATCCATTGTTCCCAAAACTGCTCCTTGCAATCAAAGTCAATCCATAAATGTCAAAATCTGTAGAATTATACACCGAATCCGACAATAAAACAAGCTCCAACGCAGATATAAAAGGATCAGAATCAGTATAACTATTGGCAGCCAAACACACACTCATAGTCTTCCCTACAGCTTTAAAAATCCCTTCATAATATGAAGACATTCCATGCCAATAATCCTCAGTTGTATTCACTGGACTCCAAAAAGTCCCATCAACAATCTGATCAAACACAGGAGGATTCGAATTTCCATTAACCCCACCATAGAAATATGTTGTCCTGACCAAGTATTTCCCTCCACGATAAACAGGAACCTCATAGCAGAATTTCTTGAAAACATTGTTCTTCAGTGGAAATGTACGGACAGTTGACAGTGTATAATCAAGAACATCAACAGTAAGATTCTTGGGTGTTCCTGCTGATACGAAACCAGTATCCGACACCCATTGTTGGTCATTAACCACAGAATCAACTACAGCACCACAATCAATCAGAACACCTGAAATCAAGAACCAAAAAAATTAAAAGTTGAAATCTTGAAATAAAGATTACTAAAAAGATCAAATTTTTGAAAGGGGTTTGATGAAATGGGCAAAAGGGGTTTACCTCTAAGGGGTTGAGAAAGACAAGGGAAGAAAAACAGTGAGAAAAAGAAAGAGAAACAGAAGAAAGACATGGTTAATTATGATGATTGAAGAAACAGAGAGTCATGTGAAGATTTTGAGAAAAGAAAAAAGGTTGATATTAGGTGGGATGAGTTGAATGAGTCGTTTGGGTGAGTTAAGCAAGAAAAGAATAGAAAATGGGGGTGAAGTTGGTGAAGAGGAAAGAATCAAAGAGGGAGACGCGGGAATGAACCAGGTCAGCTTGCTTCACTTTGTTGCCATTTGCGGATTAGGTAGTAGCTAATTCCTTTTCTATTAATCACCTCCTTAATCCTGACGTTTTGCATATTAATTTTATTATTAAATGTTCAAATACGTAAGTCTTAAGAGAGTGAACATCAAGAAGTTCCTACTCAAGTTGCTGTAATTATAAGTGGTTGAACCATTTAATCAATATATTTCTATTACATACAAAAGCCATCAAATGAACGATCAATGATATTTTAGTAATTCTAACTTTATTTAAAGGTAAAAAGAATAATAGTATAATTAATAATCAAAATAAAAATCTAGAAGAATCCATTTATATCTTTACTTTTGTTATGGTCCCATAAAGGTATTTTTGTGATTGTGTTAAAATGAAGGAGTTTCTATTGCTAAGCTTGTTTGAACGTGTTTTAGGAAAAAAAAATTAAACTAATTTAAAATAACGGAAAAGGGTCAAAATTACCCTCGAACTATTCAAAATAGCTCACATATATCCTTTAACTATTTTTGGGATCAAAACTACCCTTGCCGTCTATGTTTTGGACCACAAATGCCCTTACACCGTTATCTTTGCCACATGGCAGTCCACGTAGATATCCACGTGGCAATAAAAGGGTCAAAATTACCCTGAAACTATTGAAAATAGCTCAAATATGCCCTTCGACTATTTTTGAGATCAAACCTACCCTTGTCGTCTATGTTTTGGACCATAAATGCACTTTTTCTAATTAAAATATCTGAAATATCCTTCAAGCTGTTAATATTATGAGAACTAAGTACTTTAATATTTTTTTTGTCTAAAAAAATAAAATAAAGTAAAACAAATTTATATTTTAATTCAATATTAATATAAACTATATCAATATAAACTTATTATTTAAGTAAATTTTATATACACAATTTATTTTTAATTTCTAAAACAAATAGTTTGGATAGATCACATGAAAATTTTAAGATATCTTTTAAATTTGTTCATGAGTAATAGTATTTATTTATCATTCACATCTTTTTCTGCTATGGTAAATTATTTATCTAAAATATAGTGGAAAAAGTAGAGAGTGTGTGTGTGTGTGTATATATATATATGTATAATTTCTTTTTTCCATTTTGGCAACAATGTAAGTGCATTTATGGTCCAAAACATAGACGACAAGGGTAGTTTTGATCTCAAAAATAGTCGAAGGGCATATTTGAGCTATTTTGAATAGTTTCAGGGTAATTTTGACCCTTTTATTGCCACGTGGATATCTACGTGGACTGCCATGTGGCAAAGATAACGGTGTAAGGGCATTTGTGGTCTAAAACATAGACGGCAAGGGTAGTTTTGATCCCAAAAATAGTTAAAGGATATATGTGAGCTATTTCGAATAGTTCGAGGGTAATTTTGACCCTTTTCCCTTAAAATAAAATGTGTTTAAATAGTTGATTTTTTGCTCCCCAAAATGCTTTTAAGGATTACTGCGTTAACATATTTTTGGTATTAAGTTACATAATATGGTCATTACTAAAGTTCGTATCTTGATTATTAAAATAGTCTTAAAAATGATATATTAGTATTTTTTATTTAATTTAAAAAAAATATCAAATTTAGTGATTGAAAGAGAAACAATGTTTGACTATCAAGAATTCAACAATTTAATAATGTATTCATTGAAATATTAAAAATTATTAGTTTTTCATTTTTATGCAGGATCTTTTCTTAATATCAAATATGATGGACTATTTAACAGAAAGAATTGAAGAAAAAAATTTTAATATTCAAATTTGAGAAATATTAAATTACAAAATAAAGAAAAATGAGGAGTTAAAAAATAAAGACGAACAACAAAAGAAAATGTCAATAGAAAAGGACTATGTTGAGAAATATAAAGAAAGAAAAAACTTAAAAATTAAATAAAGAGAAAAACAACCTGAAAAAGAAAAACAAGTATAATTCACTATACAATTCGTAGTTTTTATATAGCATTTGTATATTTTGTTATATAATTCGTGCATAACGTTTGTATGATTCACTATACAATTCACAGTGTTTGTATATTTCACTGTACAATTTAATTAGGGCACAAGTTTTGTATAATCGTACACAACGTTTGTATAAATCGTGCGAATTATACAAAACTCAAATTGTAATTAACTAGCATATATTTGTTTATCTGCGTAATTGATTATTTATTTTTTTCCTTGTCTAACGGGTCGACCTTGGCAAGATCCTACATGCTAGCGGATCAAGTGAGATTGGACTTGTAAATGGGCTGAAAACACTTTAGCTCAATCATACTCAATTGACAAGTTTTTGCACGGGTAACCTATTTTGCAGAAGGAATTGACATATATAGATAAACAAACTAATGAAATATGTCTTGGGAAATCCATTTTGATTGACTGTACAAATATCTAATGTTATAAAGCAAATTTTACCTCACTAGAGGGAGAATTATACAGATAGAATATTTTTATGTCATTATTTAAATTTTGATTCCGTTTATATTTCCTATTTGCTAGTATAGATTCCCAGCCAATTTTTTATGCAAACGCTTGATGAATCATCAAAAATTTGATTGACAGATAAAATTTTATTTGTCATGTCATATTAATTTCTTATTATTATTATAGATGATAAATTTTTGAAAGAAAGTAAACTAGGACACTATTTTCATGGGAAGAGCCGTTTTGTAGCATCAACAGACCCGATGAAAAGTATCCAAATATCAAATCTCACTTCTATATATTACCCACAAATTAGACGAAGCTTGTGGTAAGGTCAAAGAAAGACGCTAAGAGTTCTTTCAGTTTTTTTTTTTTTTTTGAGAATTCAAGAGAAGGTCATGATGAGACGAGCTGTTTATCATTAGGATAGGTGTCAAGTGGAAGTACAGTGATGTTCAATTCTATTTGACTTGGGGCATCAGGGACCCATTTCTGTTCCACTTAATCCCTCTATCATGGCTAATTGAGAAATCTTTCTTCTATTACATGAATTCAGAACCTTGAAATAAAAATGATCTTTAATTTTTTTTTTATCAACAAAAAAGTTACTATTTAGTGAATAGTAAATAGAGGATTCCCAAATTCTATTATTTGATGGAGGGTTACAATTCTGAAGATGCAAAACTTATTAACAAGCATTTAGTATATGAAGATATATTTACTTTCTTTCACATACGAAAATCTGAAATTCATACCCATGCTTCGGACTTCCACCAAAGAAGTATGAAAATGACAAGACACGGAGTACATGAATATATCAAAGATTTTCTCTTATAAAAATCTTATTTTCATCAAACTCCAAGATGTATGTTCTCCGTATTAAAAGAATTTACTCTAAAGATCATTACTTGATGGCTTTGAGCACCAACAAATGTATTTTCTTTCTTTTGTCATATTTAGATACGTGGATAATTTTCAAAGGGAAGCCCCAATTTGTAGTGCACCATTTAATTTGAAATTACATAAATCCATTTCCATTATAATTGTATTATGCATATGAATAGAATATTATATTTTATACATAACATATTAAAATAATTGTATTGTTTTGACTTAGTCATGAAGAAAAATCAAGAACAATTGATAATGGTTCCACTATATGATGGCTTTGATGATTATAAAAAATGTGAGGCAAATGTAAATATGTAAAAGAAACGTTAGGCAACTGCCTAATTTGTCATAATGAACACTTTTAAAGCAATTCAATTTTGCAGCAATTGTCAGCTGAAATATAAATGTAAACATTAAAAGATGATTAGTAATTCTTTTTAAAATATTAAAATAATTATTTTTCCAACATAATTTCCAGAAGGTTTTTGAAATTTCAGACAATAGATATTTCAAACCTACTATTCAGGGTAGGGGTGACAAAATTAAATCCAATTCGCTTAACTCGTTCAATCCGTTGAAGTTTGAACCCATCCATTTATTAGCTCAACCCAACCCATTTCAACCCATTAAAAATTGAGTTGATATGCAATCCGAATTGACTCGAGAGAGATCTTGTCAAAATATTTTTAAAATATGTTTTTTTTAATTTGATATGTTTTACATTGTCAAAATAAAGAAAAATATAATTTAATTAAGTACTAAGATATTGAAAAAGAACAAATAAAATGAATAAAATTTAGTAAAAGTTGGGTCGGGTTGGGTCTTAACCCGCTCTATAACCCATTACTCAATCCGTTTTGACCCAACTCATTTTAACCTAAGTAAATTTGGATTGGGTTGGGTGTTGACTCGTTTGTTGTCTTGATCCATTATAACTCGCTCAAATTTGACCCAACCCGCTCAATTGCCACCCCTAATTGAGAGGATAGTGACAAATATTTTATAAATCATATATATCGCCAATCTTTTTTTTTTTGGATTTTAATTTGAGGAATTCATAAATAGCCTACATTTGAAACTTAATATGGTCAAATAGCTATATTTTACGTAATTACACGGCATAACCTCGCTATGTGATCCGGAGGGGAGTAGAGAGACGAATTGTATATGTATATTTGTCAAATTGTATGTGTAGATCTATCAAATAATTGTATATGTGTAACTAATATATTTGTATATCTGGCAAGCAAAATTGGGAGAGGGAGGAGAGAGGCGAGCGAGATCAAGAGAGAGAGGAGAAAGATGAATTGTATTTGTATATCTGTCGAATTGACTATGTATATCTGTCAAAATAATTGTATATATGCAATTGGTATACATATATAATTGTCTATCTGGCAAGAAATTGCAAGGAGAGAGGAGAGAAGAGACAGGTGAGAGAGAGGAGGAGAGGAGAGAAAAATAACAAAAAAAACCCTAACTATAGTAATAAAATATAACTATAGCTATAAATTGTAATTTTTTTAAATTATAATGATATTATGTAAATACATATCATATCTTTACCTAATTACGTAATTTTTCTTTTTAATTTTACACAAACTATTAAAAAAGATATAAAAAGAAAATTGTATGATTATGATCTACGTTATATATCTAATCAATGTACCTTACAAAATGTAACAAGTTGGTTGCCTAATTAATAAACCTTTAAAAAGTCTTACATTGAAAGAAATCATAATGAATTACCGGTTAATTAATATAATATAATTTATGTGAACATTTTTAGTTAACCCTAAAACAAAAAAAATCTCAAAATCTTATACAAATAAAATAAATTACATATATTTGAACTCATTTTAACGACTCTGATGATACTAATCCGTAATTTGATTATATACTACCAATTTTGTAAGCCAAGATATTTATTATATAGAAATATAGATAGTGGATTTGTTGCTTTACAAAGTCAAGAAGATCAATATTTTGGTCTCCATCTATTTCCCTAATTTGACTACTAGTGGCCAATAGGTAATTTTTCTTTTCTCTATTTTTTTAGCTCTTCTTTTGATATATAATTTCTGAGTTAATTTTCTATAATGATAATTCAAATATTTAGAAGATTCTATTAAAGTAATTTTTATTTTTTTCCCTTATAAAATCCTAAATTATTTTAAAATAAAGTCTCATTGTTCTACCGAGGAAGATTTCGGCACAGTGCACTTTTATATTCCTACAAATCAAGTAATTTATCTACTAGATCATTGGATAGAAATTATTACAAATAAAATTATATTTTTAAATAATTAATTAATCGTCAGAGTCCTTAAACCTTTATATAATACACATAAATACAAGTTAATAGGTCATTAGTAATTTTTTTTCAATATTTTAACAATTTTGTAATGGCCAAAAAATTAAAAATATTCTTACTGAAATTATTAATATTTGAATGACCATGCATAAAATTAACTCTATGATTTCTAGAAATTTGTTGAATATATTTGAAATGATTATTCAAACTAGACTATTCAAGGCAGTGACAAACTACAAAAGTTTGATGAGATTCAAATAATTCAAAAAATAGAATATCTGAAATTTAAATGTGGATTCATTTATACATATGTAAAAGTTATTTTTATTTTATTTGAAAATAAATAGTATAATTTTCTCATAGATTGTTGCATATATGACTTGAGCATTTAACTTTTCTTTAGTTTGAAGCTTCTTTCAATGAGAATACACATATATAATTATTTCAATGAGAAAATAATTATGAATTTTTAGGATCATTTTAATCGATTGTAGCATGTCAGTTACTTTTTTATTATTACAATCAATTACTTATATAATTAGTATGGGTATGAATTCACGTGAATTAAGATTATTCCATTTAAAATTATGCATAATAATATTATATTTTTATGAAATTATTTTAACATGTATGCGTGCAACGCATCCTATATGATGCAATTGTGAAAAATATAGATTATTTTTTGGAGATACAAATTTTTTTGGTTAATATTTTTTTCCCAAAAACAAATGTTAATTTGCCTAATTTTCTTCAAATAATGGACAATTAAAATTTATGGATGAGTATCATTTTTAAAATTCAAAAATAATTTAATTTTTTAATTTTAACGTTAATTAGATGATCTATAATGCACCTCGCAACTATCTATTGAAGCTTTTTATAATATAATTTTTCATTTAGGTTACCTTTTATTAAAAAAAATAAAAAAATTCGAGTCGAAGTATATAACTTAAATTTAGAAGGAGTAGTAATAGTTGTTAAGTCGAGGTCCCCAGAAATCAGCTTCTCTACTTCTTACGAGGTAGTGGGAAGGTCTGCGTACATATCTACCTTCCCCAGACCTTATTTGCGTAATTTAACTGTTGTTGTAGTAGTAACAAAGTCCACAAATATATCACTTTTTTTTCTTTTACAAAAAAAAGAACGATCATATCATTTACTTGGATTCTAGAAGTCTGCCAAAGTTCATGATGAAATATCATAATTTGAATTTTAAACCCATGCTCCACTATATCTAGATTTGCTCAATTATTCTTTATTTGGGCCACCAACTACTGAGAAATAAGACAATCAATTCCATTATATAAATCAACTGTCTTCTAAATTCTTATACCCAAATCAGCTTTCTTACAATATTATCTCATCTTCTAATCCTCTCTACACTAATTATTCCATGGCCAATTCCAATGACAACAACAATGAGGTTGTCACTCAAATAGATTGTTGGTATAGAATTTATAAGGACGGTCGAGTCGAACGTTTATATGACAGAAATGACTTATTAACGTACGTGCCCCCATCACTTGATGATCCAACCACTGGTGTCTCCTCCAAAGATGTCACAATTTCACCACATGTTTCTGCTAGACTCTATCTTCCTAAAAACATCACCAATTCTACCCAAAAGCTTCCAATTTTAGTGTATTACCATGGTGGTGCACTAGTTCTTGGATCCGCTTTTTTTAAAGCGTATCATCGTTACCTTAATATTTTGGCTTCTGAATCGAACGCAATCGCGATTTCGGTAGAGTATCGGTTAGCCCCCGAGCATGACGTGCCTACAATTTACGAGGACTGTTGGTCCGCACTTGAATGGGTCGCATCACACGCTAGTGAAACATTCGCTAGCGCTAAGGAAGACCCCTGGCTAAAAATTTATGGAGACTTTAGTAGATTGTCTATAATGGGAGACAGTGCTGGTGGCAACATAGTTTATCACATGGCCATGAGAGCTGGAATGGAAGGTGGTATTGATGAAAATGTGACCATTAATGGTTCAATTTTTGTTTGTCCTTACTTTTTGGTCCCACTTGACAACATTGAACAAAATGTTTCGTACAAGAATTGGATGATTATAAGCTCACCATCAGAAGCTGGGCTACACAGTCCTATGATTAATCCACTTGCTGAAAAGGCTCCTTGTTTGTCTAAATTGGGTTGTTCTAGGATGTTGTCGTGTTTTACAGAGAAAGATGAATATATTCCAAGAGAAATTGGGATTCAATTTGTTGAGGGCGTAAAGAAAAGCGGTTGGAAAGGGGATTTGGAGTTCATTGAAGTTGAAGATGAAGGACATTGCTTTCAATTAGCTAATCCTGAAACAGAAAAGTCTCATGATTTGATCAAACGTTTTGCTTCTTTCATCCAGTTTAAGTAATTAGAGTTATTACTATAGTAACATTATTATATTGTTACTTCAATATTAGTCTTATCTTGATTTTCCTCAGAATGACATGTCATTTTTGACTGTCTTAAATAAAGCTCTGGGACACGACTCACTTTGATGATTATCAGACATGCATAAGAGGCAAACACACGTCTTTGGCTTTACAAAAGTTAAGAGCATCTTTATAATAATTTTAGTTCTTATAAAGAAAATCATAAAAAGAATTTTTCTAATTGTAAAAAAAAAAAAAATTCACGTTTATAAAATAGATGCCACCTTAAATCAATTTCATGGGCCTTGAGAGCAAATGAATTTAATCGTCCATTTCAAATTTACGATAAACTTACAGCTTGTTTGGAGGGTGGTTTTTCATGGTATGGTATGGTATGGTTAGTAAGAGAACGACATTTGTTTTGATTGTTTCATTAAATTATATGGTATGGTATGGTTTAGTTTCATAGTTCTGTAACCATGAAACCCCTCACTTTTTGAAACCACCAATTTGGTGGTATCCCATGGTTTCCTTATTATTTTTTTTCCAATTTTACCCTTATTCAAATCTAAATAGTTTTAATTTATCATTTATTCTTTATTATATTGTTTTTGTATTACTTATTTTTCTCCGCATCAACTTTTGAAACTTTTTTTTCGCCTCCCGTTTTCTCTTTCACGTTTTAACCTATTTTTTGAGATCTTTTTTTAAAAAGTTCTTACTTTTTTTATTTTTGTACGTTATTTGTTTGGTTTGGAGAAGTGAGCGAAGCAATAAATAGAATGGGATGGACTGAGACTCAATATCTTAATTTTGACCGAGTGAAATCATTTTTAAGATCAAGGAAATTATATATATCATTAGTTTAAAATTGAAGAGATTTATTATCGTATTCAAAATATAAAAGAAGTATTATTTTTCAAACTCAAAATATTAAAAAGGTAACGCGGGCTTTTCTCAAAAATAAATAAAGCCACCAAACTTTGGATACACCTTTTTTTTCTTTTAAAATCCTCACGTTGCCAAAGCACATTAACTATTTTCATACATCAGCAGTTTGGGTCATTGGTTTTTTTCACCTTTTCTTTTAGTTATACGTGGAAAATATATTTGGTCATAAAATTTTGAACATTTTTATATTTTATTTTAAGAAATTTAAAAATATTTTTTAAAAATTTTAAATTATTTATAAAAAATTCAAAATAACTAATTTAATTTATTTCATGTCAAACTAAATATGATATTTTAAGAGTCTTCACACTTTTAATATAGTGTATAGATATATAGATTAGGAGCAGGAATAACAAAGTTCAAATAATATAAATTCCAACAAAAATAATTAGGAGAAAGAAATTCACTATCCATTTTACTCCATTTACAAAAGAATAACATAAAAATAAATCATCTCTTAATAATAATGCTAATAAAGAGAGAAGATTATAATCCGTTAAATGGGTCAAGAAAAAACATTTGGCAACTTGTCATAATGAACATTCAATTTTGCAGCAATTGTCAGCTGAATGTAAATGCAAACATTAAAAGATGATTAGTAATTCTTTTTTAAATATTACGATTATTATTTTTCCAAATTAATTTCCAGAAGGTTTTTTAAATATCAGACAATAAATATTTCAACCTTCCATTTTCTTGGGGCTACTCCATCCTAAATCTTAATTTATGCATATAAAAAGGATATTATATTTTTTTGAAAAGTTTTTTAAAAAATTTTGTAAATTTATATAATATTCATAAAGAGTCTTGATAATCAAACAGACTTATGTTCATTTTATATATATATATATATATATATATATATATATATATATATATATATTTGTCCGTCCTTAGATGAGTCCGGGTTATTATCCCCAATTGATAGTCCGTTGATTAACCCATTTTCTGAAAAAGCTCCGTCTTTGTCAGAGCTAGGTTGTTCGAGGATTTTGGTGTGTATGGAGGAAAAAGGATAATGTAATTCCTTTAGGAATTGGGGTTCGATTTGTTGAAGGAGTGAAGGAGAGCGGATGGAACGGAGAATTGGAGTATCTTGAGGTTGATGGCGGACATTCCTTTCAAATGTATGAACCTGAATCTGATGAAACTAAACGGATGATGAAGTGCTATCCTAATTTCATTCATCGCTAGTGGTAACAAAGAAGTAACATAACTACTTTATGTTATTTGCTTTATGTCTTAACATTAATTTGTGTTGTTCTGCATCAGATCAATTGTTTCGTCTAATAGATATTGTATAATAAAACGTTTTATATTCTGGCTTTAATCTTTCTCCCGCGAAAATGAATGGCACTACAAATTCTCGTATCTTTTTGGTTCGTCCTAAAAAGAATGTCATCTACTTAAATAGGAAACAATTTACCTTTAAAATTCTTTTTTTACCCTTAATGAAATGATTGTCAGCTAGACAAACATATCAGAATGATTTTAGATTATAAGTTTCAAAAGTCTCATTTTTTTTCTTAAACATCGTGTCAAGTCAAAGGATGTCAAATAAAATGGGACGGAGGGAATATTTTTTTTTCCTTGGTGGATTTCTTTCTCGAAGATGAGCATGTGTAGGTGTTATTCAACCTGTTTACTAAAATACTTAACACGGAAATTTTTATTGGACAAAAATTTTTGTATAACAATTTTACTTATCAGAGTATCAGTATCGAAAACAGTGGTGTCAGCGAGCCACTCAACAGAAGCAAAGTGCACTATAATACTAGATTTAGTTGTGTCGAAGAAAAAGAAGTTCAGAAATTTCATTATTAACAATGAGAGAACAATCTTTTGTTTATAGACAACAAAAGGTACTTATTGTGCCTTATCGGAAAGGCAACAACCATTCGAAAACACAATCTTTCCCAAAAGTCACAACCTCACAACTGTTCAAAAAAGTCATAACTCTCCATTTGTTATTTATTCCTTGTAAACTCAATGGTAAACATATTCAAATCCTTATTTGTAATACTCCATTTGTAAGGCATCTGCGATTTGATTGAGTTGTCTGTAACAATTTCGACTTACACTGGCTTTCAATTCACAAACATGTTTTATTTTTCAATTTAAGACAAGCAATTGCAGAAATGCTTGAAATTGTTTATATTTTATCAAGATCTGATACAAAAAAATTTTAATGCTCATAATTTGGATACTAATGTAAGATTTTGTAAATATGATTGGGAAGAAACAAAAGATGTTATTAAGTTTTTAAGAGTTTTTTATATTGCTACAAATGTTATTTCTGGTCAATATTATCTTACTATTTCTTCTGATTTAGTAAATATTTGTGTTATTTCTTCTAATTTTACAAAATACAAAAAAAGAATAAGTTTAGAGAAGCAATACATTTTAAGATTGAAAAATTCAAAAAATATTATTTTTCTATTCCTCGAATTTATTTGACTGCTACTTTGTTTAATCTTTCTTACAAATTAAAAGGTGTTGAAAAAATGGTTGAATTTTTTTTGTTAATTTAGAAACTGAACCTAATGAATTTCCTAGTCTTGAAGATTATAAAAATAGTATAATACCAAAAGCTAAAAAATTATATGATACATATAGAATCATGGAAAAAAATGCTCCACCAGTTGCACCTCCACCTCGTAAACATAGAAAAAATGATGTAGATTATATGATGGATGATTATCTTGGTCTTGAAACTTCTAGTAATAATGATTTTATTGAATATATTAACCAGGGACTAGAAAAGATTAGAGACGAGAATGGAGAACCTCAATTATTATTGTGGTGGAAGAATCGTGGAGAACAATTTCCGAAACTTGCTAGGGTTGTTCGAGATGTTCTAGCAATTCAAGCGTCATTGATAGCTCCGGAGCAAGCTTTTAGTACGGCGAGATATCAAATTGGAGATCATCAATACTCACTTGCAAATGATAGTTTAGAAATATCGATGTTTTAGGATTGGATCAATACCGAAAGGAGTTTTGGATTGCCAAAATTATCCCCGCAAGTGGATGATGAAATTGATGAAATACTTGGAGAGAATAGTGATGATGGCATGGAAGCAATGGAGGAACAACGACAAATGCAACTTCTAGAAAAATTTTCCCGAGAAATGATAGATAGTTTACGACAACAAATATTTGTACGTTACAATTGTAGATATTCGTATAATACTAGAGACCTAGTTCAAACAGAACTTTTCCTAGAAAGTGGCTATGTAGATTAGGTACTCTAACTCCTTTTATTATTTGTAATTGTACAATTTTATTTATTTAAAATTTTGAATAAATATATGACTTTTCTTTTAAAAATTGAAACTTTAAAGTTTTTATTATTTTATAACTTATTATAGTAAAATATAAGAAATAATATATATAATACAAGTTAATAACTTAACATTAAAAAGTTAAAAAATAATAAATATATATAATATAAGTTGATAACTTAACGTTAAATTCTTTTTAGGAATTTCTTAAACTTATATAACTTGTAGTTGTAAGTTATAATTTCTTATTAAACTTATAACTTATATGTTTTAACTTTTAAGTTACAACTTACAACTTACAATTTTCAAGTTTCAATTTCAAAATTTAAATTTAAAGTTTAAAGTTTTTATTATTTTGTAACTTTTGATAATAATTATATTATTAAAAGTTAATAACTTTTTATAGTAATAATATATTGAATATTCAAATAATATTAAAAAATATACATAATAAATTAATATATAATATAACTTAACGTTAACCCCCCCCCCCCCGGTAAGGTTCCGGTTTCGATACCGGTCCGATCTGGTTCTAACTCGGTAACTATGGGATCGGGCCGGAACCCTCTTGAAAATTTGGTAGACCCAGTTCTAAAATTTTAAGGGGTTTGATGGAACTATATCGTTTCTGGTAAAATCGGTCTATTTTCCTCCGGCCCGGTCCATTGCCACCCGTACTCTCTCCTCTCGCCTCTCTCTCTCTGCAATTTCTTGCCATATATATAATTACATATGTATACTGGCTGCATATATACAATTATTTTGATAGGTATACATAGTCAATTCGACAAATATATATATACAATTCGCCTCTCTCCACTCTCTTTCTTGTCGCGCTCGCCTCTCTTTTCCCTCTCTCGATCTCGCTTGCCTCTCCCTTCCTCTCAATCTCGCTTCAAATATACAAATACATAGGTATATTAGTTACACATATACATTTGACAAATATACACATACAATTTGACAAATAAACATATACAAATCGCCTCTCCTACCTCTCCCGATATCACTCACCTCTCTTTTCCCCTCCAGGTCACATAACCATGGTTATGTTGTGTAATTATGTAAAATATAGCTATTTGACCATATTAAGTTTCAAACCTAGGTTGTTTATGAAAATTCCACATAATTTTACTCAATCATATTATTTTTTTTAGTTTGAGAATTGTTTGATTATGATCTACGTAGACATCGAAATTCTACAAAATTTGTTCAATTCTAATTTGGAATTTACAAAGACATGTTCAATTTAAATTAGAATACTTGGAGCTGCTCCACCCTAAACTCTAGTTTATACATATGTAAATATTATATTTTCTTGAAAAGTCTTCTCGAAAATTTCATACATTTATATAATATTCACAAAAAAAAAAAAATCAAATAAATATGTCTGACTTATCTTGATAATCAAATATTTCATAAGAATTCATAAAATCAAATCATGGTAAAAGTCTATAGAGAAAAATCAAGAGAACAAATAGACTTATGCTCATATAACTTTATCAATAAAATTATATTTTTTGCAATTACAATATATTTTTTTATCCTTTTAATATTTGAAACATATCTTATCAGGATAACTTACAGAATGTACCAAGTTGATTGTCTTCTTTCTCTTATTATAATTGTGTGTTAAAAGAATTCTAATTTATTTCACGTCGACACACAATTTTAAGTTTTAAATATTATTTTTATTTTAAAAATAATTTCGTTTTTCTATTTCTATAATGAAACATAATTTAACGTTGCCCAATAATTTAAAGGCAAGTGGATAGAAACTGTTGAAAATTTATGTACACATGCTCTACAAACTACTAGATACCAAAACATATCTTCATCATTTAATATAATATCTTTGACAAATTTGATAATGAATTTAATGATGAGCTAGATTTCGATATGTTAAAGTAGAATTGCTTTCACCAAATCTTTCAAAATATCTATTGAAATTCTAATATTTTACAAACTTTCTCTTCACCATGGCGTCTGATGATAATGAAGTGGTCCATGAAGTGGAAGACTACTACCGGCTCTACAGAAGTGGACGTGTCCAGCGGTTTTACGACGTGCACGGCTCCTTCTACGTTCCGCCATCGCCACAACTCCCATCAAGTGGAGTATTCTCCAAAGACGTCATTATCTCACCTCACGTCTCTGCTAGACTCTATCTTCCGGAGAACATTCCTGATTCCCAAAAGATCCCCTTGTTAGTTTATTACCATGGCGGCGGACTTGTCATAGAATCCGCCTTTTTCAACGGGATGCATGCTTACGTCAACTCTTTAGCTTATGAATTAAACGTTGTTGCTGTTTCTGTAGAGTACCGGTTAGCTCCAGAAGTCGATGTGCCTACAATTTACGAAGATTGTTGGACTGCACTTCAATGGATCGCTTCACATGCTGGTGAAAATCCATATAGTACTACCGATAAAGACTCGTGGTTAATGAATTTCTGTGATTTCAGTAAAGTGTTTATAGCCGGAGACAGCGCTGGTGGCAATTTAGTGTACCACATGACTATGAGGGCCGGTGAAGAAAGCTTGAATAATGGTATGAAAATTACTGGATCCATTTTTGCTTATCCTTATTTCTTGTTCCCAAATGTAGAAATTGATGAAGAAGGTTTGGCTTATAAGATTTGGGTCAATATTTGTCCGTCGTTAGATGAGTCCGGGTTATTATCCCCAATTGATAGTCCCTTGATTAACCCACTTTCTGAAAAGGCTCCGTCTTTATCGGGGTTAGGTTGTTCGAGGATTTTGGTGTGTATGGGGAAAAAGGATAATATAATTCCTGTAGGAATTGGGGTTCGATTTGTTGAAGGAGTGAAGGAGAGCGGGTGGGATGGAGAATTGAAGTATCTTGAGGTTGATGGCGGACATTCCTTTCAGATGTATGAACCTGAATCTGATGAAGCTAAACGGATGATGAAGTGTTACGCTGATTTTATTCATCGCTAGTGGTAACAAAGAAGTAACATAATTTGTGTTGTTCTGCTTCAGAGCAATTGTTTCGTCTTATAATAAAACGTTTTTATTTTCTGTCTTTAATCTCTCTTCCCAAATCGCAGTTCACATGAATTACTTTTCTAAGGCATCTGCGACTTGATTGGATTCTCTGTAACAATTTCGACTTGCACTAGAGTTCAGTTCCTTCTAAATTTTCTCCAATTACTCATATATACACACATGCATACCCACTTGGATTTAAGATTAGAACTTGCAAAGTAGCCTTTTATCATTGACACAAACAAATTCAACTTAAGACAAGCAATTGCAGAAAGCTAGAAGGAAGGAAAACAATACAAATTAGTAATTACAATTCACAAACATGCTCGCATATATAGCGAATTTGTATTGATGGACGAAATTAGCATAACACTTCATCATACGTTTAGCTTCCTCGGATTGAAGTTTATAAGTCTGAAACACATGTGCATCATCAAACTCATGATACCCCAATTCTTCATTCCATCCACTCTCCTTCACACCTTCAACAAATCGAACCCCAATTTGTAAAGGGGTAATATTATCCTTCTTCCCAAAACATAACAACATTCTCGAACAACCTATATAGAATAAACTATTTTGTAAAGGAATCCTTTGGGTAATTTTTTTTAAAAAACCAAAAATAAATGATGACTCAAATGGACGTCTTGAATTTTTTTTAAAAAAATGAGAGTTTTGACAGGGACTGATTTCTGAAGTTCATGTTTAACATTTGGGCTAATATAGAGACATAAGAGTTCTTCTCAGCCAAGGGTGAGATGACTCAAAGGTTAAGGCTCGTAACTCTTGCTTTAGGACTTCAAATTTTGAGGCCTCCAAAAAAATTCATAATTTTATTTTCTCTTTGATAGTATATATTAAAGATTTTAAAACAAAAAAGGTACACAAACAAGGATTGTGGTAGAGTGATAAGTACTCTTTCATCCTAAACTAGAGGTTTCGAGTTCAAGTTCCTTTGTCAGAGAGGGCTTTATCCAATGTGGGACTTTCCGGCGTGAATCCGAATTTAGTCGGGTTTCAATGTGGATATCGGACACCAAATGAGAAATAAAAAATAAAAGGTGCAAATCTATATAGGCGAGTCATCTTATTGCTAGGGGTTCATCAACCTTCTTCATCAAAAAATTATACTATTTATACAACATTAAAATTATTTTTTTATGTGTATAGTATATGACTAATGCCTTTCAACTAATTTATGTATTTGTTATTTTAAATTTTGAACCTTTTAATTAGAATCTTAGCTCCAACCAAAAAGGACATGGCTAACATCTTATTTTATTTGAAATTAATTTTTACTTCGTAAATAATAATATAACTTTGTGTAAGTATTGTTGAACCCAATTTTGACCTCTCTACATCCCTTTTTGGATAACTATTCGATTAAACAAGTATTTTTAATTTTTTTTATTATATGTATAAATTTTATTTAGTTTTTGATATTCATAATTCACAAATTATTAGTATTTTTCATGTGTGCTAACCTCTTGATTTTTGGATTGTATAACTTCTAGTTAATTTTTCCGTAGGATCTTTATAGAATCATCCATAAAGGCTTGGAGAAGAATTTTGATAGCCTCGGCCTGATCTACAAGATACTTTTTGGATATTAGGGACAACTCGGACTCTATATCCTGCTCCTCCCAGTCTTTGTAAAATTGACATACTAGTTGAATATTTGACTGAGATTCCACACAGACCTAGAATAGGAATTAGACGATTTCCTCAATTTTCATGTGCGTTATCTATGAATATTTTTATAATATGGCTTTAAGTCAATTTTTTTCGTGACACCTATACAAAATCATCTATACCTCGAAAAAATTTCGATAGCCCCGACCCGATCTACGAGGCGTTTTTAGCATTTAGGGGTCACATAAAAGGAATTAGGTAATTTTCTTTGTTTTTCGTGTGTTAGCCCATGAATATTTTGATAGTAGCTCATGAATTTTTGATGGTATGACTTTCGATTAATTTTTCAGCAAAATATTTATAGAACCACTCTTCAACCTAATCCGCGGGGCATTTACTGACATTTAGGGGTAATTAATATGAGTTAGGTGATTTTCTTTATTTTTCATGTGTGTTAGCCCATGAAATTTTTGATGGTATAACTTTCGATTAATTTTTCTGCAAAATTTTTACGGAACCGTTCATAACGACCTAGTGAGGAATTTCGATAGCCTTGGCCCTATTCATAGGGCATTGTTCGACATTTAGAAGTTATTCAGGATGAATGATGCGATTTTCCTTGCTTTCATGTGTGTTATAGTCCTTAGATATTTTGGTGGTATGATTCTAGTCAATTTTTTTACAAAATTTGTACTAAAACGTCCATAAGGAACTGAGAAAGAATATTGTTAACGTTCACCTGATTTGCAGGGCATTTTTTAGCATTTATGGGTGGCTCAACAGAAATTAGGTTTTTTTCTTCATTTTCCGTGTGTGTTAGCCTATGAATTTTTTGTAATACGACTTACAGTTGACCTTTTGTGTAATCTTTACAAAATAGTCCGTAAGGACTTGAAAAAGAATTATGATCGCCTCAGCCCGATCCATGGAGCATTTTTTGGCATTTAGGGACAACTCAACAGAAATTAGACTATTTTTTCCATTTTTCATGTGTATAGCTCATAAATTTTTTAACCGTATGACTTCAAGTCAATTTTTCTGCAAAACCTTTATAGAACTATCCGTAAGGACATAAAAAAAAATTCGTTAGCATCCGCTTGATCCACGAGCATCTTTTGACATTTAGGGATCACACAATAAAAATTAGGTGATTTTCTTCATTTTATGTTTATCCATAAATTTTTTTGTGATATGACTTTCGATCAATTTCTTTCATGCATAGATTCTATCAATGCCTTATTGACCTTCACAATATGTATGTATTTTCAGCATGATAAGTAATTAAATTAGAGGTTCTATGAAACCTTTATATGCTAATTGCTTTAGTCCTATTTACTTTGTTTGACGATAATGAGTCTAACAAAAAATCATAGAAAAAAATCTAAGTCTAGGATCTGTCTAAATAGTAAATTATTACTGCATCTTGAATATTAAGTTGGAATAGATTACTCCCTCAATAACGTGAGCAATTTTAATTAGTTTAAAACCCCCCTCTATCCCTATCTTGATTACTCCTTAAGATACCACTTATTCCTTTCTCTTTCTTTCTTTTATAATTATCTGATAAAATTTAGTTTAATTTCATGAATTTTTCTACGAATTTATCGTATATCTCAGTCTCATTTCCTTTTCTTTGCTTCTCTCTAGAAATTTATTGAAGTTTATTTATTTCTTATTATTTTACATGTATGTAAAATTGTTTTATTTAATTATCTTATCACATAAAATTTTTAATCAATCTTTATCTGTTTTATTCATTTATATTAAATCCAGTTTCATATCTTTTGTCACTTAATTTTTCTCCCTAATTAATAATATTAAAAGTAGTCTTTTTTTGGACCCATAATCCCCCACATGAATTCACATGTGATCCACAGACCTTCAAGGTGCTTAACGTCTTCTATAATTTAAATCTTTATGTGATCTCTAATTGCGCTTTGTCCCTTCAAGATTAATTCTATTTGTAGTGTAAAATAGTGCCTTAACGCTTTTCTAATTCGTTAGATAACAATTCTTTTTTTTTTTTTAATTTTAAAAAATTGTCACGTCATTGAATTCTGGTGTGCGCATCACGGAGAGGTCTCGGCTTTCATAAAAAAAAGTTAGTAACTTCTACGCTAGTCTTCAGGTTCGTCCGTCCCCTTGACCCAGACATGAACTAATCCTTCTCTCTCAAATGTATGCCCGGGTTTCGTCGAATCTAGATTTATGAATTATTATAGAGAATTCGTTGGTAGAATGGAAAGAATTGGGAAAGAAGGGCACACAGGAAATGAATGGGAAGATAAAAAAATTGGAAGAAGAAAGGACTTTTTGATTTTTTACAATATAATAGCACGCTAAAAGAGAAAATTATGAAAAAGTAAAAAAAAGAAGAAGACATTTTTATTTGATTTATGTGGTTGTTTATACTTAAGGTCTTAAAGTCGTGCTTCACGAAGCTTCATAATTAGTCCAACCGTTTCTTTAATTTAATCACCACCTTTGACAAATAAATCAAGACAATTAACCAACTTCCATTATATAAACACGCACTGTGATTCCAATTTCTATAACCAATAATTCTCCGTTTCTACAACTACTCCATATTTGAAAGCTCTAATATATGGCTGCATCATCTTATGACAACATGAATGATCATTTGGTGGTTGATGTTCCTCCATTCTTTCGAATCTATAAAGACGGTTGAATTGAACGTTTTGATGATAAAAGTGCAAAATTAGGTTTTTTCTACGTACCCCCATCACTTGACGATCCACAAAATAGTGTCTCCTCTAAAGACATCACAATTTCACCACATGTTTCTGCTAGACTCTATCTTCCTAAAAACACCACCAATTCTACCCAAAAACTTCCGATTTTAGTGTATTACCACGGTGGTGGACTTGTTGTGGGGTCCGCGTTTTCGCATGTTCATCATCGTTACCTCAACATATTGGTTTCAGAGTCGAATGCTATTGCAATTTCTGTTGAGTATAGGCTAGCCCCAGAGCATGATGTCCCAACGATTTATGAAGATTGTTGGACTGCACTTCAATGGGTCGCGTCACACGTTGATGATGAAAAATCAATCATAGGTAACAAAGACTCATGGTTAACAAACCATGGTGATTTTGATAAATTATTTATCGCGGGGGATAGTGCTGGTGGCAATATAGTTTATAATATGATCATGAGAGCGGGAATAGAAGGTGGTGTTAATGAAAATGTCACCATTAATGGTTCGATTCTTGCTTTCCCTTTCTTATTGTTCCCAATTGAAAACATTGAAAAAGTTGTATCGTATATGCTTTGGATGGCCATCGCGCCTTCATCAGAAGATGGAATTAATAGTCCGATGATTAATCCACTTGCTGAGAATGCTCCTAGTTTGTCTAAATTGGGTTGTTCTAGGATGTTGTTGTGTTTTGCAGAGAAAGATGAGTATGTTCCAAAAGAAATTGGGATTCAATTCGTTGAAGGGGTAAAAAAAAGTGGTTGGAAAGGTGATTTGGAGTTCATTGAAGTTGAAAATGAAATCCATTGCTTTCAACTAATCAATCCTGAAGCTGAGAAATCTCAAAATTTGATCAAACGTTTTGCTTCTTTCATTCAACACAAGTGATCGCCATATTTGGTCCTTCTATGTTAGAGCTACTATGTACTACTAATAATTAATAATCCTTGTTGGTTGTTTCAAAATTCTCTTAATGAATAATTATAGGATGTTTACATCCGTATTCATTTTTAGAGTCTATATTACATGAATGTGTCAGCATAAAATTTTTACCACCAATTGTCTATAATTTTTTTTACAAAAGTGTGCATGTGTAACTCAAATCCTAAATTAAAAAAAATTAACATATCAAAATAAGACGGAAACGTTATTGGTGATATTGTTGGTGTTTCTTTTGTTATGTTGGTGATATGGGTGATTTTTTGTGATATTTGTTAGTGATATTGTTCACATTGTAAATAAAAAATTAAGTTTGTAAATATAATATGTCACATCACAAAAATGTAATAAATGGTTTTTTCTTGCAATTTTTTCAATAATTATCCTAGCTTCTATTAAGTGCATTTAGTAATTATTTTCTCCGTTTAAATTTATTTATCTTATAGTATTTAATTTTTTGGTCAAATTAGAATCGATTTTGAGTCATTATAAAAACGTCAGATCAACGACCTAACAACTGATTCCACGAATATGCTATTTAATTAAATGCTTCAATTATTGACTTGAATTTATAATTCTAATACTTAAATGGACCACATGATCCTGTATCAAAATATAAAAAGGATAGTACTATATTCAAAATATTTTGCCATGAAACAAATGGCCAATCATGCTCAATTTTTTATACATCATTGACTTTTTGTTTCTTTGTATCCCAACTAGCTAGCTCTAATAATTTTAATTCTAGAAAATTTCCATAGTTGGATCATGTTTGTTTTCTCTTTACAGTTAAAAGTTAAAAATTAACGATGACAAAAAGGGTATTATTATTAGTATTTTCTTTTTTATATAAAAAAAGAAAGAAAGAAAAAACTCTGGGCTTTGATCAATGATTCAATGGAATAGGCATAGGAACATGTATTGATGTATCAGATTGGCTAATACTCCCATATTGATACAAAGTATTCCACCAGTTGATTGAAGACTTGATTATTGCTATAATGATCGGTCCATTCCCGCAGGGATATAAAACCCATCGATGCCTCGGCTGTGCTACTGAAAGCTCTAGGGAAGTCAGAATATGAGAGCACTTATCTTGGGGTGGGCTTACTACTTAGATGCTTTCAGCAATTATCCGTTCCGCACTTGGCATCCTATTCCTATTAAGCAAGGCGACAGTTACTAAATAAAAAGCTAGTGCCATTCTTGCTAAAGAAAAAGCAATTCTCCATCCAATCTCTGTTCTAGATTTTGGTCTTACCAAGACAGTAAATGATGTACAGAGGGGTAGTAACATTGATCCACAAGAAGTTCAGCAAACTCTGAAAATAGCGGAAGCTAATGTAAAAACGCTAAAGGAAGGAGACAAAAAAATTGATGCAAATTGTGTTCATGTTGGCGATTTCTTATGTGAATTCGGCGAATCACCCCCCTTCCTACGGGTTCCCCCACCGACCCGGTGACACACCAACCACACCCTTCTCTGGCTAGGAATAATTTTTACAAAAAATTAGGAATAGCTGATTTTAGATCAATATCAATAAAAAGCAGGTTATAGGGCAAGTAAATTTGAAAGCAGTCTCTTTTATAGAGAGTTAGAAAAGACAATCCACGTGTGAACTCATTCCTGCCTTTGCAATACCAGTGCATCTTGTGCCACAGAATTGGTTGTGCTCTGCCCCTTCCCCTGTATCAGAAGATCGCGTTATGTGGAAGGTTGACTCTGAACTTCAATATCGAAGAGGACAGGTTTGAAACTCATTCGGTAAGATCTTCTCCTGAAGGTAGGTATTTCCCCAAGGCACTAATATGATGACTCTCTCAATTACACGTGTTTTATTATTAGAAAAAAGATGCCCTAGAACATATTATTGAATTGAGTGAGGGGTCCCTTTCTTTCCTACTACTGAACCCGGAAATTGCATAGATTGCTTTGCTTGGGATTCCATAAGTAACCAAACCAATATCTGTCATTTCACACAAAAAAATTTGTTTTGAGCGTCTGAAGTGGACAAACAATCAGCTTATGTAATCGAGT
Organism: Solanum rostratum; assembly: GCA_029948455.1. Taxonomy (NCBI): domain Eukaryota; kingdom Viridiplantae; phylum Streptophyta; class Magnoliopsida; order Solanales; family Solanaceae; genus Solanum; species Solanum rostratum. The sequence continues at coordinate 5,762,140 of CM057048.1, forward strand.
TTCATGCCATCATGTCTTTCTGCTCAGCAGCGCTGGAAATCACATTCATGCGTCTTGGTTACTGGTGGAGAAGAAAAACTACTTGAAAACAAAGATTCTATTTTCAAAAGTTTCAAAGGCTTGAAGGAGCATAGCCTCATTCAAAAGGAATTGATAAGATTTTCTCTTTCCGATTATCTCCTACAATAAGATAAGAGGTAAGAAGCTCTTCTTCTCGTCGAACCCCTTTCTCCTCGATCCACAGAGATAAAATAATGTTGGACTGTTGTTAGGAGTTAAAAAATATAAGAAAATGAAAGAAAAAAGAATGAGTGGAAGAGGATTAATAAATAACATGTAAAAAGTAAAAAAAAAAAAATGAGCTCTCTATCCATGTGTCAAAAAAAGAATTGGAGAGTGACACAATTATTGTTGATCGTAAAATAATATTATCTTCACGGTATTGATAATTGACATTGATATTTAGGGATGTACTATACATATCTAATATAAAAAGAGTGATAAAAATTGTCACTTGTTAGATATTGAGGAGAGCTACCATGCCAATTCACCATTTATAGTCATGCATGACGTTTCATAATTTGTCTAATAAAAAATTTAATCCATCATTCTCAGGAGTGGTAGGTGAGAGTTATTAGGTGAATTGATGGCTCCCTTTCAAAATCATATACAGTAATATTATATTTTCTTTAAAATATTTAAATATAGGTGTATGAATCTTTACTCAAATTATCATATAATGCGTCGAAGATTGGATGCACCTGACTAAGTGAGAGTAGAAATTTAAATTTTATATCTATTTTTTATGAAAGAAGATCGAAAATACTCCTCAATTATTTGAATTGGTACTAAATTATCCTTCATCCATCTTTTGGCCTCCAAATACCAACCTTTTGGCTCCAAAATATCTCAATATTAACATATTTACCCTTATTTTTAACAATGGAGAAGGACCTAAAATACCTTTGAACTATTGGAAATGATACAATTATGTTTTTTATCTATCTATTGGACCCAAAATGCCTCTGTCATTCACCTTGGGTTCAAAAATATTCTTCATTAACCTTTTTGGCTCACTTATATCCTTGAAACTAATCACCTTCTCTTTTTTCTTCTTTTTTAAATATTTATTATGTTTCATTTTCTTATGGAATAAAAAAGAAAACTTTTTAAAATATTAAAGTTAATGAAAAGCAAGTTTTAATTCATCCAAAGATTAAGTTTTTATTTTTTCTAATGTTAAATTAAAAATAACGGAAAACTATTAAAATTTGATTAAATTAAAAAATTAAAGAAAGCTAAATTGATTTTAATAAATTGCTTTGTTCCTTAAAATATTAATTATTTTGTCTATATAAAATACAAGTATGTGCTTGTTTTTTTAAATTTTTTTTTTTAGATATGTATTGTTGTAACTTTAGATTTTTTTAAGAGAGTTTTTTCTCTAATTTATTAAATACAAAAAAAAAAATACCTTCTTCGTGGTCCTAATTTTTTTTTTAAAAAAAATACAATAAAAGTACTAGTTTATTTTTTTTAATCACATTTTTCATATATTTAGTCCAAATCAAAATAATATCTTTCTTTATAACTCCAAACAAACTTAAAAAAAAATTATAAGTTTTTTTTTTTTTTGTGAAAAAAGAATTGAGGATAGGGGTTTACTTTATTGTATAAGGAAAAGAAAATAATAAATATTTAAAAAGAAAAAAAAGAGGGTTTTTAGTTTCAAGGGTATAAGTGAGTCAAAAATGTGAATGAAGGACATATTTAGATCTAAATGTAGATGATATGGACATTTTAAATCCAATAGGTGGATGAAGGGTATTTTTATACCATTTTCAATAGTTTGAGGGCATTTTAAGCCCTTCTTCGTTTTAACAATCCCCTAAAATAAAATCATTAAATATTTATTCATTATATTACCTAATCTATTCGGTCCAAATTTAAATTCTTTTCAAATAAATGATAAAAATCACATATAATTTATATTTTGACCTAATACACTTAAAAATAATATTCACAAATTTATTAATTTGATAATATCTTCCTATTAGCTTATATTAAATCAATCCTTTATTTATATTGAACTATATATGAATATCATCATTATGTTTCTCACTTTTTCTTCCTCATATAAGTTGAAAAAATTTAAAATGACGTGCAAGATCAAAAAGGAAAAAAAGTAGAAGAGAGAGGAAGTGGGGGCGGAGGGGAAGGATGAGTGGAGAAAGTAGAGGATTAACCCTTACTTTTTAATTTATAATTTATTACAAAATTCAAAATTAGGCCAATGATATGAAACTGTATATTAAGTTATTTCAAATTGTTTTAACGCAAGAATGAAAATATCCTTAAATTACGAGATTTAGTACAATATTATCTTCCATCCACTTTATGAGTATGGGTTGTTAGAAATAGGGTTATTTTTGAAGCAAAAGTTTAACGTCAGCGGTATTTTTGAGCCAAAAAGTTGATGTTAGGGGGTATTTGGGGACCAAAGGTGGATGATGGATAATTTTATACCAATTCAAATATTTTAGGGACATTATGGGCCCTTTTCCGCTTTTTGAATTTTTTTTTGTAAAATTGAATAACACCTTTTTAAGTGGTTACAAGTAAATTATTTTTTTAGTTTAATCTATGCGATACGGATGAAATTTGGATAGTCAATTTAATTTTTATATGTATTTTTTTATAAAATATTTTGAGTGTTAATTTATTGTGATTTATAGTGTCTTGTGAAAATTGAGAGACAAGTGACAAAAAAGTCTTAAAATTAATTTTGGTGACAAGTTTGACCAAGACCGGTCAAACTTGTCATTAGTTAAATTAATTATTTGATTAAGTTAATGATGGGTGCAAGTGTAAAGTTTTACAACTTTTGGAGCCCATATGTAAAAAAAAAACTTTTTTTAAAAAAAAAAATTATTTTTTTATAAAAAAAATTTAAATTTTTTTTTTAAAAAAATAAAATTCCAAGCGGTTGATTTCGCATGTTCCGTGACTAGTCCGCGTCGCGGACTGGTCGCGTAGAAGCGTATATGCACATTTCCAGTGCTGAAAATGTTGCGTGGTTTTTCGATCGACCCGGGAGTTTTTTTGGGAGTTTTTTTTTGGCGAACCAACATGTCTTAACATATTGAAGGATGTGTAGGTGTTGGTTGAATTTTTCGGGGCACAGAACGAAAAATCCCAAAAATTTGGGACACAAAAACAGTGTGCATCCGCGACCAGTCCGCGTCGCGGAGGCGTCGCGGACATGCACATTTCCAGTGCTGAAAATATTGCGTGGTTTTTCGATTGACCCGGGAGTTTTTTTGGGAGTTTTTTTTGGCGAACCAACATGTCTTAACATATTGAAGGATGTGTAGGTGTTGGTTGAATTTTTCGGGGCCCGGAACGAAAAATCCCAAAAATTTGGGACACAAAAACAGTGTGCATCCGCGACCAGTCCGCGTTGCGGACATGCACATTTCCAGTGCTAAAAATGTTGTGTGGTTTTTCGATCGACCCGGGAGTTTTTTTGGGAGTTTTTTTTGGCGAATCAACATGTCTTAACATATTGAAGGATGTGTAGGTGTTGGTTGAATTTTTCGGGGCTCGGAACGAAAAATCCCAAAAATTTGGGACACAAAAACAGTGTGCATCCGCGACCAGTCCGCGTCGCGGAGGCGTCGCGGACATGCACATTTCCAGTGCTGAAAATGTTGCGTGGTTTTTCGATCGACCCGGGAGTTTTTTTGGGAGTTTTTTTTGGCGAACCAACATGTCTTAACATATTGAAGGATGTGTAGGTGTTGGTTGAATTTTTCGGGGCCGGGAACGAAAAATCCCAAAAATTTGGGACACAAAAACAGTGTGCATCCGCGACCAGTCCGCGTCGCGGAGGCGTCGCGGACATGCACATTTCCAGTGCTGAAAATGTTGCATGGTTTTTCGACCGACCCGGGAGTTTTTTTGGGAGTTTTTTTGGTGAACCAACATGTTTTAACATATTGAAGGATGTGTAGGTGTTGGTTGAATTTTTCGGGGACGGGAACGAAAAATCCCAAAAATTTGGGACACAAAAACAGTGTGCCTCCGCGACCTGTCCGCGTCGCGAAGGCGTCGCGGAGACGCTGTATAATTCCCAGCAGCTACTGAGAATTTCCCAGCAGCTGCTGAGAATAATCCAGCAAGTTGCCAAGTTGCTACAACAACTTGTAACAAAATGTTTTCGATCGAGTTATTTCTAGTGTTGAATTGGACGAAATTCCTTATATTCATGTATAACGATGACCACGTCGACCAATTAATCGAAACAACCACCGAAATAAGTGTGACTTACATGTGCAATTGATCAATTGATTGTTTATTACTTTTGAGTAAGTGAAGGCAATGTATAAGATCATTGCTGAATTTACCATTTTAGTTGTAGTCGGAGTAACAAAACTCAACTTACCACTACACATGGATGATAGCATCCCCTTATAGGCATCTTCCGATACGCACTAACGAAAAATCGAAGGTCGGGTCCAGCAGCTGCTGGGAAATTCCCAGCAGCTGCTGTACATTTCCCAGCAGCTGCTGAGAATAATCCAGCAAGTTGCCAAGTTGCTACACCAACTTGTAACAAAATGTTTTCGATCGAGTTATTTCTAGTGTTGAATTGGACCAAATTCCTTATATTCATGTATAACGATGACCGCGTCGACAAATTAATCGAAACAACCACCGAAATAAGTGTGACGTAGATCTGCCAACATTTTATTTGTGTAAGTACTATCTCAATGTATAAGATCACTGTTGATTCCACCTCACGCATAAGATAATTACTAATGTATTACAAAACGTATCGACGCAACCAAGCAATAGTTACTTTACTTTGTCAGTATCACTTACATGTGCAATTGATCAATTGATTGTTTATTACTTCTGAGTAAGTAAAGGCAATGTATAAGATCATTGCTGAATTTACCATTTTAGTTGTAGTCGGAGTAACAAAACTCAACTTATCACTACACATGGACGATAGCATCCCCTTATAGGCATCTTCCGATACGCACTAACGAAAAATCGAAGGTCGGGTCCAGCAGCTGCTGGGAAATTCTCAGCAGCTGCTACGAATAACACAGCAGCTGCTGGGAAATTCCCAGCAGCTGCTGTGTTATTCCCAGCAGCTGCTGTACATTTCCCAGCAGCTGCTGAGAATTTCCCAGCAGCTGCTGTACATTTCCCAGCAACTGCTGAGAATTTCCCAGCAACTTGCCAAGTTGCTACAACAACTTGTAACAAAATATTTTCGATCGAGTTATTTCTAGTGTTGAATTGGACCAAATTCCTTATATTCATGTATAACGATGACCACGTCGACCAACTAATCGAAACAACCACCGAAATAAGTGTGATTTACTTAGTCAGTATCAGTCACATGTGCAATTGATGAATTGATTGTTTATCACTTTTGAGTAAGTGAAGTCAATGTATAAGAGCACTCGTGAATTTAGTATTTTATTTGTAGTCAATGTATAACTTACCACTACACATGGATGATAGCATCCCATTATAGGCATCTTCCCATAGGTAGTAACGAAAATTCGAAGGTCGGGTCCAGCAGCTGCTGAGAAAAATACAGCAGTTGCTGAGAATTTTCCAGCAGCTGCTGTATATTTCCCAGCAGCTGCTGTGATATCCCCAGCAGCTGCTGCACATTTCCCAGCAGCTGCTGAGAAGTTCCTAGCAATCACCGATTCATAGGCATCCGTCCATAGGCTATTGGCATGCTTTGGTGATTTTTTCGGGGCCCGTAGCTTAAAATCACCAAAAATTGGACTTGGAAAACACTGAAGCTCCGTGACACGTACGCGTCGCGGATGTGTCGCGGAGAAGGTTTTTTGGTGAGATTGGATTTTTTTGTGCAAGAGTGTGTGCACAAAAAAATTTGATTTACAAAATCATCGCGGAATGCATGTAAGTGATGACGATATCATCCGGCTCACAATTTAATTCACAACTACAAATAATTTGATTTACAAAATCATCGTACGAGATATCTCGATTCACAATCATCGCTATCGTCTCGGCCATTTCTTTGCCTTTCCAACCCCAAATAAAACGATTATTCGACTCAACCCATTCACCATGACAATCAACTCCTAATACTATTATGTCTCCCATGGGTGATCTTCAAGCTACCTATATGAATAACAGTTAAAAACGCAACATCAGAAAACATGTACAGAAATACAACAATTGCAGCTACTTCATCATATGAAACCAACTAATTCAGTCTAGCAGCTGCTGCAAAAAGTCCAGCAGCTGCTGCACACAGTCCAGCAGCTGCTGCACACAGTCCAGCAGCTGCTGAACAGTGTGCAGCAGCTGCTGCGTCTTCCCCAAATCGCCCCCACTGTGCACAAATGGCAACAATGGCCAAAAATTCAACAAAACCACAAAACACAAATAAATAGCACCAAATACACTTTTATCAATCATAATAAGGATGGAAACTTATCTTTCAAGTAATTTCTACGGCTACCCGAACAAATACCCCAAATAAATTGATTTCTTTTCACCCTAATTTGAAGCACAAATATTGTGTTGGGAAAAATACTAACAACAACAACAAGAAGAAGAAGAAGAAGGAGGAGGAGAACAAGAACAAGAAGAAGAAGAAGAAGAACAACAACTACAACAACAACAAAAACAAATGAAACGATAAAAATGGAGGAAAAATGTCGCGGGTATGGGGTTTGCGTCGCGGGAGGGAGCTGAAAAAGAAGGGTGGGTTTGGGGGTATTTTGGGTATTTTGTATTGATAGGTTAAAGTGTAACAAATTGAAGTTGGGGACCTTTTTGCAAAATCAACTTAAACCATTAACCCTTAATTAATCTTTTGTCACCTACACCTAATTCTTAAAACTAGTGTCACTTATTTTTAATTTTCAAAGTTTTTTGTCACCCTTAATTAAAAACCCCTCTTGTCTTATACGTCATTCTCAAATAATATATGGTAATCTTCCTATTCCAATTTACGTGGCGTATACGGAATTAAGAGAGTCAAACAACTTTCTTATTTGATTCTTAAATATTTTCAATAGTTAATTTATTAAGACATATAGTATTTTTATGTCATTTTTAAATAATACTATAGGTTACTTTGTTTGTTCTAATATAAGTGACACATATGAGATTAAAGAGTTAATCAAATTTGTTACATGATTTTTAAATATTTTTAGCTGTTAATTCTTATGAATTATAGTATCTTGTCGAATTTCGAGAGTCAATTAAATTATTATTAAAAAAAAAGATTGGTCTCGATGTATGTGACACTGATAGATATTATTTATACACACACACGCACGCACACATATATATATACATATTATTTTAAGTTGTTGACTATCGCGATCTCTATATAATACATTTTATGTTATTTTTAAATAATATATATTACTTATTTTGTTCAAATTTTATGTTGCACACATACAATTTTGAGAGTCAATCAAAATTTTATTTGTTTTTTTAAATTTGTTAAATTTTTATGTATGTTTTCTCTCTCTGTCCCAATTTACACGATATTGGTAAAATCTCAAGCACCTCTTAAATTTTTTATAAATCTTTTAAATTTGTAAGTGTAATGACCCGCTTAGTTACTCTGAGAATTAGTCCTATTAATTTTCTAAAAGATTTATCTCGTAAAATTTTAAATGGGTATTTTGGACTATTCAAGAACTAAGACTATTTATTTTATGGGTGAGTTTGAATAATTAATATAAGTGGAGGGCTAAAGGTCCATTTGTTTAAAATTTTATACCACTTTGTACATATATTTTTTTATAAATAAATAAATAAATAAATTAGGGTAATATATATATATCACTTTTAGTAATTGATTTAAGGAGAAAATAAAAAGAAGTGGATGGGAATAGTGGAGACGGCGAGACGCGAGAACATCAACTGCTGATCTGATTCTTCAATTCATATATTTGTAGATGAGATTAGAGTGTATATATATTAATATATTGATTGTGTTGCTATAATTAAACATGATAAAAAAAAAGGGACAAAGCATCCACACGTGGGCCATGGTACTTCAGTTATGTAGCTACTGGAAAATTGAACATTGGAGAATCTGCATCAGATGAGATGCTTACTGCCTTGTCACCATAGGCCAATTACGTGGTACTCCATGGGGTTTATAGGAATGTATTACACACATTACAATGCTTTATGATTGTTTAATAGTGATACTTATTGTTGGACACATTTTGGGTTATTTATTTCTTTAAAAAGGGTTAAGAATTGGGAATTTATTTTTTTGGGATTAAAAATAATTTGAAAAAAAGAAAAGAAAAGTTGGCAGTGATAGTCACGCCACTGGTTTTGAAACCAGTGGCTTCATCCTTGATATAGTAGTCTTTTTTTTAATTTTATTATGAGTTAAAATTTGATATATTGAGATTGGTAATAAATAATAGGTGTTTTGTCTTATGTAGATATCATTAGATTGGTGATATTTGGAGGAATTAACACTTAATCCTAGACTTGAAATTTTTGAAACTTAATTATAGATTAGATGAGTTTGTGGGTCTAGGCTAGACGTATAGTAATATGGATATTATTAGTTTTGAAATCTTATTGTGGTGATTTATTTGACTAGATCGTGGTGCTACGGATTTTATTCAAAAGAGAAAGGCTCAAGTATTTGATTGATCGTGATTTGACTAAGGCAAGTGAATTCTTAACCTTTGTTAAGCATATAGAATCTTGTGCTTCCTATGTGAGGTGTTGATAGTGATTTTGAAATATGAATTTGGTGTTGATGTTATTTTAAAACTATGTGATTGTGAAATGTGCATTGTATTAAAATTCGGTCATCTCCTCATCATAGTGTAAACCTGTCTATTGCATTGATTTTGTGGCAAATTTATGTGAACTGAGAAAGAATAAGGATTAAAAAAGATGTACCATTCGAGGGACGTGTCGCACGCCGCGACGGATATTATGAATCGAGGGACGTGTCGCAGATACTATATATGATTCGAGGGTCGTGTCGCACGCCGCGACGGATGCACAGACTAAGAGTCCCCCATGGGTCCCAGACTGAGAGACAGCGGGTGTGTATCACTAGGTCAGACATGCATCATTCTACTTGACATTGCATTGCATTGCATTACACATTCTTATCATTTATGAGCTTGTCGGTGCCTTTTTGTGAAACTGGTGATAGGTGAACCGATTCCTGTGTTGTTGATCTATGAATATTGGTGTGGTTACTGAGCTACATGTTATATATACATTACGAACTATTATGTTGGACCAATGTTATGTGTGTTGTAGTTGTAGAAGTTCTGGCGTGGAGTTAGGAGTACTTGTATTCTGTATTGCTTAATTTTGCGTTTAGTAGTTCACTTGTTGGGTACTGTGTGTTTGGTACTCACCCCTTGCTACTACAATTTTATTTTTGTAGGTTACGAGCCCAGATCTTCGTGATACCTTCTATTATTCCTTGTCTGAGGCTCCCTGTGGAGATTGTGCGAGGTAGCTGTTTGTCACCCCAGCTGACTCCCACTCCTATTTATGATTTTGTTCTACTTTAGAGACAATGTCATTTGAGACTTATGCTTTTCTTTCAAATCTATTGTACTACATTAGAGGCTTGTGCACGTGACAACCAGGTTTTGGAATTTTTAATTAAGTTGATGTTTTATCTGCAATTAAACCTTTTATTTTATCATCTTCTCGCACTTTACTATGTTAATTGGGTTGCTAGGCTGACTTGTCTTGATGGGTTAAGACGAATCCCATCACGCCCATTTTCGGGTCGTGACAGTAAGTTGATAATTATTATGACTTATAGTTCTTTTAACCTCATTGGAAGTGATGTACATAAACTTTTTAGTTCATTTATATATATATTTTTGTAAAAGCACTTTTTTTTTACACAACTATATTCATTGAAAAATATTAAAAATAGTTATTTCATTTAATTTGTGTAGTTTACAAAAATAGACCACAATTTATCATTTTGTATTTATTTTATCACAATTCTAATATTTACATGACTCAAAAATGATTTATCAGGATAATATTATAAAATCATAATAATTGAAAAAATAATTAACATAAATAGTATAAAATCAAGTTGTTGAAATCGACACGGCTGTTACCTACCCAAGAAAGACCAAATTTATCATTATTCTAATATTTATATGATTTAAAAAAATTCATCAAGGTAATATAAGGTTGAACAAACATATCGCCTAACAATAATTTCATCTAACAATTATTTGCTTCTTCACACTTCTATACCAGATTTTTATCTTAAATTCAATTTTTCTTTATAATAACCCATCTGGTACGAATTTCAAAATGCTCGTTTTCTGCACCCAAATTAAGCTCCAATTATTAGTATAATCTAATATTACTTTTTTCCATTGAAAATTTGGCGCTACTCATGAATTATTTAAAAGGCGTTTAACATTTGGCGCAATATAAGAATATATTCAGCCAAGCATTCAGCTGGATAAAGTACTCTGTTACTCAATTTCTCTACTACAATGGCTTCACACGACAATGAGGTAGTCAGTGAAGTCGACAACTACTTCCGGTTATACAAAAGCGGCCGTGTTCAGCGTTTCTACGACGTACACGGCTCCTTTTACGTTCCACCGTCCCCGGAAAATCCATCTGCTGGTGCTTTTTCCAAAGACGTCACTGTCTCAACCCACGTCTTCGCTAGGCTCTACCTCCCGGAAGATACCACCGCCGGCCAAAAACTCCCCGTCTTAGTCTATTACCACGGTGGCGGACTTTGCATTGAGTCCGCTTTTTTCACTTGGATTCACCGTTACGTCAACTCTTTAGCTTCCGAATTAAAAGTTATTGTTGTTTCTGTCGATTATCGCTTAGCTCCCGAAGTCGATGTGCCGACGATTTATGAAGATTGTTGGACTGCACTTCAATGGGTTGCATCACACGCTGATGAACATTCGTCTACTACTAACAATATTGACTCGTGGTTATTGAATTATGGTGATTTTAGTAAAGTGTTTTTAGCTGGGGATAGTGCTGGTGGTAATATAGTGTACCACCTGACTATGAGGGCCGGCATAGAAACCTTGAATAATAATGAGGTGAAAATTACTGGATCCATTTTTGCCTTCCCATATTTCTTAATTCGAGGTATAGACATTGATGAAGAAGGTTTGGCTTATAAGATTTGGGTCAATATTTGTCCGCCATTAGATGAGTCCGGGTTATTAACCCTAATCGATAGCCCGTTGATTAACCCAATTTGTGAAAAAGCTCCATCTTTATCGGGGCTAGGTTGTTCGAGGATTTTGGTGTGTATGGGGAAAAAGGATTATGTAATTCCTTTAGAAATTGGGGTTCGATTTGTTGAAGGTGTGAAGGAGAGCAGATGGGATGGAGAATTGGAGTTTGTTGAGGTTGATGGTGGACATTCCTTTCAGATGTATGAACCCGAATCTGATGAAGCTAAATATATGATGAAGTGTTATGCTGATTTTATCCATCGCTTATAAACAACAGTTTCATACCTAAAATATCGTATCGTGCATTCATGCAGAATTCGGGAAAACTGCACCTCAACTAGGCGTGACAATCAAAATTTGCTACGCTCTGTGTTGGATTTGTAATTGTTTTTGCTGTTTGCTTCAGTTTATCTTAATTGTTGTCAGTTGTCTTTGATGGTACTTTATTGCAAAATAAAACATCATTTTCAATAAGCATTGAACAGAGCATCATGCGGAAATTTTTTTTTATAATTTTTTTTTTACCTTACTAACTTTTTATCAAAAAAATATTTTGTAGACTTTTCGAAGGTGAAATTTTCTGAGCAAACATAGAATATGCAGAAATGATTGTAGTTTTTGGCCAATAATCCAATTCAACTCTTTCAAGAATTATTAAAACATCCACATATCCAAACTATTACAATCTGACTTATCTATCACGAAGATTATTCTCACTTTATTTTGTATGTTCTCAATTTTAATTATATCATGATATATATATCACACATTTATCTTAATATTCTCATTAGCAAAACTGAGCTAAACCTTCAAAGGCTACCGACATGCAAGTTCAATGCATCGTCACGTTTTGTTTTATGTATATAATTTAAAAATAATTAAAAAAAAACTTTCATTTTGCTTAACATTATTATTAAATAGTTTTCTCTATTTTGATATATTATCTTCCTGTATTAGCTCAACTTTGATGTCGTGTTCCCATTCTAGTCTATGGCCAACAACTTCCAACAACCCAATTTTTTATTTTCATAAAATAGCAATTGAGACAAGAGTCTTTTAGTTTAAATATCACCTTTTGCACCTCAAAAATTAATTGAATCTCACTAATATAGTATACATACACCATGGATTCCGGTGACAACGAGGTGGCGATTGAATTTCCTCATCTCATACGCGTCTACAAAAACGGCCGTGTTGAGCGTTTGTTCGGTTCACCCATCGTTCCGCCGTTGCCGGAAGACCCTGCCACCGGCGTCGCCTCAAAAGACATAGACATTTCACCGGAAATTAAAGCCAGAATTTACCTCCCAAAGCTCACCAACAACACTACCGACCAAAAACTCCCAATCCTAGTCTACTATCACGGCGGCGCATTCTGTCTCGAATCCGCCTTTTCTTTCCTCGACCACCGTTATCTTAACCGTATCGTTGCCGAATCCAATGTTATCGCCGTTTCAGTTGAGTATCGTCTTGTCCCAGAACACCCACTTCCAGTAGCGTATGAAGATTCATGGACCGCTCTTCAATGGGTCGGGTCCCATACTGAATCAAAACCCGGGTTCGAAAAGGAACCGTGGTTAGTTAACCATGGCGATTTTGAGAAGGTACTCATTGGTGGTGATAGCGCTGGAGGTAACATAGTTCATCATTTAGCTCTCAGATCTGGATCTGAAAGCTTAAATGGTGGAATTAAAATCTTGGGTTCTTTACTCTGTTTTCCCTTCTTCTTAACATCGAAGGACTTTAAGGAAGACAGTTTACCCAGTAGGATTTGGGGGTTTGTAAACCCATCAGCTGAAGATGGAGTTGATGATCCAAGAATTAACCCCTTTGTTGAAAAAGCTCAAAGTTTATCAACATTGGGTTGTTCAAAGATTTTTGTTTGCGTTGCAGAGAAAGATGAACTGAGACATATTGATATACAATATGTTGAAGCTGTGAAGAAAAGTGGGTGGAAAGGGGAAATCGAATTGATTGATGTTGATGGAGAAGATCATTGCTTTCAGATTTTTGATACTGAGACTGAAAAAGCCAAAAATTTGATTAAGGAAATGGCTAATTTTATCAAAAAGACAGTTACATAGTAATTAATAAATTTTTCTACTTATATAAAAGGTAGAAAAATGTAAATTTCTATTTTGGGCATTAATTTTCTTTTGCTATTTTTGTGTTCTGGAGGGTGTGTTTGGTAAGTCATTATCAAATGTTATGTTTAAGGAAATTATAAATTATAGTAAATTTTTATATGTTCACTTCTCATTCATCCTGTGTTTTTATTTAATGTCTCAAAATTATTATATTTTATTATTTTTTTATCTAAAAATAATTTTATTTTTATATATGAAGAAATGATGTTTTAATTACAATATTAATAAAAATTATTGAACATTTTCTTTTATTGAGGCAAATTGCATAGTATGGTAGTAATATATTTTAAAAAATTGTGATTCTTTTATTACTTTAAAAGTTAAGATATTAGATTTTTTTGTTTATATGTCATAATAATTTCTATATCATTGCATTATTTATATTTATAAAATTATATTAGAAATTGTGTTTTTTATGCGTTTCTTTAATCATATTTTTTATTTTTTTTAATATTATAATGCATTTTTAATAGTTATTTTTATTATAATAGTACAATTATATTATAAATTAAAATTTTAAAGATTGATCCTTAGAACTTATTCCCCGTACCTCGAACTTTACACCTCACCCTCGCCTTTTAAAACAATGCTCATAATCAATTCAACCCATTAGAACGTAATTCAATGTAAATTTTCATGTTATATATTGTTTAGAGATCAATTAATATGTCATTTTATGCATTACAATTATAAAACATGAAGAGACTCTCACTCGTCCACGAGTATGTTCATGTATCAAATATTAATTTATATCTTTAATAAAGTTAACATATATATAAATAAATATTCTGCACTAAGAATATTAGATTTAAATGAATGTGGTATCGATATATTGGTCTGCCATGGATTATACTTCCAACTTCCAAATCATTGTATGAATAATTTATACACTTTAACAATATGATTTCATCCATAGTAATGATTTGACATGTAAAATAAAAATTACCATAGTTATTGTAGAATTGTGAGCTTTGTTAGCTCACCAATTCATCTATGAACTGAATCGAATAATGGAAGAAAGAGGAATTTTATTAAATCTCAATTGATATAACAGTTTTCTCACATTAAAAAAACATGAATCAGGTTGTATATATAGCCAGAGGATCATATGATTATCATGACTTAACCAACTCTGTCAACTCATCTCTTAGTCTTACAATTGAGTTACAAACTAACTGCACTAGTAACTAATTGGAACAATAATTGGAAACAATGGAACTTTAAAGGTGAAGTGAATATGAACTACTAAATTAACATATTGGACCACACCCCCTCAAGCTGAAGGGCGCAAAGAGTTAAGCATCCGAAGCTTGCCCAAAAAGTGCATATGTTGAGCCTTACTCAAGCCTTTGGTCAACAAATCTATAACATGTTTTTGAGTATGAACACATATAGTGTCAATCAAACCTTTTTTAAATCTTATTCCATATAAAATAGTGATCTATTTCAATGTGTTTGGTCCTCTCATGGAAGACTTTATTTGCTGCTAACTGAATAGTTGATTCATTGTCACTTAAAATGGTAATATGCTTCTGGATAGGTATAACAAGCTCATTAAACAATCCCAATAACCAAGTAACTTCAAATACAACTGAGGTCATGCTCTTGTCATCTGCCTTAGCTAAGCTCCATTTCTTAAACTTCCAAGATATCAATAAATCATCAAATTTGACTACATAACGTGTAATGGATCTTCTAGTGTTGAGACAGATAGCCCAATTAGAGTTACATCAACGAGTAAGCATAGAGGTAGGCAAGGGTAGATCTAGGTGGCTCCCTAGGGGTTCATCCGAACCCCCTTTATCAGAAAATTATACTATATATATAAGATCAAATCCCAATTTTATGAGTATATATGTTAAAAATGAACCCTCTCAACACAAATGAGAAGTTTAGCTCAATCAATAAAGGGTTTATGAAATGTTCTTACGTCATGGGCTCTAGTCCCAAATGAAATAATTTTTTGTATAACTTACACAAATCCCATTCTGATTTTTAAAAATCTCCAAAAATCCCGAATTTTTCACTAATTACTAAAAATACCGACTTTTTATATATTTTTGATACCTGCAGAGGCAATGTTGATACTTACGTTAGTATAACCGAAATTTAACGCTCCTGTGCTTAATTAGGAAAAAAATTTACTGCCAACTATGTCAATCCCTTGATTGACGGTTTTAGGTTACAAATTAATCAATTAATCCATAAAAAATGTTATAGACATTGTGACTTGAATTTCAAAATTAAACGGATGATTCAACCAACAAGAAAAAAAATGCAGATCGGCAATTAACAATTCTGCGCTGGAAAAAAAATGTAGGTCATCAAATCATGAATATTTCGATTTTGATATGTCACAGTGGAACATGGGAATCTGATGTAGTTTACAGTGGTTATAAAAGTGATGGAATTGTCGTAGGTGAGAATACGTCTTTTGTTAATCTTAGAGCTGCAATTGCATCGGTATTGGGTATCAAATTTACTTAATTTTTTAGGTATCCACATCATCTTTCAAAACCCTCAAAAAAATAGGTATCAATTTGACAAACCAACCAGTATAAATATCAAGAAATAAGTTACTTAAGTATCAATCTTACTTAATTTGTTAGGTATCCACATCAACTTTCAAAATCCCCAAGTCAAATAGGTATCAATTTGACAAACTAACCAGTGTAAATATCAAGAAATAAATTACTTAAGTATCAATCTTACTAAACTTGTTAGGTATCCACATCCACTTTCAGAACCGCAAAAATTGGGTATCAATTTGACAATCCAAACAGAGTACATCTCAAGAAATCAATTATTTACGTATAAAATTTAGTTAATTTGTTAGGTTCCCACATCAACTTTCAAGCACCTACAAAAATAGCTATCAAATTGACCAACCAAGCAGTGCATAATATCAAGAAGTCAAATACTTATGAATCAAATTTACTTAATTTGTTAGGTATCCACATCAACTTTCAAAACCCCCAAAAGTTAGGTATCAAAATGACAAACAAAAGCAGTGTAAATATGCGTCAGTAATACATTCTTACAGTTTCTCAAAATTTTTTTGAATCACTAACTCCTAAAGATGACTAATTTGTGTATTTGCGGGTTTGGGAGGATAAAATCGATTTATCTTGGGCAATGGTGGTCGTGCAGAAAGTGAGGAATGTGCTATACTGATCCGACTTGCATGTTGTCTTCGATCTGGGGATCTTGATGTGGACGCTACATCCTTCACTTTTTTACCTCTTGCAGTTGAGATTTCGTCGGCCTCATTGCCGGAACCGTTGTGGTGGTCGACATTGGCAGTGTCGACTTCTTCACCACCTTCGAACACTTCTTGTGTAAGGCCAAGACTAAACGAAGGTATGAATTCCATTGTTGATTGAAAGAAAATCTAAAGAATTTTCTAATAATGGTGGTTAGGATGGAGATAATGGGATTGAAAACTGAAAAAAGAGAGAGAAGAAGAATGAAAACTGAAAAAGGAAATTTAAATCTTCCTATGGAAACTGCAAGAGAGAGAAAATATTTTTTAAAAAAAAATTCAAAAACGGCTTAAAAATGAAAAAATTAAAATCTAAAAAGATGAGAGAAAATGATTTTAAAAAAAATAAAAAAGCTGCTTTAAAAAAGGAAAATGTTTAATTTGAAAAGTGATTAACATTAATTAGACATCTACACCTAATAAAATTTCCAATTATAACTCATAATAAAAGAATATATTCTTTAAGTATCAAAAATAAGTTGAAAAAATTTAAAAGATGGGATTTACGTAATTTTTATAAAAAGTTGGGAAAATTTGATATTTAGATAAAAAGGTTGGGATTTTCATAAATTACACTAATTTTTTCCCTTTTAAAATCTTTAGGTAAGACTTAGTTGGGCTCACCTTTTGGGATTGGATCTTCTTCTCTTCTTTCATTATTATTCTTTTTTATGCCTTTTTTATTTCTAATTTGTCTTTGTTTAAATTTCTTAGGCACAATTTTTTTTAATTCTTTTTATATCTGTTATTCATTTTATTTCAACTTAACTCCTTTTTTCATGTACCAACCTGAGTAAAATCTTTAAAAAATGATAAATTAAATTAAACTTGAAATTGAGATAGAAATGTAAAAAAAATTATTTAGAATGACTCCTTCTGCAGATCTTAATGAGGTGTAATTTTTCCAAACTCTGAACTTAAAAATGAGACTGAAAATTTCAAAAGTATATACTATTATATATATTTTCGTGTCAAAGGAATGAGATCGGTTGAACCCGTTAGTTACTAATTTTAATACTCCCTTCAGTTCAAAAAAATGACCTCCTTTCATCTTTTGTCTGTTTTTAAAGGAATGAACTCTTTTCTTTTTTGATAAAATTTTAAGTTTAAATTCCTCATGATATATTTAAAACTACAAGATTAATTAAAAAGCACTTTGATATATTTGTTTGTGACACTAATTAAAGTGCTGACCATTGTGCATGAAGTTAACGATTCCCATAGAACTAGGGTAAAGGTCACTAAACTCCATCCTCAATAATAAATGGAATTAAATACTTTTGAGGTGTGTTTAGTACAGTAAACATGAATATTCAAGTTAATGTACACATATATATTTTGATGTCAAATGATATGAACTTTGATTAATATTTTAAAATATATTTTTTATATAGTAATATGAAAAAATATATAATTTAGAGTACTTTTGTATAATTCTTGAATGTCTGATTTTCTATTCAAATAGTGAAATTAATATAATTTAATTTAACTTTAAAAGTTAATCAAATTGATTTTCGAAAAGTACAAAGTGACAACGATAGAGAATTACTGCATACTAGTATATATATATATATATATACACTAATTACAATAGGATGTGTTACTACAGTTCCAATTATATTATTTTGTGTTCCAATTTATGTGATACAAAAAGAATTTAGAAAGTTAACTAATTTTAATAGGTTTTTAGAATGATCTCATTTAGTCTAAAATAAATATCTATACATATATTAATATTGTAGATTTTAAGTAAAGTTGATTAAAATAATTTATTTAAAATAAATTTTATATATTTATGTAGCGGTAAATTATCCCTCATTCATTTGTACACACATCAAACAAATCAAGAGCAATCTTCCAGCAATATACAACTCTTCTTAAAAACTCTTTTGTATCTTTTTTTAATCTAGTGTTCCCTTAGATATAGTTTGAAAAGGCTTACTTGAGCTTATAAGATCATAAAAGATTCATGGTTAAATTGTCAAGTGCCGCATGGAGTACTTAGTTAAAGTCTAAATCCATGACAAAGAGGTCCCTTTTTTCAGATATAGTTTTAAAGCAATCTTTTAAAACTTCAAAAGTTCACGCCTTTTTCAGAAATAATCAAAAAAATCTATCATATACCATGGTTTATCGTATCCAAATATCTCTTTAGCAACTATCAGCTCAGTGTAGATCATGTCCCTAATAATTGGATCATTGAATTTGTGAAACATGGCTATGAGAGCTGGCAAAGAAAGCTTAAACGAAGATGTTAAAATGTTGGGTTCTATTCTTGCGTGTCCCTACTTTTTAATATTCAGACAATTGATATAACCAAAAAACAATTTTTATGCATGGTTATAATGGGCGTTCTAGCAGCGCGGCTCGAGTATGTGAATTTTAATGTTATGAGTATAAAAATATATCTATATATGAAATTATTAAATAAATGTAATAAATCTTTTTAAAATTTTGACTTTAGGCGATCATAGCCTCTCCTACCTTCTATGTTTCAACTTCAAAATGGGGTTGTAAACCACACAAATATCTTGAGGTGGTTATATAGTTAGTTACATTGGGCAACAAAGTATCAAACACCAAACACGCAAATTCCACTTTCCTTTTTTATAGCATCTCTATCTATATATATATACACAACAAAAGAAATTTCATTTCCTTGCAACGTTTCTTTTAAAAACTCGCCCTGCATTGCAGGGAGGGCAAATTAATCATTGGGTGCATCGTCGTTGTGTAGACATTTTTTCGTGGAACATTCTCCTCCAAAGAATGACGAAAGAGGTAGTCAGCTCCACAATCACCGTCACCACAACCAACGACAATAATAATAAATCTCCGGTCGATGACAACATTGTCAAGGGTAAGAAAAAGCTAGGTGCTTTTGGCTTCCTCAGAGCTGCATCGCGTAAGTTTCGTAGTCGTTCCGTGGATTTAAAGCAACAAAAATATTCACTGCAGGTTGGCCTATAAAATTTCGATTATCGTCATTTTGGTATAATTGACATAATATTGATTCTTTAAATTCTGAATACGTTACAGCAGGAAACAGAGGCCCCTGTCGATTCAAATGGAGAAAATTGGAAGAAACTAGTTGGATCAATGAGGCCTTTACATCTCCAAGACAATCAATCACCACCGAGTCCTCCTGAGCTACCACCACCAATGAAAACAATGTCGCTGCCTGTCGAATTCAGTGAACAATTTTCCTCATTGGACTCTCCCTCTTCATCCTCTGTTAGCACCATGAGTCATTATGCTTCTGCAAATAATCTACAAGAACTCCTCGATGGCAACGACAGTGAGGAGGAAGATCCTGATGATATATTCGATGCCATTGGAGCAGACGACATGATTGATATGAAGGCAGAAAATTTCATTGCCCAATTTTATGAACAAATGAGGCGTCAACAGTGATTCGGGCAACGAACCAAACACATACAAGACATGAATGAAATAATCAAATTCATTTTGTAGTAGTATAATTAATTTTATTACTTTTTTCGTTTAGCATAAGGCTTCATCTTTCAGAATTAATGTAGAAATGTCACTGCCTTTTGCTTTACTGTCTCTTAGACCTCCATTCACTAATCAGTTCCAAAAGGAGCAGATTTTTCCCCTCAATTTCTAAGTTACTTGCGCACTTACAAGAAACTAGTGAATTTCATTATGTTTGTTCTAAATGTGCTAAGGAAAATACGATGGATTACATCGTAATCAAAGAATATATATCTGAATCTAAGAGAAATCTTTTGGTAAGATACAATTGCTGCACTCCTATTTTTACTTCTTCATAATTTTGATACATGTATGTAATAATCTTCATGTAGCTGTTAGAACTTGATGCTCTTACCATGAAATCACCATTTTGATATGGCCATAATCAAAGCTCGGATTCAACCTCACAAACTCCAAAGGTTGACTTTGGTTAAACTTTCAAAAAAATTTGAAGAAATGCATATAATCACCTCGAGAATCGGGTCATCCATTCCACAAGTAATATATGGGGGAGGGTTAAATATGACAAAAGTGTAACCTCACAAACCAATTCAAGGCTAAAACCAGAGTTGCCTTTTTTAAAAAAAAAAATTGGGGATAGGGGAAGGGGAAGGGGGATTACAATGTGGGAAATCGAACTCTCACTAATAAGGTAGGAGTTCAGATAGTCAACCAACTGAGCTACTAAGATTCACTGACCAGAGTTGCCTTTGATCCTCCAAATCAATGGCTAGTTTGGTCAACTTGAAGTTCCAAACCAATTATTATGGTAAAAAAGAAAAGTGGCAAATCAAAATCATGTTCATTGCCAATCTCAGATTAATTTGTAAATGAGAAATATATTGGAAATACACAGCCATTTTAGCTCAAAATTGGGTTTAAAGATGTTCAATTTTATAAATCAACCAATATCCAAATCTTATGCATATCTTGAAAAATGATAAATCAATTTCATAGATTTGATAAGCAAAAAAGGCATGAAAAAACAGAATAACAAATATTGGCAAACCATTAACTAAAGGAAGAATGACCTAAAGCTTCTAAAGGGAAAAATTAATCTCTCTTGTTAAACATAACTAAATGACATGCAAACAAATTAGAATTTCAATTTGTAAGAAAAAAAATAAAAAGGAAACAAAACATCCTAAGTACTATATGAAATTAGACCTGCAACCTCTATGTTTTCCACCTTCCTCAAACAGCTCATGTTGAGATAGAAGAGATTGGACAGGATAATTCGGTGTACAAAGCATTCCGTGTTAGCATAGTCTGAAAAAGGATCGCATCCCAAGAAGTAGCTAATTAATCAATATCCATGTATGATTTCAGAGCATTTATTCTTGAACCACCTTAATCCATTCCTAATTGAAGTTTTGACCTTTCCTTCAATAGTGTAAACTTTGTACTTTGCTATTCTCTTTCGTCTCTTCATCTCTGGATCATTGAATCCCCATGGCTTATTTGATGGCGCTGCTGCCACCTGACTCGGCCACGTCCCCCTGCTAGGTACCCCTGCCAGATCCGGTGACCGAGCCCGACTTACCTATACAGATGAACAGCAGTAGACAGAGTCAGAATTTTTACTAACAAAATTTAAAATATAAATGCACAAAGAAGCAACATTTTTACTATAAGAAAACAACATTTAGATCAACTTATTTTGATCATATGGATATCAAATAAACATAAGGGGTGTTACAAGTTTGACACGTACATATATTTTCTTTGGTTCGTATTATAAAAAAGTACTGAATTCAGTTGAACTTACTTGATTGTTGTTGAACCTTTTTCCGCTTACGATCTCCAGTCTCCGGTCATCGGAACACCGGAAACTCGGGCGGAACTCTTCCATGTCTGATTGTAGACTATATATTATATAGAACTGCAAAATGTAGACTTGCCAAGAGGATATACAAAAATTCAAGAATATATTTGGGAATGTGAAATGGTATTTTATTGTTATAAAATTTCATTTTAAACTACAGTACTTAAATTTTTAATTTTTTATCAAAAAAAAAAAAGTGAGCCACCTGTAAGATGGAACAGAACTTTAGCTGTAATTGGCTATATTTGTTGTTTTTTTTTTTTTTCAGATTAGATTCTGTAATGGTGGTAACCCAGTACTCAATGACACTTTTATTATTTAAATTAAAAATAGGGTTATTTTTAATTTATTTAAATAGGGTTATTTTATGACAATTTCGTACTATGGTGCTATAATTAATTATATGGACATTTAAAAATAATGGTGCCTGGGATTTATTATGATGTCGTGCCAACCTCGATCTTGTCACCTTAAAAGAGATCATAATTAATTTTGGTTGGCCATGATAATAAAAGTCCACAATTATTCTAGTTATAAAAAAGGGTATCCAAAGTGATGATTAATATTAATAAGATTTTCATGTACAATAATATTCATTGAACACGGTCATTAAGTTCCAAAACAAGTAGCTCCTCCTGTCTAGATTGGAAAATAATTTGTGATTAAAAAAAAAATTCATATTAGCTTATAACCTATATTTTGAATGAAAAGGGGTTAAAAAAAGTGTTGCTAACATATGGGGAAATGATTAAAGTTTTGTTTTCCTTTTATATTGAATTTGAATTGTCCTTAATATTAATTTGTGAGTTAAAAATATGTCTCTTTGATCTATTGGTTATATCCAACATTATAACAAAATCATGAAATGACACATGTAACATTTTTGTTAACCACCAAAGAATGTGGTGCAGTAGATGAGGCTGCTTCTTCCTTAATCACAGATCTCGGGTTCGAGCCTTGAGTATGAATTTTTTTTTTATAGGGAGCACCTCCCTCGAATAGGCCCAATGCAGCGCGAATCAGGATTAGTCTGGTTTTAATGCGAGCATCGAATATCCAATGAAAAAATAAAAAAAAAAAAAGACAAACATTTTAGTTAAATAAATGGCATTGATTTATTGATTCATGCGTCTTGCAATATAAATAACCCAATCCGATAGGGTGAACCCCAAAATAACCTAGTTGAGTTCAATAATGATGGAGTCTATTTCATCGGGCTTAAAATAATAAAATTTTAGCAATCAATAAATTTCAAACAAAAATAACTCAAGAACAATAAAACTAACTCAAGAATTCAAAAACTTGATGATATAAATTGAATACCATGTTGAGTTCCATGTAAAAATGATATTTTAAAAGAAAAAATACCACATAATCCCAGATTCAAGAACACCAATTGATTTAACAACAAATTTTTGAGTTTAAAATTCAACTCAACCTATCCTTTAACAATGGGGATTCTTATAGATTCAACCCAAAAAAATATCGAACAAATAATCCAAATGGTTAGGGTTGTTATGAGTTGAGTTTAATTTTAATGTGGATCAACAATTCAAGATCACATTTTTAATTAAAACTTCACATATGCCATCTTGTAATTTCATTAAAGAGGAGGGGAATTTTCAATTATAAAGGTTAATTGGAGTTTATTCGATAGGTGAATTTAGAGTGAACATAATCGAATCAAAAATCACATCAAACTACAAATCGAGGGGGAAAAAATCTAAATAATGATTTGGTATTAAAATTTTTTTTGGATATACTTGCATTTGTTTGGTTTTAACTTTGAAAAGTCAACTCCAGGTCAACCCAACCCAACATTATATTTACAACTTTTAAAATTTACTTTATACATAAAAGTATTTACTTTGATTTAATTTTTAAATATTTCTTGTACTTTTTCATAGTTTTTATTTTAAACATGTAATTTCAAGTTTAACTTAGAATTTCGCATGGTCCGATAAGATCATATTTTATAGATATTAGTAAAGGATAATTACCTTGTAAGTTCATTTTATAAAATATTTATTGCTTTTAAATTTTTTATTATTATTTTGTTACCTAGATATATCATATTTTAAAAATATTTACCATCTATGGTAACTGTACTATATATTAAAAGTGAGTTACATATGTAATATATATGCATTATAAATGTATTATACTTATTTTGGTTAAAAAATGCACTATATATCAAAATAAATTCGGAACGCAATATAGATGTATTCTCTTCGTCCCATTTTAATTGAATTTGTGATATAATGCACACATATTAAGAAAAATAGTCAAAGACAAAATTTACACCATTTTTTTATTATTGCCTTTTGTAAAATCATAAATATGTAGTGTAATTTATCTTCTAGAAAATATAAAAGTTTAGCAAAAGAAAGGATAAATATGAAAAAAGTTTCAAACATTCACATTAAACTTTGAATAATCAAAAATTTTGAACATTAAAAAAAGTCCTAAAAATTTAATTAATTTAGAACACAAAGAGTATTATAAGTGTCTTAAAATGTATTATACTTGTTTTGAAAAAAGAAAATATGCATAATATATTTAAAATAAATTTTATATGTAATATAGATCTATTAAAATTATATAGTAGGTATTAGTGATAGATATTTTTTAAATATAATATGTTTAAGTAAATTTTCATATTAATAGCTCTAATAAATTTCTAATCAAATCTATACTAATAGGTTGTCAATCCACTAATTTTAGTCAAAGGCACTCATGCCCACAAAACACCAATCTCCAACACCAATCATAGTTCCCAAGATATGTTAGCTGGTTGATGAAATTAAAATAATTTTTTAAAAACATAAATATCACTTTGAAATTTTAAAATAAAAATTTACACACACCATATATATAAACCAGTATACATATGCGCTGCAGATAATATTAAAATATTATTTTTAAAACGTGTTTTAAAATTATTTTTCTATAAAATAACACATAAATTAAATTTGTCAAATGTTTTTATGCGTATTTTATGTAAATCGCACTTGGCCAGTGCGTTTTATGAATAAAATTCAAAAATGAACTATGGCGGAGTAGGTTCATGACGCATACCTGTCGCGTACTCTTCTGTATAGTAATTTTTGTTCCGAAAAATTACTTTTTAATCCGGTTGGCCTCCAAGACCATCTTTCCACAGAATTTTTTGTGGTGATGGTGATTTCGACATCGAATTTGTCGAAAAAGTTTGAGAAGATGTGTTATGCAAGCGTTCTCTCATCTAGGGGTATTTTGATAATTTTTCAGTGTGTAACACTAATATTTTAAAAGAGGAGCAAATTTGAACCATTGTTCATAGTTTAAAGGCATTTTTTGTTCCAATAAGTAAACAGAGAGACAAATTTATTCAAGGGGAATTTTCATAAACAACCATCAAGTGAAACATAATAGGTTAAAATAGCCACATTTTTAAAAATTATATTATATAGCCTTCTGAATGTATAATATGCTTTGTATAAAACGTTATGAATACAAAATTTTATACAAAAAAGGCTGCTGACATTTAATGACAATTAATTACTGATTAAATACAATAAAGGAAACGTTTCCTTAAATAATGGAAGGTAAATATATTCAATATACATTACCTAATATTAATCTGTAAAAATAAATCGAAAAAAGGAAAAATGCAAACGACGATTGATTCTGGAAAACTGAAAAAAAAAGGGCGCTGATCTATACGAATTCAACTCAGGTAAAGTTGATTTTTTATTTAATTTTTTTATACGTTTGATCGTGTGATTTTTGGGTATTATACGAATTACTGTAATCGCGATGAACTAAAATTGTGTTTTATTATAATTAGAAATTCTGGGCATTTTTGTTAATATGAATCTCCATCTATACAAATAATATTTTTAAATGTGTTTATTTGTTGATTTGGGTCGAATGAACATGTAGAATTGGTGTTGTCGTTGTATTGGTGTGTGTGTCAAAATGTTAATTTCACATGTATAAAATGGTACGACATGAAAAATATAATTGTTGTGTAAGTATAAATCGTTTGTCGAGATGAATGAATTCGCATGCAAATTGTTGAATACGTACGCACACAACCAAGTGTTTTTTGTATAAATGAATTGTTTTTTGTGTATATGTATATGTATATGTATATGTATATGTATATGTATATGTAAATGTTTGCGAAATTATTTTTTTAAGTGTATATATGTACGAAGATGTATATAGATGAGAATATTTAGTGTATAACAATTTTTTTTATATACAGTTGTATAGTAATGAATTTTCTTGAGTATAAGAATTTGCGTGTGTATATGAATGATTATGAATATAGATGATAATATTTTGTGTATAAGAAGTTTTTTTATATACAGTTGTATATTAACGAATGTTTTGTGTATAAGAATTTTTTCTGTATCATAAATTTTTTTGGTGTATAACTGTATGACTATGCATATTGATGAGAATTAAAAAAACAGTTTTATATATATTTTTGTTGTATACAGTTGTTTGTTATTTTTATTATATACAAATATGCATATTAGGCTGTATATGTTTGTAATTTGTTGTATATATGTGATGTACTGTTTATATAAATGACTTCGATAGCTCTTATATGTGATGTATATATGTGATGTACTGTTTAATTGTGTATGCAAATTTTTTATGCAATGCATGTGTTTTTTGACTGTATTTTTAGGCAATAACAGGTGTATACAGCTTTTTGACTGTATATTTGCAGTCATTTACACTGCAAACAGTATGCAAAGTGTATAACTTGTGCTTTTAAACTAATTAGAAAGCATAGATTTTTTTAACAAACAATTTTTTTTTAAATACAAAGAAACAGAAATTACTTTCATATTTATATGCTCTATATGTCAAACGGTTCACTTTTTTTCAAGCAATTTTTTTTTTTAAAAAAAGAACCTGGTCTTCCTCTTCAATCTCGTTTGGTTTGTCACTGCTGGAATCCAGATCCACATCTTTCCTCTTCCTTTTGGAGGTGCTTGGCCGATGAACATTATCATTCCGCTCTTTGGATCTACACTATCCTTGTTTCTTGCAATGCTTCCTGCAATGGGCTTGTCCTCTTGAGTTATACCCAACGAAAAAGACGGCAAATCATCCATACTTAACTTATCATGCAAATTTGTACCTCTAGTAATCCTCTTAAATGATGAATCTTCAACCATTGTAGCGAAATCTTGTGATTTATGAGGCTGTTAGACCGATTTAGGGTTATGCGCCTTATGAAAAAATGGGGGAAAGTTAATTTTTTTTTTTAAAAAAGTAAGAACCGCCAAAAAAAAAAAGGGAATTAACACTGAAAGAAAATCTTGAAGAATATTCAGAGAAGATTAAGGAGAAGAAAATGGAAAGAAAATGGAAGAACTGCTAGAGAGATTGAAGGAGAAGAAAAAGGAAAGATATCTTTGAAATCGGGTATGGAAGAAAGAGAAAATGAGAACGTTTGAAAAAAATTGATTTTATACGCATTGTGTTGGGAACCTAAATTGTAGCCGCCTTTTTAAAAAAGATAGTTATTTTCTATAATTTTTTAAAAGTATAGTTACTTTACGTGATTTTGTATTTAATGTTTCCTCATTTACGAAATTTTCCCTTTATTCAATAGGTGAAAGAATGATAATTTTTATCCTACCAACTTTTTAAACTTTGAATAGTCCATTTATTTGGACTACGAAAATACTCCAATAATTCACTTTATAGTAAAAAGTAAAACGGTATTTTTAATCCTTTTCCTTAGAAAACCCTTGTTATGATTATTACTGAAAAATATTCCTTTTGGCTCGCGAAGTAGATAATGTAAGGAGATAAGGCTACATATTTACATTTTTGCCCCAACATATAGACCTGGACTTCGGGGGTAAACCTGGCTTTACACAAATCTTACAGTTCCTCAGTCGATACTGGCTGCTCCATCTCCGGCAATTGCGTGCGGCTCCGCCGTGGTTCCCACCGGCGTTCGTTTTCGCCTTCTCCGGCGACTTCTCCAACCCAAGCTCTTCGTCTTCTCTTAGTGTATGTAGATATGATGTGTGGGTATTTGAAGCTTAATTTGTTATTGTAGCTGATTTATGTGCCCGGCCGGCTGTGCTAGCTATTTGTTCTGTATCACAATCACAAACTACATAATCAGATATGTTAATTTGCTGTATCTATTTATGTGCTTTACTGATTATTTGGGGAAAATTTTCTTTTCTGATATCTGATTTGTTCTACTGTTTACTGGTATTTGATATATTGGTGTATTACTTGAGAGACTTGAAATGGCTTACTGCGCCAATGGACAAAAATTTATGGTATTCATGACTTATTTTACTTTAGGAACTAATTTACTAAATATACGAGTAATAGAATTGATTAATTTCGGGAGTTCTTCTCCAAATAAGCTATGTGCTAAGCTAACAATATGAAGTTTTGATGATTTAGAAATCATTAAGTAAAACATAACAAACATATGCAAGAACCAGATATCATACATGTCTCAAATAAGAAGGGGTAGCGGTTATGATGAAGAACTAGTTAAGAACCAGTTCCTTAAAATGTGTACTACAAGAGATGCTACGAAGAGTACACTGCAAGGAGTGATTACAAGTTCTGCTGAGTATTAACTAAGTTCAGACTCGATTATGGACAAGTACATTGATATGTATACTTTTTTTGTAACTATATTTTTATTGTATTCTGGAAAATCCTCTTGAAGTACTTTAAATATGGATATATCAAGGCAAATGAAGGATCGATGTAAGACAGGGTATAGTTGCTCTTTACAGAGTATTTGATAAGTTGAAGCCTCTTGTGAGCCTGTAACAATGCTTGTATTGGTGACTGGTGAGAAGTGCTAATTGAAATCCTTTTACAGGATGCATGATAATAATCTTGATTATCATGCCGTAATTTTTAGCACTTTTCAATGTAAATCTAAGTGGTTCAGAACCTTCATGACACTAGATTCTTTATCTTGATTATCATGCCGTAATTTTTAGCTCTTTTCAGTGTAAATCTAAGTGGTTCAGAACCTTCATGACACTAGATTCTTTCTTCTTTTGTTTTCAGAGTTGTGTTTTTGCCTTCTGATCCGTATCTTTTCTTTGGGTCTTCCTCTTCTCTCTGCAGCATTGGATGTTCTATACAGCTCACTGTGATTGTGCATTATTGGCTGGATGTAGCATTTGAAGATGATATTATCATCTGTAATTCAACTTTTCTAGAATTGGGAAATGCCCGAGATAACAGACGCCGCAAAAGAAATATCTGAAAATGGGACGGATTCATCTCAGGATGATATTGGCACTGTTGAGGAAATGCCTGAGGACACAATCTTATCACGACAAACATCCGTGAGCCTTATCCCTTTCATTGGCCAAAGGTTTGTATCACAGGATGCTGCATATGAATTTTACTGTAGGTTTGCAAAGCAATGCGGTTTTACAATTAGACGGCATCGTACCCGGGGAAAGGATGGAGTTGGTAGGGGCATTACAAGAAGAGATTTTACATGCCATCGTGGTGGCTATCCACAACTCAAGCCTTCAGAAGATGGCAAGCTGCAAAGGAATCGAAAATCATCACGTTGTGGGTGCCAGGCATTTATGAGAATTGTTAAAAGAGCAGATCTTAATGTCCCCGAATGGCGGATTACAGGTTTCAGCAATGTTCATAACCATGAACTTTTAAAGTCAACTGAGATGCAACTAATTCCTGCCTACTGCACCATGTCTCCTGATGACAAGAGTCGCATTTGCATGTTTGCAAAAGCTGGGATGTCAGTTCGGCAAATGCTGAGATTGATGGAGCTAGAGAAGGGAGTTAAGTTGGGTTGTTTACCGTTCACAGAGGTCGATATCAGAAACTTGCTACAATCTTTTAGAAATGTGGACCAGGATAATGACCCTATTGACCTTCTCAAAATGTGCAAGGAGATGAAAGACAAAGACCCGAAATTCAAATATGACTATAAGATAGATTGTAATAATAGGTTGGAGCATATTGCCTGGTCTTATGCTCCATCAATGAGGTTGTATGAGGCTTTTGGTGATGCCATAGTATTTGACACTACTCACCGCTTGAATGCCTATGATATGCTTCTTGGGATATGGATTGGGGTGGATAACCATGGAAGTCATTGTTTCTTTGGTTGTGCACTCCTTCGAGATGAAAATGTGCAATCGTTCTCCTGGGCATTGAAGGTATGAAGCTTTGCAATCTTATTACTATACCGTTATACTAATCACATTTATGAAGTGTTGAATTTTCTGTAAGTCCACTTAATTTTCCAGTACCCAATACGGTTCAAGTGCTTGAAATGCCTATCATGTGCCTAACAATCAGAGAGCGCAAGAGTTCCCAGAAAATATTGATATAACTAGTGCGAAAAAGACAAGCTTACTCCTTGCTCTTACTTACTACTTCACTTGTTAAGGAAAAGCGGATTATCCATCAGTTGAGATGTTATGGAGCTACTTCGAATAACTGTGTAAACTGGTGGTAGAGGAAATTATTGAACTAAATTTTGCAACTAGTGTGCAAAGTATATTTACAAAGAAGTTCATCAGATCAGATTCCAAATTTGAGTTATGTTTGATTCTTCAAGTACAAAAGATCATATTTAAGTTGCCAAATAGTTCTGAGCCATCAGAACTGGAGGATACGAGGGTGTGTTCGGCTGTGCCCTAAAATGAAAACATAAGATTATCTTGCAGGCCTAAATTGGTTGTTGCAGAATCTTTGTGCTGCTGATATATATACACAATGTGTTACAATCTTAAAAGAAGAAGATATCATTTTCTTCATCAAAAAAGAAGAATATTTTGCAGGTTGCAGTGAGTTGAAAGATCTATTGCTTAATAAATTGTTGTCTATTTGCTTGCTTGAGCTTTATAATTTGCTTCACTCGCCCTATAACAATGTTGATTCTTCACCTTGGCTTTCTAATCTTCCTCTGAATTTCCTCTTTTCTGTTTAATGATACAAAACTCACCACTAATATCTTTTTACCAATCTTCAGTCCTCCTTATCATCTTTTGGTTGTACATATGTTTGTTAAAGGCATCAGGTCTAGCCATTCTCAGTTCCATTCTGGTATGCGTAAGCTACTAGCTTAGCTGTAACAACTGCAGATATCTTTGAAATGCATCTTTCTATCCATAGGTTGCAACTCCTGGGTTACATGCTAATATGAAATCTCTTTTGTATTGCTTTGTTTTTTCTAAAATTGGTGCTAGACATTCTTGGGCTTCATGAATGGCAAGGCTCCAGGAACCATTTTGACTGATCAAAATTTGTGGCTCAAAGAAGCTATTGCCACTGAAATACCACGAGTAAAACATGCATTTTGCATTTGGAATATAATGTCGAGGTTTACAGATTGGTTTTCCTCACTTCTCGGAACCCAATATGATGATTGGAAGGCTGAGTTCCATCGCCTCTACAATTTACATTCCATTGAGGAATACGAAGTGGGATGGAATGAGATGGTCAAAACCTACCAGCTTGATGGAAATAAACACATTGCCAGTCTATATGCTTTACGTTCATACTGGGCGCTTCCTTTTTTGAGATCTTTCTTCTTTGCTGGAATGACGAGTACATATCAGTCAGAGACGATAAATACTTATATCCAGAGGTTCTTGAGTGCTCAATCTGTACTTGATAACTTTGTGGAGCAGGTATGAGATTTTCACTTACCTTTTGTTTCTTAGCAAGTTTAATTATCACTTATTTAATTTTTCTTCAATTCTTTTGCTGATAACTGTACATACTGCAGGTTGCTCGGGTTGTCGATGCTAAAGATCAAGCAGGAGCAAAACATAAAGTACATAAAAACATTCAAAAGGCTCCCCTGAAAACAGGTTCACCAATAGAATCTCATGCTGCAACTGTTCTTACATCATATGCATTCTCAAAACTACAAGAGGAGCTTGTTTTTGCACCACAATATGCATCACTGATGGTTAATGAAAGTTATTTCATTGTGAGACACCATGAGGAAATGGATGGGGGTTACAAAGTACTCTGGGTTCCGCATGATGAGTTCATTAGCTGTAGCTGCCATAATTTTGAGTTTACTGGCATACTCTGCAGGCATGTGCTTCGTGTTTTGTCAACTAATAACTGTTTTCACATTCCAGACCAATATCTGCCCATGCGCTGGCGTGAGTTTACCTCCTCTTTGGCTAAGCCCACACTCGTTACTCTACCAAGTGATCATATGGGAAAAGTTCAGCTATTGCAGTCCATGATTTCAACACTGATTAATGAATCAATTGAAACCGAAGAACGCCTCAATGTTGTTTGTGATGAAGTATCTACAGTTTTATCTCGCATTAAAGGGTTTCCTAATGGGGGTAATACTATTGCATATGAGAGCCCATCAGACTCACTGATTCTTGCAGAGGTTGAGGATTCTGAGGGCATAGGTCAAAGCTTCAGTTGCAACCCTCATGAGTGTATAAATTTGGTAAAGTTGAAAGAGAGAGGATGCAAAGATGGGCTGGATCTTTACGGGAAGAGAAGGCGTTTCTCCCTTCCATGTGGTGGGCAGTATGGCCATGATGCGAATGATTGTCCAATGATGGAAGGTGAAGATTTGAATGGAGATAAACTTGGCTTTTTATAGTAGGAATGTTGTGAAATGAAGCTAGTGCTTTGAGGAAGTAGGGAATATATACCATCCCCTCTGTTCATAGCTGACAGTTTGTCCTCTGTCAATGCAAATCTTTTATACCTTTGAACTTTTGTGACCTAAACAAAACCAACGTGTAACATGCAGGAACACCACTTTCTGACCAACATTTATTTTGCACAAATGAAGGTCCTTTGAGGGACCGACGAATGCGCATTCTTATTTCTGTCCTATACTCCTAAAAGAAGAGGAGAAAAGAAGTATTTAAGATGTAGCACTATGATTCTCATGCCTCAACGGGGAAAACAAAGAACAAGGTTAGTTGATATAATATTGATTTCATTTTAAATCCAACTGCTGCAAGATACATGTGATTCTTCTCTCTTTTTTACCTCTTCATCCTGTGACAATGGCATTCTGTATTTGTTTCTATAAATATTCAATGGTACAAGATGACTAATGTGCACAAATGCAGGTCTACACTTCACTAGGTACAGATCTATTCTAGGCATATCAAGTGTAGATTACGATTTAATACTGGTATTCAGTTCAAACAATATTTACAAGACTACCTATAGGATATGATACTCGTGTTTAGACTGGCATTTGGGATGCCATAACATGATAAAATGAAACATTCTAGTAATTTTGATCTTCATCAGCTAAGGAAACTTTGCTTAGCCTGCTGGGCAATGTCTTAAGATCATTCATGTTCCTGACTTTTCTGGTTCTTCCTCTGCGACTGCCTGAACCAAATACAGCTCTATGTGCCAATGCTTTGCCTAAAAGCCGGTACTCATCCCTGGAACCCTTGTTGTGATCTTGTTGCCTCGTCTCACCATCATCACACTGCTCGTAGCAGCCATTGCTGTTGTAGGTTTCAGAAGTTCCATAAGTTGCCTTTTCAGCAGCCATTATTATATTAGAATACCAAAGGAGGAGGACTAGGATGGTGCTGTGAAATAAATCAAGAAATGAAAGAACTTTTACATGTGACCCTTTTGGCTTAATGGGAATAAATGTTTATAAAGACTTTTGGGGTTGGGACAAAAGACATATGAATGGGGACGGTTAAAATTGGATCGTTAATGGTGGGTATTAAAAAGGTAAAGTTGGAGGAGTTTTGAAGCAAAGTTTTCATATAGCCGAAAGGTTACTCCTTACGCAAATCCTCCTATGCATGCATTTATTAATGTTCTCTTGAATAAGAAGGAATAATATATTACACTTGCTGTTTTACTGTGTATTCTTTAATAATTAGCTGCCTTCATCATCATAGTTTTACTGTATTTTCATCAATACCACTGCCATAAATCGACGAATCGTCTGACCAATAGTTGTATTGGGAATATAAACCAAGAACAAAAGTTGTTTCCAGAGACTGAGTCAGGATTTGAAGTTTGATTACTGAATGAAATTATTTTCGGAATGTGTAACTGCTTGCCTGGACAACAAAGCTTTAGTGGGAGAGCTACAATAATCCTTTTGGTTTACAGGAATCTCACTTTTTTCTTAATGGAGAGGATACTTGTGGTTGACACTAAAACAATTCCTTGTGTACCATCCTAAACATCTGTATATTTCTTTACATGATGATAATGGAACCAGGGTATTTGTTCTTTAACTACTTTACCCTTCTTTTAACTTTATCTAGTGCTTTCTACAATTTTCATCCCCACCATATTCCCACATTTTAGCCCCACTATTAATAGCTCACGCCCAAAAAACCTGAATGGGCTAACAAAAAAGGAACAACATCTTCTTTTGACAAAATTTTGGTAAATAGCTACAGTTTAAAACATAATATAAACATAGCTATAGTTTATTTATAAATAAAAAATAATATAACTGTTGCTTGATCAACACTTTCTGAGATGTCAAACCTACATTCAATTGTATTTAGTTTGCAGTTTCAGCATTTGAGAAAGGATTTAGGTTATATGCACGGACATTGTAATAAACTTTTTTATAACATTAGTATGAATATATTTTTGTATTGTCAGTATATAAAACTGAGAAAATACACGTGCAACCTGAATGGAAGAGTGAATTTGTTAATACATGCAAAGCATAATGAACAAAATATTTAAGGATGTTGTGAATAAGAAAAAAAAAATTGTACTTCCACAAAGAATATATATAGGCAAACGTGAAGGAATTTGAGCAACTATTTATATATACAACTCTCACTTAATTATGGATATACCGAATCAATGAAGGCATGGCATATAAAGAAGTGCAAACTCGGTTTACTAAAATTTCCACTATACGCAAGGTTCGGAGAAGATTTCGATCGCAAAGGTCTATTGTATGCAATCTTATTCATGCATAACATATGTTTATATATATAACTATTACTTAAGTATAGTTAATAACTTTATATTTCATTCATTATATTGATTTACTAAGATTACATAAATTGATTCTGTGCAAACACTAGTCTATATGAATAAGTATATGTTCTTAGTAAAAAATACAAGTTCGGTCTACTAAAGCTCCAGTTATACAGGGCGGTTTTGACTATTATATGTTGTTCTGTTACTATCTATTATTTCTTATGTTTCTATTACGTTTTTATCTAGTCTATTTTTGTCTTCAGAGGAAGGTCTATCAGAAATATCATCTCTACCTCACCTATGAAGTAGATCTGTGTATATTTTACTCTTTTCTGATCTCACTTCGTTAAAATATACAAAATATGTTTTTCTTGTTGATATGTGACATGTCCAAAAGCTTTGTTGTGTACTGTTATATGGCTTGAAATTACTTAGAAACTTCCTGTAGAGCAAAATGAAACGAAGAAATGAGTAGCCGTTGTGGTGCAAAACAGAGCTCGTAAACAAATACTACATCATTGGTGGTACAATTTTTTGTCTCCATCATTCAATTTATGTGACATTTCTTTTTTCAAGAAAGCGATGATCTCTCCTTCAAAATTTGATTTGAAAAATAAAATAGAATTATGTGACTATTTTTTAAGTTTGTCCAAAAAAATATAATTATTTTATAATTAAAAATTAGTTTTAAAATTTATTTTCTATCTTAATAAAATAATTTATAACTATACCAACGTTTCAAGAATAATTACTTATATTCAAAGACAAAATTTAAATCTAAACTTTATGAGTTATAAATTTAGGATAGCGGTAGTAAGGGCCTATTTGGATATGCGGTATCGATTAATCATGTTTTCAAATCAAATCGATTTGACGCTAGAATTTTCTTTGGACATGCAATTTGAAATTTTAATGTTGTATTTTTTTTTCTTCGTAACATGAAAACTCCACAAGTAGTGAAAACTATCAAAATTCGTGTAATTCTTATACGATCTTACCAAGTGAGAAAATCATAGTTCAGAAATAAGGTACGGGATTATCTTAAGGTGTCGAATTGATAAATCACATATCGTCATGTTCTTTCTATAAATATATGTTTGTGATTACAAACTTTCAAATACATATATTTTTTTTTTATAAATATTCACTTGTCAACAATAGTAGTGACTAGTTATTCTTTAATATAATATTTTCACATGGTATGAACAATCTGTTCATGTTAAGCACGAAGATTTTTTGTAAATTTAAAATGATGTATCTGTTTGTTACAAAATATAAATTTATGGGTCAAATTTTATATTTCAGAAAAAACTTGAAATGAGAATCCAAATGGTTCTTTTTTAGAGAACTTGAGATTTGAAATCATGATCCCACATGTTTAAATGCTAATTTAAAATTATGATTTTATATCGCATGTCTAAACACAAAAAATGAGTCAGCGACTTAATTCTTAATTTAATTTTTGTACATATTTGTATAAGAGCAAATTAGTTATGACAGTGTTTGTAGAATTCGTTCAGCATTTGTATGCATTTGTATAACTCACCATACAATTCGCAGTTTTTGTATAGCGTTTGTATATTTCGCTATACAATTCGTGCACAACGTTTGAATTCGCTACACAATTCACACTGTTTGTATATTTCGGTATACGATTTGATTCGTGCACAACTTTTGTATAATCGCGCACAACGTTTGTATAAATCGCGTGAATTATGCAAAATCCAAACTGTAATTACAGCTAGATATTTGGCGCAAGCCATTATTAATTCAAACTACAACTATGTTAGCTAATTAATTAGTATATGTTTGTTTATCTGCGTAATTTTTTCTTATATTATATATAAATACCAAATTTGTACTAGAGTACTATTTACTTAGGCTTTGCCCATACTAGTACCAAGCTAGTAGAGACAAGAACAACTATAAATAACCATGCAAATTATCTCCTTTAGCCTCACACAAAATCTACTAAAGATAGGGGAAAAAATAGTGCTACTACATACTATACAATGAGGGGTGAGAATTTTCTTAACCAACATGATGAAGAAAGTAGAGCTATACACTATTGGTGGAGATTAGCAACAAAATTTGATGAATGTGTAAAATTTAAATTTGAAAAAAGGCAAAATTTGTCAAAAATGACACCAACACTTAAAGTGCTTAGAGAAATGGAGAGGCTATATTTGATGTCCATAGAGAGTGTTGATGAGCTTAGGCAAAAGCTAATGTCTTATAAAGCAGGGGATTTTTGGGTACCAATTGGTGGAATTAACAAAGAAAATATGGATATTCCACCTGTGAATACTATATTGTTGGTTGGTTTTCATAATGCTGGTAAAAGTTCACTTGTCAACCTTATGTATAGTGTTCTTGGCCAATCTGGTCTCATCCCTTTTGCACAAACTTCCTCAGGTATTTGGTTGATACAATATTTCTTTCTAATTATATAACATTTATTTAACTAGATACGAAATTTAAGAAAAAAGTAATGTCGTTTGGTGCATGTGAAGTTATGTGTTCAGTTGAATTTAATAGCGTTTTCTTAAGCTCTACTCTTTGTATTTAAAAAAGAATGACCTAGTTTGACTTGCAACGAAGTTTAAGAAAATAAAGAAGACTTTTTTATTTTTTGTGGTTGTAATTAAAGTTATGTCAAATATATCAAAATGTCCTTTAATCTTCTTACCTTAAACATATCAGGTGAAAAGTTGAAATTAAAATGTTGCCAAAAAAAGGAAAGAGGTCATTCTTTTTTAAATGGACTAAAACAGAAAGTCGGTTATTCTTTTTGAAACGGAGAAAGTATAATCGTGAAGAGATCTACTAAACATGCACAAATACTACATTTTCAAACGGTGTGACTCAAATAAACAATGAGTTCAATGACATTCTGGACCCATGATGATGTTATATATTGAATTTTGAACGGTGTTCCCATAATTATAAGAGCATGTTATTAGAGATAAAATGAGAAATTTTAATTAAAAAATATTTTTTTTCTTCAAATAAATTAGAAAAAAAAGAATATCGTATAAAATGAATATAGGGGGTAATTAAAGGCAGTTTAGATTATAGAAGATAAAATCAGCTGGTACATTTTTTCACAACCTAAAGTGGAATCCATAGTAAAATCTTACAGATTTATTACTATTTTATTAAACTTGTGATAAAAACACAAGGATCATAATCGATATTCTTTATAAAAAGAAGATATCAATAAACTTCTATCAAATAATTTTACGTGTTTTAATTAATTATATTGATCATGATGTATTAACAATATAATAGTACACGTACCCGACTATCACTAGGTCAAGTGCCAATGTATAAAGTGCACTTTATTCCTCTATACTTAAATATTACTTTTTCTATTCGAAAATAGTTATTATATTTTACTTTTTAAAAGTTAATTTAACTAATTTTCGTGTAAAATATTTTTTCCTTAAGGAAATGATTGCGGTTACACGACATTGACGATGGAGGAGCACAATGTGCTAAGATCATCACGAAGTGGATTTTGCATTTACGATACAATGGGCTTCGATTATGATAGAGTTGATGAAGCTCTTCTAGAATTGAAAGAATGGACGGCTCCTGATGGAGTCCACCATAAGAAGCTGTGTTTCAGACCAGGAGATCATGAATTCGAGGATTCTTGTTGTTACATGTTCATAAAGAGAACAGTCAATTGTGTTATGTTGGTGGCCAATGCTTCTGAAATATATAAGTCTCTATGTCTTGGTGATTTCAAGCCATTGGATGCATTGAAGCAACTCTTTTGCTCATCTTCACTCAACAAATTTTGTGAGTTTTAATAATTAATTCTCACCCATTAATTACTAAACATGTAGTCAAGTACTCTCTCTGTTCCATTTTAACCGTTGCTTCAATTCAAAAAAATTATCCCAAAAAAAGTATCACTTTAGAAAGTCAAGATCAATGTGGAAAACTACTCCCTCTGTCCCATTTTAGTTGTTATGTTGCGCTTTTTGAAAGTCTATTTGACTAAATTTTAAAGTTAAATTAATTTAGTATTTTGAAATAACAATTTAGATATTAAAAAATTATAAAAAAAAAGTATTATTGATCGTAATTTTTTTGTCATATCAATATGACGAAAAAATATATTTTAAAATGTTAGTCAAAGTTTACATATTTTGATTCTAAAAATGAAAACTATGACAAATTAAAGTGGGACGGATGGAATTTTAATTTCAACTATATATGCTCTTTAACTTAAAGTAGTGCTTTTTAACATATTGCTTAATTCTCAAAAAATTTCCAATAAATAGAAATAATTTAGTAATTTATATTTTGCATTGACAGTTTTTTTTTTTTATGGACATGAAAAAAGCTAAAATAATAGTTAAAATGGAAAGGAGTGAATTATAATCAAACCCTTAAATGACTAGAGAGAGTTACAAGCTTTTGTACTGTGGACATTTCTTGCTCTCTTGTAAACTTGTCATAGTAAACAAGTTTATTTTTTTAAATATTATCAGTATATATAAGTTAAACTCTGACATTCACTTTTTACTATAGATGGGAACCCCATATTGATCTTGACTCATGGAGACAAGTTATCGACTGAGGATCGAATCGATTGTCGATTGAAAATATGCAAGCACCTTGGTGCCTCAGAGACTAATGGAATATATGATATAGTATGTGTGACAGAATATGGCTTATTAGCAGATGAATATGATCCAATCTCAGCATATTCTGTAAGTGAAGCAGTTTACAGAGCATTGCTTATTTCAGACAGGGCTCAACTTGTCAAGAAAACATTTAAGGATTGGGCATTATTTGCATTGTCATATCTTATGTGCTTCTTAGCCAGCATTTTTGCCTCTTTGGCCCATCTTTTCAATGTTTTGGCCCACAAACATAGAGGCAAGTTGAAATGGTGAAGAAAAATCTAGACAAATATTTGTATTGGCATATGTATTTGTTGAGGATTCTCAGGAAACAACCTCTTTACCTCTATAAGATAGCGGTAAGGTTTGCGTACGTTCAATCCTTCCCAAACTCCACTTGTGAGATTTCACTGGGATGGTTGTTGTTGTATAAGTATTTGTATTTTCAACTAATGATGTCCTTGCTGTTAGACGATTAGATGTTAATCACTCTTATCTTTTCTTTGCTCTACTCTTATGGTAAGTCAATATCTTTCCATAATGGTTATTTTTAGTTAGTGAACTTGCAAATTCTGAACTAAATTGTATGTTGCAACATTAGCCTCTAATATGTTATTCTTTTCGGTAACTCATTTTTTCTTCGTAACCTAGTTTAAATTTTAAAAGGAGGATTCAAGATAATATCGCAATGAAATTTATAATATTCATTTTTAGACACTTAATGTTGGTATTTGTGATAGCGCGAAGCTCAGACAGATTACCTAATATAAAATATAAAAGACTGAAACGTTTTATTTATGATAATTGAAAAATTATATACTATATAGAATTAAATATCATTTTCAAGTC
This sequence comes from Solanum rostratum, assembly GCA_029948455.1. Lineage (NCBI taxonomy): Eukaryota > Viridiplantae > Streptophyta > Magnoliopsida > Solanales > Solanaceae > Solanum > Solanum rostratum. The sequence continues at coordinate 5,802,588 of CM057048.1, forward strand.
TTTTACTCTTTTTAATAAAATTTTTAATACAAAATTATAATTAATATTTAGAAAATATAATTATCTATACTATATTAAAAGCGTGAAGGCTCTTAGAAATATTGTTTGAATTTTTTGCCCTTCATTAAAAGACTCCTCTTTAGACAAAATCGTTTTTTCATTATTTTTCTTAATTTATTATTTCATCTTTTATTTATTTAGTTTTAGGATTCACTTTTAAATTAGAATTTCTTTATATTTAGAATTCACTTTTGATTTAGGACTATTTTATGTAAATAATTACCTAAAATTTTGACTATCAAATATTTTGTTAAGAAAAGTATATAATATAACAAATTTAAAAAGAAAAAAAATCAGTAAAATTATGTTGAAAACATTAGACTACTCCTTTTATATTTAGGAATCTTTTATTACATTAAAATTTAATCAGTTAATTATTTAACTTCTAATTATTTAACTCTAAATTATTACTTTATGTATTCAAAAACTATTAACATTTATTATAAGCAATTGAATTAATTTTCTCATCTCTACCATTTCACAATAAACTAAATTATTGCATCAAACTAATATTATTTATTTAATAATTTTATATAAATATATAATTTTTAAATTGACACAATACATACGTGCAGTGCACATATACTGAAACTAGTTTTCTTAAGTTTCTTTCGAATTTATGAGTTTTTAGTTAGATGACATATAAATTTAATCTAATATTTTAGAACTTTAAATTAAACTATTTAAAACTATGATTTATCAATAAGATTTCTAAAAACAAAAATCAAAGTCTGATGTAGGCTTTTCTTTTTGACCAAATTTCATATATATGACAAATATACCATAATAATATACCCGGTTGAACTTTATAAATGGGGTCTGGGGAGGGTAGAATGTACACAATCTTTACCACTACCTCATATTTACATAGAAGTAGAAAGGTTGTTTCTTGGGAACCCTTGACTCAACAACCCTCGACAAATACATAAAGTCTAATTATGTTTTATAGTTATTGTTTGGATAATTACATTCTATAACTATAGTTATAGCAATGTTTATATACATTTATATAATTCGCCGTACAGTTTGCACTTTTTTGTGTAACGTTTATATATTTCGCTACACAATTCGTCCATATCGTTTGTATAATTTGTGATACAATTCGCAATGTTAATATATTTCAGTATACAATTTGATTCACGCACAACTTTTGATATAATCGCGCGCAATGTTTGAATAAATCACACGAATTATACAAAACTCAAACTGTAGTTACAGCTAGATGTTTGTCGAGAGCTGTAATTAATTCAAACTATAACTATGTCAGCTCATTAACTGATATATGTTTATTTATCCGCATAATTTCTCCTTTAAAAAAATTAAAAAATCAAAGATTCCGAATTAGGCTTGAGAAAGGTAATAGTATAAATTGGATATATGTGAACCATTGATACGACTTGAAAGTAACATAATCAAGAATTTTAACAAGTGTCGCAAATATGAAAATATAAATACATCGAATTTCTACTTCTATGAAATAGTGATAAGATCTGCGTATATTTTACCCTCAGATTCCACGAATAAAATTTTTCATTTTTTTTTTTTATAGTGATACTGATACCCCTAGGGAACCCCAGAAACTATCAAACAGTGATACCCATGGTTTCTGTTTTTATTTGAATTTCCAACTCAACCCTCGAGAGTAAGATCATCAGAATTCAACGGCTGAGATTTTGGGTTTGGCATGAGAAGGGTATTGACGTAATTGCACAAAAAACACGAATCTAGAGTTTTAACTATGATGTCGTGTCCACAAAATAACACATCGCCGTTTTAGCTTCCTATCCCCTTTACTCTCCTAGTCCTACCCTTTATTATTTTTCTAGCCATTCCAATTTCCCAACCTACTTCAATTGTGTTTCTGATTTAGCCACATCAACGTTACAAAATCTTTCTCCCGCCTTTCAATCTCCTTTTGATTTATGTAGCCACCTTTAAATTTTAGCCCTTTTGCTTCCCACCTTCTCTGTTTACTCTGTGATCTTGATTGGGCATTTCTTGTAACATTTGTAGTGATGTTTCTGAAGGAAGTAAAAGTGAGTCATCAATCGACATTTTTCTGGGATCTTTCGAAAATAACCTCTCTATCTGATCGCTGATCTCGATTTTATTTTTGATTTTGCAGGGATCAGAAGAAGCAGAGGAAATGAATAGTACTAACAAGATGAAATCTTGCAGTTGTTGTCATACAACAAGAACCCCTCTTTGGAGAAGTGGTCCATCAGGTCCCAAGGTAAAAACAAGGCACTTAGATCAGGATATATTTTATTCATCAATGGTTATACAGCGTAAAAATTTTAAATTTTTTTTCTGTTATTGTGTTGCAGTCGTTATGTAACGCATGTGGGATCAAGTACAATAAGAAGAGGAGACAGATTTTGGGCATTGACAAAAGTGAGAAGAAGAAGAAGAAGAGGATGAGTAAAGAGAAAAACATTAGAGAAATTGGAAAACTGATGGCATTGGGAAGCAAATTAAGAGAAGAAGAACAAGCGGCGATACTTTTGATGGCTCTTTCTTGTGGATCTGTGGCTAAATTACTATTCTAACCCTAGAAAAACCCTTTTGTAATTCTTACTAATTTATTGACCCTTTTTCATCAAGAGGCTTTTTCTTTTAAATGTTAATTTTATTTTTCAGTTTCAGTTGTAATGCCTAATGTAGTGATCTCTGAATCTAGAATTTTGATTCAAATTTTGATTTTTGGAAATTTTCGTGTTATTTGGTACTTTCTGTCCAGTTCTGAATGAAGTCCATTAATTTCTCGACTTGAGGGAAAAATTGAATTTCAAAATCCAGCAGATTTTGTCGAAATACTTGCCTAGATTGTCTCAAAGTATTTGTCATATCTCACTATAATTATTGTTTATTAATTAAAATGTATTTTTTTTACTGCATTGTTATGAAAATGCAACTGATGTTACATTTAGTGTAATTTTTAGGTCAATTAGAAACAAAATATAAAATAATTTTTGATTTCATAAATTAGATAAATATTATTAGACATTTTAAAATAATATAGTAGACAAGTAAAAAAATAATATAATAGACAAATAAAGATGAATGGATAGAATAATATTTTAGTTTTGAGAATTGAATCAACGCCCACAAAAATTGGTACTCTACTATCAACATCATGATTATTATCACTGCTAAAAAAAAAATTCAATATTGGTTGGTGACAAATGTGAGTAGAGAGGGTGCCAAAATAATTAAATTGGCACCCTATCATCGTTACTATCATCACATTTATTGTCATTGTCAGCTTGGCCCTCTAGCATATTTAGTTTAGGGGGCTAGGCAAAAGCCAAAGGGTTAATAAATAAAGAAAAAAAAAGTTACATGGCTGTTTGGATGGTGGGAAAGAAAGAATGAATTTACTTTTTACTCCTTTCTAGTATGGGATTGTTCAAGTTGTTTTATATGAAACATGCTTTAAAAGGTCTAGGTTGTGTTGGTAATGGATAAAGTTAAATTGATTGTTTGATAGAAATTGTGTAGAGAAGGTTAGTAAAGATGGAAATGCAAAGACAAACCAAAGGAACTGTTATTACAAAATCTATATTAAGCTAGACCACCCTTGAAGTACACTATTTAAAGAGTTTCTTCATTCAACATTCAAAATCTATCATAATTATAAGTTTTGTAAATGACAAAAGACTACTATATACTAAGGAAATAAAGAAGACACTTTCTTTATAAATGAGATAAGGGCCTTGTGTGATTGTCTTCTTTTGTATGTCTTTATTTTGTGTCCATCAAGCTTCTCTAAAACTTTCATATGATCCATGCCGTTATCAAGTGCCCCTCTCCTCATGCTCAAAGTTTTCACGTCCCTCCTCCTCTATATATATTCAACCTACTAATTAACAAAGACTTAGTTTTGCAAAATCAAAAATATTTATGTTCTTTCTACAAAACTATCATGGTGCTCCAACAGGAAAAAGAACCCCTTCTTACAACTGATGTCATCTTGTTGAGTCTTTATTTTTTCTATGTTGGTCACACCTACAATCGAAATGGAAATCGGGTGTTTTCTGTTAAAAAATGCCGAATCTCGTCTGAATCATCATTTGTCAGGACTCTTTGGTGTAAGTTCCTTGCTTGGAGAAGCCATTTAGTCTATCAGGACTTTTTGGTGTAAGTTCCTTGACTTGGACAAACCATTTAGTCCATGTTGATGAGAAGCTTGTGTAGGTATTTTACTTCTTGATTTTATCTTTTAGATTTCAATCGTTGGTTAGAGTTAATCGTCTTGTATTGTTGAATCCATATCAGTTAGCTAGAATTAATTGATGTGATGGACAATTGAGTTATTATTTATATGTAAGCTAGAGTTAGCTATTGAAGTTTATATCAATTAAAAATAGTTGATATTGGACAATAAAATTAATGCTTAGTTGTTTTATCATAGAGTTATTACAAGGAGGAAGAAATTAATTGTCCTCGTATTGTTAATAAAGTTACTATTGAAGTACTATGAAATACATCGTATTTTTTTTTTTTGAACAAAAAAATTTCACTTAAATATCATACGTATTTTATTTTCTGTTTTGTTGCTATTTAATTTCCGTTCTTCGTAGTTTTCAATCAAAGACCTAGTCCCTTGACTATTGATGATTCCAATAAGTCAGTAGCATATATATAGGTTGATAATAATAATTGACGATAATAATATAAAAAAAAAAATATAAAAAGTTATAGCTGACGTAGTCGATAATTTGATAATGAATTAATGATTGAGCTCGTGAAAGGGAGGGCTGGTGGCAAAGCATACTTGGTACTTAAGTGACAACCTTGAATTTTAGCGATTAGTAAAATAGTGATAAAAATTGAATATCTTTATTCGCTAATTTAAAAATTGTTTACAAAATTTCAATGATTTAACACTATTTTAAAAGCTAATATAGTAAATGCTAAGATAACATATACTCTCTCCATTTTCACTTGCATTAACAAAATAAATAATTTTACATTTTATTTAATACTTTTTAAAAATTATATTTTTAATTAATGATACTAAATATGTTAGATTTTAAAATTTTAAAATATATTTTGACGATCATTTTAAATCTTAAATCTTCAACTTTTAACATTAAGTATTTTTTTAATTTTCCTAGTTGATCAAATATCTATTAAAACTAATTAACTATTAAGAGTATAATAAAAAAAATTATATATTAATTTTATAAAATAACATATAATAAGAATTATTTATTTATAATAAAAATGACAAACAAATAGAAATGGAGAGTGTAAATATATTTAATGAATTGATAATTGGAATAATTAAATTTAAACCGTCATCAAATGTCTTTTAAATTCATAATTTTGTAACTAGAACTGTTTGGCTACAAAAGTTGGAAGTAAAATAATAAAAATATTAGGTCGAATTTTTCTAGGCAATTCTGGAAGAGAAAAGTTGATAATTTGACACGAAGCATATAACAGTGGAGGAGTCACTAGAAAACTCTAGCCACCTCTAGAAAAGTTGACACGTTATCCAAATGCATACAGTGTGCTTTTATATAATCTTCCCTAATTTACAATCAAATTTTAACGTTTGATTGCTCTTTACATATAGAACAAAAAAATTCAAAAAAGATGCAAACAAGATTGGCCATTACAAAACTTCATCGACTGTTATTGGCACGATCTGAAAAGTACTTGCTATACAAATCATTTTCCTCTTTTACTGGAGGTCGAACAGCTGATCCTGCCATCCATTCTGGACCTCTTGAAGTAAGCAACTTATTCTACAAACGAAGAGTGTTTACTATTCGAGCAATTAAAATAGATTCAACGAAGGGTGTTTACTTTCGTAGAATTATGTCTAGTTTTTTATTTTTGGAATAGCGATGAGATCTCCTTTGAAGAGGATTAAACCTTATTTCATGGTATTTATTCGACTTTCCTCCCTCCCCGAGAGGGGCTTTGTTAAGTTTGTCACATGTAATTGTTGTACGTGTTTAAAGTTCTTTGGTGCATTTGATTAAATTGGAACGATACAGAGAAGATTTGACAATTTTGTATTTGCAGGGAGATGACTTACAGGAATCGGTAAAGGCAGCAGAAAACGAAAAGAAACAACCCGACATAAAGCCCGGTATAGACAAGGATCCATTTGTGCCACCCAAATCACCAATCGGGTCATCCCAAAAGATCGAAAGCACCGGCGTAAACCAACCTATAGACCCTTTGACACAACAAAAACGACAGAAATCTAGTAATGCCACCGATAAAACATCATTAAAAGATGTTAACTGTGCTGGACTGGACGGAACCCCGTGGCCTGACGAAGGGAAAAGCAGGGGAGAGAAATTTGAGGATGACAGAGAGTATTTTAGTCATCACAAGCCATCTCCATTAGCAGAAATGGAGATGACTGATACGAGGAAGCCAATCACGCAGGTGACTGATTCGCCTGCGGATGCTGGCATTGCCTTCTACCCTGCCCCAGATGGCGGGGTGATGGTGTGGAGGCCAGAACAATTGGATACGGCTGAAGAGGCTCTTTTGAGAGCTGTGGAGATATGGAAAGAGAATGCTATGAGGGGTGATCCGAATTCACCTCAAGGCAGGATTCTTAGAAAGCTTCGTTGCGAGGACTGGTGATCACTTCATCTTGACTTAAGCTTAAAGGGTCATTGGCTCTCTGTTTTTTACTTTTTTTTGCCTCTTGCTTTCTTTGGTAAGAAATAGACTCCCCATGTATGTAAATGGAAATGACATGGTGTCTCTTAGTTTTTAACTTCAAGAATTAGGTTTCTGTTGATTTTGAAAACAGATGCCATTGTTTAATAATTACAGCATTTGCTTCAAAATGAGTGAGTGGTTTTCTTTTGTTTCCTGCCCCGTTTGAGTTTATTCTGTTTTGTAGGTTACATTTATTGTTAATAAAAAAGGCAGTCTGAAATCTATTGAAGAATAAAAATAAAAATGTACACGTTGGTGATGAGATGAGTAGGTAGCATCCTTTTGCAGTAAATGAGGTCGTTCTTCGATCTCGATGTTTTGGGTTGGAGTTTTGAGTATGAAAAAATTCTCCTTTTCTGAACGAGGTCCTACGCGATGTGAATTAGAATTTGCAATGCCAAGTTCAGTTTTTCATTTTAGTTTCAGTTAAACCTCTTTTTTGTTTCTACTTTCTGAAACCTCGAAACAAATACTAGATGATATAAATCAATACATACTGTCAAGAACTTCATGGCTGTTATTGCTTCTGCTTCTCTGTCTTTTCTATTTAAGTGAAGTGAATGATGTATTTATCTTCAACTAGGATGTTGTCGTTTGCATTTATCTCTAGTGCTATACCACGTGACATCGTTGTTGGTTTATGTATCAAACACTTGAAAGAGGCAATGGACATTATTTTGTCTCATAGAAGAGTAGTGGCTTAGAAGATAAAACTCTAGGAATGGTGCGGTCATCAATACACACCGATTCTCTTCATTATCCATCTTACCTTTTTTTTAAGCCCCTCATTATGATTGTCCCATAACAACTACTCTTCTTTGTTCACTTGTTACTTTTGTAATACAGCTCAAAAGCAAAAGCTCATTTTGCCCTGTTTCATATCTCTCTTTTCTTCCCAAAATGGTTCTCCTGCGTTCTCAATTACTACTTTTAATCACCCTTATTTTGCTTCTCAATGTCCAATTAACTCGTGCCATGTCGACAAATACAACAATGGCCAAAGAACAAATATCCTGCACAATGTGCTCCTCCTGTGACAGCCCATGTCAGCCCATTTTCTCTCCTCCACCACCATCAGCATCAACGCCACCGCCACCACCTCCTTCACCACCACAATCCTTGCCTCTATCACCACCTTCACCACCACAATCCTTGCCTCTATTACCACCGCCTTATTATGGCGGAGGAGGTGGAGGTGGTGGTGGTGGAGGTGGTGATGGTGATTACTATTATCCTCCTACAGACCCTTCTGTATATCCAATCCCTCCACCTCCAAACCCCATTTTACCATATTTCCCTTTTTATTATCACAACCCTCCTTCACCTTATACAGTTTTCGACTCAAAATCCATTCACTTCAAGAGCCATCCTTTTATGAGTTGTCTCATTCTTGCTCTGCCTATTTTCTTGTTTCTTTGACCATAGATTTATTCCATTATAACTAATCAGAGTATGTATTTCAGGTTTAAAGACAGTAATCTTTTATTAATAATTGTGGTGTTAACGTCAATTTGTATTTGTATGTACTTCAATTAATTTTACGTAATACCAAATTTTGATGTAAAATCTAATAATGTTTGATTTAAGGACATCTACATTGTACATGTGGTATGCAGAATCATATATAGTCTTACCTAAGAGCCACGTTCTTATAACATTTTCATGATTGTTGGTAGTACCGGATTCTTTTTCTTTTTTTTGTATGCATGTACTTTTTCTACTCTCTAAGATTTCTGATTAAACCACAAGTTTCATGTTTGATATAGTATTCATACGAAAGTTTATGATAAAGAGTTCTAATGTACGTGTTCTTTCAGTTACAAGTATATCATTTCTTCTATTGTAGAAAGATGCGCCGTTGTTTACTTGAGTCGTGATTTTGTCAGAAACAGTATTCCTACTGTTTTGTTCTGCCAGCATGCGAACCTTTTTACTGGTTATATTATTATTGTTTGTTTTAGCTATACGCATACCTATAGTTCCAAGTTAAACTCAATATAACGTACGTACTAATATCAATACGCCTACCTTGTATATTTAAAGGAAATAACTGAAATGTGAGATGTTATGGCAGCAGTGTACAGAATAACAGTTTAGCAATAAAAAACATATGGTGTAGAGAGTAAGCTTTCGTTGGGAGAGTGTGGAGGGATAGAATGCTCAGAAAACGGATCAATAAAATCACTATATATTTACGAAAAAATTATAGAAATACACAATTTATCTTACATAATTTCATATAATTTCGATTCTTTTAAAAAATTATAAAAATTTCTTAAATGATACAAAATTGCAATACCATTGATACAAATTACAATTCCTACTTTTTCATGTATCAGAGCAAAAATCTTTTAATGTTCCTACCTTTGCGACATGTATCACTTGTTTATCAAAATGGATTAACCGAAAGTAGATAGAAAATATTTTATGAATTTACTTATCAAATTGACATATTTATAAATCAATAATTGATAAATCAAATTGATAATATAATAAGTCAGACTGATCATTGAGAAGCCTTTGGAGGGGCTAACGGATACACATCTTTTTAGCGGCATTAAATATGTACATTAACAAAGAGTATTAAACTATTTATCGATATTTGTAGATTATCATTGAATTCAATCTCGTTATATGCTTTAGGGGCATCTATAAATGACACTAAAATGAAATTGTCAAACATTATAAAATATTTTTAACGACAATTAAGCTATTACCGTTGAGCAATTGCCACTAAAGACCATTTTTAGTGCCAGTGGTATGTCTGCAATGTTTCCTTTAGGCATAATGCATAAACGTGTTCATTAATCTGAATTTAATTGATATTTTTGTTCTTCGACATTGAATGTGCACAAGTAAATACCTAAAACATATATAAAATTGACATATAAATATATATTAATAAAAATAATTCAATTTTCAAATAATGTGGTTAAAAATAATTCAATTTTCAAATATTGTGGTTATTAAAAATACCAGTTAGAGAAGAAGATGATGAAAATAAAAAACAATTCAAAGCAGAGGGATTGGGCCGTGGATGGTTTTATAAAGTCAGGTGATCGTTTAGGATTGGGAATGTGTTTTTAGATTCGTTATGTGTCTGCCTGTTAAAAATAAGAGTAAATCAATGTAAGAATATAATGAAAGAGAGCATTTAGGTTGGGGTCCCGGGGTTAGGTTAGACTGCTTGGGTTTTTTTTCGTCTATCGAAGCGTATGCTTCACTTTTGTTGCGTTGGTTTATATCCCCGAGTACTCCTATGGCCGATCTGTCACCCAACCTACTTAAACGATCGAAAGTATAATGGTAGAATATATTTGGATCGAAAATATAATCTAAATATGTTTTAAACTATTTTTTATACTAAATGGATACATTTGATCCTTTTTCATATTTTTTAGAAAAAAATCATAAAATTGTAATAAGCTAACTTACATTACAAAAATATAGCCCAATATTTATATTACAAAACTTTAGCAACAACAACAACAACAACATACCCAGTGAAATCCCACAAGTGGAGTCTGGGGAGGATACGATGTACGCAGACCTTACCACTACCAGATAGGTAGAGAGGCTGTTTCCTGGAAACCCTCGTCACACCCATCAGCAGAATAAGCTAGATTACAAAACTTTACCGCAAAACACATTTTGATGTACAACTATGTATATTCCATATATATATGGCAATGTACAAAACTTTCATTTTATTTTCTTACAAAAATATTTAAATCTTGATATACATATTATACAAGCTATATACAAGATTATGTAAAATTATAAGTGCTATTTACATATTCATATACAATGATATTATTAAATAAATTAAAATTTAGTCAAATTTTATTGATCGATTTCTCTCAAACAACAAAATGACATCTTTTGAAAATTTGTAAAGAGGTAGATATAGTGATGGCTTATCAACCCCAATAGGTGAGACATGATGAATCACAATAGAATTTGATCAAAAAATTTTCCAATAGGTCAGACATCATGAATGACAATAGAGTTTGATTAAAAAATATTTCGAAAATTGCTGATTGCTACTGTAATCGCGCCTATAATTTGCGATTTTCCAAAGTTATGAATGAAATTTTGAGATAATTCTTATTGCATTAGATTCATCTCATCAAGATTTATAATTTCATTTTGAATGTGAATTTTTTGAGGACCGGAGGGGGCTGTGAACCCATAGCAGTTTTTAGGGTCTTTAAATTCCTTCTTTGGACCAATTGAGGTAGGTCTCGAAATTCTTTACTAAATTGTATAGAAAGTAACTTTTGATGTAATTATTTATATTTTTTCCCACTACGTGTCAAATATAAATAAATAAATGAATTACTTATTTTTGTAAAAAAAAATAAAATCCTACGACCAAGCACATAGTACTCGTAATATAAAAGTATTTGAATTGACTTATAAGTTAAAAGCCAATTCAAACACCCACTTAAAAATGAAAGCTTTTTCACCTTTTTTTATCAGCATTCTCAGGCTGACTGCCACGAAATGGGAATAAGAATAAAGGGACAACTGGAATATGTTTTATATTGTTTTTCTCTCTTATATTCCTCCTTTTTACATTTAAAACGACTAATATTTTTTTCAATTTGTTTTATTAGTTCCTTCGATGATTTCCCCTCTCTGTTAGTGACATCAACTATAAGTGGACTTTTGTCCTGCAATCTATAGTGATTTAGATGTTTAGCTCCTATACGGTACAAATTTAAATTAGTCTGAAATTATATATTGTACTTTTCACATTTAACTCATTATTCAACATATGGAAACTTCCAATTAAGTCTATTATATTGTGGCATTAATAAGAAGTAATTCATTCCTAATAGTTCACCAAATTCATACTAACAAGAGATTTAAAAGAACATAGAAAAATAAAGAAAATACGATATCATCAAAGGTCACGATGAAATGAATTAATACATTTTTTCCACTTTCTGTAAAAGGTTTGGGATAAAAAAAAAGATTCCAGTAAAAAGAATTTCTTCTTTTATAGGTCTTATACTATAGCAGAAATCTAAATTTAATCGAAATTCAGCATAATGAAACCAACAACTTTTTTTTTCAATTATATTATCATTTGTCACTCTTTGCTTATCCTACCATGCTCTTTTCTAACCCTTTCAAAATTGATCTTTATTCCAACTTTCCAAGATGATCACCCCAAAAATATTACCCCTATACAATCTTTTGCTTTTAATAATTATGTGTGGAAGACACTATTAGAAGCATAACATTCCCACTTTTTTCTTCTTGTGTGATTGGCAACCAATGTGTTGATAGATATTGAAGCTTTCAAAACATAGAACATTATTAATCATCAAAGATTGATTGAAAAACATCATTAATTATAACAGATGGTAAGTGCACGATCATTCTTAATTGAAGTTTTCAAATATTTTAGCTCAAATCTGAATTAATCAAACCATAAAAGATATATCACGAGAAATCAAAAGAACTTAAAAAAAATAAATAAAACCAATTTGATGCTTCATTATAGAATAGATGAGTACATTAGTATCCAACAAAAAGTAAATTTTAAGTAAATATCATAATAAATGATGTAAAAACTAAGGAATGTGCCTCTTGAATTACACTTGAGTCACTTTATTGAATTCCACTACCTAAAGTGCAAAAGAAGGCTATTCCTACTTTCCCTTATGGAAGCATATAATATGAGATGTCCTTGGAATCCACATGACTTTAATTTTGTGTATGGCAATTTGGTACCCCATCTTTTTTTATCCACCACTTCTTGCTAGATCTCTGCATTTTGTCTCTAAACATGAAACTTATATATATTTATTTGGATGAAAACAAGGAATTAATACAAGCAAACAAGCATTAGGTGTTATACAATAGTTAATTATGATAAAACTGTTGAGTATACGAATAAAGTCTGATACTAAAAATTAATAAGAATCATATGAGTTACATGAGACATTTAAAAAAAAAATGTGCAGACTTAGTTTGACCTAAAACGAACATTATTCAGAGTGTCTTCGAGCTAGATTAGCCTGAAAGTTTTAAAAAGACATGCAATGGAAATAATAAGACAAGTAAAGAAAGGTTGATTTTTGAATCGAGTGGATTTATTAGAGTAAGTTGAAGGTGGTGAAAAATAAGGATATATGGAATAAGGAGGTGAACGAGGTTGTAGAGAGCAATCTTCTGGGCAAGAACGTCGCGCTGGTGGTGGAGGTGGTGGTGGACAGTAATTTACCGGTGGTACTGGTGGTGGAGGAGGCGGTGACGGTGGAGGAAGTAACGGTGGTGATGGTGGAGGAGGGCATGGGAGTGGAGGTGACGGTGATGGTGGTGGTGGAGGAGGTAAAATGGGTTGACACGGGTTTTCACAGGCGGTACACATTTCACAAGCGATTTGATCCTTGGAAATTGATGTGATTGTTGACGTAGCTTGAATAATTTGGACATAATTGTTTAGTGAAAGGAAGAAAAAAAGAAGAAAATTGAAGGTGAAGAAAATTTGGAATTGAGAATTTAGAGGAACTCCCATTGTGAGAAGCTATAGGAACTTACAACATCAAATGTATGAAATGTAACAAATACAATACGTTGATGGAAAAAAAAAAGTAGGGTATACATATATATATATGAAGAGAAATGGGTGTGTGGGGTTGATGGACTAGTGCATGTTATTGAAGACCGCACAATTCATAGGGTTTTTTTTCCATTTGGGTGTCTGTATTGAAGTTTTGACTAAATTTGAATCGTGCATTGCAGGGTTCATTTTGAGATAATATTTTAATGAATATTTTTTTCACACTCAGAGTTAGAATTTGAAATCTTTAATTAGGAATGAAGTATTCTCAATATCGCACCACAATCTATGTTGATATTATTCATAGTGTTGCATCTTCCACGCTACCAATTTTATATATGTGACAAATAACAAATGCCTTTTTCAATTTTGAAATGAGTTTAAGTTGAATATATCAAATTTAATATTTGTAAAAATATATCAAATATTTAGTAGTATTTAATATCAAGAGATAAAATAGTTATAACAAAATAAATTATCTCTTAATTTGTTGCATCTTCCACGCTACCAATTTTATATATGTGACAAATAACAAATGCTTTTTTCAATTTTGAAATGAGTTTAAGTTGAATATATCAAATTTAATATTTGTAAAAATATATCAAATATTTAGTAGTATTTAATATCAAGAGATAAAATAGTTATAACAAAATAAATTATCTCTTAATTTTTTGATTGAATGACTATTATTGAACGATTATTTTTAATATATTGAATAAATAAAACTGGACAGGAAGTGTGTATGAGGCTTGCACTGGGACTTGAAACTTTTATTTTCACCTATAATTAAGTGGTGTTAGTATAGTACATTGAAACGCTTTTAATTTTTTCTGGAATTTCCAGCCGGCACGGCGCTCTCGGGGCACACTCAATTTGTAAATCACCGTCCTTGTTTCAACTCTGATTTTTGAATTAAAATAAAAAAAATGAACTAAGCAAATCATTTTACAATCTATTACCATATTTTTTCTGTTCGATAATAACTGTCCATTAGTGATTTGGCAAATGGATTAAAAACAGGTAAATAATATGAGTAATTTTATCAAATCCTCCTTCTTAAATTTAGAAGAATTTTCATAAATAACCTAAGCTTGAAACTTAATATGGTCAAATAGTTGTATTTTACGTAATTACGCAACATAACCTCGGCTATTTGACATAGAGGGGAGGAGAGAGGCGAGCGAGATCGAAAGAGGGAGGAGAGATGCGAATTGTATATGTATATTTGTCAAATTGAATGTGTATATATGTCAAATAATTATATATATATATATATATATTTGTATATCTGGCAAGCGAGATCGCGAGTGGGATGAGAGAGGTGAATTGTATATGTATATCTGTCGAATTGATTATGTATATCAATTAAAATAATTGTATATATGCAGCTGGTATATATTTGTAATTATATATCTGCAAGAAATTGCAAAGAGAGAAGAGAGAGGCGAGAGAGACAAAGAGAAGAGAGAAAATATCAACAAAACCCTAACTATAGCAACAAAACCTCTAATTATAATATAAATACATATTATATGTTTGCCTAATTATGTTATTTTTCCTTAAATCTAAGTCATTAGGGTCCAAGGAAGGGCCCAACTATAACCTTGCATTACTGCTAGAGACTATTTTCAAGACATGTCCTAATCAGATGACAACAATTTTACCAATTACTCCAAAGCCCCCTTTATAAAATGATAAATTATTCATTGATTCTATAAATTTGATAAATATTGTTGAACATTCTAAAATAATATAGTGACTAAATAAAAATAGACGGATAAACTAACATTTATCTTTCAACTTTAAACTTAATTATTGTGGTGAGATACTAATTATAAAATGATGTTACTGTACAAATATTTTATTATTTGCATATTGTGTGGATGGATTAACGTTAACATAGATTTCATAGGATTATATAAGCTTTTAAAGGATGATGAATCTGCATTTAATCATACCATTAATGATTAATTAAACGACATACACGAGCTGATTAGCCTTTCTTTCCACGAAATTGACTTGAGATAGTGAAAATTCAACTAAACATCTTTGTTTGTCATAGTTTAAGATTTTAATTTGTGATATATAATGGTTAACATTATGATATTTTATGTAAAAAAAAAAAAAAACAAGTTCGGTGCACTAAAGCTTTTGTTATGCGCAAGGTCCAGGGAAGGGCCCGACTACAAGGGTCTATTGTACGCAGCCTTACCTTGCGTTTCTGCCAGATGCTTTTTCCCAAGATTGAACTCATGACCTCCTAGTCACATAGCACAAAATTATTAATTCCTTGAAAACCTTTTTCTTCTCGAGCATGCATATCTGAAGTTATAATTCTCTATTATCAGAAGTTATAATTCTCTATTATAATTCCCAATATTACATGAAAAATTGTTCCCCCATCCATTTCCTCAATAAGTAGTCCCATCGAGTAAAAAATTATATTTTATAAAATAAATTTCTTAATAATTCAGTGAGAAAAGTCTCTATTTCTAATATTATATCAAAACTGTTGTAACAAATTAATTTGATTTAATATTTTTAAAAAATCAAAATCAAAATCAAAATTATCAAATCAAAACTTTTAATAGCGTATCATATCGTATCCGGTCCACCCTTATTTGGAGCCATTTTACCATTCGTGTTTATCATTTCAAGAAGTACTAATTGATGTTTAAAATTATGAAATAAAAAGTTGGGATTGTAAATGGTAGTAAGGTAAAATGTTGGGAATCCCTTTATGGAATCGAATTTATCATCTCAAAATATGCTTTATACTACACAGGTTGGCATGAAAATTGACCCATTGGGATTCTCTACATTTATTATTTGCATAATTTGGGAGTATGGGTGAGAGAAACTTCCAAGAACTCAAAAGAAAAAAGAATATTATTCTTTCTGTTCAATAATAGCTACTCATTATATATTAATTTAGTCTTTATTTGTATCATGTGTATTAAATTTATAATATTTGCATAACGTTATGTGCTTTTTAGTAGTAGTCGCTCTTCCTATTACTTTCTTTCCTTTTTCATCTTTGTCATATCTAGTCTAATCCGTCTATGGGTTGTTGAGACGAGGGTTCCTAGGAAACAACCTCTCTACTTCTATGAGGTAGTGGTACATTCTGTCCTTCCCAGACCCCACCTGTGAGATTCCTCTAGATATGTTGTTGTTGTTGTTTATATATCAATTTAACATTAAAATTAAGATATAGTAAATGATTTGAATAATATTAATTTAAATATAAAATTATTTCTCAATTTCATAATTTGAACAAGTATGAATGAATATATATTTTTAATATAATGGACAAGTAAAAATATATCGAAGAGTACAGGTGAGAATCGAAAGGATTTCATGGTGTATTGTCGGCAGGGAACATGCAAGAAAAAAAGGGCAGAGTAATGTGTGGATCCAAATGAGAAATGTATGGAGAGGTGTATCACTATGGTATAGCAGATAACAAAAAACCATGTGTGCATTTTATTTTATTTTATTTTATTTTTGTTTTAATTATATTCGAATTAGCTTGCACATATTTTAATTAATTTTGTTGGACATGATGAAAATTTTAATGATTGAGAGAGGTTTCTAATTTATTGTTTAAGTGTTGTATGATACAAAGAATTGGACTAGGTGTTTTACGGTCTTTAGGTTTACAATTCTTGTATTAAGATTGTGGTCGAGTTATAATTATTTCAGTTTTCTTAGAAACAATTGTTTAGGTATAAACAATATAGGAACTTAGCTTCAAGTTAAAGGTAACTTGAAGAGAGATACAACAATATATTTAGGTTGTTGTTTGAGTGACTAGAGTGTAAGTTATAACTTTTGTAATCTGAATTTTATTGAGACTTACTTGTTTTAATGTGATTCGGATAAATTTTTCAGATATGTCGAACGCGAATTTTCATCCTTATAAAACGAATGTTTTCCACATAAAACACAAAAAAGAACAGGTAAAATAATATAGTCCATCCTTCATTGTGGGTAGTCCGTCACTCCATTGTGGGTATTCCATAAGGGAGCCCAAGGATTGAATCTTGCCTGGTTCTTTCTCAATCGATTGAGTTTGGAGCAACAAGTGTAATATCCAAAAAAAAAAAAAGAATGCTAGCGGATGCTCCCCAATTGGTCCCTTTCTAAGTCGAGCTAGCTCGTCGCATCGAATTTATCATGTAATGTATATTTTTTATCTAATTTGTGAGCTATCATAGAAGAGAAGATTTATTTAGTGCGCACTTGAATGATAGCGATTGTGGATGTCCCTAAAAATCTCTTGCATATTTTCTCTCGTAATTCCTTGCATGATCTTTTTATACAAATAATTATTGTTTCCATTTATAATTGATTTGCTCATTTTTCAATCACATTTAGTTGGGCCATCAATCATTAACAGCCCAAATTCATGTGAAATTTCGCACTCAATTTTATACACCAAAGCGTAACACATTATAATGATTATACGCTGAAATGAGTTATTTATTATGCCTGTTAAGTTGTTTGCGTAGTTAAAAGAAAAAATTATCTAATTACACTCTTTTGTTTATCATATTTTTTATTATTTAAATTTATCCTTAAAATTTTCAAAAATTTCTTTTTTTCATTTGGATATATTAATTTAATAACTCAAATACGTTAATTCAGTAATTCAGGTACATTATTCTGATTCTTAAATTATCTCTATATTTGATGTATCATGCTTTAAATATTACCCGCTGATACTTAAAACCCTTAATATCTGGAACTGAATTAATGTATCCGAATTTCTGAATTGATGTAACTGGAGTATCATGTTTTTTAAGGGATTTCTGTAAATTGAAAAAGGTAGGAAAAATAACTAAATTAGTTCTTTACACAGTTGCACCGGAATGTCTACGCTCCCATATTAAAGAAGAGTTAAGATACCTCTTTAATATCGGGCGAAAGACGACCCTTTCCGATACTATGTTTGACATAACGCTATATGATTTATGTAAACTTATTTTAGAAAGTGAGATGTTAGTTTCTAGTGAAAAAACCAGTTTGATTTTGTAGGTTTTATGTTTTAAAATTGATTAGTCAAACAATACTTGTTATTCTTCAAAAGTATAATTTTTTGAAAATACTTATGACAAACAAAGAACTATTTCCAAAATAAGCAAATTTTGAAATTTTAAATAAACAAACTAGTATCAATTAATCATACATAATTAAATATAAAAATTTATGTACAAACGCATGTCAAATTATCTATTTATTTTATGTAATCACGCATACAGTGATGAACTTCCTTCAACGAAAAATTAGAATATTTATATAAGTTTAAATATTTTTTTATGTATATATAACAGATATCGAACCCCCTTCGACTAGCTTGTCTGTTTATTTCTTCAAATTTTGAACCCCCTTAATTAAAATTCTAACTACTTCACTAATCATGAATGCAAGGGAAGTTTTTCCTAATACGGCACTAACTATTTACGACTATAGGATGACAATCCTTTACTCCAAAAGGATAGATTCCATACCGACAAGACCTCCTATTCCAGAATCCCAATTAATTTGAAAGCTCTAGTATTCTTTTTTTTTTCCTCACGAAAGGGATAATGTCAAAAATAAATATAATTTCACATACGTAGCTATATACATAGTCATATCCAATGCTACTAATTTTAGTATAGAATTAGTTAAACATTACATCATCCATTTCCAGATCAATCACTTACTCAATTATTATCACTTAATAATTTTGGTATTGTTTATTCATTATAAAAATAGAGGGACCATCCATTACATTACACCAGAAAGAAAAGTTAATTTTTGCTACTCCTTCTTCCCTTTTAAGTTATTCCTTCCGTGTGTCAAATTATTTATTATGATTTGTTTTACGAGGATTAAAATATGTTTATTTTATTTAATATTTTAAAATATATTTCTATCAATTTTAATATTGAGAAACTCTTATTCAAAAGAAATAAATTTAATATTTCTATCGTATTAATATATATTTCTTTCCTCTCCCTATTTATCAAGAATAGTTTGGTGTATGGGGTAAAATAATTTTATTTATTGAGAAACTCTTGTTCAAAAGAAATAAATTGTAGAAATAATGATGTTTTAGATATATATCATATGGGAAGTGAAATGATAAGAACTTAGATATTCGGAAAAAGACAAAAGTGGCCTACATGATGAATAAGATGAGGAAAGGAAGATTGAGATAATTTAGACATATGCAAAGGAGATGTGCAGATGCATTCTTAAGGAGGTGTGAGTAGTTAAATATAGTAGGAATAAAGAGAGGTAAAGGTAGGATGAAAAATTATTGGGTATAGATGATTAGATATAGCATGATGTTGCTTCAACTTACCGAAAAAATGACTTAAGATATGAAAATATAAAAGTATTGAATTTACGTCGAAGGTTAGTAGATAGTCCATTATTATCTTGCTTTTCGACGAAACAAAAGCCTTGATGATGGTAGTTCGAAGGTTTGGAGATCTATCGTTGTACTAGCCTTATTCATGTAATTTATAGCTTTTGTACTTATATCATATGTTCTTTTACTGTAATTTAGATGATCACGCGATATTGCTGATATTATTCTTCTTTATATGCTCTAAAAGAAAATTCTATTTTTTTTTTTAAATATTGACACTTCTAACTAAAAGAGGAACAATTTCATGCACTACTACACTACACCACACCAAATCTGTTGATGTTTACATTTCTAATAGTTGTCATACTTTTTACTATCATTTTTTCCTTTTTATTACTCTTCAATTTGCTTTACTTGAGCCTAACATCTTTAGAATTGTAATTCTTTATCTCCTCTCTATATACAAAACATTATTATGATTTAATTTTTTTATTTGAATCTTATATTTTTAAAAAAGTCACTTGAATAAGACACGAAAAATATAATTTCTTCCCATGAAATATTTTCTTCGTCCCATTTGTAAGACAATACGCACATATTAAGAAAAATATTTAAAAAGAAAATTTAGACCATACTTTTCGATATTACTTTTTGTGAAGTCATAAATATGTAGAGTAATTTATTTCTCAGGATATATAAATTTTTAATAAATGAAAGAGTAAATATAAAAAAAATTCTAATATTTATCTTTTTTTGAATAATTTAATTATTTTGAATCTTAAAAAAAAATTAAAAGTTAATTAATTCGAAATGGAAGAAGTAACTTAGAAGTAGTATTGTGTCAACCACGAGAGTCACAAAGTGAAGGAAGAGATGTATTAATATGCCGAGTGAAATACCGGTGAAGTTGTAACACAACAAACCAGATCACTCTTAATGGAATATTAAATACTCTCACCACTTTCTATATTACTCACATTCAAAGCTAATTACATCTCACATCCTCCAAATTCCAACCTATATTTCCCTTTCTCTCTCTCTCTCTCCATTAATGTAAACTGCCATTTCTCAGGCAGAAATGGAGGGGGTATCGACCAGGTTGTACAGTGGATTAAAGGGTTACTGGAGGAGAAGAGGTTATCAGAAGCTGAATCGGAAGAATCGGGTCGATTTAGCAACAGAAGGTTCCACCCGGAAGAGAAAGTTCTGGAAGATAAAGCTAACCCCCAAATTGAAGCTGAAGATCAATTTTAAACGATTCTCGCTGAAGAAGCTTCTTATTGGGCTGCGGGATGCTTATGTGAACGCGATGCTGAGAGTTGCCAACACCCGTGGATTCGGCGGCAATTACGGCGGCGAAATCGATGGATTTGGGATGCGGCGGGTAAAGGAGTACGATGAGAAAGTGTTGGTGGAGATCTACAAGTCTATGATAATTGCTCAAGGGAAATTAGCTCCTTGTGAGGTTGCTGCTACTGCGAAAATTGGACCTGAGATTAATGTAAACGGTAATTAATTAATCTTGTTTAAAGATAAGATTAACCTGAGATTTAATAGTAATAATACATTCAGTATTCATCTCCCTTTTGAGATTTTGTTACTTTTAAATTTTGAGGAAAAAAAATGATGGTAAATCTTGCAAACAGGAAAATTGTGTTGTAAATTGTAACTTTATTTGATTAGAAATAAATTGCTCCAAATGATTTTGTCAAGTTATTCGATTCGACTGTGCGTACTTCAATTAATTTTACGATGAAATTTAGTATACTCCTCCCATTTCATTTTACTTACCTTGTACGATTATCAATAAATCAAACATTATTGATAATATTATAACAACAACATACTTACTGGAATTTCACAAGTAAAATCTGGGGAGGACAAAATGTATGTAGACCTTACCACTATCTCATAAAAGTAGAGTTTTTCTGGGAGCTCTCGTCTCAACCCATAGAACATTATTGATAATATTGATTTAGTAAAAATGTTTACAAATTTTAGAATTAATATATTAAATCAAGTCAAATAAAATAATGCGATTGACATATCAAATAATTCTGTTTATGGAAGAATGAGTTTTAGTAAAGTATTTTGCATTAGTGGCTACGTTTAAAATTTAGTTAAAAAATGTGCATGTCTTCTTCTCAATTATATTAAAAATATTAAAATGAAATGTATATATTGTATATATTAATACAATATGACATGTGAATACATTACTAAGGCTCCTTTGGAATGTCAATTTGTTTTATAACTTGTACAAGAACAATGTTACATTTACAAAAATGGTGAAAATGCTTGGGGCAGATGTTTCCTCTACTGGTGGGTGTGTAGGATATACGTGCAAGTTGTAGGGGGAGTGGCGACGTGCATCTGGACCTTCGTTCCCCTGCAAACATGTAGAAGGCATAGTCAATTTGTTATGGGTAATATTGTGGGTAAGTCGTAGGCGGGGAAGAATCGTATTTTGGGACCATCCAGGAGGTCTGAAATTTGCAAAACATAACAGAGGATTTTGTGTAAGGTGAGAACAGTAGGTGAGGTTAATAAACATGGGCATGTACCCGTGCGTAGCAAACGCAAGCCGGGTTTTTCCTGGTATTGGCTAACCCCGTTTGATGCAGTGAACAATTCCGTTCGATCATCTTGATGGGTAGTTTTCCTCCATGGTTTTCTACACTGTAGCTGTGAGGAGAAGTAGAGAGATGATTAGAGAAGAGTAGGTGGAGTAATAATTTGCCCCATAATATGAATGACCCAAAGAATGAAATGAGTAGGAAGGAATCATTGTTATTTATATTACTACTCCTTATGAATTGATTTAAAATAATTCCAACAAATATACTGGTTACAACCATCTAAGTCGAACTATGTCAGTTTCTATGTGAAAATTTCAATCTTACCAGGGACAGAGACTAACATGTTGTAGTCCACGACAAGAACTTTCAGGCATTTTAATTCACCAAGCTCAGGTGGCAAATTTGCTAGCCTATTGTTATCAAGATATAGTCTTTCAAGAAGAGGCAGCTGGGTTATCTCTACTGGCAGCACCTGAAACATATAAGAATATATGGGAACCTAATTGATCGGAAGCTGCTTCTCAATATGGCCTTTCTACAAGTTGCAAACAGTAGTTGAATTGGCTTTAATCATAACCATTATTAGCAGATCAATTTCTAATGAACCAGGAGAACAAAAGAGATTCGTACTACATATAACAAATACCATACGTTGGAATGCTTTCTAAAGTTAAAAGTTCCCTATTTATTGAAATTACACTGTGCAGATGCACGCAACAAGAACAACTCTAACAAATTCCACACTAATGGAATTGGCTACATGATCCTTGATATACATTGTAATCAACCTAGACCCGTTTCATTCCAATACTCAATACGAATTATTATGGTTTGGCAAGAACACCATATAAACAAATAACTCAAAATCACTCATCGAAAATTAAGTATAAATTGTACACATTTACAAATACGAACTGATGTTAAAATAAGAATCACTCACCATTAGTCCAAGAGCACATAGACTAACAACAGTAACACTCTTCCAGTGGTCAGCACAACCCGCTGGTGCACCTTTCCCACTTACTGACTCAACGCTATTGGCGAAATTTGACCTCATCAACTTTGACAATACCCCCATCCCATTAGTCTGCTGGCTTGAACTACCCACCCTCCACATCATCACACCTTTCAATGGCTCGCTCCTCTCTATAACTCTTATTTCCACAACTACCTCACCTACATCGTACTCAACAGAATTTTCATTCTCCTTCTTGTCCTTTAATTCAATTTCCACAGTATGTTGTGGTGAAGGCAATACCACCATAACCTGTGAGTGTAACTGTAAAGCCACCTGATCCTCATCATCACCGACGTTCCAATCTAGTTCCACCTTAAACCCTAATAGCTCTTCTTGGCTATTCTCTTGTTGACCCTCATCCGCCGACGACCAATCGAGTGCAAGTGTTTACATGCGCAATCCAGCTAAACAATTGCAGAATGTATGTGGTATAACCAAATAAGGGTGGAGGAGTAATGCATATGCGTATGTACTATTATTTACTGTAAGAAGAGTTGAAATAAGACCAGCAGTCCGACCAAGCAGGGGAAAATCAGCAAGAAATTCCAAATGAGTGGAACTTTTCAACAAAGTAGAATTAGTCTTGAGATGTAAGGGGAAGTTTCCAACTAAACTCGGTACCCCGTGGTGAATGTGAGGCTAATTTGACCTCCCACTAAAAGGACACTCGTAGCCGAATGGTTGGAGCTCTACCAACAACCGAAGCATCAAAACTCAAAATTAATTGATTAGAGAGAATGTAAATTTCAAAGGGGCCCTTTGGGATCCACTTACTCGGGAAATGGTGGCTCCTCATACACTTTGTGTGGGTGAAGCATTAAATTCCTGTTCGGCAAACACGTATAGATCAGCATGTTCAAGTGTTTCACCGTGAAACGCAAATGCTTTAAATCTTCAAATGCGGGAGGATGCAGGAGGAGAAGTGTCAGTCATATTGAGTGGAATTGTTAATTCGTGAAATTCATATTCGTGTACTGCATAGAAATCAACATGTTAAGCAAAGTACGGTGCATAAGTTATGTCATGAGAAATAGTTGTATGAAATAATTAGCGAAGTGTAAACCCGCGGAATGATTCTGGCCTGACCTGAAAAATATAGATTGAAATGCTACGAAGGAATCCAGTGTTAGCTGATCGTACCAGTTGGAACTAATTACGCATCCACAGGATTAAGCATACAGAATGACATGCTTCATGAACCACCCAAAAACTTACCACCCGAGCCCCCCCCCCCCCCCCCCCCCCCGCCGTCCTCTAAGGATAATAAATTCCAATGTGGCGCAAATGTTGTTCTTATGGAAACCCCTATAAGCTCCTTTTAAAATTTGAATCTGCTGCCCTGATTTGGAAGTTATGCCTTTCCTCTAGAAAGCCCTGTGAATTCTCAGAAATAGAACAGAGAAATCGGGAAACCAACAATATTTGACAGTGGTAACTGAATCAGAATCCTGTAAAAAAAGGCAAGGTAATGGAAAGAACAAGTTGAAGTAATTTCAAAAATGCTCAAAGAGTACTGTGAAATGATGCAACGGTAACAAGTTATTATTAGGTGATCGATTATGGTTTTCAATCTATACCGTCTAAAGAAACGCCAACTTCTTTCTTGTCCGAAGGGCCAATTATAGAAGTAAGTTGATGTTCGCCGCAGTGAATCTCCTCATCATAATGATCATGCATCCGAAACAGCCATTTCTGGTATAGCTTACCGGGATATGTCATTATGAAGGGGTAAACGCGAACAGTATCTAGAAAATAGGATGTAATAATGTAATTGATACACCATGTTGTATGAGTACTCCTGTAAGGCTTGTTTGGAATACAAGTTTTCCGTACAGATTATATTATTACGTTGCTACTATGCTAGACGGGCCAGTGTTGTCCAAGGCAAGTGTTTCTGCTGTAAGTGGATGTAGCTGTGGGTAAAAAAAATGGGATTTTCAGACTTAGAGAGGTTGTGAATCTGTTATTGAACTGTTAAGGAGTGTGTAGATGTAATGCTGAAGTGTGATCTGAAATTACCTTTGTTTCATCGCTATTAAGCTATCAAAAGACATATGTGGAGCAGAAGTGGCAGTAGTGCGTTGTGCTTGAAACTTGAGTTACCTGCGAATCTTTGTAAGTTATGCCCTCTCTTGGTGAAATTCCACTTCACTTGTTCTGAAACCGCCACAGTAAAGGAATAGCAAAGGTTTGTGTAGTTTTGTGCGTACTCTGTCTTGTCGTTAAGCCTAACCAAGGTTGATAGGCTCAATAATTTCAGCCGATACTTTCGGTGATGAACTTTCTTCCATGTACACTGAGTCTGGAAAGAGAAGTCTGGAAATCATTACTCTTTCCTGAACTCATTGCACTAAAGTAGAAATAGAAAATTTCACCGCAATGTTGGTCGAGCTACATTCTTGTTAAGCCGGTAGTTCTGAAAATAGTACTAATTTTCCGACTTCTCTTTTCCGCCTTATTGTACAGAGGCATGAAAGAGAGCCCATCATGTATCGATTGAAATTGTTGAACCTACCAACCTTGATTTGGGTTAATGACAAGAAAGAGTACACACAAATTACACAAACCTTTGCTATTTCTTTACTGCGGAGGTTTCAAAACAAGTGAAGTGGAATTTCACCCAAAAAGGGCATACCCTACAAACATTTGCAGTTAACTGAGGTTTCCAGCACAAAGCACAGCTACCCCTTCTGCTCCACATATGTTTTTTGCATAGCTTAACAACGATGATCCAAGGTAATTTCATATCACACTTCAGCATTACATCTACACATTCCATAACAGTTCAACAACGATTTTACAACCACTCTAACTCTGAAAATCCCATTCTTTCTCCCACAGCTACATGCAGCAACAGACGAAATAATTGCATTTGACCACTTCGCCCTGTCTAGCATAGTAGCAACATAATAGTACAAGCTGTACGGAGAAATTGTATTCCAAACAAGTCGTAACGGAGTAGTCATGTAACATGATGTATCACTTGCATTATTACATCCTATTTTCCAAATTCTACGCGTATTTACCCCTGCCATAATGCCATAGCCCGGTCAGCTATATCGGGACTAGCTGTTTCGGATGCATGATCACTACGACGAGGAGATTGACTGCGGAGAAGATCAACCTACTTCTGTAATTGGCTCTCCGCACAGGAAAGAGCTTGGCGTTTCTTCAAATGGTATAGAGTGAAAACCAAAATTGCCAAACTAATAATAAATTGTTATTGCTGCATCATTTCACTGTAATCTTTCAGCCTGTTTGAGAATTACTACAACTTCTTTTTTCCACTACCGTGGCTTCTCATGCAGGATTTTGATTCAGTTGCCAGTGTCAATTATTGTTGTTTTCCTGCTCTTCTCCTTTTATTTCTGAGAATTCACAAGGCTTTCCAGAGGAAAGGCACAACTTGGAAATCAGGGCAGGAAGTTCAAATTCTAAAAGGAGCTTATAGGGGTTTTCATAAGAACAACATTTGTGCCACATTGGAATTTATTATCCTTAGAGGATGGCAGGAGGACTCAGGTGGTAAGTTTTTATGTGGTTCATGAACCACGTCATTTTGTATGCGTAATCCTGTGGTTATATAATTAGTTCTTACTGGTACGATCAATGGACGTTGGATTCGCTTGTAACATTTCACTCTATATTTTTCAGGCTAGGCTCGATTTACTTTCACGGCTCAACTATTTGCCTGATAGTTCCAAACACACCCACTCATATGAGTTCTTCAGGCATTCTGCTTAAGATCCACCAACGTTTTCCCGACTTCTTCCCTCGTTGCATTTCATTAAAGTAGAAAGTGAAATTTCTGCCGCAACTCAGGATGTAGATAGGTAGTTTTGGGTCGACGTCAACTCAGTAACTGGAGTAAAGAAGTCTTGTCAAAGTGTAAGAGACGTAGCTATAGTTCGATCGATTTAACGTACAAACCCAAACAAGCATGGGCCCTTTATGGTTGCTGCTTCCCCAAATTACAGACTTCTCTGTCTACTCATCAATGGGAGTACCAAATATGTAGCCGACACGAAGCACCAACATAGGGAGCAGAGGAGAAATTTTAGAGAAAATAACGGCCAATGATAATCAACAAGGACGAAGAGGTGTTGGCCTTTTTTTGGCGGGGGAAGAAGCAGAAGGAACTGTGAATATGTACTGGGTGTCGAAGCGTGACACACCTTTTCTTTTTACTGTGAATATAATCTTTACTTCTTTGGAAATTTAACGTGGGAGTAACAACACCCAAGCCATGTAAGCGGCAAGCAGAAGGGAATCTTGAAAACCAAGAATAAAGCAGCGACAAAGGTAGCACAAAGGAAGGTCTATCAATGACAATGGGGTCTGGAACAATCATTTGGAAATCAGAGAAGCTCAAACCTTTTTTCCTTTGACTGGAATAGTGCTCCCAGGTTTCAAGGTGATAGTAAATGAGTGGAAGATTCCTTGGGAGATTGCAGACATAGTTGAGGAGATTCAGGAGGTAAAGGAATATAGAAACATGCGCATACACAATACATTTAGGGAAGCAAATCAGTTAGCTGACATTATCACCAACATGGCATTTGAACTGGAATAGAAGCAACAATGTTGGAGCTTTAATCAACTACGAAGCAACGCACGTAGGATTTTAAAACTTAGAAAAAGGCATATACCATCGCTTAGGCTAAACACAAGGAGAACAAAGGACAATAGCACATATGTTTATGGTGAGCAGCCGGAAGAGTGATGTTTGACCTACGGGGAACATTTCCAAGAATATAACTTCTGTATCTAACAGCTCCCATAACCTTAAAACTGTGGAAGCATTTTGTTACTTGTGCAGATTTCACCATCATTGGACAAAACTTAACTAGTACTATAAATCTATGGTGCACCTTTGCAGATGGACTGAGAGGAAGGAAGATCTTAAAATCCATCCCTGTTTATGGGAATTGTGGATGCATAGAAACAAGATCAGATATGGGAAGCAAGGAATGAAGATAGATTGGCACTGAAATGTTATAGGACTATTCAAATTTTAATTAAGGTTACATTCCCTCACTTAACTATCCTTTTGTCTTAGAAGAAGTGCTTTGACTTCTTTCAAAGACAAAGATTAATTTTACAATGTAACCTAATTAACTAGAAACCTCCTAAAATAGGGTGGATCAAATGCAACACTAATGGGGCCTGCAAAGGAAACCCAAGCATCAGTGCTTATGGTTTTTGTATCAGGAATGAGCTTGGGGATTTGGTATATGCTGAGTCAGCTAACATTGGAGTGAGCACAAGTATTATTGCAAAGGTTATAGCTATCTTAAAAGCACTGTTGTATTGTAAATGTAATGGCCTAGGTAATGTAGTAATTGAAATTGATACCTTAGGGATGAAGAAAATTCTTTCACAAGAGTGAAAAATCCCATGGGAGATTGTCCATATTGTAGAAGAAATACAGGAGACAAGGGAATGCATAGTCAATCACTTACAACATGTGTTCAAGGAAGGGAACTACTTGGTATATTATGTAGCAAACACAACAATTGAAGGAGGCACACATCAATTTACAACATATCAACAACTACCAATTATGGCCAGAAAAATACTTAACATGGATAAGCAGCAAATCCCACAGTTGAGGATTTCAACAAAAGTCAGTTTTAACTAAGTCATCGATAGCATGGAGAATATACAATTTCAGCAAGATTACAGGGTGCATAAGCAAAACAAAGTTCCATTTATAGAAATTTACATTTGGGAAATGCAAATAGCACAAGGTCAACAAAGCATGGGCGTGTGGGAGCAAAAAAGAGTGTTATATCTTGCATCCATAAAAAATAAATCCTAGGTTACCATAGAGGATCAACAAGCACAAGGAGGTGGGACCAGATCAAAGCCATCAATGGTGAACCACCAGTACAAGGAAAGACAGAGTTAAGGTTTATGGAGAATAGGGGAACTGAAGCACAACAAGCAAGTACTTACAAATCGAATCATAGGGTGATGAACAACCTCCTCTCAAGATGGAAGGATGAGTTCCATCGAGGAACATCGCAGATAACACTGAAACAGTCCACATATCAGAACAGGAGAAGATATGGAAGAAGAGAAAAGGAGATCGTACTTAGGAACTTGCCTGACCAACCACAGAAGAAGGACAACAACCATCAGCATGAAGAATCGCCTTAGAGCTTGCACAAAAGAGATGAACCGACACACTGGAAAGCTTTGGCATTAAGATTAAGATACAAGATGTCGGTATGTTCTAGAAATGTAAAACCCTATATTCTAGGGTCAGATATTAATTTATTGGATGGGTTGGGCCTCCAAAACTCGGTGTATTTTGTTGAATTGAATTAAAAAAATGGGCTAGCAGCCCAATATTTAATTAAAAAAATATGTGTGCATTGTCTCACAAATTCAATTAAAATAGGACGAAGTAAGTAAGTAAGTAATATATAGATGCACATATACATATATTAGTTATTCTCTACATCTTAAATGTTAGAAAAATATAGAGAAATTCAAAGCTTTGAGGCATGAAAGATCACTATCTTTCAAGAATAATTTCATGTATATAGTTTTAGGGATTAACGAGTAACGGTCTATCAAGATACAACAAAGCCTAAAAGATACATGCAACTGAATTACGCTAGATCAGGAAATTCATGGTATTTATATAAATACAAATTTGGCAAAAAGCAAGGCATCATTTAAGAAGCGCCGGTACGTTAGGTAAAGCTATTGATTACTAATAGGTAGTCGAATTAATGGCATCAAAGCATTATATAAGTGGATTCAATTAATTTGACTACCATCCTTATCTATAAAAATAGTGATGAAGACACTAATTAATAAAATTCTACCTAGTGGGAAAAAAAATTCTGTCTAAATTGATAGTCGATGAAAACTTGCTTTTAAGATTCCATTGAGAATGATGGTGTAGGGATGAAGCAATAATGCAAATACATCATTGTCTAAGTTGACAAATTGGTAGTTCATAATGTTGGTTGGTGAATGGTGAGGATAAGGCATGACTTCATAAAAAAAAAAAGTATTTATTGCATTCGTTTAATGTTTGCAAAATACATTTTATTTTAATTTTTCTATCTCTAAGATAAAGGTTAAACTTATGTATACTGTATTCTTTCAAGATTATACTTTATAAGACTACCCTATATATATTACTATTGTGAAATCGAGCAATTTAAATACCGGAGGCACATATTAAAATTGACCAAAGAATAATTAAATGAACATGATTTCCGCCTATGGTTTCATCAAGACACAAGATCCTCAAATGAATCTTTATGCACTGCCTACATGTAACAAGGCTTGTTATAACCGAAAAGTAATAACACAATCTCAAGCTTTGATACTATTTGTTAGGATTGACATAATTTGGTATTATGTTGAAGCTAGTAATGCAAACTTTGAATGATCATGAATAAGAATACAAATGAGAAATATAAAAAAAAGACGCAAATATTTAATATGGTCGGTCAACAACTTATATCACTAGAGTAGATGAACAATTCAATATACTAAATCTCGAACTTCTACAAGTGAAACTCTAGCACACTCTGACAAGAATGACAAAATTACGAGAAAGACCCCAAGTTATTAAGCTTCTAATTAATCAGACAACATTATTCTCAATTTCTAGTAAAATGACCAAAAATATTACTGATATATATATAGTATAAATTTGTGCTCAAGATCCTTCATATAAACTAGAATACTGATCAGTTCTTGAGTAGCTCTTAAAGTTTAGTTTCTTTTCTCTTTTAGGAGTGATAAGAGATAATGGTAAATTTTATAGTATTTTAAATTGGTGAATTACTGATTTTTTCGACTTTTTCGTTATCTATATCTCGTAATTATGATCTGCATGTCATCGAGGGCAAAAGACAGTTCGTTGCACTGAACATTTGAAGAAGGCTGAATCATCAAAATCAAATTATATATCTGGTATGTATAACGTATACTTTTTTTATTAGAACAATTTATTCTAGGGAAAAAAAAATTCTCCTATTTTTAGGAACTTATAACCCACTAATGAGATGAATTAGAAAATATAGGGTAAATAAGCAAAATAACTTTTCCGGAAAGAAAAATAAATTTCACAAGTAGCATAGCCTTCCGTAACTAACCCCTATACGTGTGAAACAAAGCATTTAGTTAGTGACCCGCCCCGAAACGAACATTGAGGTGAGTTCCTAAATTGCTTTATAAAACACGTATCATGATAACTATAAACTTCTAAAAAAAACTAGATAATTATATACATCCATACGGTATGTACTAATTATCTCATCTATAGTTATAAATAATTATATATTATCTTACTATTTAATAATTATGTACCAAATTTGGAGTCAGGTACATTGAAGATACAAACACTTTGTAAAATTAATCTAAACCAGAGCTCTATCCACTTGATTATCTCTTTTAGTTATCCTTTCATTCTCCTAATAATTTTATCACTCAATTCTCTCTTTTACACCATTCTTCAATCAAAGTTCATTGATTTTGATTTTTCTTGATTGCTAAAAATTCTTCAATCAAGTGTTGTTAATACATGTAGAATACGCCATTACTATTGAGCGGAATAAGAATTCTTCTCTTTTCAATTTTGTGATTCAAAAAAACGTCTTATCTCTCGAAGTTGAAACCATGAATTCAATGGATTTTTTCTAATCCATTTTAGGTAGATGTATGGTAATCTATTGTATCTCTATTAACTAATAATTTTTGCTAGACACTTCAATTTTATGGTGGCGAGGAGACAAGCAGCAAGGTGGTGTTGGTGGTCAATATATATATATATATATATATATGATTAGGTATATATGTATTTGACAAAATGTATAGATATATCTAATTAGGAGTTCATGCATCTGATAAAGTATTTAAGTTTAAAGGGGAACAAATTCTAATGTTCGAATGGAAGAAAATTTGAATTTTTTGGAGACGAAATTCAAGAAAAAATTGGAGAAGAAAATAAGGAAAGAACGCGTAATTATCTTCTAAATTAATGTGTATATACCATATATTTAGATACTTAGAATGTATTCGAAATATATGTATTTGATGCTTCAGATACATATATTTAGCACTCAAATTTTCAATAGAGAACCTAAAATCATAAATCAACACTAGAAAAGTAGTTTGATCTTAAAATAGTAGAATTTGTATTGTTTATTCTTTTTTTTTTTTAAAAAAAGATTAAACTACCTAAGTAGACATACATTCCTACAATATTTACTAATCTAATGTATACTTTCAAAGAATTACCTATTATCCCAATATGTATTAATAATGTTATATTTGGAGTCAAATACATCACTCCTCAAAAATAACATAAAATAGAGTCATGCCCACTAGATTATCTTCTTAATTTACTCTTTCACTTTATAGCAAATTATACAAATACTGTTATAGATATAATTATGAATGTAATTATCTAAATTGTATTTCAGTCTATTACATTTCAAGACTAAATTATTTGTGAAAATTCCTCTAAACTATAATGGCATCAAGAAGGAATTAATAGTGCTTCAGAGAAAAGACTAATTAATTACTGCTTGATACCATCAGAACATATAAAAAACATCAAAGTTTAGAGTTTAATAAAAAGACTGTGACTTTAATAACTTTCTCTTAATTATTATTTTTATTTATTTCTTAAAAAAAAAGGTTCAATTTTATATGATACTGATAGGGTATCAATACACCAAAGGAGTATTATAGAGAATTAAACTCAGTCTTATATGATATTGATATGGTATCACTATACCAACAGAGTATCATATACGTAAAATAAGAAAAGAAAAAGTAGGGTACATGAATAAATAGTTTGAGCCGCTTGATCATTAAGCGTAAATAGATAAGGTTGTGTCCATTTTTAACAAATAGTTTCACAATTGAATGCCCCAGATCCTATTCGTGAGACTTCACTGAGTATGTTATTGTTATAGTTTCACAATTAAGTGTATTTTGTGTAGTTTTTCTTTTTTTTTTTCCGTGACCAAAAGCCCATATAGATTATCTAATGAAAACTAAGGAACTTCAAAATAGAATCTAAAAAAGTTTTAAAGATTGGATACCACTTTATTGGTCACCAGAATTCGATTCTATAATGGGCCTTAAATTATATTCGTTGTGGACCGACTTTCTTCAAAGTATAAAGTAAGAAAGCATCAAATGTTTTATGTTTTAGTTTAAGAATATGGATAAACTAACATGTAAATTTGATTTACGTGGATAAACAAACATATACTAGTTGGTTAGCTAATATAGTTACAGTTTAAATTAATTACAATTTGTGATAAACATCTAGCTGTAATTATAGTTTGAGTTTTGTATTTTGCACGATTTATACAAACGTTGTGCACGATTATACATAAACAGTGCGCCAATCAAATTGTATAGCGAAATATACAAACACTGTGAATTACATAGCAAAATATACAAATATTATATAAAAATTGCGAAATGTAGAGCGAATTATACAAATGTTGCACGAATTATACAAATATTATGATAACTATAATTACGAAATGTAAGTACCCAAACTATAACTATAAATATTTTTGAATGATTATATAAGAAAATTCCTCTAATTTTAAACATGTGAGGGATTTTATATGGTTGGGTCAAGTTATTTTTACTTGAACATTTATCACATGACATTAGGTTTTGTGAAATCTAACTTCAAATATGTATATCTTAATTATTTCAAAGTATTTAGATGTGCAAAATGATATCTTAATAAGATATCCTCTAAGAAATTTGATATAATTAATAAATTTAATTTGTAAAATATAAAAGTAAAATAATGAAGGGCTTTTCATCAAAATTGGTTGATCTTTTTGACATCTTTCAACCTCATTCTCGTTATTTAGACGCGGCTCATAAAATAATAATACGAGATATATATTTACTACGTAAAATTTTTAAGTAGTGAGAATTTGAATATTACTTATTTATACGAGAAATTTTTGTTTTTTTTTTTTTGGTTACAGTAAACTATAATTACCTTTGTCAATATTGCTATGATTGATAATTAGGATTCAAAGTACTAAAATTAAAAAAATCTTCTTGAAACAAATATATTCATTTGAAATTATTTTAAAGGCAAATATTATTTCTTTTTGTTATTATTTTAGCTAAAAGCCACTCAAATTTTTGGTGCACCAATTCGGCTAGCAACCCGACAGCCGTCCCAACTGGTCACAAAGAAGTTGGACATTATAAATGTCAACTGAGGCCGAATTAAACTTGGTCCCGTTTGTCACCTAGAACCTTATACTTAGAACTTTGCTAACTAAACCCTTGTACCCACTCAAAACCTACACTTTAAACCCCTTTTTTCTGACCTGGCATCCTAAGTGGCATACCAGGTCATGTGCGTGAAATTCACTCCATTTTGGAGCGTGAAGGATTCCTAAAATACCCTTTAACAATCATCTTCTTCCCCAAATGCCTAAATATTATAAATCCCTATTTCTTCTTCTCAAAATTCTTCAATTTCTTCTTGTTTTTGTTTCTCCAAATTTCTTCCCTTGAAATTTCTTCATGTTGGCCATGATTTCTTCTTGGAATTTTTATTTTTTTTATTACGTGATTTTTTTTTATTTATTAAAATTTCTTCTTCTTCACAGTGACAGTTCTTCGTATGTGGGATATATTTAAACCCAAAAATAAACCTTAGGGTATTTTTAAACCCAAAGATGAAATGAGTTACTTTTATATTGATTTGGGACTGCATTTTTACTCCATCCCCAAAATCACCATTAATGGCTGATGAGAGCTTTTCTTAGAGGCAATCTAGCTCTACATCTTGTACTTCTAGATCCTCTGCATCAGGCAAAGTAGGTTCATCACTTCCCTTAGTTTCCCTCAGCTTCTTGCTCGCCATCACCCTCCTTAACTCCTTTTTTGGAACTTGATTTCCTTTGTCTTTTACTGGGATTATCACTTTCTGGTGTCTCTGTTGCTTTGATTTTTCACCCAAGGCGAAGTTAACTTTACTGTATGTTGTATCATTTTACTGGGATTATCACTTTCAGGTGTCTCTGTTGCTTTGATTTTTCACCCAAGGCGAAGTTAACTTTACTGTATGTTGTATCATCAAGTTCTAGCAACATTGCTGGTGCTAGAAGGAAGAGAAATTGACTGTGTCTCTTCTTCATATGTGGAAGAAGGTGAGGGAAGAGAGAAAGCTTTTCGCACGTCATTTCATACGTGGAATTATTATATGACGTGGAAATTACGTGTCGTCGTTTGAAACTCATGCACTAGTCCCAGTCAGAAAAAAGGGTTTAAAATGTAGGTTTTGAGTGGGTACAAGTGTTTAGTTGGCAAAGTTCTAAGTATAAGGTTCTAGGTGACAAACGGGACCAAGTACAGGGGCCTATTAGGCCATTCTGCCTATATATTATGAAAATTAATATTACTATGGTTACAAATATAACGTTTAATATATTTCCACAAAATAACCAAGCTGCAAGAAAAAAAAAAGGGAGTAAATTCTATAAATGACAAACATATAAAGTTTAATTATGATTCATAGCTATATTTTTAGTAATTACATTTTGTAACTATAGTTATACTAGAGTTTGTATGATTGCGCAACATTGTATACATTTGTATAATTCGCCATACAATTCGCAGTTCTTATATAGAGTTTGTATATTTTGCTATATAATTCATGTACATAGTTTGTACGATTCGCTATACAATACACAATGTTTGTATATTTTGCTATATAATTTGATTTGCGCACACCTTTTTTTTTATAGTCGCACACAACGTTTGTATAAATCACGAATTATACAAAACTCAAATTATAATTACAGCTAGATGTTTGCTACGAACCGTAATTAATTCAAGCTATAGCTATGTTAGCTAATTATACAAAACTAAAACTATAATTACAGCTAGATGTTTGCTATGAACCGTAATTAAATCAAGCTATAACTATGTTAGCTAATTAAGTCGTATATATTTGCTTACACGCTTAATTTTTCCAATTTTTTTTTTAATGAAAACTCATGTTTGGCAAAGAGCAAGTCATTATCATATTTTGTCCAAATGTGAAAAATGAGTTTAAACAAGTCAGAATAATTCCAAATTAGGATCATTTTGCACCAACTAAAAAAATTAAGTATAGATGCAAAATTTTTATAATAATAGTAAATAAAAACTGTTGTTTGTTTCATAGTCGCTTTCGTTACTGTATTTATAAAATAATGGAAATAAAGATCTACCAACAACATCTTTACAAAAAAGGTGGTGTACGTGTATTTTTCAACTTCTGTAAAGGAAATGGCAGCCAATTATTGGTTCTCTATTTAACTTTTAGCTACAAAGATGGGTCTCTCCCTCCACTAAATGTGGCCATTTATGCAAAAATGTTTTTCACATTTACTACATTCATTAACGATGACGACTACATTTGTCAAAAAGCAAATCTCAGACTATTTCCGTCAAAAGTAAAATTTAAATTTTTGAAATTGATTTTTTTTTTTTTAAAGTTTTGTGAGTAGAAGTTCTAAACCTCATAATTAAATCAATATTTGAAGATAAAATATTTATAAATCTTGATCAAATTTCATGACCAAATCAACATTTAAAGATGAATTTTTAAAATTTGATTCAAAATTTATGATCGAAGGGTAACAGACCTTTCACATACATACTAATATGTTTGATTTCTTTCTCAAACCCTTTTACTTCCCTCTCCCACTGTAATAGTCTATCCCGCTATTGATATTATCCGTTTTAGGTCTAGGCTTCCACGGCTTTAAAATGTGTTATTAGTAGGTAAGACATGTTTACTTATACTAGGGATGATAATTGGGCGGGTTGGGTCAAATTTGAGCGGGTTATAGTGGTTCAAGACAACAAACGAGTCAAGACCCAATCCAAATTTGCTTGGGTCAAAACAGGGTGAGGAATGGGTTATAGAACGGGTCAAGACCCGCCTAACCCAACTTTTACTAAGTTTTACTTACTTTATTTGTTCTTTTTCAATATTTTATGTACTTAATTAAATTGATTATTTTTTTTATTTTGGCTATATAAAACATATCAAATTAAAAAAAAGTATTTTAAAAATATTTTGACAAGATTTCTTCCGAGTCAATTCGGTTGAATATCAACTCAATTTTAAATGGATTGGGTTGAGATGGATTGAGCTAATAAATAGACGGGTTAATCTTCAATGGGTTTGGCAGATTAAGCAGCTTGGGTTTAATTTTGTCACCCCTTACTTATATACTCAGCATCCCTTTTGTATTTTGTTGATGTGAATTTTTTATCTTAAGATGGATTGTTACACCCTCACTACCCTCACTCTTGTAGGATTTTTTTTTTATTCCTTAAAAATGCTCAAGTTTGTATTTTAGAATTTGTTTTAGAAACCGGAAATAATACCTTCATGCCTGAAACAAATTAATTTTCAATCAATCTAAACATTTTATAAAATCGGAAATTAGAAACCAATTATTCAAATATAGTTATCTAAAGCTTTACATCTTTCAATATCATTTCTTTAATTTTCATGTTATCTCATTTTAATTTCTTAATTCATTATAGACCCAAAAATTAAAGGATTCATGAGATTGAATGATGATATACTCCTTTGTTTCATTTTATGTAGCATGATTTTATTCGAAATATAAGGACTAAATTATTTAGAAATTATACATTTAGAAATTACATAAAAAAATTTAAACTACATTACTGAATGCAGTAAAAAAAATGATACAAAGAAAATTAACAGTATACAACAACAACAACAACAACAACATACCCAGTGAAATCCCACAAGTGGGGTTTGGGGAGGATAAGATGTACGCAGACCTTACCACTACCACATAAGGTAAGAAAATTAATACATAAAATGAACTAGAGCAAATACATAATATTATTTTAAAACAACATAACTAGCTGCACACGAAATGTCACATAAAATGAAATAAAACAAGTATCTGCTAAGCATGTTAAAGGGATTTTATTGAATTATCTATATAAGAAGTTATTGTTATATCAAGCAAAAAAATAATAAAAGCATGTAATATTTGAGTAGTAAATCTTTGATTTTTTTTAAATTTCTTACAAAAATCACTGATTTTGTTAGTGATATTATTAATACGATACATATTAATAGTAGAAATCCCTATGGACCTAAGTAACAAACATTCTACAAATTAGGAATTAGGATAGGATAACTGTCATAAGTGATTTGCCAAATCTTCATTCATTTCAACTTTTATATTTTGAAGGTAAAAAAATATAATGGACGCAATCAGAATTTAAATTTTATAGATTTGGAATTCAATTCTTTTAAAAACTAGTAGGTTTTGTTGTTGATTAGAGTTAAACAGGAATAAAAGCATTTACAATTTATATTATATTTGATCAAGCTTTTGAGAGGTCAAAAAATATTTCTTTCTTTTCCTTCAAAACGTGCTTATTTTTAAAAATTGATGTGTTTGACAGAAAATAAGCGCTTTTGTGAAGTAAAGTTCGAAAAAAATATTTTATCTTAAAATACTTCAACAAAATGGTCAAACACTAATAGTTGTTCAAAAGTTCTTTTAAAATTTAC
Source organism: Solanum rostratum (assembly GCA_029948455.1). Taxonomy (NCBI): domain Eukaryota; kingdom Viridiplantae; phylum Streptophyta; class Magnoliopsida; order Solanales; family Solanaceae; genus Solanum; species Solanum rostratum. Next base: position 5,841,474 of record CM057048.1, read on the forward strand.
CGACCACACATAATTTGTTTGGAAAAAGAACTATTCAAAAGAAACTGATTTTAGAAGATCGATCAAACAGACTACTAATTTTGTAGAATTTAGTTATTTTATCTTTTTCTCATATAACTGATACATTAATTCCCTCATAATTCATACATACATCTATTATATGGGATTATAAAAGAATAACCAAACACATTGATATACCAAATTTTATACCTAACAACTAAGTCCTATCATATATGATGCTAATTATATTGATTTTAATACATAAACAACTCACTTTTTAATCAATAATTAAATATTTTTTAAATTAATATTTTACGTATAACAACAACAACATATCCAGTGGAATCCCACAAGTGGAGTTTGGGGAGGATAGAATATACACAGACCTTACCACTAACTCACAGAAATAAAGAAACTGTTTCCTAAAAATTAATATTTTACATAATATTAAATAAATTTTTTAATTAAAATTACTAAATTCGATCAAATGTTATATCCGTACCTGCCAGAAGGTTCCACATGTAAAGGAAAAAAAGTCCGACAAAATACAGTGGCTAATAGGGTCTCTAATTGAAGCATGAAAAAGACCCCTAAATGAAACTCCTATAATTAAATTAAATTAATGTTTGTTTCATAATCATGTATTCTTCTTCTTCCATCTGGTCATATACTGATGTCCACTAATATACACAGAATATATAGTACTATGACACCAAAGACAATGACCACTCAACGGCTATACTAATATATACATCATTTGTTGTCCTCTCCTCCTTGCTTTATTACATAAATAATAACATAGATTATGGTCTATTTTTTTTTTTATGTAATATAATAACACAAAAAAAAAATTAAGAATAAAAACAAATTTGAACATACAATTTTAGATAGAATTGTATTTGTCGTGGCAAGGTTAGAAAGATTGGACCAAAATCAATAGAAAATGATATCACGGGCAGTGATGAAGTCAGAATTTTCTTTAAGGGGATTAAAATTTTAAGAAGTAGACACACAAACTAAATGAAGAGGATTCAATATCTATTATATATACATAAAAAAAATTATTTTTAACATATATAAATAGTACAAGTTTTTGCCGAAGGAGGTTCGGACGAATCCCCTGATTACTATGTGGCTCCGCTACTGATCGCGAGGGAGACTAAAAAACCACTTGATATCATGTTGTGCGAAATAAAAATAAGAAAAAAAGAATTACGAGTTCAATCCATCATCCCACATCGTATTTATCTATCCTTATAAATGATACTATAAGAGATTTCTTATAAACAATGTCTTATTATATAAAAAAGAAATAACATTGAAACTAACGATTGTAATAATAAAATCACTGTAATCTCATAAAAAGGATAGAAAGAGCTCTTATTCTAACAGAACTAGGACTATCAACTCCAATTGTAGCAGCGGAAATGTCTTCACCATCAGATATTGCATTAAGAACTTCTGTTATATCAACGGTGGAGATGAAAAGTAGGCTCGGAATTCAAAAGGATAGTATCTACACGGATCATCTAATCTACTTTTATGAAAATACAAAGACTGTTTCCATATATGACATTGGAAATAAAATAAAAATTTGTAAGTAGATGCAATGGTACACAAAATAGTACAATAGAGAGAATAAAATATTGGTTATTAGGGATTAATAAATTGTTGAATTATGTGTTATTAAAATAGTGAATGGTTATAGTAGAAGAGTGGTAGCTGGAACTACTAATGTCAAAGAAGGGGACATGTCATTTGTCATGCGTTATTAGTCTCACTAAATAATGCCAATTCATCATCTCATTCTTCTATCTAATTTTTTAACCTAATTATCTAATATTGAATGTTAGTACCTATTTCCAAGGTGAAAATTAATCGTGTGTAAATTATGTTATTTTGGTTAAAATGAAATGGAGTTGAGAGTGATAAATAAAAATGAAATGTGGCACTGCTACAAGGCGCAACGCAACGTTGTTAATGGCGCAGGAGTAAGGCGTATGGACCCTTTGTGCCTTTACTCTTTTGGTTTCAATCTTTGTTTCTTTGTCATTTTAAAACTTTTTGTAACTCTTTTTACTTCAGACTCAAATGAATAGAATTAGAAGAATGATAAATTTAAGTTACTTTTTATAATATTGATTGATAATATAGCATTATGTATGTATATGAATCGATAATATAATGATAGATAATATGACGTTATATATGACCTTTTGATATAACATTAAGGATATATATATGACCAACAAAGGTTATTGTGGGGTGGTAAGTATTCTTTCATCGTTAATCAGAGGTCTCAGGTTTGAGTCTCTTTGAGTATGGATTTATCTTTGTTAGGGAGCAGGATTTAATCAAGTTCCAATGTGGGTATCAAACACCGGATAGGACCAGTTGTATAATAATGGGCAATATCAAACCTTTCTCAATAATAAAAGGATAACTATGACTTTTTTTCCAAACAAAACATCTCCAAATAGATATCGCTTAAGAATTCAAGATTATAGTTGATAATTATTTCTAATCACATCCTTAACGTCAAAAAAGATATTTCTTTTAATTATTGTTCAATTTATAATACATAGTTTCTCTCATAACTTATACATATAATGGTTATATAAGTTTCAAAATGGCAATCAAACACCGTATTGATTTTATACATGAACAATTTACCTCCCAACCACTATCAAACATAGTGTTGTTTATACCAAATTTAACATATGCATAACTCACCTTCAAATGGCCCTTTATAATATACAGTACGGAGAAAATATTTTTAAATTTCTTCACGTAATTGGTCAAATAATTTAAAGATATTACTCTAAAAAAAATTCTATAAATGAAGAAAATTGACTTTCCTAATGAACATTGGAAAAACAAATTTTGAAAATAACATTTCACATATGAACGATATCTCCACCCTCTAACACACCATCTTCACCCTACCTCCATAACTTTCATCCCCACCGCTTCAAAACTTTGCCCGATCTTCATTCTTATCTTTCATAATATTTATTTAAATTATATATAAATATTTTAGAATAATATTTATTTTTAATTTATATACCAAAAAATATTTAAAAAATTCACTTATTTTTTTAAAAAAAATAAATATTTTTCACCCTACTAAATACACCCTATCAGATAAAAACTACTACACTTTTGGTGAGTAACGTCTTTTTTTTATTATTTTTACGTGAAAAAGAAGTTATGATACTAATGCCATTCAAATACCTCGAAGAGAAAACTCTTTAACTTGGTAGGTATTTGGTCATATTCTATTGTGAAAATAAAAAATACATTTTACTTATTTATTGTTTTGAAAATAAATTTTTTATATTTATTTTTCATTTTTGACATAGTAGAAAAATATAGTTATTTTCATATTTAGTCTTTAGCATAAATACTTATTCTTACATCAATTCAAAGATTTTTAAAATTAGGCATCGATAAATAGGGGTAGTACAGTAAAATAATTATGCTAATTATTATTTTTTTAATGAGCGTGTCAAATTCACATATGACAAAAATGAATGGAGGAAGGTTTAAAGTTGTGTTTGGCCTATGAGATGTAAATTAAAACTGTTTTTAATTATATTTTTTCTTTGAGTAATTTGCAATTAAAAAAGTGAAATTATTTATTTTTGAGATTTCCAAAAATTCTTGAAAAAGGCAAAAGCAGAATTTTTTAAATAATAATAAAATTTATGGTCAACACTCTCTATGCCTCTCTTACACATACACATTGTCATTTTCTCTACCGACTTTTTTAGTTGTTTGGCCATAGTATTTAGGAGTTTGATTTAAAGTTTTAATTTTAAATTAATGTTTATCTATAAAATTTGCACAAAAGTTTAAGTTTAATTTCACATTATGATTTTAAATTTTTTACAAAATTAAATTTGAAATTTCAAATAGTGATTTCAGTTTACAAATATAAATTTATAACTCATAAGTTTATATTTTGAAAAAAAAAAAAAAACCATAATTTTAATTTTTGAAAAAAAAATGATGTTTGATATGAAGAAATTATTTGTTCCATGCTTGAAAATTTTATAAAAGAATAACTAGTTGTTACTATCGTTGATTTATTGAACTAGTGAGTAATGAGTTTTTATAAAATTATATGTATTTATAATTTTGTGATAACATATAATTATAAATATTTATTTACTTATTTATTAATAAAAGAAAATAGAGGTATATCATTATCAATTTAACACCTAAAATATTCTAATACCTTATTTATAAACCACTATTACATATTCATTTGGTAAAATTACAATAGTCTAAAAAGTTTTAATAATTTTCGTAAATTACAACGATTTTATGTTACGATTTTTTAATTATAAAATTTAAATATTCTGATACCTTATTTATAAACTTAATTCATCACGATAAGATTTTTTTTTCATCCATCATCATAAGATCATGAAAAAAGAACAGCTGGATATTTAAAGCAAAATATCAAATTGCAATAAATTCTCTCTAGTCTTTTTCCAAGTTTTGGTCTTGTTCCTCAAGGATTACGATTGCATCTTCAACCTGATGATATCACTTTTTTAAAAAATTATTTTCTATTGTGCTAATTTCCAAATTTTGTTGCAAAATTTTATCATGAAAAGTTTGAAACATGAATTTTTTTTGAGATAAGTGTCAAAAATACACCTAAACTTATTAGTTTGAGAAACACACATCAGTATTTCAAACTTTTCATGATAAAATTTTATTAGTCGGTGTGCTATTGGATGCTCGGTGCGCACCAAAGCACACGTACCTGGAGACGCCAAACCATAACCTAATACTATGACACACTATGAAGGAGGATACCTATAAGGACCCAAATTTCGTAAGACCTTAACAGTCATAAAAAATGAGTTTCTTACGGTTTGGCCAGGGTGCCCTTTTCAAAGAACCCTTCACGAACCATAGAAAGGTCCATGGGTCGTGAAAGGGCATGTGAAGGGACCCTTGGCCATTTATTGGCCGGCCTTGCCAGGGTGTGCCACCATGGACACACACCACGGCTCGTAGACCTTACCACCGATCATGGTGTAGTCCGTGAAGGGACCCTTGGCCACTTTCTCATGCCGCCTTGCCAAGTCTGCCACCACGCTCACACATCACAGCTCGCGAATCTCATCACAGATCGTGGTATGGCCCGTGAAGGGGTCCTTGACTTATGGCTAAGTATCATCTCGACGCAAGGGGCAGGTTCACAAGGGCCACCATGAACCGTGAAAAGCTTCATAGACTATGAGGTCTTCCATGGTGCTGCCTAGTTCAATTAGTGAACTCATCTCATTAAGGTCCTTTTGGTTATTTTTCCCAAACCCTAGTGTATTTTGGACGTTTATTCACTCTTTTACACTTTTAAATCAACCCCCATGCATTTTCTAATCCCTCATTCAAGCCTAACACTTAGCTTCTACAATCTAATTTCTAAAAACACTATTCAAATCTCATCTTCAATTATTCAAACTAGGATTCAACCGGGGTTGAAGTTCAAGCTAAGTTCTTAAATTCATCTTCCTAAGCAAGGTATGTGTGGATTCATCCTTGATTTCAATTCAACCTTGGAGCCTAAAATCTCTTTCATCTATTTCATGACTTTAAAGTATGATTTGAATATGGGTTTCATGTTCTAAGTTCAAATAGATGGAATTATGATATGGGATGATTTCAATTGATGATTTTAGCATGATCTAAGTCTTAATCTATTGATTTACATGAAATTCGAATTTGCATGTCCCTTTTAACTATGAATTTATACATGAGTAATTTTAATTATGATTCAAATGTTGATTTTTTTCATGGATTATGCATGCTTCTGTTTAATTATCATGGTTTAAGTATGAATTTTCTATACCCATGCTTTATTCTCACTTCTCATTTCATGAGCATGCACGAACAAGGTTTTTTATGATATTTATGATATAGGTTTGGTTATCAATTATGATTATGAACATGATTTCAAATCAATTACGATTATGCCATGATTATGATCAATGATGTCTATGTTTTGGCTTTAAGCACTCATAGGTGTGTACACATCATTATGTACAAATTATGAATGAGTTATTCCTATACATGTAAACACGTTTTGAGTTATGACTTGGCTTTTAAGACCAAGCATGCATGATGATAATTTGAGATGATTTATGATCTTATGACAAGCATGTTCAATATATATGTATTTTGTGGGATGATGACTTAACACCGAATGGGATTGGAGGAGGGGGACTATTCCTAAGGGTCCTTGCATAAAGCTTACCTTTCTCATAACTATTTGCCACCGTAAGTTCATATTTTCCCAATATGTTTGATGATATTATATAAAACCCACTTATGTTACTTTGCTCTGGTGTAGAGACAACATCAAGATTTCATGTAATAGCTCGCATGATCTTACATGTCGATTGAGGTTACATTCTCACTTATGTTTATGTATTTTGGCATTCATGCATCATGGTTTAAGACATCTTGATTTGGTATTCTCTTCTATATATTTCTCTTCTATATATATGTGCCCTTGTCTTCTAATATTAATGCAGATTTTTATCATTCCCATTTTACATTGCATGACCGTATATTTAGTACATTCAAATGTACTAATGCATACTTTTCCTACACGATTTAATCATGTAAAGACTGGAGCCTTTCCCCATCCACCTCCTCATGGCTAGTTAGATTTGTGGAAGCTTGCTTGTGGTGAGACCTCTATTTTCAAGGGCAACATCCATTTTCTATCTACCTATGTCAAGACTTTACTACTTTTGCTATTTACTTTTGAGGGTGAGCCAGGAACATGTCTTGCCCCTGTCTTACTTATGATTAGAAGCATTATTGGATAATATGCTATGTATGAGTCAAGCGACACTTTGTATCTACGAGACTATCCCTTAGTCATTACCTCATGTTTGTTGTTGCTTGTATTATATTAGTAAGATGGTGAAATTTCTAAGTCCATACTTCCCGTAGAGTGCATCCAATGCCCCCCTCCCTTAGATTTACTTGATCTGGTTATGTGATGGTAATTCCATGTTCCCTTATCCCATAGAGTGTGTCGTATGTCCCTATTCCCCTTCGTTCTACTTGATGATGATTTGATTCACGTTGCTTAACCAATGATGTGTGTATGGATGCTATGAGGCCTGTTTTGACTATCCTTGGGTTCACCATATACCATGTCACACTTAGGCCATAGGCTTGGATCGTGACAATACCTAAGAGACAGTTTACTAACAAAATAAACACAAATATCACATACAAACCTAAAGGATCATGTTAACATAATTTCTGCACAAAAAGGTTAGATAAGATATTTCGAACAAGAGCCTTGATGAAGATGTAAATGATTTTTAAAGTATAACTATTGATGAAAGATGATGATGTTTTGAGATAAGCTTGATGTTTTAACTTAAAGTCTAATTAGACTAAATAAGATGATTTGAGTATTTTACTTATTAAGCATATGAGCATACATATATATATAAATTTCGAGAGTAATGATGAACACCAATTTGGGTAAGAATTAGAATAGAGGTAACTCAAGTCCCATAAACTACATAGCTAACTAGTCTCTCTTGTCCCAAAAGATTACTTTTTATTATTGGATTTAAAGAGATTGAACGTCTCTTATTGTGGTAAGTATTTGATGGCTGTAGCAATGGCAACAAGCTCATTGTATCATCACTCGCTCATAGGTGGTGGGTGTCGATCAGAGAAACTCTCTAAGAGTCGTTATATTATTTTATTAAATGGGTGTCGATCAGAGAAACTCCCTAAGAGTTGCTATATTATTTTATTAAATTGTATATTTCCTAATTATGATTGATGAAGGCATTTTTATACTGTTCTCTACTTTTAAAGCATATTGATATTGAGTTGAGCCTATTCTTTCTTGAGTATCTTGATACTTATTATTCTACTCGGTCATCTTATATATCGTACATTCTACATACGGACGTCATTTGACGCTGCATTTTTTTGTGATGCAGATACAGGTGCTAGGGATCCTAACAGACAATTTGTTGAAGATTTCAAATATTTCTATAGTCTTGGTAAGACCTCCTAGCATTAGAAGGATTATCTTTTTTTCTTCTTCATAGTTTTGATATAGTTTTAGACTTGTCTTGACACCTTCTTCATAGTTGATAAAGGTTTCAGAGACTGAATAAAATGATGTGAACTTTGAGTCGGTTTTGAAGCTTATTCTTATTGATAAAAAACTATTGACTCGGTTTATATTTTGAGTTACTTGCTATTAATTGATTGTGAGATTTAGAAGCCTACTTGAGTATTTCTTTTATTTTATTAAGTTTTTCGTAACTGAGCGAGTAATGAGATCAAATGATTCGCTCAAGAGCCAGTAATAGTTTCTAAGTGTCAGCCACATATGGGGGTACCCTCTTGAAATGTGATACTATCTCTAGCATGGTTGTCTAACAATGTCACCGAAAAAGCGAGATCTTAAAAGCCTGAGAACTTGAGTTAGTAATGTAACTTTTGTGATGAAAATCAAATTGGGTTCAGGTGAAGGAAAAATGTATATGATTCATAGCCCAACCTTAGGAAATATATAGTGTGAAATTTCTTCCCTCGTAATAATGAACATCATCTATATATTGAAATCGTTACGATAGCCTAATATTAGAAAAATAGTTATGAGCGAGCTTTATTTTTCAAAAGACTTGTAAACCACACCTTAGAACTTATAGCTCGAAGCTAAGGACACATCTTTTATGTTTGCAGAAGTTAAATCGATAATAATAACTTTTAGATAACATCAGACCTTATCCAATTTCAGCATTATTGAACTAGACTTGAATGACCTTGACTGTCACGTGTCACCCTCTAATATTCAAAGACGTCAAAGCCATATTTTGATTCATAAATATCAGGACTTATAACTCTTTTTTTGAAATAATTTTCTTTCATTTGATTTAGGTCTACCTCATCCTCTTCTAACACCTTCATTTATCATAGTTTCAAACTTATATAGCTCGATGCATATATAAGTCTAAAAAGAACGTGCTTAAAGTATCTCAAACGGTCTTCTCATATTTTATCTTTAATGTGTGTTACTTGTCCTTTTAGTGAGTATGATCATTTTAATTTAATCTAATTTTGTATGAGACACATTCATATTAATAGCCACATTTTTTCAATACTCATTTTGTGAATATGTTGTACTTTAGCCATCAACATTCACTATTATATATCATTGTCTGTCTAATAACTATATAAACGAAATCACATCACACTTTGATAAATATTATCCATTTCAATCATCCAATTTTAATCATACGAGTAACACATTCATTTATCATATTTTTTTTTTTTGAAAATGATGAGTCTAAATATCATAATTGTTTACAACAATAACATACTCAATGAAATTTCACAAGTAGGGTCCGAAGAGGGTAAAATGTACGCAGACCAGAGTTAGAAAAATTGTTTCCGAAATATCATAATTGTTTATATTTTGAAAATTGATATTTTAATTTGCATTCTATAGTTTGAAGAATCTTACATACTGGTTATAGGTTGATTAGTTTCACAAGATAACCAACCATATCTTTGGAGTTATAACAATTACTCTAAATTACGTAGGTACTAATTATATAGTGATTGATTGTTAGGTGACATGATTGTATAATCACTCAAATTTTTGAATTTTTGGATAAATACAACATCTAAATCACATTAGTTTAGTAGTTAATAGAGAAAACTTAAAACCAATTTCTTTTCTCTTACTTGAATGGAGTATATATTGTAGCCCAAAAGATTTGGGAAAAGGCTTGAAAAAACCTAAATTTCTCCCTTTCCACTCTCCATTTCATTCTCTCTCTCTACTACAACTGTGTGACCTTCTCTCCCAAAGAGATAGAGAGAGAGAGAGAAAGAGAAAAGAGTACTGCAACGCACGTCGCCATGGATTCTTCGCTCTCTACTGCTCCTCCTATACAAGGTCGCTTCGTTTTCACGGCATTCCATTAGAGGAAAAAAGTAAAGAACCCAAGGCCAGAGAGGGGTAAAGGCCAAAACCGGAAAAACCCATCTTCCTAGATTGGATTTTTTAGCTGTGGCGGACCTTAGAAGAACCCTAGCATTCCTCTTTTCTTCAATTTCTTCGCCGTGGGTCAGTCGTTATAATCTCATATCAACGACGAAGAAGAGGAAAAGGGGATTTTACGCTGTAAAAATGTTCTGGGTCACAAAGTTTTCAGGCTTTTTCGCTGCGGCAATGGTAATGATTGTTCTTTCTCCATCCTTACAATCGTTCCCACCTGCTGAAGCTATTAGATCGTCTCACCTTGAATCCTATCTCCGATTTCCCAGTCAAATCACCCCTACGGTTCCCCTTAATCGCTTCTCATTCCGTAAAGCCCCTGTATTCCGAAATGCCGGGGAATGCACCTCTAATGGCAGAAGGATATTGGGGAAACATGGGGTTTGCGATCCTTCGCTTGTTCATGTTGCGATTACTCTTGATGTTGAGTATCTCCGTGGTTCAATAGCCGCTGTGCATTCAATTTTGCACCATTCGAGATGTCCTGAGAGTGTATTCTTCCATTTCCTGGTATCCGAAACCAATCTCGAAACCCTAGTTCGATCCACCTTCCCTCAGTTGAAATTCAAGGTATATTACTTTGATCCTGAACGAGTTCGAAATATTATCTCCACTTCCGTTAGGCAAGCGCTTGAACAGCCATTGAACTACGCCAGAAATTACTTGGCTGATCTTCTGGAACCCTGTGTTAGTAGAGTTATCTATCTGGATTCGGATCTTGTCGTTGTTGATGACATCTCTAAGCTATGGAGTACAAGTTTGGGTTCAAAGACCATTGGAGCTCCGGAGTATTGCCATGCCAATTTCTCGAAATATTTCACGACGTCCTTTTGGTCGGAACCGAGATTTTCCGGCACATTTACCGGCAGGAAACCGTGTTACTTCAACACAGGGGTTATGGTCATAGATCTGAAGAAATGGAGACGGGTCGGGTACACGAAGCGGATAGAGAAATGGATGGATATCCAGAAGACGAATCGGATCTATGAACTGGGTTCCCTGCCTCCGTACCTCTTGGTCTTCGCCGGACACGTGGCACCAATTGAACACAGATGGAACCAGCACGGTTTAGGTGGTGATAATGTGAAGGGAAGTTGCCGTGATTTACATCCCGGCCCGGTGAGCCTCCTCCACTGGAGCGGCTCCGGCAAGCCGTGGCTTCGGCTTGACTCAAAAGAGCCGTGTCCGCTTGATTCTCTATGGGCACCTTACGATTTGTATGGATTCTCGTCGTGAATTTCTCATTTCTCGCCGGTAAATTCCTCCCAGTAACTTCTTTTTTCTGTTCATTTTACTATTGGGGATTTTTAACTTCTCTAATTTTTTCCTTCTTCTCAATTTATTTCGTTCAAATTTTGTTTCTTCTTTTTTTTTTTTTGAATTATATTTCGATTTAACATATGAACATTATGATCACCAGAGACGATTTGTATTCTATTCTATTATTCGTGCAGCTTGCAATAAAAGGGAATTACACATAATTATTGATTCAATTTGTTTGTAAATTGTAATCAAGCTATGATAGTTTTATTTTACCTATTTTGCTCGAAATCTTCAAAAATATTATTGAGACAATTGCGATAATATTTTTTTTTCCCAGGAAGTAGGGTATATGTATGTAATGTGAGGTCATCGAGATAAATTGTAACCGACACTTGATGAGTGGCCTATAAATAATTGAATGATAGAAAAAAGTATAGTACTATTATTATAATTTGTGTAAGCATTACACTTTTTATCTTCTTCAACTTAAATTAGTGAATTTATAATGCTATCTTATCTACAATATGCTTTCTTTTGAAGTATGCTAATAAATAATTGTACTTATGAACCCTTCTAAAAGTAGGATTACTAGCCCTCCACATGTTAATATATTGTATTTGGATTGGGACTAGGCGTTTTACTTCTTTCTAACTCTTTCATCTTCAAGTGTTGTAAATGAATTGTTTGTTCTATTTTATTTTGGGGCTATTTATTAGTACTCTGCTTGGAACATGGACATGTGCTTACATTAGATAATGCATGTAATAGGGATTGATGATTCTTGTTTTTTTTATTAGCAAATACCAAAAATGAGTTTAGAAGCAATATATTGTTGGGTAATGTCAACAACCTGTCTATGACAAGGCCTACGAGAGGGTTGAGGTAGCTCGGATTGGAGTCATGATCGAACATGATATTTGCGTGGTGAACTTGGTTAAGAAATAAAATTGTGTCTTTGTTATAAGTTATAGCTTTTGGCATAATGATAAGTGTTTGATTCTAACATATATGAAGGGAAAATGGGAAGCAATATCAGCCAAAAGTGTGATCTAGGTTGGATTAGACGTTCCTTGAATCAAGTTGATGATGAATTACTTCTACTAGAGGGGGTTGTTTGGATGAGCAACTCTCCACCTCTAGCCTTGAGCTTACAAATTCTCGAGTCATCAAAGGATGAGAGTTGCTATGACCTCCGCACCAAACACACCCTCACTAGGATGATTGTAATGTGCGCAAGTTAATCTGAACATCACGATTCTTAAAAAAAAAAATGAAACCATGGGTGGGGATGGAGTGAGAGGGGGCTCAAATTTTTGGATTATTTGCAAAAACAGTGGGAATGAGAATTTGGTTAAAGATTGTGGCACATGGGGTTGCTAGCGACGGGAAATAATTGGTGCTGGTTGCCAGCGAGTTATGCGGGTCCACTTTGTGGAATTGATTCTTAGAGAAAGAATATCTATGTATACATACAACATGAGAAAAGGAATAAAACTAGAATGTGCCACAACACATATTTAAGTTGTTGGATGGACAGTAGTGGAGTGCACCAAAAAAGAAAAGTGCAAAGTGTGGATGGACATGTTCATTCAATTAAATATAATAATACTAGTAGAAAATGATGTGTTAAGCTTTGTTTCCTTGCCAGGTTGTCCTTTCCCATCAAAATTGGGTGAGGACTAGGAAAACGGTAGAAAAGTAGTGGTAAAAAATGGCTGTCATTCACATATAAATCCAAAGGAGATGCCCCTCCTGGCTTTGGCAGTTTTTTGCAGTCGTAGGGAGAATCCAAGGAAGCCGTGATGTTTTGCTTAGTTGGTGCCAACTGCACGGACTTCTTTTGAATTTAAACATCCATCTGAAACCCCTTTTAACTTTGCCGGATTTATTTTGTCCATACATGTATCAAAATAAAACACACCTTTATTTATTAATCAGCCAATAACATAGTTTTCTGTCGACATGTCCGCTTGAGTTGTTTATTTCTTCTCTTTGATTATTGGCGCGCCTGATTCAACTGTTGATTATATTTCTTCAGCTGTTTTAACTATAATTTTATTCCTAATAAATCATTTTTTCAGCTGTTTCAACTGTGATTTTACTATATCACCTTCAATCAATTATTTTAAGTTATGTAAATACTGGAATTAGGATAAAATAATTTTCTTTTTAAATTAGACAAATAAAATAAAACAACTATTTTAACATCTTTCAATGATTTTATTTTTGTAAAAAGGGAAGTACTTTTTAAAAATGTAATATAAATAAGTAAAAAAAAATATGTATATTACTTGAAATGATGTGACAAAGTATGTCACAATAATTATCATTTTAAAAAAAAGAAATTTTTACACAAATATACAATTTTGGGCACAAAATTACGCGCCCTACCGAATTCTTTGAAAATACCAAAAAAAGTACACTCATTCATTTTTTTTCTTTCATTTCCCAACACTATTATATCACATCACACACCACAATAATCACACTCAAAATACCAAAAATCCTAAATTTGTAAATAAAGTTGGTATTTTTCAAAGAGTTCGGTAGGGCATATAATTTTGTCTCCAAAGTTGTATATTTGTGAAAAATCCCCTTTTAAAAATTTGGTTTTAGAAATTTTTGGGACATAAATTGGGACAATGAGAGTGACACATTATTTAAAATTTGTGTAAATCATATTATAAACTACAATAATTAATAATTTAAAATATTAAATAAAATTTAATTGACTCTCAAAATATTATATGTATAACATAAATTAGAACAAAATAAATAACACATATTATTTAAAATTAACATAAGATATAAAAATATATTTAAAAAATCTATCAAGTCCCATAAATTAAAATTAAATATATTCTTACAAAACACTTATTACATAAATAATTTAATCACGTATGCAATAACTTATGGACATCAATATGAAATGAAAAACTTGGAAGTTCTTTAAATTTTAAGTATATATTATTTTAGCATATATAATTGAACAAGTGGTTTGTCCAAAATACTTGAGAGATAGAGAAAAAAGGGGGGGGATGACATTGATGTGGCTTCTAATAACACATTGTTGCGTGTCAAGTGTCCAATATCCTTTTGCCTTGCCATCACACGTGCTCAGCTGCCTTGCCATCTTCAAACTAAATATTTTTACATTAAAAAAACTAAATAATTGTACTTCCGACACCCTTTGACTTAATACCATATTTTTAAAAAAAAATTATGATCAAAATTATTTTTAGATATTTGTGTGATTAAAATTATTTCATAAAGGTAAATTATTTTAAATTGAAATAAAATGATATTTTTTTTAGACGAATCAAAATGGATAAGTTATCATATAAAATGAGACAGAAGAAGTAATGAATTTTTTTCTTCACATTTTTGACAACTAATTAGAATTTTTGTGAAGAATAAGCTAACACATAAGATTATACGGGGGTTCTACAATATTAGCACGTCCTTAAGAATTTGAATGAAACGTTTAAAATTAAAAGAGTTCTCAAGTACTAAAAAAAATGTAATCTGTTTTATTGGACTAAAAAGAATTGTCATATGAAAAAAAGAGAAAAGCATATGCTGACGGATGTTGATCTATCAATTCGGTCGGTTATTTTTTTAAAATTATATTATTTTAATTTTTTAATATTTTATAAGTTATAATTAAAATTAATTTTTTTAAAATTATTTCAGTCATATTGAATTTTTTTTTATATTGATACGATTCGATTAATTTTTTATTCTTTTTTAATTTTTAAAATATCACTTCAAAATACATATTACTATAATATCTTTTTGCAAAGATATTTTTGAATACCAAAAAGTCAAGAATGTAAAATCTTCTTGCTATATTAATTGATTTAAAATTTTATATAAGAATATTTGCATATTCTTTTGACACTCCTAACAAGAGCGTCAAGATTATTTTTTATAAATATGAGATCTTTTGACTTGTTGCTGGATCCTTCTCTTTGTCATTTGAAATTTATTGATTCGACTGTCTTCATTTTGAATACTAGTAATGGGAGCCCGGGCAATGATAAATCAAGAAATTGCTCATAATTTATTATAAGGCTTTAAGTTCCTGAAAGAAGCATTGCTTGTCGTTCAATGCAGATATGGGAAGAACCATGATTAATCTTTGTATCTAGGTCGACCTCCTTCTAGTTTTTCATATATTAAACGAAACTTTACCTGACTTTGAATCTACGTAATTGAGAACCAAAAAATTTTTGTGCACATGAGTCATGACAGGGTAACATCGCACACCAAGAGTGCATAAAACCAACAGTCCTTGAAACTGGAAAGATCACAAATGCATACATAACAATAATAACATACCTAATCCCACAAAATCATAAAAGATAAAAATATGTCATTCTTTTTCAGAAAGCCAATCTCGCAGCAAGCGAATTGGAAGGACCGCGATTAGAGAGTGATTTCAACGCAATCTCAGCAGCGGAGTGCTCAGCCTGTCAACTGTAGAACAGCAATTTGGACTCTCAAAGACCTCACCATCGAAATTAACCGTTGCCTTAAACTGCGGAGCATGATCTGGACCTTCTCTTATACAAGTATAGGAAGGCAAGTTGAAGCAAATCGTTTGTGCCAGTTCCTGCAACCGGTTAGCAGTTAGCAGCACAACTCCAGTCCCAGTTAGATGTACATGGATCACCCTTCTCTCGATTTTCGAGGTATATTCACTGAAAAAAGAATGATATATTTCTAAATTTCATTAATCTTTACAGTGAGCAAACTTTGAGAAGCATGTGACTATTCACACTCACTATTGTAAGCACTCACAAGCTAGATCAAAAGAGCTACCTTTATATATAAGAAGTAAAATTTCTTTTCAACTTCAAAAATAATAAAAATAATTTAAAAGGCAAACTGATCAAAAGAGCTACACAATGACACTGTCAGTTGAATGAGTAAAGTAATCGTGTTTAATATAATAATTAATCTGAGTTTGACAGCATTATCTTTACTAATTTTATACTATTAATCATCATGAGAGATATGGTACTACTACCTTTATGAATTAGATTAATCCCAGATAATTAAAAGATAAAAAGTACTCCTAGTAGAGCTTTCTAGTAGAAAACTAGAACACTAAGCCTAATTAGAGAAAGAACCTGGTAGGTCATTCATGTTGGCTGTACTCCAAACTTGCTAAATTCATTTCCTTTTTTTATGGATTGATAAATAAGAATAATTCCATCATGTCTAAACTATTCAATCATCTAATTTACAAAATGTATAAGACACGGTGTTCAGGTGATGTCTCCCAAAATAATGCCACGTAGTTTAGTCAAGATCAAGCCCTCTTCAACAAGATTACTGACTCGAACTCTCATAACTCACTTTTTTATACTAAATATACATATATATGCACAATATCATTGTAAAGTTGGCCTAATGGTACATTTCAAAATAAGTCGAGTTATTAGATTTTGCACGCCTCTTAAGAAAACTACTTATTCCTTAAAAATAAGATTTATTTTACCAACTTACCTTTAATATTTATGTAGCTCTTTTGTAGTTTCTTGATTATGTGAGAGAAGGATATCGTTAATGTCTTTCTTAATTAGCTGAAACACCATTTATTTTGACATGAAAAGGTCAAAATGCGACTTACTACATTCATTTCCCCTTTTTATGGGTTAAAGAATAAGGATTACTCCCGGTCTAAACTATTTGATCATCTAATTTGCAAAATGTATAAGACACGGTGTTCAGGCGATAACACGTAGCCTAGTTGAGGTCAAACCCAGATTACTAACTCAAACTCTCGCAACTCCCTCTTTTATACCAAATATACATACATATACTATATACACAACATCAGTGTATATAGATAGCCTAATAGTACTTTCTCCATTTCAAAATAAATGGCTTTTTTAGATGTGACACACCCTTTAAGGATACTACTTATTCCTAAGAAGTAAGATTTTTTTTACTTTTAATGTTTAGGTAGCTCTTTAGTAGTTTCTTGATTATGTGAAACTCTAAGAATAAAATTGGAAGAACATCATCAATCTCCTGTTCAAAATGCGACTAGTATATATGAGTAACTTTCCATAAAAATACCAAATACCATTGGTGAATAAACTTTTCACATGTAACATACACACTAGAACAGAAAAGAAAGAATAAAAGGAATACTACTGAACAGTGAGATGAAGTTGAGAACCTTCATCCTCTTTTTTTAACAATGTGTGAGCTTTAACTGAGCTGCCGAGATGGACAGACGCACAGCAACAACTCAAGGGAACTGAAAACTTGAGAAATCTTGATGTCCTGCAGGAGGGTATACGTAAACAGCAAGCAACGAGATGACAATGCAGATGAGAGCAGACCATAAGAAGACAATGGTGGGAATCTTTCCTCTTTTCCCCATTAGACCTTTCGCGAATGGATAAAGATGAGATAACACCCAAAAGCTGAAGAATACACCTCCAAGAAGCTTGCTCCATTGTGGGAAAGGACTATACACTGTCCTGAATGTCCCCACTGCAATTGCAATCATGTTGATCAATATGATTGTGATTGGTGGAATCATTAGGACTGTCCAACGGAACTCGTATAGCTCTGCAAATTCATCTTCTCCATCATCAGGTGCAGCAGATTTTGATGTCAATGTGAATGAGATGTCAACTCCTGCTATAACTTTCAATAGTCCTTGTACTACTGCAGCTGGATGTGCACTTGTTCCACCAATTAACCAGAATTGTTCATTCCTCCACCAATCATGAAGGGTGATTCCTGACCATTTGATTTCAAGGAGAGCAAGCATGCATAGAGTGGTTGTGATTGCTAGCAAGAACACCAAGAAGGTGACATTGAGGGATTGGACAATGAATTTTCCTGAGAAGAGCGAAAGTGCAGGCAAGAGACAATAGACAATGAGGAAAATGGAAGTAAACGGATACATCCCCACGTTGAAGTACGCTACCCTCTGCAGGAACTTCATTCTTGGGCTTGCAAATAGTGCATTGTTGCGAGAGAAAAAGATTTCAACTGAACCTGTTGCCCATCTGAGAACTTGGATGAGCCTATCGGTTAGATTGATTGGAGCTGTCCCTCTAAATGCATCTCTTTTGGTGACACAGTAAATTGATCTCCAGCCCCTATTGTGCATCCTGTAACCTGTCACAACATCTTCTGTGATCGAACCATATATCCATCCTACTCTTTTGCCCCATTCAGTTTTATCCTCATAATAGCAACTTATGACACCCACGGCCTCAGCAAGTGCTGAAGCATCCAATGGCTCGCGATTTACAGCAAGTGAACCTGCTGGCCTTCCTTGGCAACCTTTACCTCGCAACTCATGGAGCAGCCTCCCTCCAAATTCTGCTACAGCAATAGAGTCAACCAATGGAATGGAGTTTCCAAACTGTTTTGTAAGCAAGGATCTGCTTACTTCCTCATCATCTTTATTCCCAATCATTGGCAAAAACATCTCATCATCCTCTTGATCCTTTTGTATATTATGTTTCCTCAAAAGCTTTCTAGTTTTCCTGCTACCAAACCATCCACGATGTTCAGTTGCTCTTGGTGGACTAAAACCATAAAGAGCAATTCTTCGAAAAATGCAGCCTGTTCCTACATACATTGGACCCTGCAAACCATCCAGAGCTCTCATGCTAACATCAAAGAAAACTGTATTGTGGTTTGCGTATCGATCATTTGGGTCAATACCCTCAAATCTCTGAGGGAACTGAACATAACAGATCCTGTCACCCCCTTTGTCAAGCATAAAGCACATTCCCTCTCTCATAGCCAATGAGTTATAGATGTAGTGGTCACAATCAAGATTGAGAATGAATGCCCCGTTTGACATTATTGCACTGGCTCGAACTAAAGCATTCATCGCTCCAGCTTTCTTGTTGTGATCAAAACCAGGTCGCTTTTCTCTGGAAACATAAACCAGCATTGGCAATCTTACATCAACATCTGTCGTGTCAATGATGTTCTTCTCGTCTGCTTCATTCCCATAAAGTGGCTCCGCATTTGGAGGAACCAACATGATCTGCAACAAACAAAGTTCAGAACTTAGTAAACTAGTTGAAATACTAAATTTCGTATTAAACAAGAGAAATCGAAGGACAAAGAACATTACCTGTATAATGCCCTCATGATCACCTCTTGAATGGCCTTCCTCAGCTGATGACCAAGTACCATGCCAGTGAGTTCCATCAGACATCCAAGTAGCTTTAGGGACCTTGATGGGTTCAGAGAGATCCTCTCCAAGTTCAACCTGTTTTCTTTTAGCCCTTAACTCCTGTTGGGTGTTATAAGCATCTGATCGTCGCCTTATTGATTCTGGCAAGGCATTTATCCTCACCTTGAATTCATCATATTCCCTCTTCACCCTTCTTCTGTCCCTAACAAAGTCAAGTCTCACTTTGTTTTTCAGTGGATCACGCTTTTGCCCAAAGTATGACTCAGGATTTCTGGGTTCTATCTTATGTTTTTTGCAGAAGGGAACCCATATTCTTGCAAAGCTAGCAGCTTCTGCAAGAGCTTCAAATGTCACTAGGGAACCCCCATCATCTGATAAGTAACATGCCACCTTTTCAACAGGATAATCAACAGCAAGAATGGAAAGGATTGTGTTTGCAGTTACAAGGGGTGGTTCTTTTTCTGCATCAGCTGTTGAAACAAACACATCAATGCCTGGCAAATCAGACAATCCCTTGGGGTTTCGAAGGTTTGGTCCTGAACTTTCAAATCTTTCTTTCAATACGGAGAGGTCGGTGGTTCTTTTAACAGGGCAGAGCTTTGGCAACTGATCAAGAAGCCAAGATATTGCAAACCAAACCTCACACACTACTGACATTATCCATAACCACAGTGCATCATGATTTGGATGAGAAATCCTCCATGTCAAGAAACAAGCCAACGCACCAAGGCGAAGAACCATGAGCAACCTGCATATTTCATATTCAACTGATTAATCTATTTTATCATTTGAAATCAAAGTAGTCAATCATCAAATGACTATCTTCTATAATCTTTCGACTTGTTATTGCCTAAGCATGCCTCAACTAAAAGGTTAGGAGGATTTATTCAATTCATGTCTAAACATGACTAGTAGCGGAACCAGAAACTAATACAAGGGAATTCAAAAATCAAAGTAGTCAATCATCAAATGACTATCTACTATTATCTCTCAGTATGTTATTGTCTAAGCATACTTCCACTAAAAGGTTAATATAGGAGGATTTATTCAATTTATGTCTAAACATGACTAGTAGCAGAGCCAGAAATTCACACATGGGGATTCAACTGTTCATATATATTAAACAATATTTGTTTTTACCCTATTTTCACAGTACAATTTTCCGAAGAAGAGGGTTTTTAATTGAACCACCTTGGCTTCCTTTAGCTCCGCTAATGAACGCCAACACCTCACGTGTGGATTTGTCTTAGCCAAGTAGAAATATATTCTTTCAGGTGGCAATTAGACCTGAAATTAGGATATTTGCCTAGTTTGGTACTACTTTTTCAGCTAAAGTTAAGCTATTAGAGAAAGAACACTTCTATTGCTAGATCTTTTTCTATTGTTCCAACTATTCAGCAAAAGGAATTTTAAACTCATTCTTTAACTATGAACATAAACACATAAGAGTAACAAGACATGTACTTTAATGATTACCTGTATGGACTGATAATTGCAGCTGAGATTCCAACTTTCCTTGTCAAAGGCCTATTTCTTCTGTCACTAAAATCTGGAGGATTTTCAGATCTGTCAGTACCTCTCCCAAATTCATGACCTTCAGAAGGCCACAAAGCATTCCCATAACCATAAGTCCCTTTGGTCTCAAAAAGCCATCTTGTATGATCAAAATCTTGATTTGGATTCTTGAATGACTGCACAAGTGAAAAATTCTTCTCCATTCTCCCTCCTCTTCCTCCTCCCCTCGGAGGCAATGGGTTCGCTTGATCCTTAGCTTCCGATTTCGGTTCATCACTTTCATCATCACTAATCCCCTTATAAGGCTCTTTACAACCAGGACAATGTCCTCCATCAATTCCCACACAGTCCAAATAACACTCTCTGCAAATTACATATCCACATTCACACTTAGCCTCAGCTTTTTTCTCATCACAACCTTCCATCTGACACATTGTTTTACATTTCATCACCATAGGTTCATCCTCAGAGCTTTTCCTAACATGTGCTTTAGTCACAGAATTGAAACCCCCAGTAAAGATTGTATCTTTAATATACCCATCAGTCGGATTTTCATACCCATAGCTTTTTCTACTACTCCCAATCCCAACAGGACTGTTCTGAGAATCCACTACGGTACGATTATCTGGGGTTGGTGGAATATGAACTGTATAAGCTACAAATTCATCAGTACTCTCTTTAGACATAGAAACATACCTTCCACCAGAAGAACCCCTGAACCCCTTTCCACTGAGAGGTGAATTGGGATTCGTGGACATCGAATGCCTTCGAATTGGACTAGTTAAGCCATGGCAGCCACCAGTTGGAGATGAAGTGACAGTAATTTTCACTGGAGATGAAGAAGAAGGAGAATCAATCATCCCCATTTTTTCTTTGATTATCAAGATTCAAGCTTTTCCTCAGCTATGAGAGAAAATCAAGAAATGTTTTTGCAGAATTTAAGAAAAGAAGAAGAAAAAGCCCATTCTGGTTTGTAAGAAGAGAAGAATGAAAGACATCCTTAAATTTGAAAATTTGAGATTGATGAAAGGTGTCATGTGCAACGGTCGACAAATCCTGACCATTAGATTTGTAGTACTTGAGAACGGTCTGATTGATACTACATCCATTTTCTGATGTGGACGTGAAAGTCAAAAGGGGTAAAGTTTTTTAATAGATTAAAAAACAGAAAAAGAAAGAAATTTATAAGTTTTCCACTTTAAATACTCAACGGTCGATTTAATAAAGCCTCGATATTGGGGATAGACAGGGAGGTAAGAAAAATAAAATAAGAAAAAATAGAGAAAGGCAGTCATTTTGTAAAATTTAACTTTATGAAAAGTTGCATGCATATTTAGTGAAATTTGGCAAGTGAGATATGAAAAGAGTCTCTGATTTAGTAAGCATTTGGCTTTTGACAATTTTTGTTGAGTTGACCCTGAGTTTTTTTAAGAATATTTGGCTATTTTAAAGAATATAATTTATATTCATAAGTTCTAAAAATTATTTTTAAAATTCTATAAGTTTGTCTGACTATTCTATAATAAACATGTTCCAGTTAAAAAAATAACTTTATAACATGATTGATAACAATCAGCAATAACAAAATAACAATATGGGAAGATCAATACATTAATTGAATTAAAAATAAATTGGCTGGTGTTAGTAAATGAATTGGTCGGTGTTAATAAATAGATTGATTGTTCATGTTAATGGAGTAAATTGATAGATGAATATTTAGTTTGAATTAATAAATGATAGTACTTTTTTATAAAATATAAAAGTTTGGACTAATCTTTAAATATTCAAAACTTTTCAAGTATCTCCCAAGTTCCCAAATAGTGCTTTTTTCTAATATTTGGGAACTCCGGAATTTCCCGAAAATCATTTATCAAATTTTTTGGCCAAACACCCTACCCCAATTTTTTCCCCAAGTTTTTCCCAAGAATACTTGGGGTCAAACGGGGCCTTAGTAAAATATTTAAGTTATATGGTATGAGTCTCTCTTGAGCTGAGGTTTTTTTGATAATAATCCTTCTACCTTTATAAAGTATTGGTAAAGTACGTTTACACTCTATCCTCTCAAAATTTCACTTAGTGAGATCTCACTGAATATGATGTCGATGTTGTTGTATGGCATTTAAGTTTTTATAAACTGAGCTGACGGTTTATCAAAAATAGTATTTCTACTTCATAAAAGTAGAGATGATCGCGTACATTATACCTTTTGTAGATTCTATTGATGAGATTAGACTTAAGATTGTTCAAATCGAATTCTGATTGATATGCCAATCGCAAAATTAACTTATTAGTATTGAATTATTAAATTAATAATTGATGAACGGATTAAAATTTTATAATCAACAGCGTATCGGTGTGGGAATGGATTGCTCAAATCGGTGTGATTGGAGGTGTAAGCAGTGGAGGTGATTGAGAATCAATGGAGGAAAAGATAACAATGAGTGGAATTGGCCTCATCCACGAGGATAGCGTGTTGCTTAAAGTTTTTTGGTGATTTCTACAATGATTGGAGTGACTTAAGTTTTATTGTATCGTTTTTATATTTTTAAATAATTAATACAAGTACAGTTACAGATTTGATAATATGAATACAAATACAAAATTATTATTAACTAAATACAATTACAATGGCTACTATCAAAAAGATGAATATGATACAAATTGAAAACAAATACAATAATTTTTGTCAACTCATATAATATAAACACAATGGTTGTCGTTACGTAAATATAAATATAATCATTACTATCAAACATGTGAATACAAATCTAATATAACTGATATAAATATAGTGATTATTATCAATAATACAAATTAGATATAATTGAATAAAAACAAAATACAATAATTATTGTCAACTGATAAAAAATATAAAGATTTTGTACTCACATTAAAATGAATACAACATTTCAAGCAATTAATTAAATTGTATTTTGTTTCTCCAATTTCGAAAAAAATATACAAGCATAGCAAATCAAAGTATGTGTAGCTGCGAATCTTAATTAGTAAAACTGTAAACCAATGACCCTATTTAAGGCCTTATATTTTCTTTTTATGAAAAAAATCTCTAATATCAACCCCAAGGCTCCATTTAATATATTTTGTTGCTTTTTATATGACTTGATACGTATCTGTGAGTTGGACTTCTCACTTTTTGTATATAAAAATGCGTATTTGAAGAATATTTTAATCTTGAAATATTAAGTTATTGTACATGTAAATACAACAACAACAACAACATACCCAGTGAAATCTCACAAGTGGGGTCTGGGGAGGGTAAGATGTACGCAGACCTTACCACTACCACATAGGTAGAGAGGTTGTTTCCTGGAAACCCTCGTCACAAAAACCCTTATTGTACATGTAAATATTTATTAAATAATTTTTTATATTCATGCATCCTCAAAATTTATTATTTCATGTATCTCTCATTATGATTTATAACTATAGTGTTACCAAATTAAGTTGAGCTGGAAAATTTATTTTGTTTGATAGAAGATTAATATATTTATATATTAGTGAGTGAAAGTGGAAGTGAAAGTGAAAGAAGGGAGCACAATAATTACCGACCCATATTTTATTGATTCAGTAGCGAATTAGTATATTCAAAAGTTGATTCCAATAAGTCAAATCATTAAGCTTAATAATCCATCCAATTTGTCTAGTAAGTAGCCCTAATTACACTAAATTTGATTTATAATATTATACTAAATAAGTACCCTGGAAAATTAATCACGGTATAAAATAATATACATGAATTACTTCATAACTAATTTATGTATAATTAATATCTGTAAAACTCTAACTAGCTATCAAACAACTCCTTCACAAAGACCTCAATATTAAAGATTAAGAAAATATAAAAAAGCGAATGAGAAAAAAAATAGAAATAGTTTCTAAATGAAGCATCACATGGTAATTACTTCACTCACAATCCAAGATTGTAACGAGTATCTGAATAAATTAGAAATGTTAGTCTTCTCATGTCGTATCATTTAAATTTTGAGATTTAAATAATTTTTTATATATTTTAAATTATTCTGATTTATAGTTCCTTTTATATAAGTTTTAAATAAATAAATTTTATTCTAGATAATTTATAAACTTCATATCTGAATTTATAATCAAAACTAAAAAAATTACCTCTTGAAATTTGATTTGTGGCCTAGAAATTGAAACTCAGGAGTACCATTTTGCAACTAGTAAGCACATGAGAGTTTTTAGGGTGTGCTGGTAATTCTAAATTTCTAATGTAGCAAACAGGAGTGAGTCAATTTTTTCTTTTATTTCTCATTCGGTGTGCAGCGTTCACATTGTAGCCTGACTATCCTGGATTCATACCGCGTAGGGCTTCATTCGAGAGAAAGCACTCCCTACTAAGGATTTTTTCATACTCAAAGCTCGAACTCGAGACCTCTGATTAAGGAAGGAACAACCCTATCCATTGCACCACATGAGTGAGGCAATTATAATCATATGACTTTATATTAATATTTTATAGAGCTTGGTACGTGGTAGGTCAAGTTGAATGAAATTGAATTTTTTCTAAAAAAAAAAGAGTATAATGAGTTGTCACTGACTAGGTTATTAACGTCCATCTTCTTTCTTCCCCCAAACTTCTTTTTAAATTTTCAAAACACACTTCAAAAATCTTTATACCACGATAAAGATTATAGGGATAATATTTAAACCTTATTTTTTAGTTCTTTTTATAAAATATTTATTATTTTTAAATATTTTTTATTTATTATCTAAATATATCACATTTTAAAAAATATTTATCATATATAACAACTATACTATATATTAAACATGAATTATAAATGTATTAAAATATATTATACTTGTTTTAGTAAAAAAAAAACTAAATCATATATTAAAAACTAATTATGCATGTAATATAGATGTATTACCAATAAAGGAAGGATAAGAGCAATTGGTCAAATGATTGTTATTCCACTTACGGTAACAATGCTATGTATAAAAATAATTTTATATACAATATAAATAATTTATAAGTGTCTTAAAATGTTTGAGATTTGTTTTAACAAAAAAATCTACGTTATATATGAAAAGTAAACTCTATGTATAATATAGATGTGTTAATATACATACGTTTTATATATAAAATAAAAATAAAAACACGAAAATGCTATTTGAATAAATTGTTTTTGAGCTTATAATGTGTCTAACCTAGCAGCAAATTAGTGTGGAAGTATAATAATTGGGTTGCAATTGTTAAGATACAAAAATGGAAGATGTAGTTAAGCTATTTGTTTTATCTCATTAGTTTAAAAGAAAAATCCCCTTACAATTAAAAATAATTTAATGTGAACTTTTAATTTTACATTTAATAAGAAATACGAATATCATAGCATACTTACAACCAACAACAATAATATTGATAAGCAGGCTCACCCTCCTACAATTGATCTGGCTCAAGGAATTGATAAGTTTCATTATCATAGCATAAAGCTGGAAAGCTTTAGATGCAAACATACTTTACGGGAGGCTAACTCTGTAGCAGATGCCTTAGCTAAACATAGTCACAACCTTAACCAGCTGCAAGTGTATTCCAACATCCAGCAAATGCCTCAACAAGCAAAAGCCTGTTTCTACATGGACAAGGATAATATGGTCTCCTTCAGAAGGAAGAAATTGAAGAGAATCAAGAAGCCGCCTTGAGATGTGAAGACTTGAGCTTCCAGGAGGCCTCCTGGGCCTACTTCTAATCTCTGTTTCCCTGTTTATCCTTAGGATTAGTCGTAGGTTTATTTTCCTTTTACTTATGTAAGGGGAGAGTCTCCCTTGTTTATTGCTTTCTTAGATTATATGTAAGGAGAGTAGTACTCTCTTAGGTATAGTCTAGGTTTGTTCTCTATTAAAAATGGGGACTAATTGGCCGATCTTAGTAAGTTGGCCGATTGGTGAACCATCTTAGGGCGGAGGTAAGGTTTTTTGTCCCCCTCCTTGTATTTTTCTGTTTTTTTTTATATTTATGATAAGGCTTGGGGGTGTGCGGCTCAACCCCTGACCGCCACGAGGGGTGAGATCCTTGGGTAAGGTCTGTTAATAAAAAAAAAAAAAAAAAACAACAATAATAAATATTCAGTATAATCTCACAAATAAAATTTGAGGAAGGTGGAGGCTACACAACCCTTATCCCTTTCTTTATAGGGTATAGAGATTGTTTCCTCTAGAAACAAATATTATGGCATGTTTGCAAACGTAAGTTTCAACAGTTTAGGTATACATATGTTATACTCCCTCTGTCTCATTTTATGTGGCACCGTTTGACTTGACATGATATTTTTTATTTTATTTTAAAAAAAAAACATTTAGAATTAGTGATTTTAAATAATTTTTTAATATGGAAAAGGGTCAAAATTAACCTCGAACTATTCAAAATAGCTCACATATATCCTTCAACTATTTTTAGGATCAAAACTACCCTTGCGTCTATGTTTTGGACCACAAATGCCCTTACACCGTTATCTTTGCCACATGGCAGTCCACGTAGATATCCACGTGGCAATAAAAGGGCCAAAATTACCCTGAAACTATTCAAAATAGCTCAAATATGTCTTTCAACTATTTTTTAGATTAAAACTACCCTTGTCGTCTATGTTTTGGACCATAGACGGCAAGGATACTTTTGATCCCAAAAATAATTGAAGGATATATATGAGCTATTTCAGATAGTTCGAGGATATTTTTTACCCTTTTCTGTTTTTAATATTTGTTTGTAGTTATGAATCATTAAAGAAAATTTCAAAGTCAAATTATTTTTAATTATTGTAAAGTGGCATAGAAGGAGTAACATGCGTTCCAAAAATCTTCTTTTATTTTTTAAAACTCTGTCCCACAAATGTAAATGGAAGGAGTATTAGATTTGCTTCCCTTAGACCGCTCTGAATCTGTCAAACTCATTAACTAATACTTAAGACTACTAAAAGTAATTAAACTCAGTCCATGCATATGTTCTTGCTTGCTTCCATTAACTTGTTAATACTAGTACTCTAGTATATTAGAATCACTCAAAGCCGGCCAGCCACTCCCATGTAACTAAATTATTATAGACAAGAAACAGTCTTTGTTTAAGACAAATTCAATTGTCTGTTTTTTTTTAAAGTTCTAACGTAAGCCATGGTCATCTTAGTTTGTCATTCCATAACTCTATATTGCTCTGTTTTGCTACACCAAAGAGACCATAATACAATGGCCACTTTGTTAATCTTTGTCCCACTCATCCTCCTCATTTCTCTTCCTGTTTCAATTTCTCAAACTTCCTCCAACAACGCTAGGGACTGCAATGGTATATTCATAACTTACATCTACGATTCTGGTTTTCCTATTCCTCCAAACGTCTCGGCATCTGACCCCAACAACCAAGCCTACAATTTCAGGTCGAATCTCACAATCCTCAACAATAGTCCTGATGAGCTCAAGTCTTGGAGGGTCTTTGTTGGCTTCCAGCATAGAGAATTACTGGTCTCTGCTTCACATGCTGTGCTTGCTGATGGAACCACTCTGCCTGGTGATGTTGGAAATGGAACTGTCTTTGCTGGTTTTCCTACCACTGACCTTAAGTCCGCGATTCAGACTGCTGGAAATTTCAATCAGATGCAGGCTCGGATCGAGCTGGTTGGTACACAGTATGGTGTTGCATCTCCTGCTGTTCCCTTGCCTTCTTCCATCAGTCTGGCTAATGATGGTTTCTTGTGTCCTCCTTCTACATCTCAAGGTAGGTAAGGTTGTAACCTTTGGCTTTCTTAACAACTCAAAGAACCAACTATGTAACATCTTCATCAAGAATTCAAGTATTGTATACATCATTAGTCCTATCCTTTGTAGGAACTACCCATAACGATGAACTTGCCAAACAGATCCCTTTGGGTGATTTCATAGTGTAAAATTTATTTACACAGCAGATATATATCATCAATATATGTTGCCTTAAAATGTTTCCAACTATATTGATATCGAAGGACATCTGCAGCCATTACAAAATTGGTGGAATCCTATGATCATGGTAGCTCAAAACAAACTTATTGATGTCTCATATTTTATTGGACCTTGCAGGAGATCGAACCCAAGTTTGTTGCCGCAAAGATTCAAACGCCAAATCCAACACCACGATCTATGAGGAAATCCAACCTCCGCAAGAGGGTGATCTTACAATAATGTTTGATGTCACTAGCTCGTCCGAATCCAATTACTGGGCACAGGTCACAATCTCAAATAACCACCACACTAGTCGTCTTGATAACTGGAAATTAAGCTGGGAATGGATGAGGGACGAGTTCATCTATAGCATGAAGGGTGCTTATCCTACGGTGGTTGATACAGGGGACTGCATCTTCGGTAAGCAGGGTAAATATTACAAGGCCATGGATTTTTCGAAGGCCTTGAACTGTGAAAAGAGACCCACAATCATCGACCTTCCTTTGGAAAAGACAAATGATACAACCTTAGGAATGGTCCCTTTCTGTTGTCGAAATGGAACCATTTTGCCACCTTTCATGGAGGCAAGCAAGTCCAAGTCAGCTTTTGTAATGCAAGTCTACAAGATGTCACCTGACCTTAACATAAGTGCTATCCACCCTCCACAGAACTGGAAAATAAATGGAACTACCAGTCCTGTTTATGTATGTGGGCCGCCAGTACGAGTATCCCCTAGCCTCTTCCCTAATCCTGCAGGGCTATCTTCAGATACAGCTGCTGTTGCTAGTTGGCAAGTAGTCTGCAACATTAGCAGTTCAACCTTAAAGAAGCCCAAGTGTTGTGTATCATTCTCTGCATTCTTCAATGATTCTGTTGTTCCTTGTAACACCTGTGCCTGTGGCTGCAGCAATGCAAACCCCAGCAATATGTGCAGTGCCACAGAGCCAGCACTACTTTTACCACCAGAGGCACTTCTGGTGCCCTTTGACAATCGAACTGAAATGGCAAAGGACTTTAATAAAAGAAAAGATTTGCCAAATCCCTTACCTTGCAGTGACAACTGTGGAGTCAGCATAAATTGGCATTTGCTTAGTGATTTCACAGGCGGATGGACATCAAGAGTAACTCTGTTTAATTGGGGTGACACTAACATGGTTGACTGGTTCGCTGCTGTACAGTTGGATAAAGCCATCCAAGGTTTAGAAAAAGGGTACTCTTTCAACGCAACCATCATGCCTGATACTAATAACACGATATTTATACAGGGGTTTTCAGGCTTAAATTACCTTCTTGCAGAAAGAAGAGGAGACAATCCAAGGAAAGATCCTCCCGTTCCTGGTACCCAGCAATCAGTCATATCTTTCACAAAGAAGACCACACCTGGGATTGATGTAGGAGCGGGTGATGGTTTTCCAAGTAAAGTATACTTCAATGGAGAGGAGTGCTCCCTTCCTGTAATACTTCCTTCTGGTAGTCATCGCAGAGTCCCTCTAGCCTCTAGTGCTTTTAGTCTTCTTCTAACCATGCTAGTCCTCGTGGTTCTGCAACTATCATTGTGTCTAGAAATATGATTTTCCCGTGTTCTTTTGTAGTTTTCCTTCCCTTATGCTCATAGCAAGTATATTCTTTCATTCTGTTGTACTAATATCACCAACCAATTACAATACAAATTTCAGTTATCTGACCTACAGTTTTGAGACGTATTCAGATATATACCTTGTGAACTGTAGCATTTATCATTCCTCAAATGCTAACATGGTAATCATACTCCCAGTGGAATGCACACAAGATTCAAGTATGACTTTTTGTTCATAATTTTTGAAGCAGCGTGTCTTTTCCTTGTGTTGCCTATGAAAATCACATGAATATGTAACTTTCATACTGCCCTAATTAAAAAAAAGATGTATCTTTTTTTTTTGATAAAGGTAAGGATAATAATAAAAAATAAAAATAAAAAAAAAATGTATCTTTCTCATGGCAGAATGCTACGACACCATTTATCATTTGGTAGTAACCAGCATTTTTACAGGTACAAGTTGCAAACCAGCACATAAATTCAATTGTAATCGAATATATGTACATATAAACGCTCCAACATGTTACCTCCAGAACTTCCCAATAGGTGTAAGCAAACTACACTTTTGGCATCACAAAATACAATTTTGGCATCAAGAACTACAGCCCTAGTTATAACCAAGAAAAACGGGGGTAAAGTGGAAGAAAATATCATAGGAGAATCTGCTTAAGGACCAACAGGACTAGCATAATGAAGCACATGATAACAAGAACAGTCGCACATTTCACCAGTCCCCCCTTCCTCTGAGACCTCTCTGCCTGCAGTTCCAAAGAGGGGCATACAGTTAGCCAAGTAACAATCCAGAATGGTCCAATGCGTCTACACAATCAATTTAACACGAACCAAGTATCAGAAAATAGAAAAACAAAAGGAACACATAAATTCACATGGTGCCAGATCATTACATGAAATGATAATAGGACTTTGAACATTGCAAGTATATTTATATGCAAGTATATTTACTGAGCTGTAAGGTGTGTGCGCACATGAGAGACAGACATAACAAGAGAGGAAGCAAGAGAGAGTGCGAGAGAGACCTTTTGTAGTTGTTTGAAACCTTCCTCTACTGATGCAGATACACTTTGAACATTGTGGTCTATCCGATCAACTATTGTCCCCTGCAAAAGATTCAACTCGATGAGTCACAAATTGCTGCAAAGAACTCTGGCTAACAAGTAAAGAGTACACTCAAACCTGGTCAATCACTAGGACTGACAGATCCTTCATGATCTGCGCAAGCTCATTAACTGATTTGAGGACCTACAAAGACATTATGTCAGTAAAATAAAAACAAAGCATGTTACTCTATATGCGAATAACATAGAGAAGTGAAGAGAAGTCCTCTAGTGACCTGTCTAATCTCTCTTTCTCTCTCTTCCGTGAACTGCTCATCCCTCTGACCAGTGGCCATCTGCAGTTCAGTGAACCCCTGAAAGATAAAATGGCCACATGAAATATAGTGTCTGTAATATTATCAAATATGGTAATGTGCATAAGACCTCTTCAAATGTAATCCCCAATTATGGAAAAATCCTGTTCATAATCCATGATGAATCAATAGTTTAAGGTGTTTTCATGTAGTGTATCATCCTCTGTGTTCCTAGTAAGATTTGTAAGGTCTCAAAACTCCATCAACTAATTTGCTTTTTAGTGATATTGTAAAAGCCCAAAACTTCAAAAACGAAACAAACAGAATCCAGAAACCAGCAAAAGAATAGGAATTCAGTATTATGAAAATATAAGCAGGAAACTACAAAGTAAGAAAGTCTACCACGTCATCGAAATCGTCATCCAGAGAGTTAGACTTCTTTTCATTCATCTCCAAATCAAGTACATCACGTCCCTGCGCCAGGAAATAGAATATAATATATATAAGCACAGGTCCAACAATCCGCCTGCTATCTAAACATAGTATGGAAAATAATAAATCAGTGGGTCTAATTAGACGTTAACTGCAGAATCCATCCACATCATTTGACATTAGACCACTTTCTTACTAAACTATATTCTCATATTGGTTATCACTAGTATTAGCTCCAGTTACTTCAACAGTGAATCAGGCTCCTAAGAGCACTTAACAAACCTCTGATTGCTGCCGTAACTGTTTAAGATACAATGATTGCATCCTGCGGAGCTCAACAGAAAGGTTTTGAAGGTCTGTAGCCAGAGAACGCTGGAAAAAGAAATATCAGTACATGAGTATTCGTATGCAACAGCTAAAACAACTTTAAAACAGCAGAGTTCAGTGAAAGGAAGTCCATCATAGTGAAAGGAAGTCTGCATAGCGAAAGCAGTATCTGATGCTCCCATCCCTTTGTGGAATTAATGAAATATTCGTAAATCATAAAATTATCAATGTGCTCAAAACGTACTAAGAAAGAAGTAACTCTATTTTTCTAGAAGAAAAAGAAATGGCCAGTAAAACTAACTTAGTTAAGAGGATGCAACTAATCACCACGAGTTGAGTCAAATAAATTGGAAGTTGTGTCAAGACAATGAACTTCTCACATAAGAAATTCATCAGATTTCTACCTGTACATTTTTTCTAACATTTGAATCCTCAGAAGAACCACTTGCTGAAAGCTTCTGTAATCTCTTCTCTGACTTCCTTAATATATCTGTAATCTCCAAGGTCAGAACCTCTATCACACGTTGATCTTCTCTTCTATCACTAAAAGATGGAGTCAGAGCTTTAGCATGACACTTCTTTAATTCTGCTAATTTGACTTGAGCCTGATGTATGCTAGCTGCAACATCTTCAGAAACATCAACCCATGCTGGAGGTAAGCCCACTGTAAATGCATCTCTAAGGAAGAAAGAAAGACATCTAACATCAAGAGACTTTTCCTCCTCACAACCTGAACTAGCTTAGATATCTAACATCAAGAAAGGAGCACATGAAGCATATTTTACATTTACTCGCCTCTTATGATGATCAGGCAAGTGATCCTTTATCTATTAATAATATAACAAAAAAAACCTTTTGAGAATAAGTCTACTTGCAATTGGTGACACTTTGATAACAAAATAAACTCTACTCCACTATATAAGTCGCCGGTTGTTGTGAGAAGAATGTTGAGACTTGCCATCTGTTTGTTGTGCAAAACCGTTTCTACTCATAAAAGCAACAAAGAGAGAAAAGGAATCATCCTTCTTCCGAATTTTGTAAATGTCATGTTTTCCTACTAATCAGCTTCAACATGGATCTCCTCATAGAGAAAGAAGATAGCAGAATTTTGAAAAAATATATAAAAGATGTATCTTTACATTTTCTACCTATTCTAATGAAACAAAATCTTTAATCTCGTGCCCATTTTAGCTTAATGTATTTTAAATTACTTGGATACGTCTACTGCTTATATGTGCAGATTTTCTATGCAAGGCAGCTCAGACTTGACTGTACACATACCTTAGCTAATAAGGTTGATCACATGGAAAAACGGAAAAGTAGAGAAGCCACATTTTGGATGGAGAAGGAGAAACTGAGTTGTCAAGGCTAGCATCTACTCAAAGAAATCAAATGAAAGAAAACAAGAAAAGAACTAGATTATAGTTGCAACCTGATTACACATAATTCAAAATGAACTGAAAGAAACGTAATGCTTACTTTTATTTCCCCTTAGAACTATTATAGGGTGAGAGACTAGTCAAGATTAGTATTAGCATGTTCAAAGGTATGGCAGAAAATGTTATACCTATTTATCCAAATCACTTTTCCAATATTATCTACAAAGAAAAATAGCTAAGATCAAATGTGAGAAAATAACTTACTTTCACTTTCTATTTTTTGATAACTTTGGTGTCCCGGCCAACTTACTCACACCTCGATTACCTGTCACCTCCCACCAGCAACACGCACCTCAACAAAACCTAGATTTTTTTTCCTATACTGGGATTTGAATCACTTCAAAAGGTCAATCATTTCCTTTCCAAGTATTATACGTAATATGACTACTATGAGGCATCTATTTTACCGACTAAATTCTGGAAATATTCCCAAAAAAAAAAAATCATTGCATTGCCTATAAAGCAAATGAAGAAAAATTAAAATGAACCTAATTCCACCAAAAAATCTAACTAGATTACTGACCTTGATGTAGAAGGACCAAGATCCTCTTCGGTGCTAAGAGGAGCGTAAGAACGATTAGAATTGCTGAGAAAAGAAGTAGTAGCCATTTCGATTACTGGACCACCGAAATCCTTTGAAGAAGTGAAGGGTATACGATTCTCATTCAACGTATCTCTGTAACTTTTGAAAACCCTACTTCGATTTCTTGTCGCCATTGCTATACAACAATTGCAAGATGAAGATCAAGTGATCAAATTACGAAAAAAAAGAAATTGAAGGGGTTTTTTGAATTTATTCTGATTTAAAACTTTTTTTCACTTTAAAATCGAACTACTCATTGCTCTTGTAAATAAAGCAATAATAATCTTTGCTCGGACGTGAAAATAAAAAAAAAATTTAGTAGGGAATGCTTCTTTCAAATGGAGTCCTATGCGACCCAACATCACGTGTGAATTTGTAGGTCGAAAAATAATGAAATTGTACTAAATAATAATGAGGATTTTTCAAAAAGAGCAAACACTTGAAATATAATAAGACAAAAATAGTTATAGTTTGTTAAAATTACGATTTATAGTTACATATCATAAGAAAGAGAGCGTGAGATCGAGAGAGGAGGAGAGAGGCGAGTAAGAGAGAGCAAAGAGTGGAGAGAGACAAGTTATATATGTATATCAGTCAAATTGTATGTGAATATTTGTTAAATAGTTGTATATTTATAATTGATATACATATGAATTTATATATTTGGTCAACGAAATTGGAGAGAAAGGAGAGAGACGAGTGAGGACCGAGGCAAGCGAGAGAAGACAGAGAGTAGAGAGAGGCAAATTGTATATGTATATTGATCGAATTGAGTATGTATACCTGCAAAATAATTGTATATATACCATCGGTATACATATATGTTTGTATATCTAGCAAGAAACTGTAGAGAGAGAGGCGAGAGGAGAGAGAGAGGAAGAGAGAAGAAAGAAAATAACAATAAAATTCTAACTATAGCTATAAATTATTATCTTTTCAAATTATAATGGCATAACTATAACTACAAATTATTATCTTTTCAAATTATAATGGCATAATGTAAATCTATATAATAAGTTCGGTACCTCTTTAGTTCTACTTTATCTTTGTTTAAAACATGCGCGAGGGTCAAGCTATTTTGAGACTAGACCTTTCCTTATTGATGATTTATATATTAAATTAAAAGCATTAATAAGTGCCACTGGCGTCGGACGACCAGTGGCACATATGTAAATATGCCCTCGCGCGGGGGCCTTTCCGAAAGGGGCGTCCCAGGGGCATTCCTGTAAATACTTTGTACTGCGGGGCCATTAAGTTTGGTCCTACTTCCTTCCTTTAAAAGGGATCGCCTGAGTTGATTTTCCGCTTTATGCTTCGCCGCTGGTCTGCCGGAGAATACCCGCACTGCGTCGTCGTTCCTGCGTCGGTGTTCTCTCAGGTAAGTACATCTTGTTTCTTACCCTGAATTTGTTGATTTGTTGCGTAGTGCGGCACCTCTTGGAGGTAATTTCCTTTGCTGTTCGGGGTTCTTGCCTCGAAATTCTGAAGGCACGCTTTTGGGAAAGCATTAATAGGTGTTGCCGATTTCATTGTAGGTGAAGATGTTAGCATGCATGTCCACATTTTCGCAGTGTCTGTGATTTGGGTCTTCCTGTCTGATTTGGGTTTTTTGCTCTTGAATTCCGACTGTGGGATTTTGGGAAAGTGGTAAAAGGTGGTTCTGGTTCCATCCTGAACAGCGATTTCAACATGCATGTGTATAATTCCGCCATGGCTCTTTAGCTTCTGGGTTATTTGAACTTCGGCCCTGTTAGTGTTGCATTTTACTTCCTTGGTGTGTAGTTTGGGTTGGTTTGCCCTGAATTCTGGGTGCAAGGTTTTCCTAGGGCATTAATAGGTGGTAATTATTTGATCCTAGGCAAAGAATTTAGTATGCATGTTCGTTGTTCGAACCTATGTTGTTCGCTTCTCACTTATTTCGATTTCCCTCTTGTGAGTGTATAGTTTATCGCCTTCTGAAGTTGATATCTGCAACAGGTTTTCCAAAATTATACAAAGCGTTGTTTGCATATTCTGAAGTTGATATCTGCAGCAGGTTTTCCAAAATTATACAGAGCATTGTTTGCATATCAGTTGATAGCATCTCAATTGACATGTTTGTCGTTGTTGCATGACATATTTTCTGGGTGATTTGAACTTTGCCTCTGTGAGTGTTGCAATTTGCTTCCTGCATGTGTGGCTTTGGTTTGCTTGTACAGCTGACTCAATTTCCGTGTGTTGGTTGATCTTCTTCTGAAGTTAGTATCTTCAGGCAGTTAACATGTGAAGGGGGTATTTTTTACTTCTTCTTCTTTCATGTGAAGGATGCTGTCTGCAGGTTGAACAAATTACACTCTGAACATCCAGAAGTGATTCAGAAATGGGTAAAAGTACAGATTAGCAAGACTGATCTTCATACTCCAGGAAATTGGAGTGTATTCGGATTCTGGTTTATGCTTCTATGGTATGCTAGGAATGCGCAGCTACCAAGTTCGATCGGTTCAGCCTGTGGCCTGTACCCTTAAAAAACTGATAATGCAGCCTATGCAGTGTAAATATGTTGGTGCAATAAGTAAACGCTGTGATTGTCTGTGTCCTTCATTTGTTGGAAAATCTGCACACTACATACCTAATTCCTCATGACAAGATTATAATGTCATGATGTTCAATCTTTCATAAGCTAAAAACGCTCAATTTTCTTGAGCACGTCTTTCTAGATTAACCAATCTTCTTTATGCTCGTGTCCTTCATTTACCAGAAAATCTACACACGACATCTCTAATTCCTCATGATATGTATTAAACCTGAAATGTTCAATCTTTTCATGGAACAGGTTCATGTTTTGCCAAGGGAAATTCTCGAAAAATCGACGTTTGAGTTGGGAGTATCAATGATGAAATGGCTATCAATTGATATAGTTAGTTTCAGCAAGGTTAATTCTTGGAAATATAGAAAAGTATGGTTTAAAAAGGCCATCCATTGGACCTTTACAGCTCAAGAACACAGAAGGGAGAACTCCAGTTTTAGACATAGGTGCATTACAAAAGATTAAATTGGGAAAAATAAAGATAGTTCCAGCAATCAAGAAATTTTCTCAAGGGAAAGTAGAATTTGTCAATGGTGAAATTCTTGAAATTGATTCTGTAATTTTGGTTACAGGATATTGCAGCAATGTTCCTTCCTGGTTAAAGGTGAGGAATTTTTTTTTTTAATTTTATTTTTTGGTGGTGTATAGGTTTTTTAATTTATGGACTGTTGTGACACTTAGGGAAGTTGGTTTCACTTTTAGATTCTCTGTTCCTATTTCTTGTAGTATTTGTTATGGTAATATTCTCATTTGCTTCAATTTTTCTTTTTAATTTATTGGGAACAGAGAAACATACATTTTCTTTTACTTTTACAATGGTAATAAAAGATTGAATTTTCCAAGAAAATGGTTGAATGGATAATTAGATCACAAATCTGAGCTACAAAAAAAATTCTTTTTTTTCTTTTTGCATTTTTCTCTGTTTGATTACATGTTCAATCTTTTTAAGAGTATTTCCTTTGAAATTTGGTCTAATAAAAGATCTTTTTTATGTATATACAGGAAGGTGAATTTTTTCCAAAGGACGGATTTCCAAAAAGCCCATTTCCAAATGGATGGAAAGGAAAAATTGGTTTGTATGCAGTTGGATTTACAAGAAGAGGACCCGGGCAAAAATCTAAGCCTCATTCTTAACTTCATTCATTGAAGCCATTCATAGGAGAATTAAGTTAACAACATTAATAAGTGACACTTTTGGTGGACGACGAATGGCACCTTCGTAATAACTATGGTTTTCCGGGGCATTACCAGGAGTGGCAGTTTCGGAATAACTATATCTTCCCCGGGCATTTAAATGTTCTACCCACTGGCCAATTGCCCCTTCCCTTTTCCACGTGTTCAGTCTACGGTCTTTGCCCACAGGTTTAAAGGTTTGCCCACTGTTTTCTCCTTTCCCACATATATATGTGTGCGCGCTTTGGCTTTCTGTTACTCATTTGCTGTTGCACCTTCAGGTCCTTACAGCTTCACTGAGAATTAGGAATTGGACAAGTTCCAGGTAATTAGAAAATGGGTAATTTTTTGTCTTGCGAATGTCTTCTTACTTCTTTCTTCAATCCGTCCGCCTGCATTGCTTAAAAGTTCCTTCCGATTCACTAATTCTTTGTTGGTATATATATTTGAGCTTTCTAATGTGTTGAATTTTGGGGTTACCATTTCGGCATGCATGTTAGTGATACGCTGAATAGGGCTTTGGCGAAAAAATTGAAGGAGTTGATTCGCAATAGAGAACCCAGGTATATGCATCTCCTACCTCAAATGAACTTCGATTTTACTTCAATTGATTTCTAGGGTTTTTTTGTTTCTGTTATCAATTGGTAATTTTTTTGTTCAATTCCAGAAAAATATCAGGAAAGGACCGTGATTATCGTATATTTGTTGGAGGATTAGTTTGGGATGTTACCGACCGTCAACTCGAAAGAGCTTTTAGACGTTTCGGTAAAATTATTGATTGTCAGGTTCGTAGTTTTCATAAGATTTGGTTTTCGTTGTAATTTATGCTAATTTTTTGTGTTTTTTCAAGGATTGATTGGTGTATGTATGTGTACTGTGTGTTCATATGCTTATTTAGATTTTTGGTGATGTTTTTGGAGAATGATTTTTATCTTTTTCCAAGTTTATTTTAGTGTTTTGCTACTGTTTCCTGCATATTTTTTCCATGTCTATAGGAAACGGTTTGTTCTACCTTTATAAGGTGGAGTAACTTTGTTTGTGTTTTTTCAATGTACTGTGTGTTCATATGCTTTTTTATGATATTTTTGGAGAATTTTTTTTGCTTCTACACATTTTTTATCACGTTTATTTTAGTGTTTTTGGTACTTTTGTGATTTGATTTGGGATGTTGTATTTTTTCTCCCCCTGCATTTTGAGCAAGTTTGGAAAATAAAAAGAACTTGAAAGATAATTTTTCTGAAAAAGGAAGAACTTTATTTTTGTAAGGCTTGGACAAAATGATGTTATGAAAATAACCTCTATCTATACATAAATATCATCGAATAGTCGCATATTATGAGGTGGAAGATATTGCATTCTTCTTGTAGCTTATACTAATACTTGCAAACTTTCTTTGTCTGAACTCTGACATATACATGAACTTAAGCACTGGAAATAGTGTCATGTTTTTTTCTTTTTCGGTTTTCTCTCTTCGCATGCTTTGTCAGGGGAGTTTTTGGTCTTTAACTTTGCAAATCGATTGTATTGCTTCAACTTGAGTGCTTAAGTCATGTTTATTTCCAACTTTTATTTCATTTTAATCATTTTGTTAATTATTCTCAATACAACTGACTGATAAAGGCAACAAATAGTTGCGTAAATATCTACAGTATATGAACTCACACTTTCTTCATTCGGCTTCACATTGAAAGTTGTACGGGCTTTTACTGCAAGGAGTTCCCTCCTAATAACCCTTCCAGCCCAAAAATGTGGACAACAATATGTATAGCCTTTTGTATTTCTCCTGATGCATGCTGTCCTGTACCCAAGACAAAGTGAGAAGGTCAAGCAAAACAATAATTCCCTTCCATCCCAATATCTTGCTATTGGTTTAGACTGGTTTGTGTATGGTGATCTCTTCTTTTGTAAATTTTCTCCATGTGTGACAGGAATTTCCGAAGAATGAATTAGTTAAATATTGAACCTAACTAAATAGATGTGTTCGCTTCATTAATTTTGGTGAATCAGTTAGCTTGCCCCGTATGTTCACTTACGTTCTTGTAGAAAAATAATCCTAAAAATTGGGTTTTACATGCACGAGGGAGGGGGTGAGGAATCTACAATGACCCATTCTTTAAGTTTAGCTGGATTCATATGTTCTTTTACATAGCATGAAAGTACATGTAGGTGTTGTGATCGATTCTCACCGACACCTTTCCTGTGTTTGCAACAATTGAGACAAATCTGGTCTGCATGTTAGGATGCAAGAGCGTCAGTTGCAATGTTGTGTGGTCTTCTCAGTCATGAACAGTAGTACATACAAACAATCATTTTTAGTTGTCCAAGTACTAATATCAGATCGTCTCTCTTGGTTATACTATGCTCCTACACTCTAACACAGCTTATACTCTTAGGCGCCGGTCTCCTGATAGCGCCCCAGGTGAGTCCCAACTCCACGTAACGCAATACATTAATTCATTTTACTCTGTCTGGACATAGTTTTATGATTATTCGTTCTCCCAGGAATGGTATTGAAAGAACGATTTGGGAAAAAGAAGAAAAAGTTCCTTCTAACATTTTAGATTTCTCTCTGCCCTTCACCGCTAAGCTGCTATTAATTTGGGTATTCCCTTCCCGCACATCTGTTTCCTATCCTATTGCATGCACCTACACCGCACCCACAGTCCTTCTTTGTGTTTGTGGTAACCTCTTGGCTGTCATACTCATCCACAGGTACAAAGTACGCGCACTTAGAATCTAGAGCATCACCGAAAATGCAGGCACGGGATACACGCAGGACGCAGAAGCCCTCCAACATGCAACCTGTGCCATCTCCAGGACCCAGCTCCTAACTACATTACCCCCGCACTCCATATGTACACTAACTTCCAGGAATACTATACTGTCATATTCGAATGAAGCCTTACTAATACTACTTTATCTAGCGTTCACTTGTGTGCTTTATTCCTCCCCTGTTGACTCTCACCCCCAAACCTGATTACACTTAGCCTACCACCAAACCACCGCCCGTGCTTCGCACGGGCACCGCCCTCTAGTATTTATATAAGGCAAATAAAAACTAAAATTATTTAACATGTGTATGAATAATTTGTTTCCCAGAAACAAATACGAATTTATTTTTTATATCAATGCTTTTAATAAAAAAAAGAAAATTGTCCGTAAAAATTGAGACAGAAAAATTTTAAATCATTTCATCGGGGAAAACAACAACTAATTATTAAAGCATCAAACGGAAATTGCAAGGCTGGTAATATACATAAATCTTATCTCTGATTACGTGAATTTACAATTACAAGCCTCTCATGTTTCATAATATTTTGAAGAAAAAAACAAATAGAAAGCAAAATTATTACAATAAATTTTAAGAAAGATGTAACAAATGAAAAACGAAAAATTATTTCCTTGCATCTCTAAACGTATACTATTCCATGTTTTAACAATAATAAGTCAGGACAAAAAAAATATAATATATAATATAGTTTGATTAAATGGCCTGCATATTAAAATAACTAATATAAAAAGTATGTAACTTATTGAGGGGGTGATTTTTCCTTTAAAAAAATCCTAATAATAATAATAATAATATTTAATAAGATGTTGTCGTGTTGTGGTACATATAAGAAAGAAGAATCTTCAATTTATGGATATTTCAAAAAATGAATATCCGCCAAGAAAGAACTAAAATAAAAAATTCAGGATAAATTTTAAATCATGTAAAAAATTCTTAAATGTATAGTCTTCTATTATTGTTTTACTTTTCCATTAACTGTTCATGAAAAAAATACAATATAATAAAAATAAAACTCAATATAAAAAACTCAATATAAATTATTCTCCGAAAGTAACAAATTGTTACATAATTAACTATATCGGAATGTTGAATA
The DNA here is from genome assembly GCA_029948455.1 of Solanum rostratum. Lineage (NCBI taxonomy): Eukaryota > Viridiplantae > Streptophyta > Magnoliopsida > Solanales > Solanaceae > Solanum > Solanum rostratum. The sequence continues at coordinate 5,883,808 of CM057048.1, forward strand.
GAATTTAAAGCAATCAAATACTCTTTTTTATTACATTTTATATGACAATATTATACTTGACAATTCACATTCAACAACAACAACATACTCAGTTGAATCCCACAAGTGGGGTCTGTGGAGGGATAATGTACGCATACCTTACCACTACCTCATAGAGGTGGAGAGGTTGTTTCCCGGGACACATCGTCACAAAAACTCATATGCATAATAAGCTAGATATGAAAAACAGAAAGGAAAAGAAGGGGAAAGTGAACAGAAAGACGTGATTAATAACGAAAAATATATGATATCAAGTAAATACGAGACAATTACTATACTTAAGGCAGACTAAGACAACTTCGGACAACTACTACTACCCTACTATACCCCATGTTCAAACAACAACCACGACCTCCACTTTTTCCTATCTTGAATCATATCCTCGGTGAGACCAAGTTTTTCACATTAAATTCACAAAATTAACTTTTCTTATAAAATAAACTAAACCATTAGAGATTGTGGAAAGAAAGTATAAAATAATGATTAAAAACTGAAAGAAACATTGTATCAAAGTGTATGAGTAATTTAGTAGATTTAAATTATTAAAAGCTGTTTAAAAGTTAGAAAATAAAATAGTGCCATACATTTCAAACTTTCCAAAATAGAAAAAGGGACATATTAAAATGGAGAAAATAAGATTAGTATGCTTATAAATACTCCCTCGGATCAATTTATTATTTTTTTCCTGATCAATTTATTTATCGTCTTTATTAAACATAAATTACCAATAATAATAATTATTTTGAAAACTTATATAAGTAATTATTTCTTCCCATATTTACTCTTGGTCATAAATATACAAATATATTAATATAGTAGAAAAGAGAAAAATATTAAATGGGAAGAAGTAATAAATAAGAATAATATAGTGAAATTACCATCTTATTAATGTTTTTAATATGCAAAATAAAATATGATAAGTAAAATAAATCGAAGGAAATAATAGACTAGTAGTATTGTCATGAAAAATGTGTGATCAATCAAGTCACTGATAAATATTCCTTCATTATTAACTTATTTGTCTGATTTAATTTGACATAATGATAAATATAATATATTGTGTTGTTGTTTTTCTGGCTTATATTTGTTACTTCTATTGTATTTTTATATCATCATTGCTTTTTATTTATTCGATTTTTTTCTCCTTTTCCTTTTCTCTTTGTTTCATACCTAGTTTCTTTTGGTTTTGGTTGACGATGGTCTTCCAGAAACAGTTGTGAAATTTCGCTGAATATGTCATTGTTGTTGTCGTTGTTTATGATCTTAAAGCTAGAACTACAAAATTATATTTTTTTTAAAGAATAAAAAAAATTGAAGCTAGTCTATTAAAAACCAGTTAACTACCTACAAAATTTATTTTTATATTTGTAAGTCTCAATAAATAATCGTTACTTAGGCTGGTTGTATTATTAGGCTGCTAGAGTTGACCAGAAAACGCGGGTACCCGATTTGTGCCCGACCCGAATACTCATTTTCTTCGGGTTCAGTATTCTACTTCTTCTTCTTCGGTCTCAACTCTCAATAGACCAAAAGTTCTTGCTCGAAAGTGCCCTAAAACCCCTTTTTCTGTATACAAAATCTCTATATATACGTATTTATATTTTCTGGGTATTTTCCAGTTATACAAATTTAAGGCTTCTTGCACAGGGAAACAAACTCTCAATGGATGATCATGACGACGATTTGAGAATTCTGCTATCTGCTTTAAAGGGTACTGTTTTTTTCTTGTCAACCCTCTGTTTTGTTAATGGAAATCTAATTTGTTTGGTAATTTTTGATTGTTTAGTAGCTGAATCGAACAAGATTATTTTTTTCTTTGATTTGTGGATTGTGGAGGGTAGGGGAAGAGTAGTTTTTACTTGTTCTAGCTCCATGAAAAATTATATTTTATAATTTGGTCAATTTTATTTTATTGAATCTTGGAAATATTAAGTGTCAAAACAGTTTAAGTCGAGGTAGTTGTATTTATTGTTCTTTTTTTTTTTTTGGGTTTTTTTGTGTGTGTTATTACTTGTATGCACTACATGTATTTGCATAATCATGTTAAATCTTGAAATAGATGGTGGCGTGTATGTTGGAGAGGAGGAGGAGGAGGAGGAGGTGGAGGAAGAAGAAGAGGAGGAGGATTACGATGATGAAGATGTTAACGCCGATAATGTAAAGACGGATTTGGCATGCCCATTTTGTTCAGAAGACTTTGATATGCTTGGATTGTGCTGTCACATTGATAGTGAGCATCGGATAGAGGCTAAGACTGGGGTAAACCATACTTATATTTTCTTTTGTGTTAATGTTTGGAAGTATTCTTGGCTTTGTCTTTCTGTTTGATAATTTAAAGAAGAGATATTGCTCTTGAAGGGTTTGAAATAGGATACGGACTAACCTTCAGAGCCTGTTGTCACGTGTTCTGTTGGAGGATGTCTTGAAGTTCATTAGTCGTTCATTGTGTAGACTTTTAGATTAACCAGTCGAATCAGGTAGAGGTCTCGAGTTTGAGCCTCACCTACCTATCAGAAAAAAGATACTTCCAGGTTTTGTGAAAAAAAAAATCAGCTGCAATCGAGAGAGTGTAGTGCAGACCTAATTAAATAAAGTAATAAGTTCCCCGTAAGCTTTTTAAAGACAGTTCAATAGAATATGACCAACTAGTATGGAACGGTATGCACTTGGCAAGCAAAAGAGAGGGCTTTGGGAGAAGGGTGCTTTTATTTAAGGAAAAATTACCTAAATACACATCTTATTTTACCATAATCTCTATTTCCTATCATTCAAAAAAAATTCAAAAATCCCCTTTCGGATCCATCACTCCTCTCTCTCTAATACATCCTTATCCTCCTTTCTCATAACTCTATCTCCTCTCGGTTACATCCCTCCTCTATGTACCCGCGTTGCTGCCGATGTATCCAAAATTCATGGATTTTAAGGAATTTTTGTAATTTGAAAAAGAGTAGGGAAATGAAATTAGCTTTTAACACTATGGGATTTGTGTAGATTATACATTATTTAATCTACCCTGAACTGAAATCTCAAAAATGATATCTTTCTCTATGTGATGATACTTGGCAAAACAAATGCCTAATCAGTGCAAAGCTATACATGCCGGTTATGGGAATTCGTGCTTCAGTTTTTGTGATCTTGGGAATTAGATACAAAAACCTTCAATGGTTTGACATATTTGTGGTCTGCCGTCTGTCTCAATCTGAGATCAGTTTGCTTATGGGAGAACAGCAGTACTTAAATGTTGCATGAATTATCTGATGGCCATCGGATTTTCAGACTTAGCCTTTTGAAGTCCGAACTTTTTTATACTCGCTGTTTCTTTGTCTTCAGATATGTCCTCTATGTGATACCAAGGTGCGGACGAATATGGCTACACACGTCATCGTGCAACATGAAAGTATACTAAAAATATCCTTCACTACCTATATTCCAGTTTATCAGTTTCACACAGTAACGAATAGATGGAGTTTTTATTCTTTTCGTAGCTGATTGTAAGAGAATAGCAAATCTAGCTACTACAATTTCTACCACTTGCATATTCTCTTGGTTGCAGTGTATCTTGAAACTTGCACTTGTTCTTTATAGTTAATTGGGAAGATATATCAAAATCTCTTGGGATTGAGTGTCAGCTCACTTGCTGAGCTCCTTACCTTCCACAATTGAGGTGGACGGTTCAAATCCCATTATTAGCATACATGAATTTCCTCTTGTCCCAGTCTCCCTCTCTGATATATTTTTTGTTAAATAAAAAATATTTAAAACTTTTTTAAAAAGATAATATTGAATTTCCATGTTGGTATCTGGAATAATGACTTTGATATTTGCTTATATGGTGAACTGGCATGAAGTAGTCAAGTGGCTACTTAATTTTGCTCTTGCACTGTCTGCCTTGTTCTCCAACAGCTTCCTCAGTCATTATGTTTAACAAAGGTAGTGGCAGATGCCCTTCCTTCTTTTGTCTCATGAAAATTAAGCTTTATTAATAAACCTGCACTAAAATAACTTTGCTGCTTCCAAAGGTTATAAACTTTGCCATCATTCCTTTTCGATAAAAAATACAGAAACTTTGACCTCTTTTTTTGGTTTATTTGAGTTCTTTTATTTAGCATGAATCTGCATCTTTCTCTAGGAGAAATGAATGTGATTTTTTGTTTTTTATAAAGCATGTGGAGCTTTAAGTTGATTCCCCTTAACACAAGCTTAAGCACTTTGCAAAAAGAAACATAAAAATGGTCGATCTTTCTCAGCCTTATCCTTACTGAGAAAAGAGTTGTTGAGCGTTTATTTGGAAAAGAAGTCCAGACATGTTAGTTCTTCCTCAAATACAGAAACCAATCAGTTACTGTTATCATTTGTTGGCAATCAGCAGCCTGCCGAAAGATCTCATACAAGACAGCCCTGCACTTCAGCCGAACCAAGTTTATCCAGGAACAGACTAGATGACCATACTAGTGAAAGGTAAGGAGGTTATTATGTTTTAATTTTTACACTATGTGCGTGGTTGGTTTTTCTCTGTTATCTCTCATCATCTGCCAACATCAAATGACAGTAACTATTGTCATGATGAAAAAAGACTATTGCGGACAAAAGAAAGCTTGATCTATAAGATTAAGCGCCTAATATTCTACCATTTATTAGAAGCTTGTCATTGCAAACTAATTAAGAATAACAGGTTGTAACTAAATTTGAACTTAGAACCAGACTTGAACTGATACTGAGACAACTGGAGCACAGACAGGCTTGGTATCTGTAGCTGATTAGTTATAGGTCATTCATTCAGCAATATTAAATGCCTCAATTTTTGCTTTGATTGAATTTTGTTAAGTGGCGTTCATGGAAATGGATAATTATCTATATTGGGCATTGTTACTTTGATTTTCTTTTAATTTCTGCCTTATTGTAATTGTAGTCGTTGCATTTCTGGATTATGCCAGAAGTGAACTTAGCGGTAAGTTAGATGAATTTGAGAACAAGGTGTCCTTAGAAATTTTCCCTATGCTGGATTTGTAGGATTACTTAACATATATCTCAAACTGTGAGAGAAAACCAAATCCAACCATTTGCAGGGTGTGGGGTATATTCCTGATTCCTAAGTTTTTGGATTTTGCTTTTTCCTTGCTGTGGAAAATGCTCTAGATCCATTTGCTAAAAGGTAAAATGCCTCATTCAGAAGGTTTTTAACATAGAGCCAACTTCGAGGACTGATAGAACCTCTTTTGCTGTGATTTCTCCCAGATTTATAACTGTAGGGCTATCTAAAGATGATTTTGGTGTTCTTCTCTTTAAATTTGTCTGAGAGACACCATTTAAGCTTATCCTCTCCAATGTGCACCATGAAAGGTTAAACCTGATACCTGATGCGGTTCATCCAGCAGTTTACTCCTCCTTTTCTTCCTTCTTTTGTGCTAGATTTCTTCTTAACATTTATCATTCTTCTTCAGTTTGTCCTTTCATCAGTTTAACGCCTTCTGTTTTTCAAATTTTGCTAGTCATTTGCACGATAATTCACTAGCCCTATGGCAAACACCCTCCTGAACTAAACCTTTACCACAAAGAAACTGGTTTATTTTTAATTCTGGTGCTATTTTCCTTCAATTAGCAAGATCAGTATTTTTCTTTAATGAATAACTCAAGTATAGATAGAAATAATGATGATTTGAAATGAACATAGCACGAAGCAAATCTTGGATGATAATGTAGTACATAAGAGATAATTGGTCTTTCTCCAAAATGTTTTAGCTTGAAAAGCTAGAAAAAGTTTTGGTTCAAGTGTCCATGGGGCTGAATTTGGAATTTGAGTGTTTCGGGAAATATTAGCTGTCTTTTCCTCACTGGATATTGCTACATGTTATCCCAAGTAGCACATATTATCTTTTTGATTGCCTGCTAGCTCCTAACCTTAATGTGCCTGGATTGAAAAAAGTTGACTCTTTTTTATTTCATTCAAATCCTCGTCAAAGAAGCTCCCAAGCATTTCCTTCAATGGACAAGGATCAGGAAGAGAAGGTGCAGAGATCCGAATTCGTGAAAGGATTATTGTTCTCCACCATACTCGAAGACTGTCTATGAGACTGAACCACGCTGCTGCTTTTTCGTTCTATGGCTAACTAGCACAGAAGCTCTTTGAAGATGCTCCCCGATACACACTGATAAATTTACTACCGGCTAAAGGCAGTTAGATGGAGTTAAAACTGTCCTCGTCTCCTATTGACCTGCTCCCATTTGGATGACATGATGGCTTATGGGGAGATATGTCCAGTTGATATGCTTTAACACAAGAACTTGTTTCAATTGGCATGACTTTGGCATGCTATTTCTGTTTTTCCCTCTATCCACCAACTGATGTAGCTTATAGTACAGCTTCTTGACTATCCCTGTCTGAAAAACAGAAATAGTTCATTCTTATAGTCAGATCCAAAATGATTTGGTTATGAAGTAGCATGTTTACAGTTAATTGTCATATTATGCAAAAAAAAAATAGATGTGATTCTTTTGATTCATTGTGACGACTATCAGGTGCAAGTTTCTTCAGCTTTATTGTTGTGTAAACATGCTACTCCTACTTTATTCCCTTGCTTCATGCTATTTTATCCGTTTGTTGGTCTCAAAGTAAAGTGAATCAATGGGGTTATGACTTGAATGTCGTTTGAGAATCATCCAACGTGAGTTCTATAAGTTGGTACAGTGAAGACACATGTTTCACTCGCGAGAGTGGTCGAGTTGATTGATCCCAGGGGACCGGGGTTGTTGAACATATCGGAAGGGTAGGATTTGCGGGTTCTCTTGTCAACAAAAAGACTTGGAGATCTTTGCATGACGAATGTTTACGACACCACTTTTGTTGAACGCAGAAATGTTGCAGTTTTATCTTTTTAGATTAGAAGAAAAGAAGTAATTATGGTAAAAAAGAAGGTATTAAGTTAGTTCTTGAAAAACCACTCCAATTTGATTTGAGTAGTTCAAAATCACTCCAATGTTACAAAATAATATTGTAACATTTTAATCTAAATTAGTCAATGTTGGTAGTTAATTATATTGGGATTAGTGTCTTGCATCCAGACAAATGTACTTAACATTAGCACCAGGTTTTCTATGGCTTCATCCTGCAAATAAGTTGTTTTTCCTTCTCACGGTTCCATTATATTTTGTGCTTTGTGTATGAAAGTGGCTACCTTCTCAATTAAAAAGTTAATTTGTTCTACTCCTTCAAAACTGCGAGTATCCCAGGGAAGCTGAGCCAACTGATTCAGCAGTCTCCATCTCTCCCTATACTTCAAACCAAGACTCTTCTTCAAATAGCAGCACATTTGCCTTGAGCACAAACTCAGAAAATCATTCATCTGCATATGCAGCTCTTGGCATGAACATCTATAGAAGTTCGAAGATACTTGGTACCATACACCAAAGTCAGGAACTTCTGAAATAGAGTTACTGCACAACATTCTGAGGACCCTCAAGGCCTATGGAATCTCAAGATGCTAATTTAAGAATACAAGTAAAGAGTACAGCATATTGCTTCTATGCATTTGACAAACTATAAGTATATCTATCAATTTGTATGTGCAATCCAAAATACAGGTTCCAAAGCTTTCGTCACTATCACTTGTCAAGAACTGCTGCTCTTGACTGAACAAAGACATCATCCCTATCCATATCACAACATAATAATATTTTAGCCACCCTAGCAAAGCAAAACAGGCAGGGTAACAAGGGATGAGAATTCCTGCCACATTTCAGGAAACAATCATAAAGTACAACGAAGCAACTTTTCCACTGTAAGAGTCAAATAGACTCGCTCTTTGAGAGTTCTCAGGCCTGTCCGAGCTTTTCCTCCTTCAACTCAAAACAAAAACCTTTCACATTACTAGAATGGAAGGCTTAAAGGAGATGTGGATCTTTGACCCAGCTTTAATTGGTGTCAGAGTCTGGGGTATTAGATCTCAAAACTGTTCAACCGAATTGACAATCTAAACTTCTCCCCACTGATCAGCAGAATATTAGGAGCATCAACGCCTATGTCATTTCCATGGAGAATAGTGCAGACGAAAAAACTGGTAATCAGGAAGGATTACGTGCAAGCGCCGAAGCCAACTGTCTGCAGCTTGCAATAGAGAATTTTCTTGCTCCGATTCATGAGGTCCACATGGACTCAAGATTGAGCTTTTCAGTTTGTATGTTGCAAGACCAAAGACGGGTAAGGAAATTCTTGAACATGCATTTACATTTCCAAGAACTTTCTTACCAGTTGCACCATGGTAGCGTGGCTGCCCTGTGCTCAAAGCTGGGAAAATGACAAAAAGATTACTTCAGAATATGCACCGGGAAGTAGAAATACACATGCACAAAACAAATACCTATGTTGTGCACACAGAGACTGGACAGGACATACCTCTTGATTGTGTGGACAAAGCATGAAAGGTTAGAAAAGAAGCGTCCAGATCCCGCAATGTGGGACCCATGGGTATTCTATATATTGGATACCTATTAATAGATCGTGTCAGTTGCAAAATAAAATGAAAATAAGAGCTTCAAATATCCTCATCATGTTGCAGATTACTCTCGATTCCTACAGAATTTTCAACATACCAAGCTACAGAAATCCAACTAGAAGGCAGTAAATCAGAGCTCCTGCACTTCTTCAGCTCTGGAAATTGAGATGCCAAAACTGCTATCTGATAAAGAAGAGAAGAATGCAGAACATAATACCCATTTAGGATAAAGATGTGGATTTTTTTCAAACACTAACAAGTGGTGTACCTTGTCCGCCAAAGGTCTTCGATGATGTGGTTGCTCATGCTCCAAATACTCAAACATGAGTTGCCCAAGAGACTTAGAAATTTCAGCTTCATCACTTGATGAACCCGTAACAGCCTTATCGCTCAATGATAGTCTATTTAGTCGTTGGGCATTTAGATTTACAAGACTATGCTGGTTCCGCAGCCCATCAGAAGAGGATATGGACCGCCTCTCCACTTCACAGTCACTGCTTCCACCGCTGCTGGTCTCCCTTGATGACTCAGCGTCACCCTCTCCACCAGGCCTGCTGGACAAAACAAAAGGAGCACAAGATACAAGGTAGGATAGACATTAATCACCCAGCCACACCACATTCAAGTTATCTTTAGGTGAAAGAAAGAAATATTACCTAAAATTGCCAATTAGATTTCACAATAACAGACAATCATACAAGTAATACAGACTGTTAACATGTAGCAATCAGCTAATCTGCTTGAACCAACCAAGTAGCAATATTATTTAGTGTGAGATGAGTAAAATACATTATAAGTTAACAAGGCTTCTTCCTTGATTTACACTTTTATTCCTGGAGAACATGTCCAGATAAGTACTAAAAGAACAAGTGCCAAGTTACTTTAGCCACTAAAGTAGCTAAAATGGATTTTAAAATTCTTAAGCGTACCCTGTTTCTCACTGAACCATTTTCAGGTGCAGCTCCAGGTTCCAATCTCACAGGTATCACAATAAAATAAACCCCAGAACATTGGTCACAGGTATCACGATAAAATAAAACCCAGAACATTGAAATCCTGCTAATTTGGCATGTGTGTTTCATGTACCATGAAATGGTAAAGATCATGAACCAGATAATGAATCTCTAACATCAACTGTTGCACTAGCCTATGGAAAGTGCCGAACAGATAAAAAGTCTAAAGTTGTTTATACAAAATTTTGCCTTGAAACCGAAAAGTTTATTATCATGAAACGGATTAGCAGAACCAACATGAGTTGCAGAAGTTAGTTGAGAAACTTATGAACTGCTGGGTGCCCTAAAAAAGTACATCCACCATTTATGAAGCAAGGGGAATCACTGAATAACCAATCCAGGCAAGCCTGTAGGGTGAATTCCACCACCATAACACACCCTTTCCAGAGCAGAAAGATATTAATAGTAATATAAGGAGAGAGAACTATGCATTTACTTTCAGGAAAAAATGTTAATCCAATAGGTGATAAATGTTCTAAATAATAAGTGAGATGATGTGGAATATACGAAAATACTGCTATTAGTTCAATAATAATGAAGCTTGAAGGGCACCCAGACTATAATCTCAAAAATGCTCAAGCAAGTCATGACAAAATGTGATTAAAGAAACTTGTGGTTGTTGCAACAAAAACATATTTATCATTTCATTATAACTTCAGATTAAAAAGTATCAGCAGGAAAACAGAAATTACAAGCAACATACACAGCTGACCTTGAATTTATTCAAAGATCAAATGGAACTTTGATTTGTTCATGTAATGAGTCAGCTAAACACATAGATTACTGCTGCTTAGGTACTTATAACTCTGCATGAACTCTTTCCACAAAGCAAGCTATGAGCAGATTTTAATCATCACGTCCACGTAGAACGTGCCGTTGTTAGAACTCAACAGCCTCAACTAGTGCAATATGATTATATTACCTACTATCTATTTATTTTTAAATCATATTACGTGATATTTATTCCATTAACAGCACAAGATTGAGTTTGTGGTGAGTATGATCAGGAGCAAGAGTGAAACTCTGCTACTTGCTAGTTTGACTTCTAAGAGATGTTTTCACACAGACAAGGTTTCCTCTCGGGATAATTGAGGACCGGCGAATGCAAGTACTGAGCAGCACAGCAAGTGAATCATGAAGGTCTGCTGATGGAATATTAGTATATTAACTAGTATTTTACTGTTTTTATTAGTACTAGTTTCTCTATATGTGCAAAGCACATAGATCTTCAATTAAATCCCACAAAGCGAGGTCTGGGGAGGAGAGAGCATACGCAAATCTTACCACTACATTGGAGGATTTATGAACAAGCAATAGGTTATATTTATTACAAGTTATATAATTAAAGTCATATATAAGAAGAAAGTTCTTTTACAATAATGATAAAGCTTATACACACCAGATATTTAGACCAAATCAATTCAACAACCATAACAGGCAGGCCCAAGATATGACTATCACAGATGCATTATTGCATCTTTGACATAAATCTATTGTTGGTCATAAAGAAGATAATAGCAAGTATATATTCAATCGAGGTATGTGGTTAATTTAAATAGAAATATTTTTTTATTTATAAATTTGTCAAACAACCAGCTATCCGAAGTTAGTCTATTTTTTAAGCAAAAAAAGTTTATTTTATAAAGTTTTTTTCCCTCATTTTGACTCTATTGAATAATATTAGAAGAAAATGGTAAGGGAATTATTTAATTTTTTTTAAAAGTGTTCATATCAATAAGATACATTGGTATAGAAGCACAGGTTATTTCAATGTTCTTTTCGTCTGATTGAATAGTTAAGGTACTTTATTAATTAGTTTAGGAATTGAAATTCAGAAGTAGAATTTGTTCAGAAATCTATATTCATTGTGGTTTTTTGTTATTCACCAAATCAGTCAATAGAAGTACAATAGATATAGAGTATAAGAGTAGAAAAGTCAATCAATATTACAAGGCTATGTTATTCGCTCAACATTACTGTTCATGCTTTTTTTATAACAGTATAGATATTAGCTTATATGAGTATATTAATGTTTTACTTGAGATATAAGCTCCCATTTTACAGAAAACCAGGAACCAATCTAAGAGCTTTTTCTTTTTCTGAGGCTGGTAACTTTGGTCTATAAATATCCACAAGTATAGTACAACCAAAAGTGTAGTTTCCCCACAAAAGAATTACATCTTACTGAAGCTTAGAGCTTAATCAAACTGATGCCTATAGACAATCTAGTACATCAAAGATGTCTTCTGTTCTAGCTAAAATATCTTGTTTACACCAAAAATAGAAAAGGGCTGAGCAATTCATTCTAATCTTCTGAAGGCTATTTTGCACATTCTCAAAGCTCCTATTGTATCTCTCTTTCCAAATTGTCCACCAAATGCATGACACGAAAATCTTCCATCTCAACTCCTTTAAAACATTGTCGTCCCTGTTCCAACTACTTAGAACTCCTTTTATGCTTTCCTAGTTTCACCCACCTAATTTACTTCCGGCAAATGAACATTCCCCATAATCTAAGAGCATGTTTGGAAGGCTGACAACTGGATTTGGGCATAATTACACAATTTTGTCATATTTGTTTGACTAAGTAATTGCTTGGTCAATATGTAATAGAAGGGGAGCAGTTACACTATTCAATTTTTAAGGGGGGGGACAGAATTATCGGTTAAACGACATTACCCACGAGACAGGTGTGGAAGTGAGGATTGATACTCAAGTCATCTAGGAGAGAAACTTTCACGTATCTTGGGTCTATAATTCAAGAAACTAATGAGATAGACAAGGATGTCACACATCGTATTAGAGCGAGATGGGTGAAATAGAGGGCCCCATCCGATATCTTTGTGAAATAGAGGGCCCCATCCGATATCTTTGTGAAATAGAGGGCCCTATCCGATATCTTTGTGTGATAAAAATGTGCCACCAAGTCTTGAAGGAAAAATTTATAAAGTGGTTGTTAGAGCAAGTATATTGAAGAGAAGAGCAATTATATTATATTCTCTTTTCCTTCTTTTTTTGGTATTACTTGAACCGAGGATCTAGAGAAAACAATCTCTCTACCCTTAAACTGTAAGGGTGAGGCTACGTACACATCACCCTCCTCAGACCTCACTTGTGGGATTTCTTTCGGTATTTCACTGGGTATCTAATTTTTTCCCTCTACATGTGCTTATTGTGCCTTCCATCCAATGTGATTCCATTTGAATATCCTCATTTATACGCTTCTGGTAACTAAAGGAGAATTATTTAATTTAGCATCACCGATTTGACTATATTAAAGGTTAAGTGCATCCACAACTTCTAGAATTGAAAAACTAGCCAAATGATCTTCATCGAATGCAATCAAATATAGAATCTGTGCTTTAAAGTTTTTCTTCAACAAGCAACATAAGATTTTCTACGAACACATCGCACTTCCTCAACACGCATGAGAGTATCCACCCAAAAGTTAAAAGACCATAGAAAGATGATATGGACAAAATAACAGACTACAATATAAAGCATCACATGCTATTTAGTAAACCATTTTAAGTTATCAAAAGGAATACATCGCTATCCAAAGCAAATTTATGATATAACTACTTTTGCTTCTATTTTAAGGCATCATTGGCAACAAGGAGACATTCTCATAGATGACTATCAAATGGTAGCTATTGCCTTAAAGTAAACTTCAAGTTTATAAAATCCATGATCCCATATGAATCCAAGTTTCTCTCAAGCTTCTTTTGGGCCTAATCATCTCAACACCCAATTTTTGGCATGCATAGTTATTAACTTCTCTATCCTACTTTGATTGCATTTTTGAGTCGAGGGTCTATTAAAATCACTCTTTATCCCACAACGGTAGGAGTAAGGTTTGCATACATCATAGCCCCCCAAACCCCACTTGTGGGATTACTTGAGGTATGATGTTGTTGTATAGTTATTGAAGTCTCTTGATAAGGGGGTAACTTCTACAAGAAAAGAAAATAAACAAACAAGAAAGGTTGTTGCTGAATTTTTGGAGTGATTTCATTGCTGTGATTCATTTCTAAGTGTATAATGTGGCAATGAAACAATCATAAAATGCAGCTAAAGGTGCGATTTTGACAGTTGAAAACTTGAGGAAATGAGGATTAGTGGATTACATAGGTTAGTTGGTGTTTCATGTGTAAACACTCGGAGAGGATGTGGATCATTTCTTAAGACAGTTCGGCAATGGACCATGTCGACAATTGTGAATAAAATATTGTTGAGCCTTGAGAGAACAAAAGAAAAGACATTGGGTTCTTGATGTTGCTCCATTAGCACACTGTTGACAGTAAAGAGGGGCGGAAATAAGAGAATTTTTAAGAGAAAGCTTGACTTTGAACATCTGCGTAGCCTCCTATTTTTAATGTCTTCTTTGGTACACCCATGAGGTTCCATTTAAATAGGAGATTGAATGTGAACTTTCCCTGTTACTTATAAAATTAGATTTTATGTGATAAAATAAGGGAGTAAAATCAATTAGCCAACTGAAACAACTAACTTAATCCATTCCAAGTTAAAGCTTGTGATTCTATGTTGTAATCCACTCAAACACCACCTCTTTTTTTCTTTTAATTTAATCTACTCAAACTGAACTAAGCAATTGAAAAATTAAAAAGGATAGCTGAAGAGGACACCAATTTAGATGACATTTAACGAGCAGAATACGCATCAAGAGAAGACAAATTACAACAAATAAAGGAAAAGTGCATCAAAAGTTGGCTTACCTAATGCGTGAAGACGGCTTTGATGGATCTACATACAATTGGATGCCGGATAAGAAAGGTACATAATATTGTATAATTGAATCTTTCCCATTCAACAATATTGGTACGCCCACACCATAGACACTCCACTCGCTAAAAGCTTCCCAAAGATCCCCAAGGCAATAATATAGATTTGGCTCTGCTTCCCTGGTTCTACGGCCTCTTACATTCACCTGTCCATCAAAAGTATGATACAATGACAAATATTCTTTACTTATGATAAAACGACAAATATTCTTTACTTATGATAAAACGACAAATATTATTTACTTATGATAAAACGGCAAATATTCTTTACTTATGATAAAACGACAAATACTATTTACTTATGATAAAACGACAAATATTCTTTACTTCCGATAAAACGACAAATATTCTTTACTTTGATGTTATTCCATTCTTCGTGCAATAAATAAATCGCATAACTGACGTATGCTATTCAAAAATCAAATTGCATCCTAAATGTGAGAAATATGAAGGAAAAATAAAATCTTGAAATCAAACTGAGAAATTTTAGAATCTTTTCAACAAAGCAAACAGCATTTGCTTCCTACATATGAGACTACAACCACTACCCTTCAGTCTCGAACTACTTCAATTTGGTTGTATGAATCCTCAATATCCATTATGCAAATAAGAACTAGAAATCCATAAGCAGCTCTCTCATTTGACAATTGTTTAAGCATAAATGTTGCTCTAAAATATAGTGTTATTTTTAAAATAATAGCTGTTCTAATGTAGAATCAAATAACTAAAAAAAAGTTTTCTACCTCAGAAAAATGTTGGCCGGGCACGAAGGGAGTAACAGATTCCATCAAACGATCCAAATTGGTAACATTTATGGGAGGCCTTGGTGGTGAAGCCGAGCATACAGAGGGCGTTTTCGACAATGTAGTAGTATTAGTCGAATCGTCGGAGTCAGTCCGGTTCCCCACCTCAGCTACAGCTGCAGCCGCCTCAACTTTAGCTGCTCTCTGCAACGGCTGCTTCTGCTGCTGTTGCTGTTGCTGTTGCTGTTTCTGTAACTGCTGCTGTTGTTGCTGCTGCTGCTGCTGTCGGCGCATAGCCGGAGGGTTATAAAATCGGTCATCGCCGTGGCTCCGCGACACCGCGAAGCTTCCAGAACCAGACATTATTCTACTTCGAATTTATGCTGAGCTTAAACTAAAAATCTGCAAAATTGATGAAATTCAACAACTGAAAATGCAGAGATTTGTGAAATGAAATTAGAATTGAAGTGCAAAAAAATCAAAATCTGTGACTTCACTGATTAGGGTTTTTGAGGTTTTTGGAGGTTTACATCAATGACTTGTTGATTTTTCGGAGTTTCTGAAGGCGGAAAAATAAAAAAGGAATATAAGAAAATATATTTATTATCTTTTAAAAAATAAAAATAGAAGAAGGCTTTGAGCTTTCACTTTAGTTTCACGTGCAGTCATTTTGTGACACGTGTATACTTCAGCCAATCAGAGACACTCACCCGTATTACCTACCCCTCGGTACTTGAATATTCCCATGTGCTCTTTTGGTTCTTGGTTTTTTTCCACAATTTTTTTCTTTTTTTCAAAAAAAAAAAAAAGATTCTAAATACAAGAATAAATATTTAGCTTGCATTTAAATTTAAATATGAAATATAAAGTAGATTTTAAAATTAAAGTTTAGATATATAAATTGAAATTTTAGTTTTGAATTTTATGATATACTATTCTTTTGTATGTATTGTCTTATTTTCAATTCCACAAAAAAATTACTTTTATTTTTTCTAATTTCTAGTGAGAACAAAATGAGGAAAACAAATACAACAACATACCTAGTGGACTTCCACAAGTGCGGTCTGGGGAGGGTAGAATGCACACAAACCTTACCACTGCCTCATAGAAGCAGAGAGGTTATTTCCTGGGAAACCTCGTATCAAAAACTCATAAACAGAATAAACTAGATATGACAAAAAAGAAAGGAAACAGAAAAAGCGACTAGTATCAAAAAGCGCATGACAGTACGCAAATATGATAGAATAAACACATGTACGACAAATAATGACAACACATGATATAAAACACGACTACTCCTCCTACCCTACTATACCCCAAGATCAGATAACCACCTAACTCTACCAACCAATTGGCCTACTACTTTAATTCGACATCTCCACTCCTTTCTATCTAAAGTTATGTCATCGGTGAGATCAAGTTTCACCATATCTTATCAGATCACCTTCCCCCAACACTTCTTCGGTCTACCTCTACCCCTCACAAACCCAACATCTCACACCTCTTAACAGGAGCATCGGTATGTCCAAACCATCGCAGTCTCGCTTCCCTTATCTTATCAGCCACAGGGGCCACCTCTAGCTTCTCCTGAATGGTCTCATTCCTAATCTTATCACTAATGGTATGACCACACATCCACCTCAATATCCTCATCTCTGCGACATGCATCTTCTGAACATGCGCATTAGAACATCTTCTAAAATGAGGAAAACAAATGTTGTTATAAAAATTGACAGAATCTTTTTGAAAATTTGAACTCAAGAAAGAAAACTTTCTTTGTATAATGCTAATAAATAAATACTTTCAAAATACATTTTTTCTTAAAGCTAGTTGTTCCTTTTCAAATTCTTGAATTTAAAAAAGCATTGTTTATAAAAGAGATTTATTACAGGAGAAAAAATAGATGAAAAGTTGGACACCAAAAAAAGTATTGATTAGGTTTGATATGATCCATGAATTTCAAATTCAAGTGATTTTAAACCTTTCTAAGAACAAGCAAATGTAAATTTACATTTGCAGGTCAAAACTCTTATTGATAAACGAAACCATATACTAAATAATGTTCACAAGTTTTATAGTTTCTATATACTAATGATATTAATTCTATTTTGTTCATTTCATTATTTATTACTGAAATTTTTGATAAAATTCTATGGCATTTTACAAATTATAAGTATGAAATTAGATGTAATTATTATCTAGCCAAATAATTCGTTGTAGTGATGTGAGTACTAATAGACCTCAGTTTATTTTTCAGTCTTTTTCAAAATTTCTTATAGGATTTTATTGTCATTGTCATTTAAAATAAAAGTAGATATAAATGTTTTCTTAGAAGATGCATTCTAAATGTCTTACAAGTTAACTTATATTTATGATGCTTGCAAGGTGCATAATTTAACATCAAAACAGTGGATCATACAATTTTTAGGTGTCCAGAAGCTCGATTAGTGAAAAATTATATCCTGACAACTAGATTATTTTAAATAATATTATTGATTTCTCGAATCCATGGCATGCTTTGTTTTATAATACTTATCAATCTACGTGCTTATGGAATTAATTATATGTTTTATGACAATTGTAAAAAGCTAAAAGAAAATTATTTTAATGATAATGTATATGAATCTAATGAAATAATTAATAAGGCTTTGTTGATCTTTTATGAATATAACAATGCTTTGCTAATTAGTTTTGACTTGCATGCCTAGCTAAGAATGAAAATATTACTATTGCACAAGATTTGTGCATGGAAAAAAAAAGGGTAACAATTGAAATGGTTATGGTCATTTGTTTCAAATGAAAGAATGACATATTGCACATGGTAGAGTGCGGGAAGGATATAATTCAAGATCGAGTGTTATTTAAAAATTTCAATAAAAGACTCGTACAATAACAATATATTCAGTGAAATTTCACAAATAGAGCGTGGGGAGAATATAATGTATGTATATCTTATCACTGTCTCATCGAGGTAAATAGATTATTTTTTAAAGATCCCAAATCAAGTGCAACAAATTCAAACTAAAAAAAAGGGGCGATGAATAAATATAGAAAGTCATAAGTAAATAATATAAAGTCTACTAGAAGAGATGCAACAACGATAGCAACAAAATAGCGCAATAATCGAAATACGACAAATAACATAATACGATAGATTGTTGAAAACGATGACAACAATAATAAATATTGGTAAGAACTACAATAATACAACTAATACAATGTCAAACACCAACTATCCTAAGTAAGATAATATTGCACTACCGACTAACCTTTTATCTCAATATGTGTACTCTGCACTCCCCTATTTAAGATCACGTTTATGATAACCTGAAGTTGCATTATATATTGTCTTTTCACTTCTCCTCAATACCTTTCGGTGTATTTCTTCTCGTACACTCCATAACCAACCTTTGCACCTCCTCATTGGTGCATCCAGGCATATCCTCTCCACATGTCTAAAACATCCCAATCACTTCTCTTATATTATCCACCATAAACGTCATTCCCATCTCAATACATTCAAAGGAACAATACTAAGAATTAATAGTGATTTACATAATAATAATAAAATATTATTTATTACTTTTTCCATTCTAAAAAGGATGTCATATTAAAAAAAAAACTTGTAATATTAAGTGTATATTTCCTAAAAAATGTATTTCCTAATCAATGATTTTATTTTTTTTTTCATGCTTAATATAATTGCATATTTTTAAATATCTTGTTCTCTATATATTACTAACTATATGAAATAGCAAATTCTTTGTAAATTTTGATCAATGTGAATTAATAATTAATTTATTTTGTAACATGATCATCTTTTTATTCGTCCATGATTTTATTTGAATTACTAATTATTATTTTTCATTTATTCATAAAGCTTTTTAATTCCATCATGTCACACAGACTTAGTTGAATTTTTTTAGAAAAGCATTCAAGTGTTAAGTATGCATTCAATGAATCTGAATTCATTTTAATGCCTAGTATAATTATGAAACAATATTGAATTGACAAAAGATAATGAAATATAACAAGCCAGGATAAAGAAATAAATATAAGGCTATATTTGTGTTCACATTCATGATCAAGTCTAATGCATCACATATATTAATAATGTTATTTTTATATTTTCCTTTGAATAAGATAATTTTTTATTTATACTTTTGTGTATGTGACATAAATGCCTCAAACATATTAATTTTTGCATGCGTTTATGCACATCTCTAGAAGTATTTAACTTTTATTAATTTTTTATGATGGTTCGATTAAACATATTTGATTTTACTTGTTGATCTTACCTCATGTATCCATATATTTATTGTATAGAATTTTACGCAGTACGAGTCTCTTGCTATAATTTTGAATTAGGTTATGCTTATGCTTGCCATAAAATAAAAACTATAGAAAGGAGAAAGAAGAAATCGAAATAATTTTCATAAATAAGATATTAAGCCATAAATAATCTTGTACAAATAATAAAATTGAGCATGTCATAATTTATATACATACGTAAAACTTCAGTATTTTAAATATTAAACTAAAATAAAATTGAAGTACATTTAAAAGTGAAATATGATTTTCACTAACAAAAATTTAACTTTTTTTTCCAACTAAATTTTTATGACGACATAATATTGAAATATTCTTTTATTAATTTTAACTTCTAACAATCTTTTATTTTTCAATTATAACCAAATAATTGTCCAAGTGACAATTAAAAACTATATCCATGGATCTTGTCGTGAAAATAACAATAAGGTCCATTATTTTTGTAGCAGATTTAAGATAATCCTTTGAAGATCAATCAAGCAATATTTATTTTTTCAAATTTGTCACAGATAAATATTGTTAATTTCTATCAAATTTAATTAGGAATTATAAAATATATATTTGTTCAAATAATTACTAAAAACTATATCCAGATTCTTGATATAGATCAAAAATAATAAATCACAAAATTTGTATGTCTAAAGTTAAGTTCTCATTTAGTATTTTTCTACTTAAATTTAATAATTATACTCAAATAAAAATTTTTATAATAGAGATAAAAGATACTGATTTGACAAACTTAGAAGATTTTTTCGTGTAGTTTTCAACCATTTAAATTTTAGATTTTAAAAAAATCAAATTTAGCTACTTCAATTCAACTTTAAAATTTAGTCAAATTGACTTCGAAAATTAAAACAATGACAAATAAAAATCAATAGAGGATACAACAAGAGACCATTTGATTGTTATCTCAAATCAGGTAATTAAGAAAAGATTTGGCAATATATAAATTACAATGAAATCAAAAGTCACATTGTTGGTGCAAAAGCAAGCCGCTAGAGCCGTCAATATGGACTAGGTCCATTGAGCCGATCTGACCTAATTCGTGATTTAATAGGATTGGGCTGTGATTTTTGGAGTCCGTTTAAAAATGAGTTTTTTAGTCCGGCCTGAATAAGTTTGCTGATTTGTGGGACTTTTACAATATGATTTAGGCCGGTCCCTGGGCCGAATTAAAAATAAAAATTAAATAGAGTACCAAAAATAATAAGAGTTCAATCTCAAAGTTCATTTAAAATTTTTAAACATTAAAACTTAGATATATTTTTATAATATGTACTTCCTTTGTCCATCTTTACTTGTTCCTTATTGACTTGACATAAGGATTAAAAACAAATAAATAATAGGGGTAATTTTACTAAATCACCTTTTGAATATGATAAATACAATATCTTGAAAAATGTAACAAGAAATAACTACAATTAATGATAAAGGTAAACTAGAAACTTAATATGAAATTATATTTTGATTTTATAAAGTGAACAAGTATTGTTGGACATCCCAAAATAATATAATGGACAAGTAAAAACAGACAGAGGAAGTAATAGTAACACTAATACTATGTAATATTGTCCTGTTGTTATTTATTTTAATAATTTTAAATTATAATTTAATTTAAAAATTTATAAAAAAATATATGAATAAAAATATGAACCGATCCGACAAGGCCCACAGTCCACATACTAATAAACCAGAAAAATTAAACCAACTTAACATGTCAAATTTCAAAATCTTTCGAAGGATAACTCAAAAGATGGGTCAACCCGTATTAACAATTCTACCAGCAGCCAGACAAGAAAGTGCAAAATAATAATGTATAATTTTGGGAAAAAAAGAAAATGTGCGTCTTTCTTATCCCAATGAAGTGAACTTTGGAGGACCCCATCTGGGTGTGATTTTCTGTGGTCGATGACTCTGCAAGCGTGCGAGGGAGGTGGTACTATTTGAAGGCTCAATTTCTGACCTTATCCCTCTCTCAACAGCTGCCAAATTTATCCAACTATCATGGCGATTTTCGATTCTTGATCTGATCGACACACAAAACCCCCCTTTTTGAAGAAAAAATCGAATCTTGAATTGCCCCTTTAGTAGTGTTTGGAAGGAAAATCTGGTGGAGGGGCAATTCAATCTTGAATTATTGGTGAGTGGGTTGTTGAATTTGCTTACTTGGAGTCATACCCACTGGCCATGCGACTGTGGTTTTGTGCGATCTCCCTCTCAAGAGAGGACCTCAAGAATCAAGTTCGAGTCTTTGATATCTCTGCAGCTGTTTTCTTAAGATTTAGCAATGGCTGCTGATGCTACTCATGGCCCTACTCCCAAAGGGGTACTCTGCAATGCTGGTGCTGGTGCCGCTGCAGGTAAGATTTTAAGAAAGAAATAGGGTTTATCTTTTTGATTTCTAAGGAAGTTTTAAGAAAGAAATAGGATCTTTGTTACCTCTTATCGGTATGCTTAAGTATATATGGATATGATTTATTTTTTGACACATGATCCATGGGTTTGCTCTGATTTGGGGAATTAATATGTTGCAGGAGTAATTGCTGCTACATTTGTGTGCCCTTTAGATGTTATTAAGACTAGGTTGCAGGTTCATGGACTGCCAAAGCTAGGAACTGCTAGCGTTAGAGGTAATAATGATCCTTGATGTAGTTTGGTTCTTAAATCTCCCACTAAGCTGCTTTCTATTTGATTGTGTTGTCTACTTGCTACACACTATTCAGATTTTTAATCCACTGCTTTGTGGCAATAGGGGTAGATTCAACATAAGTGTATATATTACCAAATGGTTCTAGTAATATGTAGTTTGGATGGAAAGCAGTCGTTGCTGACATTGTAAATCCACCACTGACACTTACTCATGCATGCTATATTGGGACAGATAATTATCTATCATCAAGTTACACTTGAAAGTTAAACATATGAAAAAATGATCCCAGAAGCAAAACTTTGCATGGTGAATGCATCATCGGTAGCTGACTTTGTTTCTTCTTCTAATCAGGTAGTCTTATAGTTGGGAGCTTGGAGCATATATTTCAAAAGGAGGGGTTGCGTGGAATGTACAGAGGGCTTTCCCCAACAGTGCTAGCATTACTTCCAAACTGGGCGGTGAGTCAGATTATTTTACAATTCTAACGAGGTCATTAGGGAGAAGCTAGAGGTGGCCCCTGTAGCTGACAAGATGAGGGAAGCGAGACTGCGATGGTTTGGACATGTACAGAGAAGGAGTACTGATGCCCCTGTTAGAAGGTGTGAGAGATTAGATTTGGGAGCTATACGTAGGGGTAGAGGTAGACCAAAAAAGTATTGGGGGGAGGTGATTAGAAACGATATGGTGAAACTTGATCTCACCAAGGACATGACCTTAGATAGGAAGGAGTGGAGGTCGAGAATTAGAGTAGCAGGCTAATAGGGAGGATAGGAAGGAGTGGTAATTGTCTGTCTTTTATATGTTATTTATCTGCCTTTATATGTTTACTATCTTGTATATAGGTATTATTATGTGCTCTTCTCTTTTTGCCTGTGTATCGTATCTAGCGTGTTCTGCTGATGGGTTTTTGTGACGAGGGTTTCCAGGAAACAGCCTCTCTACCTATGTGGTAGTGGTAAGGTCTGCGTACATCTTACCCTCCCCAGACCCCACTTGTGGGATTTCACTGGGTATGTTGTTGTTGTTGTTTAACTTAAGCATAACACTAACTTCTGTTATGTATAGATGAAAGACTGTTTACTATACAGTTCATGCTAAAGAGTCTGGTTGTTATGGATAGCTACGAGGCTAACCTTTATCTTATCAGAAATAATAATGGATAGCTACAAGGATGGGCAGTTTGGAAAGATAAATGTAGAACCTAATGGATATTACTAGCTTTTGTTCCATCTCCTTGTTGCTAATATTAGTCTAACTTTTCTCTTAGCTTCTGCATGTTAACTTGGTGTTATTTCTTTTGGTAATTGGTTGATAAGGGAGTTGAAGCCTACTGGACTCTGATTATCCTGTTCTTAGGTCAAAGGTCATAATCGTCTTGTTCCAAGGTTATGCTTGGTGTGCTTGCCTTTTTTTGCCAACACATTTAAATCATGCCATTCTGCAATAACCCCCACTTTCAAAAAAAAAAAAAAAAAAAAAAAAGAGAGAGAAAAGAAAAGAAAAAAGAAAGATGCTTACATGTAATTGATAAGTTAATAATTTATCTATGTGCACTCTGGGCGTGGGCATGGCTATATACCCAGTCTATTGTCTTTAGAGTTTACCTTCTTTTAACTGTCCGTATTTGGTGTCAACCAGTAAGAAAGCTGATTTGAGCATCTTTGGTCGTAGTGAATGATTCCAGTGAAATTGGGATGCAGATTTCCGCCATATCTTGTTCTTTCATTTCACTTATTTAGTTTGATCCATGACTTGTTCTTCTTTTCTTCTTGTTGAAGTCCAACCTCCTGAATTTGTTGTCAAAAATTCTTTTTTTGATTTGACGACTTGTTTGCTGTTTCTCTTTCTCAGTTGAAGCTTTTCATCTAATTCTAGTGGCAACCTATATTTTCTGGACCTTAAAAATAAGTTAATGGATATGGTGATTCATATAGCCAAGCCTACTAATTTCTGATTGAGGTGTAGTTGATTGATTGTCATTTCACTTGCCATTACCTTTGCATCGTGTTCTGTAATTTCTCCTCCTTCCTTCCGCCACAGAACCTATAATTATTCATGAATTACAGTTAACCTGTTTAACCAAAACCAAATTCTCTTGTCATCCCAGGTAACTTGTAATGGATTTTCCAAATCCCTTCCAATGGCTATATGCATGCTGGTGGTGGGATGTTTGTTCATAGAGTATTTGCTGTGTAATCTAGAACCAGATTATTGCACACTTTAGGTGGGTTTAAGCTAAACAAAATCCACGAGTAGTAGCATTGAGCTCAGTTTTACCTATATCTGCGTCCAGAAAGGAAGCAGACCTATACTGGGTAGGTACTACCAACGTGGTACTCAGTAAGTCTCTATGACTACCCCAAGAAGGCAGAGTAAAACTTAATGAGGAAAAAATGTAGTGCAAAAAAGATAATAATGTGCAGATCATAGCTTAATATTGAATTGTTTCTGTAACTGAAAAGCTGTTAAACTAGTAAGCTGACAAACTGATTAACTAGTAAATTGACAGTCTAAATATATATAAATATTTGAATCCACTTTGAAAACTGATTTAACTGATAAATTTTTTTTTAAAGAAAAAGTTTCAAGCAATGGTGCTGTGTGTACGGAACTGTCATTGTACACGGTGAGTCCACATTTGAAGGACATTATACCTAAGTCATACAATGAGGACCTTGATATGGCTTTTTTCTGCTTATCATATCAGAGGTTATGTTCTCTTTTGCTCTTCTTGGGCTACTTCTCATTCTCTTTTGGCCCCCAAGGGTAAAGATTGTCCTATCTTTACCAAAAAAGCTAGCAATGGCATGTGTGTATGAAACTATCATCATACACGGGGGAAGGGAGTGTCAGGTTATCTCCCACCACAAACAAACTTGGCCTCATGATACTCATGCTCGGGGAGGTCGGCTAGCTCTCCTGTCCTAGTTTGATCTACAAGCTAAGGTAAATTGAGGGAATTTCGTTATAATCATGTTACCTGCGTGTTTGATAAAAGGTTTAAAGGATTATTTTGAGGTTAAGTGCTTGTGGTGGCAAGTAAGTGCCTAACTCTCCATACCAAAAAGAAAATTAATTAAACTTAGATATGCCTTTAAGATTAAATGCTATATGTACATATGCTACTTAATTTATATTTCAGATTTTAAATAAGCAAATAAACCTCATAATATGTTTGATGTGAACAACTTGGATAGATTTATATGACTCCAGGCAATTTTGACATTTATTAAAACCTGTACAAATTGGAAATATAATTCCAAAGTCCCGAGACAATGCTAAGGTCAATCTGAGGAATGATTTGAGATTGAACTAGAAGAGTGTGAAGTATCAAAAGAGAGCTAAAATTGAACATGATAGACAAGATAACTATAAAGGCAAAGCATCCGTACCTCTCTTGTCACGATTATGGCTCATTTATTGTTCAAGGTTGAACGCTATTTTAAAAGGAACAAAATATAAAGAGTTAAAACAAGATAATTTGGTCCAAAAAACTAGGGATAAAAGAAGTACAAGACGCAATAGGCTGAATCCCATCAATTGCGCTGCCTATATGCTTCAGAAGAAGCTTTATGAAACACAACAAATAGTTTCAAGTGAAGCCAGCGAACAGAGTCTGGAACAGAGTAAACTAGGAAACAAAAGAAAATGGAAGAAGAATTTTAGCCCAATCACCGAGCACCTCATTGTCACTATGTATGGTTATTCATGAGTTGCTTTTGACACTTTACTCTAATGCTATTTATACCAAGAGGTCACAAGTCCAAGCCTTGAAAATAGACTCTGGGAGACATGCAGGGTAAGGCTGCGTACGATAGACCCTTCCTCGGACCCTGCGCATAGCGAGAGCTTTAGTGCACCCGGATGCCCTTTTTTTAGTATCATTGTGGGCCTCCACCCGAGTTTCCTCTAGCATCAGCTCAGGCATAGTTATGTCCAACACTATGTTAATGCTTGGCTTTGTTAAAAAATAAAACTTGTACTTACATATAAAGTGAAGTTCTCTAGAAGATTCATATTGCCAATCCTAACTAGCTTAGGTTGATTGATTGATTGATTTACTTACAAAAGCATAGACTGACTAACATCTAGTGTAAATTGAGTGCATTCTACTTCTGGTGTTATAGCGTATCTAAAAGTACACTGTTTTCCTGTAAAAGATTACTGTTAATGCTACTTATACTAAATTTCCAGAAATTAGGCTTAAGTTGCAAAAACAGTGGGGAGCAGTAAAAGTAGGAGGGGGATGCGGAAATAGGAAAAAAAAGGATCAAACTGTTTTCACAGAAGGTATCTTCTAAGAAATGATGGTAGTTGTCATTTCTTATTCTTTTGCTTCTAGTCATAATCTGTGTCTCATTCATTTTTGTTTGGACGGGAAAATGGATTGGGTAAAGCTAATTCGATCACTCTCCCAATGTGTCTGAATCACTTGAGTTCTATTTGGTTCCAAAGATGAGATCTTTCTGAAAGTTGTACTGTATTCCTTGCATATCAGTATATGATTTAGTCAACTCAAAGTGTTGACTGTTCATGGTGACAAAGGAGGCTTATTGTTTCTCTTCCACTAATTAAAATTGAAGCTGTGTGCTTCAATTCTTATTACATTGTCGTGTTTATGCACCTAGTTTTAAGATTAGGTCATAGCTTCCTCAATTTCATAGAGAAGTATTTAAGTTTATATAAAGAGTGATCTCCAATATATTTTCTTTTTCTGCAGGTATATTTTACTATATATGATCAGCTGAAAAGCTTTCTTGGCTCTGATGGTCAGTACATGTCCTTTCCTCAAAGATGTTATTCCATTGACTGATTAGCTTTTCAAATTAATTTTTGATAAACTACATTGAATTTAGTGGTAAATACTTCCATTTGGTGGTTGTTGTAGATGGAAGTCAACTTTCGATAGGTGCAAACATGTTAGCTGCTTCTGGTGCTGGAGCTGCAACCACAATTGCAACAAATCCTCTCTGGGTTGTGAAGACACGTCTTCAGGTGTGTTTTATGAATCCAAATTTTAATATTTAGCTTGATTTGTAACAGATCCTGTAAGATGCCATTCTTTTCCGTTTTAAATAGCTTGATTTTATTTCTTGTGTGGCTTGGGGAAGAGCTAAAGATGTTGCTATAATCCTTTTAAACCAAAGCAGGGGCCGATATTAAAGTGACATTATTTAAATGTTTGGTATTGACTTTGTGGTATGGAATGGAACAATATGTTGTCCAAAACTACAAATAATAAAGCAGCTGGAAGGGCCTTCTGGTTTTTCCCAATAACTATAGAATTTGCAATAAGGGGGAGGAATTTTGGAGATAGACATGTCCCAATGCGACTTTCACTTATCCTACATGAGGAAAACGGAAAGTTGAAGAGTTCTCTCACAAAAAAATGTGAGTGCATTCTGCATCTCCTTGTTTAGCAACTAATTGCAAGAGGGAGTGTGATTTTAGTGTTTTATGGCACACTTTCTTAACTATGTGATCTGACAAAGTGATTAGGTGGCCAGCCCTAGAGCAAACTGCTTCAAGGTTGTAGTGCTATATAATATACCCTAAGAGTTGTACGCCTAATAATGCCATTGTGCCTTCGCGTCTTGGGGATGGCTTTTGCTCACTTGTCGCTGGCTAACAGCAGAAATAGATGGATGCAATACAACATTGTTCTATCTCTGTTGGGATCTAATTGCTTTAGGTCCATTCCAGTTCTGTGTTCTACTTTTGGGCATTCCTTAGAATTTGATCTCCTGGTCGATACTTTCTTGTTCTTGCTTCTGAATGGTTGTGATCCACTTATTTTGTTTTGTTTTGTCTTTTACTATTAAAATTTCCCAAGTTTGAATTTTGTGCATGATGTGTGATTTTCTAGGGTTGTTTTGTGTCAACCCACATCTTTCAGTGTTTGTGTAGCATCGTGCCATCATTCCGGTGACTACTTTTTTTTATATCTAATTTGCGTAGCACCGTATCATCTTTTCGGTGACTGCTTTTTCATATTTATCATGTGTAGCACCGTACCATTTTCTCATATTCGATTTGTGTAGCACCGTGCATCTCTCCAGACTACTCATATTCAATTTGTCTAGTACCGTAAAATTTTCCAATTGTGTCTTTTTTGGTGACTCAGATTTGATTTGCGTAGTTCCGTTCGTCTTTTCGGTGACTCATCAAATCTATTTTGCATAGGGTTGTGCCATCATTCCGACCTTATCAATACACTTTTTCTTTTGCAGTAGGATCATGTCGTCAATATGATCCTACCTATATAATTTCTATTTTTCAGTAGGATCGTGCCATCATTCCGACCCTACCCATATAATTCTCTTCTCAGTAGGGCTGTGTCATCATTCCGACCCTACCCATATAATTTTATTTCTGAATTTGTAACCATTTTCAGCCATCAAATCTAATAATTTGGTGCATAAGCAGGTCTCGAGAAGTTTTAAAATGACTTTCTTAGAGTAATTTCGAGATGATCCATATTGTCATTCTCCATTGACCTTTTAATCAGTTGAACATTAAGAATGCTTTTCTCTATGATGATCTTGAGGAAGAAATCTATATGGAGCATCCACCTGATTTTGTTGCTCAGGGGGAGTGTGATAACCTTGTATGTTGATTGTGTAAATCATTCTATGGTGTAAAACAATCTTCTCAAGCTTGGTTTGGGAAGCTTACAATGCAATCCCGGAATTGCACGAGAAGACTATGACATTAAGGTTGACTGTTAATTTTGTGAAGCCGGAAGATCAACTTGCTGATATCTCAACACGCTCGTCATCGATCCTCGTATTTATTACATTTGTAACAAGCTAGGTACATTATACATATGACGTGTATGCACTAGCTTGAGGAGGAGTGTTAGAATAGGAATAGGTAAATACAATCTTACTTAAAATAGGAATATGAATTACAATAGTATATAGAATCCTATTTGGAAAAGGATTGTATTATAGTATCCTAGTTGAAAAAAGAGTCTAATATTGTATCTATGAATAGGGTCTCAATGTAATTATGTAGACAATAATTCAATAATATTCTTCTCCAATATTTCTCACACTTATTTTATACAATTTTTATCTGAACTTTCCCTTCGAAGTTACCTCCAATTACTAGTAATAGTAGTTTTCGTATACAATTGAATGACATTTTCCTTTTATTTTCTTCCTCTTTTTGCAGATTCATATTAATTTTATTCATTGTCATGGTTTTTCATGGAACATGTTCATTATAAAGTGATAATACAAATTTATGGACTTGCACTTGCGGGAAACTCCTTGCTGAGTGCCTGTGCACCCCCGGGATTAGTTGGGGCTCAAAGAGACTCGGACACCCGGTGCAAATCAAAAATAAAAAAAAAAAAATACAAACTTATGGATATTTTTAAATAATTTTTAGAACTTATAAAGTATAAATCATATTTTTTAAGTCGAGCATTTCTCCCAAAAGCCGTGGTCAAATGCATGGTGAAACCTCACCAAAAATATTTAGGAATTTAGGCCAAACACTGGCTTAGAGATCTGTGAGTGAAATATTTCACTTGAAAACACATTAAAACCAAATACTTGAAGCTCAAATAGTGAAAATATTACTTCATGCCCATATGGGTCTTTTTAGTCATAAGCAGGCTACTTTTGCTTAGAAGTAAGAAATTGTGAGTGTGCGGGTGGTGGTGGTGGGGGATTCAGGGTGTTTACAGGAGGACAGGTTAGACATTCAGCACAGGACTATTGATAGCCAACTTCTCACCTGTTTGGCCCTGCTGCATTTTCATGCCGAAGTTGTAGAGCTTATATCAACAAGTACAACATTCCATGTTTAGTGTTTCTATTGTTTTGTGGGGAATATGTAGCCAATGTAGTGGTGAGAATTGTTACACTATGTAGTTGATTAATTAATGTCTATGTACTTCTGGTGTAAAAAAATATGGTAAAAAAGATCTTTTTAGCTGGACCAGTATTGTTAAATGTCAATTGGTTATGCCATTTAATAATGATTAAGGATGTGTCTACTGAAGATATGTTTCTAAATGCACTCTACCATACAACGCATTAATCACATACTCACCCTTACTCATTTGTCTTAACCTTCTGTAGACTCAAGGAATGAGAACAGGCTTTGAGCCTTACAGGGGCACATTATCTGCTTTAAGGAGAATAGCATATGAAGAGGGCATTCGTGGGTTGTACAGGTCAGTGTTTGCTTTTTCTTGAAATATATTGGTCTGAATGTTTCAAGTTGCTTGTCTACCACCGTTTTTGCTGACTTATTGCTTTGTGGTGGACAGCGGTCTGGTGCCTGCTTTGGCTGGTGTTAGTCATGTAGCTATCCAGTTTCCAGCTTATGAGAAAATTAAGAGTTACTTGGCGAAGCGAGGTGATTATTCACTTCTGATCGTAACTTTTCCTTTCCACTTCTAGTTAGTTCAGTATCTTTAGTTTTGTATTCCCACCTCTTGGAAAGGATGGCATCATGTCTGAATGTGTTGGCTTGTTTTTTATGATGTCAGCTAACACTTCCACGGATAAACTTGGGGCCCCTCATGTTGCGGTTGCATCATCTGTTTCCAAAATATTTGCTTCTACATTGACGTATCCACACGAGGTATTTTTTACGTTGGTTGCATGTTAATCTACTTTAAATGGTTAAGTGAAACATAAACTGGTATACCATATGACGTCTTGGTCCACAATTTTACAGAAATATCACAAGTCAAGTTCTTCCTGCCTCTTTTTGTTGGGATATTTAGCGCACCTGTGTTCTCCTGTCTGATGTCCTTCTCGAGCTTTGTCTTTTTTGGTCAATTTATGGTTGAACACACCACTAGATTTTGCATGTGTTGGGAAAAGCTTAGGGAATCGAGTGTTCGGCAAAAGTATATATTCACAACCATTCTTTGGAATTTCATTGTAGGTTGTACGTTCAAGGCTTCAAGAGCAGGGACGCCATTCTGAAAAACGATACTCTGGTGTAGTTGACTGCATTAAGAAAGTCTTTCATCAAGATGGCATTACAGGCTTTTACCGAGGTTGTGCAACCAACCTAATCCGGACTACCCCTGCAGCTGTTATCACATTTACCAGTTTTGAGATGATTCACCGCTTCCTTGTAACCTTGTTCCCCCCTGATCCTCATCCTCACACATTATAGGATGTCATGACGACTTGGGGATTGATTTATACAGTAGAGGCTGTTTAGTTCATGAAGTCCTTGAGCATCGCAACTGATTCGTCTGCAGCAATCTCCTCATCAGTTGTGTATCTCATTTCTTGTTAGCTGTCATAGCAACATAGAAAAACCATTTTAGCCATTGTGAAACAAATTTGCTATACCATTTTTACACTGAAATTGATGATGATAATGATGATAATGATGATAAAAGGAGCTGAAATGTAGGAAGACTAGAAATTATACTGAGCTTTGAGAAATTGAATATTAGTCAAACTTTTGAGGCGTTTTGTCTTTTGGCTTCCAGCTTATATGTCATAGTAGTAAGTATTCATTCATCCTGACAAATCCGAGTGGTCAAAGGTGACGAGAGGAAAACATAATTAAGAAAAATTAAACTGAAAAGACAATGTAAAGAAGAAATTATTATCTGCAGATTGTTATCATAATTTATGGGCATTCAAAAGAGTTTAAATTATATGTATGGTCAATATTGTTACAACTGATGACTAGTTTCATTTATGAATTGTCTCAGGACTTTCTAAAAGCAAGTGGAATCTACCTTTCTGAAAAAGGAAATGTTATATCTCAAGGAACAAATATCTCTGTTATTTAAGCAAGTGTTAGCATCAAAAGAACCTCAATAGATGATTGGCTGCCAGGTGCAGAGTCACATTATTCTTGAAATATCTTGCAACTTTCTATGAAATGTCAGTTTATTTACATTTGAAAAAAGAAAAAAAGAAGCAGCAAATTTGCAAGGTCAAAGCAGAATCTACTTTCCAATGTAAATTGGACATCAAATTCTTTGGTGAAATGAAATTTTTAAAAAATATATATTAAAAACTACTAAGTACATGACCTTAAATAGAAGGGTCTGAATAGTGAAGATTAGGGTATAAGGTTAATAAGTATTTGAGTGTTGTCTAGTTTTTCTATCACTAGGACATGAACTAGGCAAGAGGGTATGGAGGGCGAGGACTGGAGTAGAAGGTTGATAAATATTTGAGTGTTGTTTAGTTTTTCTACAACTAGGACATGGCTGTGGGAGGTATGAAGGTCGAGGAATAGAGTAGAAAGTTAATGTATACATGAGCATTGTCTAATTTTTCTAATACTAGGACATGACCCTAGATAGGAAACTGTGGAGGACGAGGAATAGGATAGAAGGTTAATAGGTGTTTGAGCAACGTCTAGTTTTCTACTACTAGGACATGATCCTAGATTGGAGAGTATAGAGGGCGAGGAGTATAATAGAAGGTTAATATGTGTTTGAGTGTTTTGTCTAGTTTTTTTCTACTACTATCTTATTCTTCTATTTTATTATCTAAATTTTTTTCCCTTTAATTACTCCCTGTTTGTCGTTTTGCTACGATTCTTTTCTTTTATCTTTAGCATAATTTATTTATTAGTGTATTTTCTTTTCATACTTGAATTTTGAGTTTGTTATGTTCTCCTTGAGTCGAGGAAGGATTACATTAAATTTTTTAATGTTGTATTTATTAGAAACTACTTATATATAATATAAAATAGAAGTAGGATCATTCTTGCTTTCTTCTAAAGTTGGGTATCCTAGAATAGAGTGATCCTGTTTTTTCAACTTCACCAAATTGTAGTTGAGATAGTTCATCTTTTGCTTTAAGTCTTATTATCCAACTTTCTTCATTTTTGCCCCTAACAAAACACCCTTTGTTAGTCAAACAACTTTTTCATTTCTTCCAAGAAAATAATCCCTTGATGGATCCAAAAGATTATGATTCAAAAAAGACACCTTTTATACTATTTTCATTTCATCACCCTGTAATAAAATATACTATAGGCAAGGTTACACATAAATCTTCAACTTTCTCCACCCCTTTCTAATAAACAATATATTTATTTGGGACAATTTCAAATATATACAAAAAAATTAATTAATTTATAATAAATGTAACTCATGTTTTATTTACATTAAAAATAGCCCAAAATAACGAAACTATACAATATAGTTTGCCAAAAATGATAGAAAGTATACACTGACTATACAATGTATATTACTTATACATGAATTATACACTAAATATATATTATGATACACAATATACACTGACTATATATGTCTATATATTTGTACACTGACTATAGATTTGTAATTATTTTTACTGAAGTGTCCCTCAGTGTGGTTATCCCTATTTATAAGGTAGGACATACACTCACTCAGACATTATATATTGAAATAATTGTTATATTTATGTAATATCTATATATTGTTAGTACTCATTTCCAATAAAAATAAATGATGGAATTCAATTACATTCTACACTTTAAAATGATGGATCAACGAAAGGAAGAAGTCTCGCTTACGATTTTTTAGAAAGTAGCTATCTATTGAAATTTCGACTAAGCGTTATAAGATTATAACTATATCATGAAGGTTTTGGATTGTTTCAATAATTACTAGTACTATTTTTGGCCATGATAAATACCTCTATGATTTAAAGAAAAAGAAGGAGAATGTAGGGAATTGCTTTCATGAAGTCTGGTCTGTGGGCAAATTAAAGTAACAAACAGTAACAAAAGTGAGGGAGAAAAATGTTAGGAGTGCTATGGCTTTCATGATGTTATTGGAAATGGACCACTCTACCCTTTCTAATTTTTTCTTTTAATTATACAATAACATAGTTCTTGGAAACAGTCTCTGACAGAAATGCAAGATAAGATTGCGTTAATAGATCTTGTGGTCAGACCCTTCCCCCAACCCTGCGCATAGCGAAGGTTTTAGTGCACCAGGCTTGCCATACAATAACATAATTAGAGAATATTACAGTACTAATTAATATTGAGTATAACTTAGTTTAATTATAGTTTCACTGCTAATCACATTTACTTTTTTGTCTCTAACTTTTGCCCTGGCATTCCCATATGTTGGGCCAACTCCAAAGCAAAGCATTACCATGATGGGAAAGCTCTATATTACTAACACTTCCTTTTGCCCCTCTTAAGGTATGAATAATATTTTTCTTTATTTTTTTTCCTTCCACTTAATTGCTACAACTTGTGACACAATTTTGATAATTTGATAGCTTTCTCAATAAATCTTCTTCAACACAAAAATTAGACGATTTCTTTCCATTTATCTAAATTTGATGAATAAATTCATAATTAAATACTTGTATCAGTGTGAGATACTGAGATAGTAAATATCTCGTGAAATTAGTCAATTAAGGTGCACAAGCTGACCCCGACTATAATGACTTCTTTTTTCTTTTGTGGGAATTTTATCATGATTTTTTTTATTAATTTAAAAAAAATAAAAAAGAAGAAAGATAATGGGAGTGGTTAGAGGGGGAAATAGTAATATGTTTAGAGATAAGAGAGCATAATCCACCAACAGAACTGACAGAAGCATATAATTAGTATTGAACTATATAAGTCAAATTTATGATTTATAATTAGTTGATTCACTTTTAGGACACCAATGAAAGACCTTAGGGGTGGTGGGGGTGGGGGTGGGGTGTAATTTTATAACTTTGTTTTTCAAGTTGTTATATCAGATCTATCTATTATTACTTTGGGTTGATTCACCTAGTGATATATCGTCAAAATCTCAAAACAATGTCAAGAAAATTCAATTAAAAAAGAATTTAAATTTCATAATAAAATATCGTTATAAATTAAAATAACAATTATAATTTTTTTTAATTATATTATATAACGTACGCGAACTTAATAGGAGGGTTTAATTATTTTCAAATTAACTCCCGTGATTGCTTAAATGTGGAAAAAGTATAAATGCCCGTGAGACTTTAAAGACTAGAAATAATAAAACTAGGGGTTGGTAAAATACATTTTAATTATTTTAGCATTTATTAAAAATATGTATTAGTTGTGAATCTTGTGATAGAGATAATGTATATTTAATTTTGGGTGAAAACCACTATTTATTTTTATTCTTTCATGTTCAGTTTCAGCTCATGTATAATTCAAAATATTCCTAATTATAACTATACATATAAAAAGACAATATTAATGCTCAAAACTAATCAAGAAAGTTTACTATACCAAAAAAGAATTTATTAATATTTAATATGTATCTAATGGATTTCGTAACGAACTAAATATGCAAATTATCTTATTTCTTGTTTAGTATTTTAAAACTCGAGTGATGATTAGTATCTTACCATTATAACTTATAAATAATTTATTTTTTATATTTCTAAGGACATTTTGATTCCAAACAACATAACAATATTATATCTACGTTCTCGAGTTTCAAATTTTCATTGTTCGTCAATTTATCGTATAACGTTCGTTATATTCAACGAACATCATCAGATTCATTGTTCACAGCCTCATCGACACCTCAAGCTTCATTCGGTTCACTCTCTAATTTGCTGTATTCATTCTTTTTATTTAGTAATATCACAATATTCAAGTTTAAATAATCGAATCTAACAAATTAAACTAAAAACATATATATTTTACCTTATACAAATTTAATTATGTCTTTTTTCGATAAACTAAATTACTTCAAAGGATTAGACTTAGGGGGTGGGGTCTTTTCTAGAGCCTAATTAACGCTCCTACAAGCGCGTGAGCCCACATCACAAGTTCCATGTGTACCTATTTCCGTACCTATTAGCTTCGGTTCCGAGCCACTTATTTGAATTTTCGAACGTTAGCTAAAACTGGTATGCCTTTATTGGCTTTATTATTATTATTATTATTATTTTATTATTTATACTTAGTAAAATTTTCCACTAATCAATAGAGAGTAAAAATACACATCCCTCAACTGGTTAATCAAATTACGAGTTTACCTTTTAAAGAAAATACTGTCAAATCATTTAAACAATAACTACAATTAACTGTTGGTAAAGTTAGCGTACATATAGATTAAATTCTTAAACTATTAGTTAATGATGTCGGGATAAATAATGATGTTTTAGTGGAGTGTTAATGATGCTTTGTTTCTAAGGTTTCAAAAATTGGTAGTCCAATGAAATTTTTTAGGGCAGAGTTTGTTGAATTTAAAGCTTTGGTTAATTTTGTTATTGTGAATGATTAATTAATAGGTAACCGTCTAACAACAAATTTGATGGTTACCTTTAGCCTAACTGAGACGTGTCCCATTTATTAGTAAGTGGTAGCATAATATTTAAGATAAAAGAATTATTTCCGAGATCTTTCCTTTGATTGCGCCAAAATAACGAATAACAATATTAGGTTTCAAGTTAGTAAAGGCCTGAGCTGATGTAATATGTTTTGTCACAATCTTTTTAGTTGAACTTATAGCGTTGAACTTATCTAATGCGATTTATATAATTTGTGTGATTTACAACTTATTGAATTCAAATTATTCGAACTAAATTTGACATGACCTCACAGTGTAAGAAGCCATGACTTATAGAAAAAGGCATATTGAAGAACAACAATAGTTACACTATAAGAGGAAGTGCCTTGAAAGAAAAGGGGAAGTCCTAAAGAACAAAGCAAAAGCATGAAAGAAATAATTTAGAGTAAATATAAGGCTCTACATATTCCATATAGTTTATAAATTCCATAAAATTTAATAGATTTACTCAAGATTTTAGATCATGTGTTTCTATTAATTTAATAATTAATAATCATTACTAATGTTTTGGAGCTTGACCAGCGTAAGAAATAAAAAAATATGACTTATTTATGTTTTTTTTCCTTAAGATGGGTGCTTTATTTTAACAATTCAATTATTTTGAAATGAAGAGAACACTCAATAAGTTGACTTTCTTGAAGTAACGTCATATTTTGCAGTAGTGAATTTAATTTAAATCTGAATAATTTAAATTCATATACACATAAGGTTCAAATTGAAAGTCATGTGTTCCATCGAGTAAAAAAAATGCCATATTTTATATTATAAGAGTCAAAGTTTAAATAGTTTCATTTCCATCTTTACATAATCGACAACGTAAAATATCAAAAAGATAATGTATGTTGCCAATATTGCAAGACCTACAGAAAGAAGCATCCTTCACATCAGCAGTTGAGATGGCAAAATTCAAACAAAAATTTATTCTATAAAATACAATTTTCAAAATATTTTTTCTCAAAAACTTATGACTTGTAATAACTTATGTACTATAGTTCTTAAATACAGAAGTGCATCTGAATTTAATTGAATAAGAATTTGGTAACCAACTTTATACTGAAAATTAAATCCAGCCACTCATTCTTTTAGATAGGAAATTTAAAGTAGTTGAATATGCAATAATTAACAAAATTTTGAAATGTTTTTTTTTTTTGAATGTATTTTGGGGGGGAAATAATTGTCAACTACTAGAGTTGTATATATTTAGATCTTTTGTGGGCTAATAAACAGTGATATGAAGTTGTTTTGAAGGTGACATATTTATCGTTTTCTGCTGGCCAATTTTTTAAATTTCAAATAGCAAATATTTATTACTCCGTTTATATATAATAATAAATAACATGCATGTAGTTTCAAAAAATAAGACTTGTTTTTTTGTTAGAATTGAATTGAATAATTATTGAGAAATAAAGGGATAAAACAGTAACATTTTTGAAAATATATATAGCTGTTGCTTGATGCTCTAGAAAATTATAAAAGACCCATTCCTGTCAGAATTTTGTAACAAATTTTATTTCTAATCTTTTGGAATTTCATTTCGGGTGCGTTTTCGTATAGCTCAATTTTTTACAAAAATTTTATGTTTAGTTTCTTTTAAAAAAAAACTTTCTTATTTTGAAGAAAACAAATTTCATAAGTGCTTTTTTATGATGATTGTCTTTCTTATCTCTAACACTCCACCGGGAGCGAAGAAAAGTGGGAGCAAGAGCTTGAAGTTTATTTGATTTTTTTTTTGTGAAAAATTACGTAGTATATTAAAATTAATTTATATGTAAATATAATAAATATTGAATCATTTTTGCTTATTCACATATTTATTCCACTATAATTTATCGAATAGTGTGTCTTGATTATGTGCAAATGTTAGCGAAATAATATTTATGCTTATTTTATCAAATATATATATATATATATATATATATATATATATATATATATATATATATATATATAAAGACTTCTTACTTTTCAGATTTATATATATATTTTTTTAAAATATATTGTCTCTTCTTCATTTATTCAATCCCTTACTTTTGACCATTCCAACCCATGCCACCTTCGAACCCACTCTCCATCCCAATTCACTTCGATAATATTTTTCTAGATTGCATATTAGTATTTTTTTGAGATAATATTTTTATTAATTATTTCATAAATATTAAAACATTTATTTATTTTTTTAAAAGATATTTTTCCTTCTACCAAACACACTTTATAATTTTTTAATTCCTCTATTGCCACATTGGATTCTTTACATAGTGGTAAGAATCTAATGAAAAAAGGAGGAGGCCAACAAATCACCATCTCTACTCAAGAAACATTTCTTTCCCTTAATAAACTTTTTACATCACATGATGCATCTTTATTTGTTGTCATACCAAATTTAATTTATTTAATTTTGCAAGCAAGCAAGATTATTATTTGTATTAAATTAAAGTACTTACACAAAACTAAACTTGTCATCACCATGCCAATTTTTTTGAAATTATTCCAGTAGCAACTTTTTAACATAAGCTTTCGAAAAGAAACAATTCTAATTGGTTATTTATACGCTTTTTATTTTAATTTATTTGTCTGATTCTAATTTGATACAAAATTTGAAAAGTAATGATAACTTTTGAATTTATGATATTAAATTAAAGATATATGCAATGTATCAAAATACCTTTTAATCTAAAACATATCATATAAAATAAAATAAAAAAGATTAATGACAGAGAAAAGCAAATGCGACGATAATACGCGAGTTAATGAAAACATAATAATTTCGCCCAAATCTTATATATGTAATAAATATGTAGGAGTACTAAATATTTACACCTCCACGAGGCAAAGATAAGACCGCTGGACACTTTATCCTCCTCATAACCCAACTGTGAAATTCCACATGTATATGCCTCTATGAGAGAGTGATAAAATCGATGTATATTCCATCCTCATTAGATTTTACGTGTGAAATTTCACTTGTATGTTATTACTATTGATGTTTTACTAAATAATTATACCTCCACGATGCAGAGGTATCACCTTGAAATTTTATTGATATGTTGTTATTACTGAAGCTATACTAAATATTAGTCATCTATGCAATTACTATTTGTATATTAACTTGAAATTATTAAAGAAATTTATAAATTTCAAATTTTGAATTCGCCTATTTGGTAGCGCTATGGTATGAATCAACAACCCCTTAATGCTTTCAACTTAATTTCTATATATATAAATTATATTCAAAAGAGTAATTCACACATTTTTACTTAGAATTAAAAATTCTACTTCCTAATCTCCTTACTAAGATCAAAATATTTAACCACCTGCTCGACAAAAGAGTCGTACAACGCGCTGAGAGAGAAAGAGAAATTGGGTTCAAATGGGGTTCGGTATTAGGCTCGGAATTACGTAGTTCTAAAATTCTACAAATTCAATTCAAAGCAGCAGTTTTTTTTTCCTTTCTTGTTGTTTGTATAAAGTATATTAAAGCGCTTTTCTTGCATTTCGTGGGGAGAGAGGTGAGAGTTGAGTTGCGTTGAGGGGTGGGTGGAAAAAAAAAAGCAGAAAAAAGGGAATCAAGCAAGCCAAAACTGAAGTCTTTAACACACTACTAGTACTACTTTGTAGTGTAATTTGTACTTGGCGAATGAGTATAGTACTCTATACAAGAAGAAGATTACAGAGAAAAGAATTGAATCTTTATTTACTTGGACGTCCTCTCTAAAGTTTGTTTTTGATTTTTTTCAATCAGTGTAGATCTTGTTCTGAGCTCTGAATCCTCAATCTTGGGGTTTTTTTTCAGAAAATTTACCACTTGGGGTTTTGTTGGTTGTTGGGAATTTGATGTTTGGCCCCTCATTCTTGGGTTCTTTCAGGCAATTTACTACTTGGGGGTTTGTTGGTTTTGGAGGATTTGATGTCTGACCTCTCATTTTTGGTACTTCAACACAATTTACTGATTGGGGTTTTGTTGATTTTTAGGGAACTTTGAGAATCTTGATGTTTAGGAATTCATTATTATCAATATAAGGTGTTTTCTTTAGCTGTTTGAACTCAAAAATGGCGTCCAATGGAGCATTGTCTTTCTCGGTGACGTCTGTGGTAGAGGATGTTCTTCAGCAGCATGGCAACAATAGCCGATCAAGAAATCTTGATTTGGATGCCCGAAAAGCAGAAGAAGCTGGTAACTTGTGCTCCTGATTTTTACTTTTTCCATAATTTTTTGATCTTTTACTTTGTGGCTGATCATTAGTGATTTGGCTGTAGATTCAATGTTACTAGCATGTTCATGTAATTTTAAGAAGCATGAATAGGAAATTTGAATTGTCATTTCCAAATCAGTGACGTTGAGTGGTCTGATGATCCTATATTTGAATTGTAGCAAGAAGGAGGTATGAGGCAGCAGCGTGGATAAGAAAGATAGTTGGAATTGTGGGAGCTAAAAGTTTGCCAGCTGAACCATCTGAGGAAGAGTTCAGGCTTGGTTTAAGGAGTGGAATGATCCTTTGCAATGTACTCAATAAAATTCAACCTGGAGCTGTGCCCAAGGTAATTTCAATCCAACCCCATAATTGTAATAAAGGAAATCAACCAATCAATAACTAGCCCTCAATCCAATACTAGTAGAGGTGATCATTCGAAAAGGAAACTTGCAAGTTAAAGAAGATTCTTGATAATGGACCTATTTGTTGGCGGCTTTGAATTGTTATTTTTCACTTCATAGATTAACCTTTATCATTTATCAACTACTTCAGGTTGTTGAGAGCCCGTGTGACTCTGCAATTATCTCTGATGGACCTGCCTTGTCTGCATACCAGTACTTTGAGAATGTCAGAAATTTTTTAGTTGCTGTGCAAGAATTGGGGATTCCTTTGTTTGAGGCATCTGATCTGGAGCAGGTAAGTATTAAGTGCATTTAATAGAGGTCCTAAGTAGTCTATAATCACAATGGAACTCTTAGTAAATTGAGTCTTAGTGTATAGGCATTCTCTTTAGACTCGGACACCCGGTGCAAATAAAAAAAATAAAAATCTAGGCATTCTCATGATTGTTGTTGGAATTTCTATTTAAGTGTGGAGTTATTGAATGATAGAGCTGCATTCTTGACAATTATCAGGGTGGAAAATCATCAAGGATTGTGAATTGTGTTTTGGGACTTAAATCCTACAGTGATTGGAAGCAAGAAGGTGGTACCGGAGTCTGGAAATTTGGTGGAAATATAAAATCAAATATATCAACGAAACAAGTTGTGTGGAAAAATTCTGAGCCTTTCACAAATTCTTTATCAAGGAATATATATGAGAAACCTATAAATGGTGTATGCACTGAAGCTGAAAAAAACAAAACGGTAGGTAACCTCTGCCTAACTGAGGAAAGCATCTCACTCATTGAGAATAATGAATTCAATGGACGATTCATTAATCAACTGTTCTCTTTACAGTCCAGCTCTTCCTTGAGCATGCTTGTGCGTGCAATTCTAACCGATAAGAAGCCAGAAGAGGTTCCCAATGTAAGTAGAATTCATTAAGTGTGATGAACTATCCTTTTACATTTTGTTGTTAAATGTGGAAGCAATTCCACTCAAGTCTCAATCTTCTTGCTCCTGCATTTTTCTTCAAATTACTTTCACTTATTCAATCTTTTCAGCTGAAGTAGGGAGTGTCAAACAGGCATCAAATGAACTTAGACTTGTAGAATATCAATCCAGTGAACTATGACTAGTTGGATATTGTTTAACATTGTAGCCTGAGATTTTATTTGATGTCAAGCAGGCATCAAATGAACTTAGACTTGTAGAAAATCAATCCAATGAACTATGACTAGTTGGATATTGTTTAACATTGTACTAGCCTGAGTTTTATTTATCATGAAATGTTATTTCCTGACATTGAACTTTCTTTTTTAGTTGATTATGGAAAATTATTCTGTCAGGGAAATTGGAAATGGGAAGTTAAGACCTTGTTGTCTAGTAGAAATTGGAACCCCATCCTTGTCACTCAGTCTTTTCTTTGTTAGTTTGACATCTGAAAAATATTGAGTTTCTTCATTCTTGATTTTACTGTAAATCACATGTATTTTATTAATCCACAAGTTCAATATCGTTTGGTTCCTCTTTACCAGACCTTCTGCATTTAAACTAATGTACAAGGTTAGCTCTTCATATATGATTGATGTCCTCTCTAATTACTTTAAAATTATTTTTATCTGGTATTTGCCATAACAACTCATGATCGTCAGGTCCTACACCAGAACTTTTTTTGCACGTGTGTTTATTAGACATTGTCTTAACTAGAAAACATTTTCCATAATCATGTACTTTAAAGATATGAAATCTTTGTCTGACCTAACCTATGATATGCATCTGGTGATAGAACTTCCTGCAGACCCTTGCAGTTCAACACCTGTAAACTGCTGGAGAGTTATTAGCTATTATCTATGATTTTATTTGGTATCTAGTGTTATTTGTTCTAAACTCCAGCCATGTTCTGCATGCTACAGCTTGTGGAGTCAGTATTAAACAAGGTTGTTCAGGAATTTGAGCATCGCGTTGCAAGCAAAATTGAACTGGTAGGTTCATCAACATTCATCAATCTGCTCAATTACAAGATTATTCATTGTTGACTTACTTCCTTAGTCACTATTGATTCAGTGCTCTGTGTTTACTCTTTCCATTTTTATGCTTGTATAAACTCCTTTTATTGACTCCGTCCTTTGATTCCTTCTTACAATATTCTACTTCTACACAAACAAAAAAATTACAGACCAGTTACTCTACTTGTTTAATGTTATTTACATGTGTTATCTTATGCTCTGACACACTGTGTAACATCCTTCCATCAGAGTAAAGCAACCACAGATGATTCAGCTGGTTCTGGTGGTAACAAATCCCCCGTGAGACATACTTCTGATAGTGCAAAGGTGAGGCATCGAATTTATAATATCCACCTGTTTTAATTAGAGAAGTATAATTTCATGTCAAAAGACATGATCCCTCATACTTGCAATTTTTTCTTCCTTCTCAATCAGGTTGACCAAAGGAACGTGACCCTAGAGAAGAAAGTGGACTCCTTGCCGGATGAAGAACTTGAAAGAAGATACATGAAGCAATACACCATTGTTGACCAACAGCAAAGAGACATTAAGGTAAGCATTGAAGATTGCCAGGCTTGATTAGACCCTTAAACTTGAAGAATTCAATTTCTTCCCTATATTCTTAAGAGCCTTACTGTCCTATTATAGAACCTGAAGCAAACTCTTTCGACTACGAAAGCGGGTATGCAGTTCATGCAGATGAAGTTTCATGAGGAAATGCATAATATTGGTAGGAATATTGTACAATTCTTTATTATTATTTTTTTGGCTGTGTGGTGTGGGGTTCTCGTGGGTTTATGTGGATTCCTTGATTGACTGTTTCCACTCAATTATATCTTGCATTATAGGCATGCACATAAATGGCCTAGCTCATGCAGCCTCTGGTTATCATAGAGTTCTTGAAGAAAATCGTAAACTTTATAATCAAGTTCAGGACCTTAAAGGTGACATTCTTATGTGTTGGACCGTATCGTTGTCTCTTTCTTCATCTCTTATTCAAGCTTTGAACTGAAGGTTGTCTTTTTTGCTCGATTAGGAAGCATAAGGGTTTACTGTCGAGTAAGACCCTTTTTGCCCGGGCAATCTAATTGTGCTAGTTCTGTGGATCACATAGATGATGGTACTATTACAATTAGTATTCCATCGAAGAATGGCAGAGGGCGAAAGTCTTTCAACTTCAATAAAGTATTTGGATCTTGCGCAACTCAAGGTAAGTGTCAAAACATAAGAGCATATAATATTGAATTTAAAATTATTGTTAAAATGGTATTTATGTTTAGCTTTTATAAAGATTGGAATTTTTGCTTTTAATTCTGTTATCCTTCAGCTTTCTTCAGTGGTCTACGCTTCTTACTTTTTTGGCAGGCGAGGTATTTTCTGATACACAGCCACTAATAAGATCAGTTCTTGATGGATATAATGTCTGCATTTTTGCTTATGGCCAAACAGGATCAGGAAAAACCTACACAATGGTTAGTTAAAGAAAAATATTTCCATCACAAGTAAGATGTTATTCTCTTTGTTGTATGTGCTAAGAAGCTCTTTTGCTGTCTTCAGACGGGACCTAGCAATCTCAC
The DNA here is from genome assembly GCA_029948455.1 of Solanum rostratum. Taxonomy (NCBI): domain Eukaryota; kingdom Viridiplantae; phylum Streptophyta; class Magnoliopsida; order Solanales; family Solanaceae; genus Solanum; species Solanum rostratum. The sequence goes on from CM057048.1 coordinate 5,928,307, forward strand.
AGAACAAAGTCAAGGAGTAAACTACAGGGCTTTAGGTGATCTATTCCTTCTTGCGGAACAAAGAAAGGATACCGTCCAGTATGATGTGTCTGTACAGATGATTGAGATATACAATGAGCAAGTTAGGGATCTCCTAGCTTCTGATGGTGTGAACAAAAGATATCCTTCTGAATATCTTGTCACTTATGTTTTAATGATCTTTACTATTCTTCTTCTAGACATATTGTATGTTTGGCAATAAGCATTCTTATGTTTGAAACTTTTTAAGTAACTTTAAGCTATGTATCTTATACAACATGTTCATTTTCAACTCTCGTGCTTAAGCTTCCTGCATTCCTTAACCTAAAATTACGTTAGAAATACGTAGTGCTTCTCAAGGACTAACTGTACCAGATGCAAGCTTGGTTCGTGTGGCTTCAACTTGTGACGTTATTGATCTGATGAATCTAGGGCAAAAAAATCGTTCAGTGGGTGCAACAGCACTCAACGACCGTAGTAGTCGCTCCCACAGGTTTCAATGCAGAATCATTTGTCTCTCTTAATTTACTTTCTAGTGCTTCATAAGAAACATATAGCGGAGATGCTAACTCTGTGTGGTCTTGAATGTGCAGTTGCCTAACAGTTCATGTTCAGGGAAGAGACTTGGCTTCTGGAGCTATTCTTCGTGGCTGTATGCATTTGGTTGATCTTGCAGGAAGTGAGAGAGTGAACAAATCTGAAGTAACAGGAGACAGACTTAAAGAAGCTCAGCACATTAACAAGTCTCTTTCAGCTTTGGGTGATGTTATCTCTGCTCTTGCCCAAAAGAATGCACATGTCCCATACCGTAACAGCAAGCTTACACAGCTTCTGCAAGACTCACTAGGTAGGATATAAGCTAAATGATGAAGCTCGATTCTTCCTGTGACTCTTTTCTCTCTGTGTAGTAAAGACTGGTTTCTGGGATGTGACTTTTTTGTAGGAGGGCAAGCCAAAACTTTGATGTTCGTTCATATAAGCCCTGAACCTGAAGCAGTAGGAGAAACAATTAGCACACTTAAATTTGCAGAACGTGTTTCTACTGTTGAATTAGGCGCCGCACAAGTAAATAAAGACTCTACAGATGTCAAAGAGCTCAAAGAACAGGTTTTTATTTTTTCCTTTTTGATTACTTTTTCTTTCTAATATGAAAATATATTCCCAGTATAGATTGGTTTGGTCTCAAAATCAATATCTTTGTTTTATCAGATTGCAACTCTGAAAGCAGCACTAGCGAAAAAGGAAGAGGAGTCAGTCCCCATGCAGCATAAGGTAATGAGCAGTCCATGTCGCATGCAGCCATCACCCATTCAATCTAACCCACAGAAAAGAGAAATTCTAGCCAATTCAAATGTCCAGAGGAGACCAATGGACAATGTAGGCAACATAGAGGTAAAGTATCTAGACTTGGTTATCTCTCTAAGGGCAATTATTTATAGTACAATGCAAATTCTTTAATAGAAGAATGATTTATCGTGGTCTTCAAGTGTTTATTGGTGTTCTAACTAAAAATAAATAAATAGATGTGGCAAATACTTGGAAGCGCATGAGACTTGAATAAGCTTATACCAAAACTAGAGCATAAGATACCATTAGTGAATCTTTTCTATGATCATCCATTTTGTTGTGGTTGTAATATGCAAAGACCTTGCTTTTGACATCCACTAATGTGCAGATATCTAGTAATTCAGCATTCAGACAAAAGAGGCCAAGCTATGATCTTGATGAGTTACTAGGAAATTCCCCTCCGTGGCCACCAATCAACAGTCCCTGTGAAAACTATGTGGGATACGATAAGGACATGGGCACAGGTGAGTGGGTAGACAAAGTCATGGTGAACAAACAGGACTCTATCCATGGTGCGGGGAAGCCCTTTGGGTATTGGGAATCTGAAAATGGCATGTCTGATGCCTTTGCTCAGAAATATCTTTCAGAATCATCTAAATTATGCCAAGAAAAATCAAGTAATCTTTTCCCATTGAGTGACCACTTTGACATTACTCCTGCTGATGAGCTAGAAGAATTTGATGCCACGACCAGTGATTCGTCTGAGCCAGATTTGCTTTGGCAATTCAATAATTCCAAATTAAACAGTTTGACCAACGGGAATGAGTCAAAAATCCAGAGACCAAATCCAAAACATGCGAAGAGCCCAGAAACAAGGTAGTCTCTCATTTGCTCACCTATTTATATTGCACTTGAAGAGTAACATAACAGTTGTCCATCAATCAACTACATTTCAATCTCCGAACTATTAAGAAACAGTTGTAAGAATCATCTTTAACATTTCAGTTAACTGATTGTGGCAGGAACATGCCTCACAAAGTAGGGCCTTCACCATCACGAAAGGCAAATGGAATTGGCCACACACCTCAGCGGAATGGGAGGCAGGCCATGCCAACTGAAATTAAGCGAAAGGCAGGAAACAGGAAGTAGTAGGGATGTTTGTGGCCAAGCTGTTTCAATTCTTTTATTTTTTCTTTTGTTATTATTTCAGGGGGGTGTATGAGAGAGTTGTTTTTGCCTAACAGAGCCTCTCTCTGGCCTATTTGATTTTTCCCTTCAAAATTTGTATGTTGATTTATCTGGAAAGGCAATAATTCCGTTGCGTGTAATCTTTACATCATTAGATTTGTAGAGTTCAAGTTCTTTTGGTAGAGAACAGTGTGAAGGATCTTCAAAGGTTGTACTTCCATATAGGATCTTCAAAGGTTGTACTTCCATATAACATTGTGTCACAGTTGAGGATTTGACATGTACATTTTGCACATACTCAGTTTTATTTGATTGTGTTTTGTAATGAAACACTGAAGTTGATTATGAAACCATTAATTTACTCTTATTCTTATTTTTATTGATGTCCTGGCTGTACACATTATGATCACTTAGTGGGAAATAATTTTGTCCAAGGTATGTACAATGATGATAACAATGAAGGCAAAGGGGTGTACCAAATAGAGACGATTAGAAGTTCAGATCCTTGGACTAGAAAAGAAAGTAAGGGAATTATCCCAACTTTCTAAATGGAAATAAAAATTTGCCCACACCGAAGGTAATCAATGAAGTGAGTCGAAAACTGCTCAAGTAAGCGGTTAGAGCATGTAGATGAGTTTTTCATGAGGTGTCAATTCAAATTCTAGTGACAACAAAATACTAGGTGGTTTTTTTTTTTTTTACATTTATCCATTTTTTGCGGATAGAGTTATTCAATATTTGTGTTGATGAAAGATAACAACAATATACCCAAAGTATAATCTCACAAGTGGAGTACGAGGATGATGATATATATACAACCTTACCCTATCTTGTGAAGGCAAAAATGATGTGTCTGATAGACTCTCTATGCAAGTAAAGCATATAAAAAATATGTCAAACGAATACAATAGCAAAGAAATCATGCTGAATACAATGAAAGAAGAGAACAATCCCAATGCTAGAAAGAAAAGAAAAAAAGATCACCGAAGCAAATGAAATATCAAGTAACACTAAAATTGAAGAATAAGATAGTAAAAAGCAATAAGAACAAAACTAAAAATGAAACTAGACTATGCTCGACCTACTAACCTTTCTAATGATTGTTCAAAAATTGTTAATGTGGATCAATAAATAATTGAATCTCAACTCCTAAATTAGTTATAAATTTGATTATATGAGTCCTAGTTAGCCATTTTGGTTAGATCAAAGCTTTTCAACCACCTACTTCAACCATAAATAAATATCTAGGGCCATTTGGCAAGCATATAACAATAATGTTGAATAAAATATATAATAACATTTATATTAGTAATGGTAGTATTAGTTATATCTGAATAAGTTATATTAAAATTATTTCTTATATAGTGTTATTTGATGTATTAAAAATGATATGCATTGAATAATTTTAAGAAACATTATTTATTTATAAAAATACTCTCTGTAAATACAATGGAAAAGATTTTGAGAGATAATAAAATTTTTAATCAAGCTAATGCATGGATTAAAGTTCCTTGCATCGCTAATACCATAATTTCCTATGTAATTAGGTATACATAGTACCAAATAGAGTATATAATCAGTGCAAGTACATAAGTTGAAAAAACTTACCAAATAAAGTATTGTTTGGTAGAGCTTTGTGTATTATTGATATCTTTTTTGGTACACTTTTTTTTATATATATATAACTAATTTATTGTGTATTAAGGTGTATATGAACACCATAAATTTATATGTATTAGTAATATAAAAAGTTTCAGTCTCAACCAATCAATACAACTAATATTAGTATTACTGAAAACATTACTAATACACTCTGTTCAATATCTATATTATTTATTTTACAAAAATTAATACATACAATTTTTTTTTTAATTCATACAACCAAATATACCCAAACACATCTAAATACAAACCCTAACGTAACCACGATGCAAGAAATTTCTAGAAGGAAGACTCTGACCACATAGGCCCTCCCTCATAGGAAAACCACATACACATTTTCCTCTTCAACAATTTGTGGGTAACATTACTTCCAGAAATCCAAACAGTTTCTAAAAGTAGTAATCGTAAAGATCTAGAACCTTCTTATGAATAAATTAATCTTCCTTCTAGGCTCATATGATTTTTGTGATCATTATTAAATTCATTTCATGCACTCACCAAAACATAAACAAGGAACAACCTTTTTTCCTTGTACACTAAAACCAAGTGAGTAATATATTCACCAAGTGAAAATTGCCCCTTTTCTTGTTCAAGAAAAATGGAAATTGTGTCCAACAATAATGGAGGCTCCTGCTACTATGATGTTCTTGGAATATGTAAAGAAGCCTCAGATTCTGAAATTCGATGTGCTTACAAAATGCTTGCTCTGGTAGTCGTCTTACTTTTCTTTTTAATCTGTTTTTTTTTTTAAAAAAAAAATATATACTTAGCTAGAAGTGAATTCATTATTTGAAGTGTATAGTTATTTTCTGTAACGATATTTAATTCATGTTTAATGATAGATTTTCGAAAAAATAAAAATTGAAAATTTTTCAAGTTTCAATTAAATCTAGTATCAAATGCTAGCTTAGTAGATTCTTAGATTCTTACAAACTTTAGGATAAAATGTCTGGATCGAGCCATGTGTCTTTCTATATTTGATAACTCTCCAATTTTAATATTGTACTGATTTATTTAAGACCACAAATTAATGCGTTTTGTTTTTTTGTGTTCATGTGCTCTATCATACTTTCTTTTTTTATTTATGATTTTTTGTTGTTGTTGTTGATTGAAGAAATGGCACCCTGATAGATGGATAAAGAAGGATCCTTGCATTAAGGGAGAAGCTAAACATAGATTTCAACAAGTTCAAGAAGCTTATTCTGGTATGTGAATTTACCTTCTAAACACCAAATTAATGCACTTTACATGTCACATGTATGTGCTTATCGTTCATTTTGGCCTAATAGACCTTACAAATTTATTTTTCGGACACATAAGCTTAAGAGCATAATCCACAAGTATTTATACGTTATGTTTTACCTTCTCTGTTCATTTTTACTTGTTATTGTTTCATTTTTCGAGGTCAACTTGACTAAACTTTAAAGTTAAATTGAAATAGTTAAATTTAATATTTAAAATTTAGATGGTTGAAAATTATAATAAAATATTATAAGTTGCAATTTTCTCATATTAATATGATGAAAAATACATCTTAAAATGTTGCTCAAAGTTTATATAGTTTGACCTCGATAAGTGAAATGGTGACAATACAAAGTGAACGGAGGGAGTATATAATATTTTGCATTTCTGTTATTTTCAAATGTAAGATTTGCTTGAGATATTATTTGCATCCCCTAAATTTCTCTGTAATTAACATTATTAGCCCGTTCTCATTAAAATTTTGACAAACGTTAAATTTGAAAAGTGCAAGGGGTTTAGATCACCCGATAATTGAATCCATCAAATTAAAATTCTAGTTCCGCTTCGATTTTATATAACCATATATGTTTGCATTGACCATATACTATTTATGAATTTGCAGTTCTTTCAGACAAGAGGAAGAGATCACAATATGACACTGGATTGCTTCACCTCATGGGAGATGATACTGGTGATGATAAAGTCAGTTTCTTTCTTCTTCTGACTTATTTCAGCTCTAATTAAATTATAATTCCTTCGTTCATATTTACTTGTCAGTTAAATTAAAAATAATATTTCATTTTTATTTGTTTATCAAGAGAAAAACTGTGTTTCATGTTTTATTCTTAGGCCTTAACATAAACTACTATTCTCCAAGTCCATTGATGCTATACACCAATTAATACGAGTATTCTAGTAAAAATATGTACTTCGTTTATTATTTTTTAAGAGAAGTACAAAGTTTGTTGTGGAAGTAGAAGTGAATAGAGGGAGTAATATATAACTACAAATTGTTGTTGATTCTGCAAAGAAGTATAATTAATTATATATATTAACAGGAATTCGGTGAGTTTATGCAAGAAATGATAACAATGGTGGAAGCTGAGAAAACTAAGGTAATTTTCCTTCTCTGGTTTCATATATTTCAAGTATCTGTAACAAGTTTGTTACTATATTTACGTTGAGAGTCTTCGGAAACAACCTCTCTATCTCTATGAGGTATTGGTAAGGTCTGCGTTTTTACCCTCCCTAAACCTCACTTGTGGGATTTCATTGGGTAAGTAGTTGTTGTTGTGTAACAAGTTTGTTATTGAAATTTGTAACAGGGAGCAAACACACTGGAGGAACTTCAAAAGCTGTTTATAGACATGAAGAGTGAATTTGATAAATTTACAGCTTTTACTTTCTGCTTTGATGAATCCCTTCATAGTCACATGCCCAAAAAAAGACGTGTATATCAACCTTGATTATGTACATCTCATTTTCTTATTGATTCTAAAGTTGCGAAAATTCCCGTATGTATGAAGTTACAAATTCTGTCTAAAGTGACTCTGCAAGCAAACTTCTGATATGTGGGTTTAAGGTTTGGCTTGCCACATTCCAAACTTTTGACATCTTTGTCTGAATTTTAGCCAGGCGCTCGAAAACTTCTAACTGTATCTAAATTAAGTTGGATGGTAGGGTTTGAGAAAGGAGCGGACCTAAATGGATATGGTGTAGATAGTATGAAGTTACAAATTTTGTCTGAAGTTTGACATGCTGATTGTGCAAGCAAACTTCTGACATGCGTGATTAAGCGTTGGCTTGTCAAATTCCAAACTTCCAACATCTTTGTCTGAACTTTGGCCAAGCACTCCAAGACTTCAGCCGTTTCTGAATTAAGTTTGATAGCATGGTTAAAGGGTGGGCTGAGACTGAATAGGTATGATGTAGACAGTTTGACCCGACGCAAGCATTAATAACGGTTTCCATAGCTCGAATCACATAAGGACAACTTACTGTTACTCTAAGGTGTCCCTTCTCACAAAAAATTACCAATCGCCAATAATTTATTGCTCAAATCCTGTTTCCTCTTCCTTCAAGCTGGAGGAACTAGTTAACTCTAGCATTTCAACACTCTTCTGAATTACATACAACCAGGACGTTAATTTGAATGGGCAAAAACCATAAATTTTGAATGAATGAAACAAAACTCACAAACCTTTGAAATTGCACTGCATTACAGATATTTCCCTTATGATCTTGAAATGTTTGGGCACCAAAGAAGAAAGAATAGGCTTCATATGTTTAAATTAAAAGGATAGAACTTTTATTGCAACAATGACAATCAACAATAACACCCCTTCAACCATATAAGCATTAAACCAATCTTACTGCAGTCTCCATGAACCCAATTTACAAATGTAACGCAATTTCGTAAAAAAGAAAAAATCAAATGAAGAATGACACGAGAAGGAACAACGTATCTGAATTTACTGAACTACCAAAACTTTTCTTACACATGAATAAAAGAAACTGATGCTGTACACAGGAACGATCTGCCGCTGAGGTGAAGAGAATGCTTACCAGAGTTTTTGACATTGACTTGGTAAACCATGAGACCGAATATTCTGACTTGCATCTTATTGGAAGATTGTACACTAGAACCAAAACAAGACATGTGCCTCGTTGTTCAGGTTCAATGAATGAAATAGTAGTTCCATTTTAGGGTAGGATTATAAAACTGCAACTTCAGTATATGGGTTTGGAAGAGTATAGCAACGGGAAAATGAGCCTCGAAGCTCGGGACATGGTTCAGGAAACACATTTTCAGAAGAGCCCGATATATTTGAACATAGCCATGGTGCAGAAGAGTCGGGTGAAATGGAGAAAGAGATATTTGATAGACATATTGAAGTGAAGGGAGATTCAGATAACCCAGTGAAATTGCCTGCTATCGAGATATTTGTACCAACAATGTCCTCAAAGGCGATGCCACTAACTATAGGTAACGAAGAAGGATCATATTTCTCATCTGGATGTGTATCATAGTAACCAGTGGCCTTGATTCCAACTTGCACATTTTCCATAACAACATTTGTAACGAGAATATCTTTAATGTAACCACCTCTTCCTCTTGCTGTCTTCAACTCAATCCCGAAAAGGGAGTCATGTAGGGAATTATGCTCTACAAGCACATTGGAGATACCGCCAGACATCTCACTACCAAAAGCCACGCCAGAACCTCTAGCTGATTGTAACCTCACCCATCTAATGTGGACATTTGAGGTAGGTTTCCCATAGGAAATCCCATACTCATCCCAACCACTTTTAAGAACAATAGCATCGTAACCCATGCTAATGTTGCTGTTTTCAATGCAGACATGCTCAGAAGAATCTGAAAAGTGGACACACAAGGTTGCATGTTATGTGCGTATACAGTTACCAATCCTTCTTTTTTTTAAAAAAAAAGAAAAACAAGGGAATGATATATGTGTTCTCACAATATATATATATATATATATATAAATGTGTGTATGTGTGTGTTCTCACGAATTCAGAGGCCAAACTCACACACCAGCTCAAAGACAAATCTATTCCGGGCTCATGTACAAATTATAAGAATATTTACTCAAGGACGAGAACAAATAGCTACTTTATATTTTCCCAACTAAAATCTAGAGAAATGTGTCTATCATACTAAAGGAAACTCGTGTGACAAGAACTCAACTTTTAGCAGTATTTGGAGAGCTGGCATTGAATATTTATGAACAGCTACATTTTTAATCTGCTTTGTGTTGCTTGAGGAAGCTTTCGGTTATCAGATAAATCAAAGCTATATTTGAAGACCTATGATTACTTAACTGGTTAACGTCTAAGGTTACAGCTTTTAATTAGTTTTGACATTTAAAACAAATAAGATTAGTGATTTCTTTTAACCAACCTGGGACAATCCCATTAGTGAGTGGGGAGTCTTGTGGAGAATAAACCGTTAAGTTCTGGATGACCACATTACTGCAAGACATGAAATTTTCTCAAGGATTATCCAAACTCAGATCTTACCACAAGCATAAGTAGATGAAACACTAAATTCGATACAGATCAATCATGTTACCTGCAATATGCTGGACGGATGTTCCAACCAGGAGCATTCAATAAGGTCAAGTTCGAAATAACAACATTTGTGGAGCTAACAAACTCTACTAGGTGTGGTCGAGTATAATTTAAGGAATGGGAATTAAACTTCTCCCACCATATAAGGCCCTGTCCATCAATAGTACCATTGTTACCTGCACAATAGTTGAAAATAAGCAGGCTGCATGAAGGTACAATAGAGATATACACAAAACTAACAAAACCACTCAATGAGGGAATCCCTGCCTGTTATTACAACATCGGTTAAATTATTTCCAGAGATCAAGCTGCGGTATCTTCCATATTGTGCCTCAATACCTCGGCCATAAGATGGTAAGGCTTCAACTACATCCCAATGATCAAAATCCTGAATATTGAATGGACAAAATATTTACCATAATGTGAGTCAGCATGATTATAGATCTAAATTGATGGATAAAAATTGAAGCACTTATCAAAACCACCACAATGCAGCTGAAACTATCATTACCAAAATTCGAGTTATTGCAGTTGTGACAACATATTACATAGATCACCTTTCTATTGGGGTTACCATTTATATGTCAAGAAATTGTTTTCTTTGTGAAATATAAGCCATAGATCCTAATTATAAAGTGCCAATGTATCTCATCATTAAAACCAAATGGTTGACGATCCTATTATAGGATGCTGAAATTGTTTTAGCCGTGTAACTAGGCTAGTCTTTTGTCTAAAAAAAAAAGATTACAAATGCAACAATGACACTCGGACAAAGTTCAGAGGCTAACCTCGGATGCTAGAATAAAAGCATCTTTTTCCAGGAACAGTGTAAGGTGGCTAGTAAGATTGATGCTTCTAGTCAGCCACTTGCCAGCAGGAACATAGAGCTGCGCTCCGCCCTTGTCAGCAAAGGACTTGAGATAGAAAATAGCATTCTGAAATGCTACAGTATTTATAGTCTTTCCATCACCCACAGCCCCAAAGTCCACTACTGACACACTGTGAGGTCTGGGTTTCAAATGCTTATTGAACTTGCATTCTCCATCGAATTGAGCTTCACTAAGTACTATACAGTGACTGAACACCAACAGCAAAAGTAGCACTGCCTGGAAACAAAATCAAAGAGAAACGGTAAATCATTCTCTATCCACCTTCTTATTGAATTTCTAAACTTTCACTATCATGTAAGCTAATAAAATCTATGTCGTGATCAAATATATTAGCCAGTTGCCTTATCAGCACATAGATACATTGTCACAGTTCATCCTAGCATATTTTGGCAGAGTTTCACTCTTAGCAGATCTCACAAAGAGAAAATTCAGGTTCTTGGCTGCTTCATTATTTTTTTTCACATTGCTACGTTGAAGAGATGTAACGGTAAATTAAAATATGGAGAAAGAAGATCACCACATTGTGAAAATTCTAATCTTTACCAATATTCAACACAGAAAAATGCTGAGAAGAACCAACTACATATTTAAAAGCAGATGTCATGAAGGAACAGGAAATACCAGTAGAAAGAACACAAGTAAATATTCTTTTCCTTTTATAGAAAATGTTTTCAACTTGATTAGTAACCAATAGATAGAGGCTTCATTGGAGCACAAAAACACTGAGCAATTACAGTACTTGATAAGTGTTAAGTTCAAATGAGAATGAAAAGAAAAAGGGTGTATATATAACTTTGTCAGCTTTCATAATTCATAGCACACTTCAGCAAGTCATTGTACACCATTAGTGGTTTCCCAATCAGATCCATTCTACCAGGATTGATGTGCTAAAAGACAAAACAAATTTCAATTCTTCTGTGATGGGTAGGAAACTAAAGTGTAAAAATCAAAACTTTATGATTGCAAAGAACATCCAAACAAATCTTAAATCCAACAAATTTTTGTCTTGAAAAGACAATGTAGACAAAAACAATAGGCATCCAGTTGGATAATACAAGAGATCGAGCAAATCTCTACAAAAAGCTGTTAGTAAATCCAATTCAGAGCACATACACTAAGTTCTAACCCCCTCCAACCCACCCCCAGTAAGGAAAAGAAGTGAAACCAATTGAACCAAGAATCAATTTTTAAGCACAAATATCACAATCTAGTAAATACCCACTAATTTTTCAAGTCAAAATATAAGATTGAAGACATGGAAATCAAGATTTAGTCAAAGAACAAGACACCCTCAGTAAAACAAGAACACAAATGAAAAAAAAATAAACCAACGTACTTACTAGCCTCTTCATGATTGTGTTCTTCTCTGACATAGTGACATTCACAAATCTTGAACCACCCACCCCCTCTTCTCCTAAAAAGCTTAAAACTTGCATAACCAAAGTGAGAAGAGGGAGGATGAAGAAGGGAAGGTAGGGAAGAGAAGAGAGGAGGGTGTTTGTAATTGTATGATAGATGAGAGAGTGGCAATTAAGGAGAAAAAACAATAAAATATAATCCATTCCTTTTAATTTGTTTGTTTAATTTTAACTTAACACTAAATTTAAAAGAATAACAAAACTTTTAAATATTATGATTTGGCCATAAAAAATTTATAAAATAAACAAATTAAAATGAGAAAAAGCTAAATTAAATACTTAATACAGTACTACTACTATCAATAGAAAAAGAAAACGGATGGTAAGTGAAAGAGACAGCGAAGAATTAGAAAGAGACAGCTCTTCATCTACACACAGTATTAATAATAAAATTTATTAAGACTAATAAAATAAAATCACAATGAATATGAACAATTTTTTGGGTTTCATTTTTGTATTTATCGTCTTATATGAAATAATGGAAAGAAAGGAGTACATAGTAATTAATATTAAATTTGTATAATAATTAGCCATTAATCACTCTGTAATTTATTTTTTATAACGGACATTGCCGACACTCAATCAGCAGAAACAACAAACAGCAGCAAAGCAGTCCGAGGCATTGACTGTGTAACTACTACAGTTACAGTTAAAATTGGCGCATGACTTTTTGTCATAATACTCAGCAATTAATAGGTTCCTAACTCTCCTCGTTAAAAAAAAATAGTTTGACTACTGTGTCAATAATACTAAAAATAATTATTCAATTAAATTGTTCAATTTGAAAAATCAAGAGATAATGGTTATTTTACCTTTGTTATTACATATAATTCATTTTCAAATATAACTTATAATTAGTAGAGATGTTGTAGTGAAATTATTCTTGTTTTTGTTATTTTGTAAGGGGTGTATCAAATTAAATATGAACAAATAAATAATAATTATTTTATGTAGTTATTTAATAAATAGAGTGTGTGAAAAAAAAACTCAAATGAATAGGTAAAATGAAATAGTTTTTTAAATACAAAGGTCAAATAAAATGAAATGAAGGGAGTAATTATTTTGTCCTAAGAAGATAGCTTCATGGGAAATAATATAATTATTCAGGTTTAATATTAAACCTGATCAGGTTAATTTTACCATTAGCTAAAAATGAACTAATATGTGAAAATATAAACAAATCAACACTATAAAGTGATCTTAAATAGAATGGTGATTAGACTTTCATATGCATCGAGAACATGACTTTGGATATAGAGAAGTGGAGATTGCATATTAGGATAGAAAGTTAGTAGAGATAGAATGTGTCTTGTCTTGTGGTGGTTTTTAGGTTTGTAATAGATCACTCGTGCTATTATAATTGTGTTATATTGTTTTTCAATTATTCTACTGCTTCTATTATTTTTTCTTGTAGAATTGACAGTGCTCTTCGTTTTAGTCGCTATTCGATATTTATTATTTTCTCCTTTTACTTGCGGGCGGATACATTTGAGTTGTGAGTCTTTCGGAAGTTGCGTTTCTATCTGCATGAGGTAGTGGTAAGGTTTAGGTAACCTTTACCTTCCCCAAACCTATTTTATGAGATTTTACTGAATATATTATAATGATAGTAATAATAATTGTTGTTGTTTTAACCTGATTAAATGAGAAAATATAGGTGAAAATGACTATATATTTAGGAACTAGGAGCCGTTTGGTTACACGAATTAGGTGTTGTTGTGGGTATTAACTAAAAATTCAGGATCAACTTAGTTTTTTTTTTCTTGTTCTTCGAGATGGCTCAGTTGATTTGAAAGATGGTCAGCCATATGAATGACCCAGATTCTGACCTTCTCAATGCCTTTGAGTCAAGCCTATCATATAGAACTTGTGTAGTACGATTTACATCTCTTGTGTGGTTTACTGGCTATTATACAGTGAGGGGCTTACCCAGTCCACAAAAAGTGCTCACTAGAAGGACGAAGACTATGATAGATTGTAGTGACTGTGGACTATCCTAGTGTTTATAAAAAAAAATTAGATTTTCTTTTGTCAATATGATAATAAATGTGAGATTATATTTGAGATAACCTTGTGTTTGAACCAAATAATTTTTTATTGATTTAATGTAAACACTAAATATGTACATATTTATTTTTCATCAAAATTATATTGTTATGAAATTGCACTAGTAACCAAAAATCTCAAATCGCAATGAATCTAAACTAATCGAGTCAATGAATATCATATATCAAATTTAGTTCGTTGTAACTAATTCTATCCTATATATTTTTTTTTTGTAATAATGACACTTCGATTAAGTGTATTTTAATTACCATATCGAATATTTATTACCTTCGAGGTCGTTTTATTCACCGACTAAATTATCTGAAAATTATTGTCTTGAGATTAATTTCTTTCCACCTTTAATTCAAATTTAATGCGATAAAGATTGAATATTTAAGAGTGAAATTAAATTTGTATAGCGCTTGATCACAATATAAATTTATATCATCAATAAAAATTAATTCAAATTTAATTTGAAAATATCTTCAGTTATCTCGTGTACAAAACAATATATGGAATAATAAATAATGTTTTTTTTCCATCCGATGTTCGGCGTCTGATTAGTTCGAATTGGCACCATGTAGGATTTATTTAAAGAAAAATACTTCCTATTAAAAAAAATTTTATAATCAAAATTCAAATTCAAAATATCTAATTAAAAGAGAAACAGTCTCATTCGTCGCATGACATTCTCGGATAATAATAAGTAGTGTGTAGTTTGGGGGTCCTTTGAGAAGGCTATTGCATGTGGTTGATGAGAAAAATTAGTATGGAGCCCACACCAATGATGTGTGGTAAATGCAAGGCTGGCATCACTGAGGGTGCCAGATCATATGGGTCGTGGGCTGGATCCCCACCCACCCAGGTGGGCCATTTGTCTTCTTATTCACAAATGACCCGAGTGGTCCTCCTTGTCTCTTCTGCTCCCTTCAACTCAATCTAGCAATTATTCCCACTTTTTTATTCTTTTTTTATTATAATAATAATCAATAAATGTTCTTTGTGCTTTTCCAGTTAAGTCTTATTTTGTTACTATCTCTTTTCTTTTTTTCTTTTTAAACTATTAGCACTAATTGCCTCCTAAAAAGTCTTTAAGGTGTTTGTTACAAGTTTTCCTGTCAGTTTTTTATTTTCCTTTTCTTTTTCAGAAAGTGTTTTGTTTCAAATGAGATTTTTGCTATAACATTTGAGTGGAGAGTCGAGGACTTATCGAAAATAATTTATTTATATATTTTAAATTTTTAAGGTAATAATAAGATTTGAATATATATTATTTTTTGCGTCTTAAATTAATTGAATTTTTAAGGCTTTTTTTCAAGGTTTAAAATAGTTGAACTGTTTAAAGTTCAAGATTTAATTGAATCTTTTAAGCTTTTTTCAAGGTTTAAAATAGTTGAATTGTTAAAAGTTAAAGATGAATGTTTGAAACTTTTTCCATATTTGCCCTTTCATTTGTTAAAGTTTTATATTTTCTAGGAGATAATGTTTACGATTTTACAAAGGGCAATAATGAGAAGTATAGTGTAAATTTTGTCTTAATATGTGTGCATTCCCTCACAAATTTAATTAAAATAGAACAGAGAAGTATTATCTAATATTCCACCTGTGAGAATACGCGGTACTAGTACTATTTTTTTTTCATTAAAATTTTCTACTAAAATATTTTTAATGATTATTTTTACATATTTTAAATTGAGTTAGTGAAAAAAAAATTAAAATAGAGGAAGAAGAAGTAGTGGTTCCACGCAGAAAAATTAGAAAGCTTCTCGGTGATTTAAGGAGATTTTTTTTCTTCTGATAGTTCAATGGGAGACATGAATGAGAAAAAAAAAACATATTTCATAACATAAATTTTTTATTGATTTGCGGTGAATTAATATATTTGACCAATACGTAACAATTCAATTGCATGCTACTTACAAGAATTAGATTATTTTTATTAACGTAGACGCGGATTATATTGATCCATATGAGTAACCTGAATCGAATTCTTTCGTTACGTAGGAAAATTATTCCAGCATGGTTTTTTCCAAGGATAATATCAAACAAATACCTTATACAAGAGCCTGCCAAAAAAAAAGTAAATTAACTTCAGGAGTCAATACTAAATAATAAGTAATAATAAAATTCTTTATGGGTAAAGCATAAGTTATTTAAATTTTAGGTGTTGTGTTAACATTCGTTGTTTTTTAATTTATTCCCCCTGATCATGATGCAATATTTTATAAATTCATTGATTTGGTACATGTCAAAGTGTTAGGTTACAACAGTTAATTAATCAGTACGTATAACAAGAAATAAATATTAATTTAAGACCATCAAACTATTCTATTCTTCTTAAAAAAAAAAAAAGATAAATCATCCTTCATTCTTTCAGTTAAATTAAACACTTGTCAATAGGGTAAAAGAAGATTTTACTGTTAAATATATTTTACTATAATAAAAATATATTTAATATAATTTCACGAGTAGGATATGAGAAAGGTAGATACATGCATATCTAACTTTTATCTTTGTGAGATAGAGAAGTTCAGTCTGATGGATTCTTGGCTCAAAAATAGTGAAACCAAAGTAAGATTGAAATAAAAACACGACAGTAAAATAAAAAGATACACCGATGTTGCAAATTAATAAAATACTATGCGATTACTAACTATAATTCTACCTATACGGAGAAAAGTAGACTGGCTCCATCTGTCTCCCCTATAAAATTAAAGTATGGCAACACTCAACTACTTACTACCGTTCTACCCTAATTCTCGACCTTTGTATCTTACTAGTTAGGGTCATATATGTTCTCAGTGAGCTGAAAGACACGTAATGTCTTGTCTAACTAATTAATTAATCACTTTCCCTCAGTTTTTGTTCGACCTACCTCTCCTCTCCCAAAATTTGTATAGCCAAACTCTCACACACTTATTTATTGTGCATTCACACTCCTCTCTTTACATATCCGAATCATCTCACTTTCGCTTTTCTAATCTTATCTTTATCCTTACCAAACATGATTTAATTTTTTGTCCCTCAGATCTTTGAAGAAACGAAACATTTTTTTAAGAAAAAAAAGGAATCACCGTACTAGAATTCATAATGACTTATTTATGATAGGTATTGGAAAAGGCTAAACAAGAGAGGGCACACAACATGTTACACTTTAGTTGAGCATATTTTCTTTTTTTTTTCCATAAAAACCATATTTCGAAACCCTAAAAAGGCTTCCTCGGAGAAACTTAGGTGACCACATTGTACCATATATTAAATAATGAAAAAGTGCTTGGGAACAAATATTGTAAAATAAAAAAAGGGATCTCACCAATGGCCACTGAACTTATTTATAGTAACATATATTACAGTAAAGTCATTAAAATATATATTTTTTTGTAATAATAAAGTCATTAAATAATTGTTCAGAAATTACAACTCACTAGAAAATCAAATTTCTGACATCGAAAATTTGACATATCATTGTCACATTATCATTTAATTTGACAATGTGTACATGCCACATGAAAAAAAAAAAAATATTACAGAAATTGAAAGAAAACGAAACAGAAAAATGAGATTGCAGATCATATATACATATAGAAAGGCAAGTTTAATAAGAATTAAAACTGTTAGTGCCTTCTGCAACCATAATATGACGTCATAAATAGAGAATTAAAAGCGAAAAAAATTCCAACCAGAGATACTCTCGTCAAAATATTTTTAAATATTATATAAACGATAACGTTAATATTTTGATATGCAACAAAGTTTGTTAGGATGAGGTTGGAAATCATCATACATATACCTTTAATTGTGTGACGCTTCATGTCACATAGGTCATCGAGAATATTTGTTACTCGCAAATAAGGCTTAGGACGGGATGGATGGTTATAGCGTATCGTAGATTGAACTTTGCTTTTCTAGGCTCCAGATTAGAGAAGGGTTATTCTTTGCGAAAGTTTAAAAAGGAATTGAGTGAGCTCTCGCTTAAAAAAAGAGTTTAATAAAGTCAAGAAGGATTTTCCGACAAAAAAATTCAGTAACATTAAAGCTTTTTTTTTCCGACAATGTGTGGATTTTTAATTTTTTTAAAAAACTTCTCATGTAAAATGTATTACGTAATGGTAAAATGATGATACAGAGTGATGTCTTTTAAGGATGTCGAAAATTATTTTTCGGGTAATTTGTATTTCTAGGTGAATACAAAGACATAGTTTAATAATTCTATTGTGATAAAAAATAGCTTTGTGACCTTGGTATTACACATAGTTATAAGTTAAGAATTACAAAAATAAGGTAGTTTTGTAATTTTAGTGTTAGAAAGAATTAGTTAGTGTAATGATCATTTGTTAAATTAAAGAATATTTCTTTTTCAGACTCTAAAAATGATTGTAATCTTCTTCTTTTTTCATCACACGTTAATTATCAAAACTGATTACATGCCTAACTTGATTAACGTTGTCCCCTTGTCTTTGCGAAAAATATACATATATATATATAGGATATGTTAGCTAGGAACTTTGTTGTCCAACTCGAACATGATAATTAAGATAAAAGGTTTTTGTAATTGCTTCTCTAATGACAGTCAACTCACATGCCAAATCAAGTGGGGTGTGCATCGAATGGTTTTGGTTTGATTTTATATATTATCAATTTAGTGTATCGATTTTTTATTTTTAAATATGCTAAATCAATAAAATAATTTTTATTTGATTTTTAGTTTATCCATTTTAAGTCCCTAATAGTTCGATTTTCGGTTTACCCGATAAGGATGATTTTGAGAATTCGCATTAATAAAAATAGATGGAGTACGAAAGAGTAAATATTAAAGACTAAATACTAGAGTGGGTAACTAATCACTCAAGTATGATAAAGATTAAACTAGGTAAAGTACTAATATAATGTCCTATTATTATTAAATTACTAATATTTAATACTTACGAAGAGGTAAAATAGTGAATTATTATAATCTTATTGGGTTATCAATTTATCCAATAACCCAATAGTAAAAATCGATATCGAACCAATAACCCAATAATTATTTTTTTAAAACCATTAAAAACTCGATAATTAAATAACCAATAACAATAAACCAATAACATTTTTATCGATCGATTCGATTTTTACATACCCAAAATCAAAGTTCTCCTAATTAAATAATTTTAAGCACAAAACAAAATATAAAACATGGTTAAGCATTTAGACGATGAAACTAATTTAAACAACATTGCATTAGAGCAAGTAAAAGTATAGTTTTTCCAAACCCAATTTACGAAATTACATTGATCTAAGTATGTTAACGTTGTATTGTACCAGAGTAACCAACGACAAAAATTAGCTAGGAGTAACTTTTGGATGTGTTAGTTACCATCATACTATTCTTTTTCTTGTAGTATGTAAGCATCGAAATTTTGTAGAAATTTACAAGATGAGCCATATTTTTTTTCGAGGTTACTCTATTCTTAGCCTTAATTCATGCCTATATAAAGAGTATTATATTCCGTTGAAAAAGTATCTCAGAAATCCCACAAACTCTTGGATATCGATAAAGAGATAAAAAATATTAGATTCTACTTGATAATCAAATATTTCAAGAAGATTGAGAAATCTTAGGAGGGAAGAATAAAGAATAAACAGATTTCTATCTATATTGTTTATTAATAAAATTATATTTCTTCATATTTAATTTGTGATTGCAATTTATTTCCTATCACATTAAATTTTTTTGAAAACACTTCTTTTTTTTTAAAAAAAAACTCAAATTTAATTTTCTCTATACCAATTATATTGACGGAGTATCATGCTAAATAGTGTGAATCCGCTATATATCTCAATTCCTTAATAAAATTGCCATTGGATTGAAATCAATGACAAAGTCAGAATTTAAAATGTAAAAAAATAGACCAACAAAGTAACCAGTGACATTTAACACCAACTATATATACCACATAAAAAAAATTAACTTTACACTTGTAATATAATTTTTCGAGAAAAATGATACTCCATAAACGAATCTCGTTACACCCTTGACCTTTCGCTCCGCCCATAATTGGAACTTCGATAGAAGTCAAGGATAATAGACGAGATTTTCCCCTAAATGTAAGGTAGTATTTATTTAAATTAATAAATAATATAAGATGAAAAGTCTAAATATGTTGACCACCATAAATTAATAAATAATATAAGAAACTTCTTTTTGTTTTTGTTTTAGGGTTGAAAAGTATGTTTACAATTGAATTATGTCCTCCATTAGCGCCATGCCATTTGAAGAGAGTTTTACCTACCATATAAATCCACATCCACATGCATGCACCTCTCTTTTCCACATGATTTTATTCATTAATTCCACAAAATTCCATTTCCACCACGTCACGAAGTTTTATTTTGAGATGCGTGAAATATTTTCTATTAAAAGTGATTATATCTTCTCAACTCGAACTCAAGAATTCTAATAAAAAATGAAGGAATACTCATAGACATCAAAATTAGTTATTTTTTTCTTTTTGATATTTGATATTCGTTTCTGGTTCGATTAATTCAATTTTTCATTGAAAAGCTTTATAAAGGTAAAATAGTACAATCTATCAAACATAATTATATTTTTAGATTTCGAATTCAAAACCTCTAATTGAGTATAAAGGAGTATATCACGATCTATAACGAAACTTGTAATGTTGAAAAGATATCTTATTTTAAAACATTTCGTCCAAACATTTATTTAATGTATAATTAGGCATAGAACAATAGCTAAGTAATAAATTAGTAATATTAAAAATTCATGACTAGAATAATTATCTAATAATCCATGTTTGCTAGTTTGGTACTTAATTATTTATAAGAATCAACTTATTTTGCCTTGCAATTTCAATCAAGAAATCTTTCTTGTACGTGTAAATTCAATCTCTTTTCTTGTTTTTATTAGTCGACTAGAAGGACAAATCTTTAAATGAAAAAAAAAATTCTTTTTTTCAAATTCTTTTTCTACTATTCTCTTACAAATTTAAGCTTATCTATTACATTTAAAAAGAGTCCTACCACCACCATGTTAGTAGTACTCAATTAAATGTTGAAAGTTGTGTCTAAAATAGTTCAAAGGGCCTTTGATTATTGAAAGCTTAACAATCATTTGCTTACTTGGCAGTTGACAAGAGAGGCATATATGATAATTAACAGGAGCTAACGAATATTTCAACTGTTTACTGATAAATTGAAGGTATACAGAAGTTAGAAATTGATATTACAACAAGAAACATATTCAGTGGAATTTCATAAGTGGGGTTTGGAGAGGATAGAATGTACGCAGACATTATCACTGCCTCATAAAAATAGAAATTGATAAATAATAAATAATATCACAATGAAGAAAATGTACACTAGATGATTAAAATAGTTGAAAGGAACGATTTAAAATCAATTGAAATATAGCCATTACTAAGTACAAATATAATTAAAAAAACATTTAATGTGTTTTATTAAAAATAACTTATATAATTAATTTATATTGAGGTTGAATTAAAATGAATTAGTTCTAATTTAAAAATGAAAAATTTGGAGTAATAATTAGTATTTTCTAATATGTAACAGCTTAAGGGTATTTCAGACATTTTGATTAAAAAAATTGCTTAACAACACTTACATGCCAAACACATTAATAATTTTTTTCAGTTTAAACACATTTATCGAAACACATAATTGCTTGTTTTAAAACAAGTTTAAGCACTTTAAAAAGTGTTTTGTCCAATCAATCCAAACGGGCTCTAATTTGTTTAATCAATCTTGTCCTAGACATGTGTCCGGCTGTTAGGTTTTGCACCCCCTACGAATTTGCCTAATCATTGGAACAGGTTAATCGAACGTGTTTCAATGACGAAGAAATAAACAGGACGCAGCAGTTTTACGTGGAAAACCCCCGGCTCAAGAAGGGTGAAAAACCACGACCTGTACTCTACAGGATTTAACTTCAACTTCACTACTTCAAAAGAGCCTTCAACAAACGATTACAATTCCTAGTAATCTAAACTTCAAAACTACTTCAACAACTTCCTAACTTCACATAAACCTCCCTAGGCTTATGTTCCCCACGTCTTCGAGTTACCCCCAACTTGAAGACTAGAATCTAATCTCAGTTATAGACTCTGAGAGATTACACAATTTGTTCAAAATTACAAAGAGAAAACAAATCTTCCTTAGTCCTATGCTATCACGTCGTGCTTCTCTTTTTCTTCGTTTGTCTCTCTCTTTTTCTGTGTGTCTTAATCTCTGATTTTTCTGTGATGTCCTTCCTTGCTTTATAGTTATCAATTGGAGTTTTATTTGCTCTAGACCTCTTTTAATGATAACCACCAGTGGAGTCCTTTTTCACATAGAACTTCTTCTTCTCATAGAATTCCTCTTTTTAAGCATCCTGTTGAATTAGAAGTCCTTCTTCTTATTAAACTCCTTCTTCTCATAGAATTCCTCTTTTTAAGCATCATGTTGAATTAGAACTCCTTCTTCTTATTAAACTCCTTCTTCTCATAGAATTCCTCTTTTTAAGCATCCTGTTGAATTATCTTTTGTCAGCCATCAAAACTTTACCACTCCAACAAATTCCCCCTTTTTGATGATGACAAACTTTCTGAGTGTCAGGCCTATTCATCTTTTCTGATTTATTTTCAGCTTTCCATAGTTCCCCTTGACTGTGTGCCCTCTGCTTGTCCTGCGGATAGACTAGGTAGCCTGACTTGTTCCTCTGATCCAACTTTCCATAGTTCCCCCTGACTGTGTGCCCTCTGCTTGTCCAGTTGATGGACCAGGTAACCTGACTTGTTCCTCTAATCCAGCTCATAGTCATCCTGTCCGCCCCTTTTTAAAAGGTGCAAGTGAAAGAAACTTGTGCTTATAACCAGTCATGTGCCTTGAGCAAGCGCTATCCATGTACCAATGCTTGCTTTCTTTCACTGCAACCTGTAAGACAGATCAAGGGTTAGTTTTAGGAATCCAGACTAGCTTGGGTCCTTTCCAGTTGTAAAACGGATGAATGAGATCCCTTCTTGCCCAAGTAGGCAACATGTTCCTTGACATGTTTCTTTTATCATTTTCATGCCTCCTTTTGTGCACATGATATGTGTTTCTACTCCTAACATTGTTTGCAATTGGACACTCAGTAGTTGGATGTCCAATTTTTCCACAGAGGTAGCACAAATCAGTAGTAGTAACATTCTCTTGAAAGAACCCTATTCCAGCTTTCTCATTGTGACTCCTGCTTCCTAGATTGTTCACTATTCTTGATGACTGAGTCCATTTGTTTGATTTTTCTAAATCCAGTTTTAAAATGGAGTTTTCCTGGGTCAATTTTCTCACTTTTTCTTTCTCACAAAAAAACTCAATTTTACATTTTTTCAACTCAGTTTCTACCTTCTGATGCTCTTCACTCATCTTACTTTTACCCTTATCAACAACAGTTAACTTTAGGATTTCTGACTTTAGGTTCAACACAAGTGAATCAAGTTGTTCAACCTGTTTCTTCAACTTGTCATTTATTTCTTTTGCTTCATCTAGACAGTTTTTTATTTCAAGATTTTCAAATTTTTGATCTGAAAAATCTTTTATTAGTTGATCCTTTTCATTTGCTACTTCTTGGAACTCGTCTATCAATCCATTCATTAGCAAGATTATCTTCCCTTTTGAAAAGAGGGGCAACTTTTCTTTCAATTCAGAAATACTTACCTCAGATTTTTCATCTTCTTCTAGATCTGAATCTCCAGCAGCCATGAAAGCAGTTTCATCAATATTTTCTGTGTCTGAATCCTCCATTCCCGATCCCCATGCAGCCATCATAGCATAGTTTTCTCTTTCCTTTTGTTCGACAACTTTTTCTTTTATTTCTCTCTCAGCCCTTTCCTTTTTCCACTCAATTTTTCATAGGGGACACTGCTTAATGTGGTGATCAATTTTTTCACACTTGTAACACCCTGAGTGATTTCTGTCATCGGACCACTTCCTGCTTCCTGTATCATCGGACCACTTCCTGCTACTTGTTTCTTTCCTGTCTTTCCCTTTCCTACTTTTGAGGAATTATTTGAAATCTTCCATCCTAGTCTTCCACCAACCGAAATGTGTTCCATTGAAAATAGGTGGCCTCACAGATGATTGTCCTTCTCCATGTCCGAGAGGTGGTGCAGTATTCATTTTAATCGATTCTTAGCTACTAGTCTTTAACAAGAAAACCCGCTCTGATACCAACTGTTAGGTTTTGCACCCCCTACGGATTTGCCTAATCGTTGGAACAGGTTAATCGAACGTGTTTCAATGACGCAGAAATAAACAGGACGCAACAGTTTTACGTGGAAAACCCTCGGCTCAAGAAGGGTGAAAAACCACGACCTGTACTCTACAAGATTTAACTTCAACTTCACTACTTCAAAAGAGCCTTCAACAAACGATTACAATTCCTAGTAATCTAAACTTCAAAACTACTTCAACTACTTCCTAACTTCACATAAACCTCCCCAGGCTTATGTTTCCCACGTCTTCGAGTTACCCCCAACTTGAAGACTAGAATCTAATCTCAGTTATAGACTCTGAGAGATTACACAATTTGTTCAAAATTACAAAGAGAAAACAAATCTTCCTTAGTCCTATGCTATCACGTCGTGCTTCTCTTTTTCTTCGTTTGTCTCTCTCTTTTTCTGTGTGTCTTAATCTCTGATTTTTCTGTGATGTCCTTCCTTGCTTTATAGTTATCAATTGGAGTTTTATTTGCTCTAGACCTCTTTTAATGATAACCACCAGTGGAGTCCTTTTTCACATAGAACTTCTTCTTCACATAGAATTCCTCTTTTTAAGCATCCTGTTGAATTAGAAGTCCTTCTTCTTATTAAACTCCTTCTTCTCATAGAATTCCTCTTTTTAAGCATCCTGTTGAATTAGAACTCCTTCTTCTTATTAAACTCCTTCTTCTCATAGAATTCCTCTTTTTAAGCATCCTGTTGAATTATCTTTTGTCAGCCATCAAAACTTTACCACTCCAACACCGGCATAGAATGGTTTTCATTTTTTTTTTAAAATTGATTGGCCAAAAATTTCAAAAAATATTTTTTCTAGGAAACAAGTTTTTTTTTTTAAAAAAAACAAAATGGGGAAAATGACTTTTGAAATAGAAAAAAAAAATTCCTCAAATGACATTTCACATTGATTTTGTCACTGCTAGAAACAAAGGTTTTTTCCACTGTGATTCAGTGAAAATTTTATGTTATAAAATATGATTTTTTTTCCACCTATATAATTCCTACCGAACCAGCTCATCGCAAAACGCATGGTGAAAACATATTCTTGTTGAAATAGTGAGAATGTCACACCTCGGGCCTACGCCCTGGACGTGGCCGACACTTAGAAATCATTGTTGGTCCCCAAGCGAACCCTTGGTCTGGCTGACTCATTGATCTGGAGATTTTAACATGCATGCAGAAGTTTTATAATATGAGTCTTTAAAATATTTGATAAAACTCAAAGAATTTTAATCATGCTCCATATAAAGTCTGAAAATATCTTTTAATACAAATACTAATAATGCTTATAATATATGATTGAATAGATTGGACTGACTCTCTAACTCTGTCCATAAAGTCTCCACCATACTGAAGATAGGTGGCACAACAAGACCCACAGCTACCTGACTGTAAAATAAAATAAATAAACTGGACTAAAGAATTAGAGCCCTCTGAAGGCAAAGAGGTCTCACCAACTGCTGCTAGGAAGTTGTGTTACTGAATGTCTGTTATCATAGGTACCTGAATCTGCATCATAAAATGATGCAGCGACCAAAGGGCGTCAGTACGTGGAATGTACGGTATATATAATGGCCAAAACAGGAAAACTCAGGACACACTGCTCAAATCATAGGCTTAATGTAGAAAATAACTCATTAACATAAGCAATGAAAAATAAGTAAAACATCTAGTTTTAATGCATAAATAAATCAACTTATTCTGTGTCTGAAAATAATATACTTTAGCTTAGGGAGTTTCTCTAACCGACAACCATTACTATGAGCATCATGATAATACAACGTCTTGCCCACGTTGCCAGAGCCATCCAATACCTTATTAGGGAAAGGGACGAAGTTGAACTTATGGATCCATCTAAATTGGGTCATCTCAGTGGCATATGAGGAGTTGTACATCTGGTACAATCTTATCCTATGTTAGCTACGTAGTTTATGAGATTGAAGTTATTTGAACTCGTACCCACTCGATGCTCAATAGTACTCCCAAAACATGCATTGTGCCAAATAACTTTAAAAATGTCCCACTTTAGGGAAAAACTAAAAGTCTGCTACTTGGAGCCTTGGCTCTATATATTTTCTTTAAACTGGCTTTTCTTTTTCAAAACTGATAATGCTTTCTTTAAGATAAAAAAAATAGTCATGCTTTTTACAAATAAAATAATGCATTTGGAACTATCAAGTTCCCTCAAACTCTGAAATTTATACATGATGAATAGTAATACAAAATACCTTAATTGACTCGGCTGATCTTTCGAAATTGATATGTTATACTCAAAAGATAGTATAGTAAATATGCTACTTGTATAACTTATGTTGAGGTACTTTTTGAAACTAACTCATACTTTGGACTGGATAACTTTTCAATACAATTAAAGCATGATAATGAAATTGTTCTCAAAACTCATCTAGGGTTCTTGTAAATGTAGTAATACTTCAAGAATTTAAAGAGATGTACTCAACAATGAAATTCTTAGCATAATAATAATGAAATAATAGGCATTTCATGATAAGGTTCTAGAATTTCTCCATAAAATCATAGGAATGAAATTGACTTGACCAGAATTCTTGATAATAAATATAGATTAGGCAAGAAAATAGAATTTTAGGTGGCCTTACATAGCTGAAAGGAAGACTGAAGAATTAAACAACGAAGATTAGCCTATAATCTCTTGAACCTAGCCTCCTCTTATCTCTTTATCCCTAGTTCTTAAAGTGAATTAGCGTAATGATTGAAAATTCACGCTTAGGAATTGATATAGGGTTGAAAACAGCCTCAAAATGATAGGGTTTTAGTCTAGGATGGGTGGGGAAAAGACTAGAATGCCTTTACTTTTAAAACTGAATGTCAAGTACCGTGATGGAGCAAGTCTGCGACGCGGACTTTTTCCATCTCAGTTCATCTTTTTGACGAAAAACTTAAAACATGTTCAGAAACTATTTTTCTATAAAATAACACATAAATCGCTTTCATCAAGTACGTTTTATGTGTATTTTATATAAATCGCACTTGTCCAATGCGTTTTTATGAATGAAACTCAAATACGAACTATCACGGAGCAGGTCCACGATCGCGTACCCTTCTGGTTTTGCAATTTTGCTTCGAAAAATCATCTTTTGATTCGATTGGCCTAAAATTCAACCGAAATTACTCTTCAACACAATTTTTCGCCCTGATCGACACTCCATACTCGGATTTGCCAAAAAAAATTGGGATAGTGCATTATTCGAACAATTTTTTATCTAGGGATATTTGAGTAATTTCTAAGGTGTAACAGAGAAGCTTCCTAATTTTTGGGTGTGAAGAATACTATTATATTTTTCATCGATTTACTAAAATATCTACAAAAATATCACTTGAAAAAATAGTGATTTTGTTAATGATATGTTTTCTTTGGTACCCTCCAACACACCTCATCAATTCATTTTTACTCCAATCTCAGTATCCCCTATCCCCACGAAACGACACCCTTATCCCCGACCCTCACTGTCTTTAGTGTTTGTCTAAATAATATATAAATATATTTTACCTATACGTTAAACATAGTTTTTCATGGAAAATATTTTCCTGTGTATCGAAATGCACAAATACACAGCAAAAAGTCATGGCAGCTGGAAAAATGAAAGGAGGGTGAATTTAAATTCGAGGCAACAATGAAGACACAAGGAAAATGTTTATGAAAAATAGAAAATTGCACAAATAAAAAATGTAGAAAATAATAGTACTTCTCAAATAAAAAGTCTTAAGGAAAAACTCGAACAAGTACTATAGAGAAAAAGGACCAGATGGCATGGTAAAAAAAATTAAAATGGAATTTTTACATGAAAGAATCTTTTTTTTTTTTTTAAAAAAAACACAGATACTAACTAAAATTTCTCTGTAAATATACATCTCCTAGTCAATGGGCCTTCCACCACTAACCCAATATCCAATCCACATAGGATCAGAGGAACTTACCTAGATATGTTATATTAAAAAGATATTTATTATTTATAACAATAATTTTATTTTACTGAAAATTCATAATATATTTATAATATAATGTTAATACATATTATAGAAAATTAATTTATAAAACATATTTAATACAAGTTTTATTGATGGATAATATATTAATCATACATTTTGATAAATATTGTGTCAATTTCTTACCAAACAAGCATAATATATTTTTAAAACACTTATAATGTATTTATATTGCATGCATAATTCATTTTTAATACAAGTGTAGATTTATTATAATATTTTTATGTATTGCTGAAAATAGTAATAAATAAAAAGTATTGCTAAAATTAATAATTATATTTTAAAAAAAATACATTTTTCCTAGGATGATTCGTATAAATACTTCTAATTTGAGGTGGTTTGTAATTTTTATCCTTTAAATTTATGATTTTTTTATGTTTTTTCCCTTATTATTTACTATTTAATAGAAATTGTGGATCAAAATATTATTAATTATGATCTAATTTCACGGGGCAAAAGAATTTAGAGAATATTTGCATCGAGGTGTATGTTTTGCATTGCGTTATTCACAAGGCAACTTTTTTAGGAATTTTGTCTCGAAATATAATTTCAACCATTGAATTTGTGACATTTAGTATATTTGTGTCATTGAACTTACGCTATGTGGCAAGATATAACTTGTGCAACCCCTTGAGACATAATTTGTGTCATTAAACTTATGTCATGTAACACACTTGTGTCACTGAAATTATGTCATGTGTCAGGACATAACTTGTGCAAGTGAACTCATGGCTTGGAATTTGATTTGTATCATTGAACTTATGCCATATTACATAATTTGTGCCACTGAACATATAACTTGGAAATATAATATCTTTTTTCTTAGGGTGTAACTTGTGCCTCTAAACTTATGCCTTAACTTGCGTCTTGGTACATAATTTTATTTATCTTGGGCAAGAACTTATGCAACTTATGTTTTACAAATTTCTTTTGCCTTGCTATATTTTTTTTCCAATTTTTTTCATTGTCAAGGGCCTTTTTAGTTTTTTTTTTTTTTTGTATTATTTAAATCGTTGAATGACAAAAAGTAAAGACCATAAATTTGAAGGGGGGAACTAAAGATCACCACAAAATAGAAGCACTCCGTACAAAAACTTGATCCACACTTTCTAGCATTTGCATTCTAATCAAAGGGTTTTAGTTAAACGTTGAATCAAATTTATTGAATCAATTTTATAAAAGAAAGTCATGAACTCATTTATTCAAAAAATAACTATGAGAATTTTTTTAAAAAAATATATAGTTTGTATATAACCTTTATTCACTTGACTAAAGCTCATTGATCTTAAAACATCTTCTTCATAATCCAAGAAACTCATAGCCATCACAATAAAATGGTAATAACAGATTATAAGTTAGAAAAGATGAGAAACTCTTTTTTAATTGCAAGAAGAAAAAATGAAATGAGATAAATGTCATTAATAATATTAAACTCAACATAGTTGCTATACTAGATATATTTCTCACAAATTATATCAGGTCATCAAGATTTTAAAACTATCGGTAAAGGAGTGCATATCATACACGTCATACTAAAATAGTATTGGATCATCATGATCTGAAAGTTACAATAAAAAAAGTATGTGTTCTGTAAGTCACTCCAAACAGGCATGGCTCGCACTATCTTCAACTAATTGTCCCGTTGGATCATTTATAAAGTCAAATCGAATAATCATGATCTGCAAGCTAGAATTAAAAAAGTATGTTTACGCAAGTCATACCAAAATAGGTAAAGCTCACATTATGTTCAACCAAGTCATCTTGTTAAATTATTCACAAATCATATCGGATTGTCATAATTTTAAAGAGTCATATGTAAAAAAAAATATATATGCACTTAAGAAATGTGCGCAAATCAAGAAAATCAATGACTTAGTATTATACTCAACCTAGTAATCTTGTTAAATTATTCATAATTACATCATATCGTCATACGTTAAAATCACAAAGAATAATGAAAGAAACAATGTAAGTCATGATATATGCAATCTATACGTCATACTAGATCATTCATTGATACCAAATCACAAAGAATAACAAAAGAAACAATGTAAGTCATAATGTATGCAGTCTATAAGTCATACTAGATCATTCATTGATACCAAATTAAATCATCGCAACAAATCTATATAGTCATAAACGACATTAGCTTATATTTTACGGGCATTATGTCGTTTGCCTTGTCGCTAAACGTACCTAAAAGATACTTATTTTGACAATATATAATTATAGATAAAATGACTTGAATAATGTCTAACCTATAGCCAAATTAATATTAACACATTCATACTTTATGAACAATTTATTTTTCCTGAATATCTTTTTTCAAAAAAGGATTTTTTGACATTTGTCGTACATGACACAAGACAAAACTCGACTATGGAAGAATGTAATGATTCATAAGATTAAATTTCTAGATATTCAACTGAATCCTCCGTAGAAAAATTGAAGTGTGAAAGAGAGAAATTCTTTTTCTTTTGTCGGAAAAGAAGAGCGTAAATGCACGATAATAATCAAACTCGTTATCTTTTTATCTTTTGATCATTATGTGTATACAAATGAAATAACAAAACTTTACGTTTGCCTAAATGAATCCCTTTGTAGTTGAAGGCTAAGTTCTATGCTTAAAGATGCTAAGGAAGAGGGGGAAAAAGTGTTGTCATCTATTCGACTAGTTTTCAAGGCGTTGAAAATCCAGACCACCTCAGAGATTAGAAAATCACTCTCGCTCTTTTGAATTTAAAAAACGAAAGGTGAATAGGAATTGAGGCTTTCAATGGTCCGCTCTTCTCTTCTCATGATCAAAGTTAACCTCAAAAATTGGGTATTCCTTCTTAAAAAGACATAACCCTTCCGATCTTGCTATCCGGGACTCTGTCTGTCAAGATTCAATCTTTACCCTGACGTTCGTCCAAATCAACTTTTTCAATGGTCAAATGGCAAGGCCATATGCTCATTTGACTCCTCACGGAGTACAACTCACATCCAAACATTTGATTGGATAATGGGGCAATGTCCATGAAGTTTCGATGGAAAGGAAGGCCTTCTAGGCCGTATGGCCATGGATGCAGAATTCTTCAAAAAGCCACCGGCTGACTCAAAGACTTAGAATTGACTTGACGAACTGAGAGCGATGAAAAAGGATTTTAGGGGTAGGCTTAACAAATTAGCCTTCTGATCGAATCGGAGAAGGCATGCCTATTTCGAAAGTTGTGGCACCACAACTTGGGCGAACTTCCATCACCAAGTGAGATGGTCAAAATGATTATTGACCGCTTTGCCAGCAAAGCTACCTATAATGCCAACAAACTCAATATCCCTACGAAAAATCAAATTATCCAACTCATTAAATATCAAAAAAATTCTTTACGAAAAATATCCAAGGGAATTGTTAAATCCTCGTAAAACATAAGTATGTGACTACAAATCCGACCACATTATAAGCGTCATTTTAGCCATTTTTCCAAAAAATAGATGCCTTAGTAATTTCTTACGTGAATTTATAATCTTTCTGTCTAATTTTACGTGACATCTTTTAATTTTTAATCTATCCTAAAAAGAATATTATTATCTTAGTATAATTAGAAATATTTTAATTTTTTTATCTTTAATAAATTATTTATAATCACAAAAATGTAGAATAATTATTTTAAATCACAAATTTTAAAGTATTTATTTTTTTTATAAATATCTTGCCAAATTAAAAGATGAGACATAAAATGAGAGGAAATATGAAAGCTATCGAAAGGTGTGCCGTTGGTAAATAGCCCATAACACGGCCCTTTTTCACATTTCCTTGTTGCACTTGTATTTGTTCAAACTTCCCAACTTGTAGGCTTAACAAAAGTAATATCACCTCTGCTGCTTTGCTGCTACGCTCAACATTTCCACCAACTCGCATACAGGCGCTTCAATTGACTGCTGGTTTGTCGACTCTTTCATACTTGTCTATGCATTTTTCGGTTCAAATCTATAGTTTCTGCACTTGTAATATATGCATTTTCCCTATTTTTTCTTAGTAGTTTAGCATTTATTGGAAGTTGGAACTCTGATTTGATCTCGTTTTTCTCTAATCAGAAGTGTATAGAAGGTGCAGAGATATGGCGATGTTTATAGCGGCTCGTCGATTATCAGCTCGATCAGATTCAATGTGTTATACTTCTTGCTGGAGGTTTTTCTCTACGTCTTTCAGGGAGGAAAGAGATACATTTGGTCCTATTCTCGTTCCATCAGACAAGTTCGTGCTTTCCTTTCTCTTTCATTTTCCTTGTATTTTCTAGTTTTTCCCTTTTCACATATTTAATATTTTGCCTCAGCTATTTTCCATGTTTTTGTCTCGTGTTAAAGTGGAATTTTGGAAAGCATACCCGTTTGAAACTGAATATAGAAGGGGGATTGTAGTAGGTTGACATCCTCTTTTTACTTAGTAGATTGATGTTGGTATAAAAATTAATTAGATTGTCAAGAATCTTGTAATGAATGGACGTTGAGGATTCATATAGCCGAGCAAATTAATTTAACATCGAGGTATAAGTGATTGAATGATGGGTTGTGTTTTAAAGTTCTTTATGTTGTTGTAAAGATTTGTGCATGTTTGTAAAAAGAAAGTTGGTTGTGGAAGAGATGAGTCATAACTATTCTCTTCAGCTTGTTACACACCTCAACTATGTACCGGTATTTGCTACATCTACCATCATGGACAGGGTAATTTTGTCCGCCAAGTCTTAGACAAATGGGAAAGAATTCACCTAACTTCTTTTTATTCTGTTGGGATTTAAACTATGGTTAAAATTATCCATTCCAGCTTCACTGACAACTAGGCAATAAGCCATAACTATTTCATCTAACTAGAAGATTTATGTTGCTGATGGATTTGACTGCACCTTGCAGTAACTTTTTGCCTTGTGGACATGTTTCTCTTCTGTGCTATGCTTTTTCAGTCTCAAACAATCAGCTGTCTTCGTCATAGATATGATCAAAAGTGTTCAGACACCCTCCTTAACCAACTAAAAACTCCAGTCAAGCAAATATCGAAATGCTTCAGTACAAACAAAATAGAATTCTGGACTGACAATTCAACAGCTATGCTAGAGTATCTGCTCTGCATAGCTTTTCCTGTGATCAACAAGGGCGCATATGATAATCCAAAATTGTCATTCTAAATTCACTGTTGTAAGGTTGAACTTTATTTTGCTAAGGTAGTTCAATATAACTCGGATCAATCCATGGGGATTAGAGTTGGCTGCTTCCTTTTTGACATATTTTCAAATTCTTCTGCAGAAAATCGTTTTGGATGGGTGATCTTTAATCAATTAAGTATACCTTTGTGTCTTGCAATTCCATCAATCTAACTTGCTGTTTCTGGAATTTTGTGCTGCATCACTAATCAAGAATGTTGATAGAAAGGGATACAATTAATATATATTTCGTCATTTTGCCATAACAATGTTTCAAGAAATAGCTATGTCAAGTTGAATGGTCCAGTTCCACTTAGTAGCCCAAAGCTGCACGTACTGAGAAAGCGAGAACATATTCGGGTCGCTACTCATAGTCCATAGAGCAGGCCTGGAAGACTATGGGCCCCACCTTCTGTGCACGAGTCGGATGACATAAGTGCACAAAAGTACTCTGTGCGACAATCCTCTTCCTTTTATAGGTTCTACAAACCGATGCCTACTGCTTCAGCTGGGAGAAAAGAATCATAGACGTCTTTAAGAATTGGAAGAGCAAGAAGCAGAATTAGAAGAAAACTTTCTTTCTGGCTTGTGCAATTCGTCTTCTTGTTTTGGGGTGACAGTGGCATCCATTATCTTTATGATTTTCTATTAGACAAATCATGGAGTACAGTAGCCTTTTTTTTTTTTTTTTGACTTGCACCGGGTGTCCGAGTCTCTTTGAGCTCGACTAATCCCGGGGGTGCACAGGCCCTCGGCAAGGAGTTTCCCGCAAGTGCACCACGGTTAATTCAGGTTTTACCCAGTCCGATGGCCCTCAGAAATTGTTTGCACCCAGTGAGTTTCGATCTTGAGACCTTGAAAGGGAGCAAACCCCAAGGCTCAAGTCAATTACCACCAGGCCAACCCCTGAGGGTTTACAGTAGCCTTTTATTTGCTGAGTTCGATCCTTTAATTGGCAAATTAACCCAGAAGGCAGCAATCTCCTTTCTGTTAAGTAGTCTTGTTTTGTAAAAAATGTCATTAAATTTCACGATCTTACTACGTGGAGTTCATTGTTTTTGGGTTGGTGGGGAGGTACCTAGTGTGCCCCACATGTCTCTTAACATTCAAAGGGTTAGTTCTATTCTCTTTTCTATCTGTGCATTTAATGTTGATGAGCTAGAGATCTAGTAGTAGGTGTGAAATTTCAGCTGGATCTTGAAATTTTTTTGTAAGTTACCATATCCTGAGATTCTTTCTAATTGTACCTTCCCTTTTCTTTTCTGTCTTTTTTGTATCTCCTTCAGGTTATGGGGGGCTCAAACTCAAAGATCATTGCAGAATTTTGAAATTGGGGGTGATCGTGAAAGAATGCCTGAGCCAATCATACGTGCATTCGGTATTCTTAAAAAGTGTGCAGCCAAGGTTGGTCTCTGTAATGTTGTTCCCTTCTCAAGCTGTTGACAACTTCTTCTTTATCGTTTACATTTTATGAAAATTTTGGTATGTTAGCTGTAAGAATGTTGTAATGCTTTTGGAGTCTTATTTTAAAAGTGCAGATATCATGTTGCAGGTGAACATGGAATATGGCCTTGACCAATCTATTGGAAAAGCAATAATGCAAGCAGCTGAAGAGGTTGCAGAAGGAAAATTGAATGACCATTTCCCTTTGGTGGTTTGGCAGACTGGCAGTGGCACCCAAAGTAACATGAATGCTAACGAGGTAACCAGAAGTTCATGAATGTGCAGGCCCTTTGCTTGTTTTAGGCTTGAGCCTTATTAACTGCTTCAAGCAGGTCGAGGAATAGCCTTAATGCTTAAAGTCTATTCAAAGAAATGGTGCTTTTTGTTTGACGAAAAACAGTAGTGCCCATGTAGCTTGTGCACCTTGACCATTCTACCGGCTACCTGCACAGGTACTGGTAAATCTATCCCCAAGATTTAGGCAAATAGAAGAAAAATCACCTAGTGTATTTTGCCTTCACTTGGATTTGAGCCTGAGATCTCAGGGTTCTCCCACTTTATCGACACCAGCCACACCCTTGGTTGCTACTTCTCATCTTGCTATTACTGACTTATTCTTCTTTTGAAAAAAGTGTTTATCATTTCAATATAGCCAAATTACAAACAATCTCTTGTACAGCGACTCATTGCAAATACTTCCGTGGTAAATTTGCCCCCCAACACCTAGTAAATCAGCATAAATAGTCTTTTGGGAGAAAACAACTCACGAATGTTCTTTATTACTCTACCCGAGGCAAGAGAAAATAAACTAAGTTGATATTGGGGAAAGGTAAAGAATGCTGAAATGTTGTCTCCCCCCACTCTGATTGTTTTCACTCCATCCTCTATGGAGTTCTCTACATCTGAAACCAATCATAGTGTCCTCATATTTATGTTATTGGATTTCAATAGTTTCGAATTTGACTGTGAATCAAGAGAGATACAGTAGATAGAAAGTTGGCTATATTTAGGGAAGGAAGATTGCATATTGAGATGGGTACATAGACTAAGGTGGTTTTTGTCCAGACTTTTTGTATATGCAATTTTCTTGAGTGACTTATGTCTATTACTTTTTTTTAAAAATAAAAAAGGCCATTTTATTTGTTGGTATTACATTATGGCGGTCTTCTTTCTTGGTAAAGTATGCTAGGTAATTAAACAATGTATTCCTAGTTCTTGACCGGCCAACATTCCAACCCATACAACAAAATTGTTCTAACCACTACTTTATAAAACTCCTTTAAGAACCCTCAGGGGTTGGCCTGGTGGTAATTGACTTGAGCCTTGGGGTTTGCTCCCTTTCAAGGTCTCAAGATCGAAACTCACTGGGTGCAAACAATTTCTGAGGGCCATCGGACTGGGTAAAACCTGAATTAACCGTGGTGCACTTGCGGGAAACTCCTTGCCGAGGGCCTGTGCACCCCCGGGATTAGTCAAGCTCAAAGAGACTCGGACACCCAGTGCAAGTCAAAAAAAAAAAAAACTCCTTTAAGGCTTGGTGGCACATTCTTATCACACAAGACACCGGATGCAAGCTTTCGTTTCATCCACCCCTGTCCAATACAATATGTAACATAATTCTCAACTTCCGCTTTTCCACACAGAATCAGATTTGCTAACATGTCAAAATAGCATTAAATTACATGCTAAAGAAATGTATGATAAATATTGTTCCTTAGACAATGTTGAAAGTGTTCAAACTTCTATGCCTCAAACTGGTGCTCATGGTAGAATGAAACATAAGCTTAGTCTTGATTCTTTTAGTAAATGTGAATTTGTTAAATATCTCAAACAGGGTTCAGAAATTATTACGGATGAGGAAAGCATACCACAAGTTCCTTACCTCCAATATCTCCCACAAACCCTTTTAAGAGACTTTGTCATAGGCTTTTTCCAGGT
Source organism: Solanum rostratum (assembly GCA_029948455.1). NCBI lineage: Eukaryota > Viridiplantae > Streptophyta > Magnoliopsida > Solanales > Solanaceae > Solanum > Solanum rostratum. The sequence continues at coordinate 5,964,984 of CM057048.1, forward strand.
CAATGTACACCATATGTAAATCCATCTTCCTTTTCGTATATTGCCCTATCAATCTCCTTACGAACTGTGTAGCTTATGTAATCGAATATTAGGGAATGAATCCAAAATAGTTTTCAAGTGTTAGACACCTCGTCCCTTATCCTCATTGCTACCACCCTTTTCAAACCTTCATAGTGTGGCTTAGCAGCTTGCTACCTCTATAGTTGTTGCAACTCTGAATATCACCTTATCCTTGTACAATGGGATCATTGTGTTCTACCTCCATTCTTTGGGCATTTTTGACGTCCTAAAAATGATTAAACAACCCATTTGCCATTCCATACTAACTATACCTTCTCTCTTTTAAAATTCCATCGAAATCTCTGCTGATCCGGTTGCCCTTCCCTTTCTCATGTTATGAATAGCCTCTTAGCCTTCTCAAACTTTAAATCCCTACAATATCCAAAATATTGACGAATCACTGAGTGTTCTAAATCACCCAAGACAATATTCTCATCCCCTCTTCATTCAAGATTTATGAAAGAATGTCCACCATTTATTTCTAATGTGTGCCTTTTTCACCAATAGTTTGTCTTCCTCATCTTTAATGCACTTCACTTGGTTTAGGTTGCGGCCCTCCCATCTCACACCTTGGCAAGCATATACAACTTCTTATCCCCATTTATGTCCTGATGTTCGTCATACAAGTGTTCAAATGTTGTTGTTTTAGCTGTTGTAACTACTAACTTCACTGCTTTTTTCGTTGGTTTATACATCCCTCTATTTGCCCTCTTTTCCTTCTTGTCTGTGCTCTCCACCAACTCCATATAAGCAGCCTTCATGGCTTTCACTTTCCCTTGGACCCTCCACCACAAATCCCCTTAATGCCCACCAGTGTTACCCCTCAAGACTCCAAACACCTCTCTTGCTACTTCTCTAATGCAATTAGTTGTCCTATCCACATATGGATAGCATCCCTACTACTCACCCAAGTCCCTATCACCATCAACTTCTCCCCCATCTCCTGAGCTCTAGTAGTCGTCAAGCCACCCCACTTGATCCCTGATGGATCATACAAGGCCCTCTTCTTCCTCTTCATTGCCAAGAGCTTATGTTGGGCTATAAGATACTCGGGATAACCTTGCCATCCTTATATAGACTTCTATCATACTTTCTAAGGAATTAGCCATCAACAACAAACAACAACAACATACCCAGTGGAATCCCACAAGTAGGGTCTGGGGAGGGTAGAATGTACGCAGACCTTGCCACTACCTCATAGAGGAAGAGAGGTTGTTTAATGGGGATCCTCGTCACAAAACCCATAAGCAGAAAAAGCTAGATATGTGAACAGGAAAAGAAGTGAGAGAGAAAGTAAACAAACCAATGATTAATAACGAAAAGCACGATAACAATTAAATACGGAACAATTGTAAAACTCCTCCTTTGTTTCTATCTTTAAAACCAAAATTGCCATGGACATCATCAGAATCCCTTGAAGTTATCCCGATGTGGCTATTGAAATCTCCTCCTATGACAAGCTTCTCGATGTGTGGGATACCTCTTCCCAAAAGTGCTTTTTCTCTCCGTCCAGGCCCGTTTGTGGTGTGTATGCACTAATCATGTTCGAGGTAAGTCCTCCAATACAACAACAACAACAACATACCCAGTGGAATCCCACAAGTGAGGTCTTGGGAGGGTAGAATGTATGCAGACCTGAGGTAAGTCCTCCAATGAGTAGCTGAATTCATTGTGTTGTTCATTATCCTAACCTCTATCACTAGCTCTCTCGGTGCCCTATCTACATTCCTATTCCTCTAGCCTCCTGAGTACTACAGTCTAAATTCATCTACATCTCTAGCCTTAGCACCCACCCATGTTTGGTCTCCTTGACACGAGCTAAATTTATCAACTTCTAGAGAATATTCACCAACTCTGCAGATACTCTGTCAAAGTTCCTATCTTCCGAGACCCAATTCTCAGCCTAGCAGCTCCCTTGCCACCCTTGACCCATGGATGTGTATTTTGCCTCTTAAAACATTCAGTGTATTTACTGGTTAGCTTCTGGTGGTCTAGGGATGATTTAAACTACCACTTTCTGTTTTGGTTTTCTGTGATTGCATCAGAAATTACTTCTTCTTTCAAAAGTTGGTCATCTCCTAGATAATTTAACTACAGTGATTCAGCATTCAATTTCATGTGAAGTATGTGCAGTGTTTTGGACGGCGAAAGGCGACAAAAGGCGACAAGGCTCTGCCTCGCCTCACGGCAAGGCGAGCGGCGAGGCGCTCGCCTTTTTGAATTGAGGCGCCAATTTATACCAAAATCTTAAAATATATAATTGTACATATAAATATGATTACAAAGATAATTTTTTAAAAAAAATGGGAACTGGCAGTATTTAATAGAGAAGAGAAGAAGAAGAAATTGAGCAAATAGAGAAAGAGAACTGGAAGTCTAAAACTGAAGAAAACAGAGAAAGAGAAGGAAAAAAAAGAAAGAATGAAGAAGAGAAGAAGAAGAAGAAAGAAGAAAGGAAGAAAAGAGACGCGACTTACCTGAAGAGCTGGAGAATGAACTGAAGAATAGAGTCGGAGCTTGTTGGTGTTGCGTCACGACTCGCGTTGCCTAAAGGCCCTGAACTAAAGAACAGGTCAATCGCTGGAATTGAAGAACAGGTGAGTCACGTCGCCGGAACTGAAAAACAGAGTCGCCTGAACTGAAAAAGTGTCGCGTCCTCTTGCGTCGTGAGGAACAGAGTCGCAAATTGCGAGAGAAGAGTGAAGTCGCTAAAGACTAAACCCTAATAAATTTTTTTTAAATCATTTAACCAAGTCATTTTTAAAAAAATATCAAAAGGCGAGGCCTCTGCGCCTCGCCTCGCCTTAGCGCCTCTCGCCTTTGTATCGCCTTACGTCGCCTTTTGAACCAGTGCCTTGCCTCACCTGTAAATGGCGACAAGCCATCGCCTCGCCTCGCCTCTCGCCTTAGGCGCTGAGGCGAGCGCCTTTCACAACACTGAGTATGTGTCTCTGTGTTTCTCGAGTAGCTAAAATATTTCAGACTATAAATAGCTTGCAAAGTTACGTCTTCTCAACAGTTCGAGGAAATTTGGAACTATTTCATATTTCTTCTTGTTATCATCCTTCTATTGACTGGATGGGTAATAAACTGATTTTTGATGGACTCGTGTATTTTTTTACCCCTAATGATATATTATCTAATATCTTCAGGTTATTGCAAATCGAGCAGCTGAAATACTTGGCCATAATCGCGGAGACAAACATGTACATCCAAATGACCATGTAAATAGATCGCAATCTTCAAATGATACATTTCCTACGGTAAGCCTTCTTTATTTACTTTTGTTGCAAGATATGTTGCTAGTCTTTTTACAAAATTATGCAGATTTTGTAGTGATATATATGTTTTTCCATGTGTAGGTGATGCACATTGCTGCAGCAATGGAGCTAAATAAAAGATTACTACCAAACTTGAAACAGTTACATACTTCACTAAATTCAAAGGTTGAGTGTCAATTTATCTTTTCACTCGTATAGTTTTAGGACAATATACTATACTGTATTTAGAAGAAAAAGAAACAGTTGGTTCCATAAACTTCCAAAGCACATTACACAGCATTATGTGTTTTTTATGTTCTGCAGTTTTGCTTGCTTGTTTACATAAATGCTATATCTAGATTCTTCGTAATGGTTGTATTTATGTTGAGTAGTTAGCAATGATGCAACTATCTTAAGTTTTTAACAAGGTTCTCTGTTACTCTCTTGTAATGATACAAAATTACAAATTTTAGGACATGGTTAATCAGATTTGGTTTTACTGGCGATGTTGGAGTACTGGTACACAATGTTGCAATTCTTACCTATTTGGCCATTAATGCTCAAAATAGAGAAACTTGCCCTTATTGAATTGCAGGTGCAAATTGGTGTAGTTGGTTGAGTATTATGATGACGAAGAATAAGAAAAGTCAAAAAACACTAAAAAGAAGTGAACTAGATCAGAGCATTATAGTGTATCTATGATCAGTTGTTCTCTGGAATTCTTTATGCTTTTTAATTAGATTATGCTACAATACCACGTGACCAATTCAATAGTGCAGCTCAATCTTTTTGAATGCTTTTACAGAACAAAGATACAACATCGACTTCCCTCTCTTTGTTTAGCACATTAATTATCTTCCAAGTCAATGTTGTTCGCAACAAACCTCAACAAATTTCTATGCCCTTTGGATCTGATTGTGTCATCGCAGCCTGTTTTTCTCAATTGGATCTTCAAGGCTAATGTTAATATTGTCTGAGCTGTAGTCATACCCTGTTTGGAGTCATTTGCTATTATAATTTAAAATCTGCTGCTTGCCTTGTCAATCAATACAAAACATACTCTACACAGAAATCTTCTCAGTTTTCATACTTCAGTAATATCACCACTAATTTCTTTGGTATCTAAACTGCTTCACTGTCCAATTACTTTTACCAGTCAGTCGAATTCAAGGACATTATAAAGATTGGGCGAACCCACACACAAGATGCAACTCCTTTGACTCTTGGACAAGAATTTAGTGGCTATGCAACTCAAGTAAGCTCTGTGGACATTCAGCATTTTAAATGCTAAAGTTGTAACCACAAGTAGAGAAAAAGTGTTTATGCTTAAAAGGATTCTTTGCCGTTGTAGGTGAAATATGGAATCGATAGAGTTTTATGCACCCTTCCACGCATGTATCAGGTTCTTATAACCCTTCAATATATTTGTTCCTCTTTTTGCCCTGTTTTATCTGATAACAACTTCATTGAGCAGCTCGCACAAGGGGGCACAGCAGTGGGGACAGGATTGAATACAAAAAAAGGGTAAGTGCTCCATTAAGGTTGGGTTCTGGTTAATTTCAGCAACTCGATTCTCCATTATTGGCATGTGAAGACAGAGGACATTGTAGCTGCCCAATCCCTTGAATTATTTTTCGTAAAATTTCTTGCTGTTTCACCCTTTTGTATGTTCCAGTTCATCCATGCCATATGTTTTGAATTGTGGTTATATTATGTTGATTCTCCACAGGTTTGACATTAAAATTGCTGCAGCAGTTGCAGAGGAAACAAATTTGCCTTTTGTTACAGCTGAAAACAAGTTTGAAGCATTGGTAATATCCTGATTCTTGAGTGTGCTTGTGAATTGAAGATTGTGGTTGCATGCTCATTACTTTCGCTTTTCGATAGAATAGGAGAAGAATCACTACAAATATTTAGTGTTTAAGGATTCTGGCATTTGCAGGCTGCTCATGATGCATTTGCTGAAACTAGTGGAGCCTTAAATACCATAGCCGCTTCCCTTATGAAGATTGCGAATGATATACGGTTCTTGGGAAGGTACGCTTTTCATGTGTATTAATTATTTCCTCGGTAGGTTGTTGTCTTTTGAGGATTTGAGAGCTTAGATGTGTGTTCCACCAGTTATGTGATTTTTATCGTATTCTTTTCATTTGGTGAATTCACATCCCATCTTATTCAGTGGTCCCCGTTGTGGTCTTGGCGAGCTCAGTCTTCCCGAAAATGAACCTGGAAGCAGTATAATGCCTGTAACTTCATTTCTTTTAAATCTGTTTGAAAGAATATGTATGTATCCTCGTTCATGTTTAGCCCTTTCTTGAATCTTGACTTAAATGACTTGCATTGCAGGGCAAGGTAAATCCTACTCAGTGTGAGGCTCTCACCATGGTCTGTGCTCAGGTAACATTTCTGTTTGGTGGATGATGTAATCAAATTGTCTTGAAACTTTAGTTTGACTTTGAGTTAGTACACGTTGAGTTCCAAGATAGGACATTTATATAGTTGGGTTTACTAGAGTTCTTTGTTTTCAAGTTTAATGGTTGAGCCTTTCATGAACTGCAGGTTATGGGGAATCATGTGGCTGTTACTGTTGGTGCATCAAATGGCCATTTTGAGCTGAATGTCTTCAAGCCAATGATTGCTAATGCTCTCCTACATGTACGCTCTCTCTTATGGTTCTCTGTTTACACTAAATCAGATTATGCTGTGCTTTTCAAGTTTAAGCTTCAGTAAGAGAGAAGCATGTCGGGGATTTAAGGCATGTGTGTTTCATCTCTTCTTTGGACTAATTTGCGGTTTCTTAACCTTTCCATTCATCTTATAGATTAAAAGGCATGCGTGTTTGTCATTGTTTTAGTACCGTTGATGGTTTAAATGGATCCCCATATGTGCGGTGGTGGAGTCAGGAACATGCAGAAGGGGATTCAGAAAAAAAAAACCACACTATAATGTCATACTTGGGATATGAACTTGTGACCTAAAAAACTTTTTGGGCGCCCTTTGTCACTTCACTATAATTTTTCCTTTTACCAACGTAACTCAACAAGTTAGTATACCCAAAAAGAAATTCTATTTCTTCCCTGTTTAAACAGTATAATTTTTCAACAAAGGGAATTTAATTGAGCCCCCTTTCTTAAACTTGGCTCTGCTCTGCATATGTGTGATGATAGAGTCTGAAGACCACCTCTTTTGGGGTGGGGTGGGGGGTGCTGGATTGGGTCGACATATGTAATCTGTTGATTGTTGTCACCTGTTGTTGCCTTTCTATTTCCCAAGACTGACATACCTCTCCTTCTTTGGCATGTCCAGTCAGTAAGATTGCTAGGCGATGCATCTGCTTCCTTTGAAAAGAATTGTGTAAGGGATATCCAAGCTAACAGAGAGAGAATAGCGAAGTTGTTGCACGAGGTCAGTGTGCATCTAAAAAATTACAAACTTTGGTGTTCTCTCCTAAGTTACAAGTTTTAAACTCTATCTTCTTATTGATCATATTCTTGCTTAACTTTGCAGTCGCTCATGCTCGTCACATGTTTGAACCCAGTAAGTATTCTATCAGCTTATTTAGAGTTCATGCTACCTCTAGCTATTTTTACTAGTACTGCTTTTCCCGCATAGTTGGGGCGAACTGACAAAGGATATTTTGAAACTGAAGAAGATTGACTGATTGTGGATATGCTTGCTGTCTATTTCAGAAAATCGGTTATGATAATGCTGCTGCAGTTGCCAAGAAAGCGCACAAGGAGGGAACCAGTTTGAAGGTAACGGTATCTATCACTTATGTTTATGGGATCAACTCTCTCATTTGATGCTAAACCATTGTCATTCACTTGAATCTGCAGGATGCTGCTCTCAACCTAGCAGTTCTCACCGATGAAGAGTTTGATCAACTTGTAGTTCCTGAGAAAATGATTGGTCCAACTGACTGATCAGATTCAGTAGCTCTTCGAAATGGGAGAGAGGACCATGGCTGTGGCCAATGGGTGCATCATACTAGCTTCTTCTGCCCCATCCAATTCGGCGATGGAAATAATTATTTGACACAATTCTTGAGGTTTTTTCATCCCTGGCAACTTATCAGTGTTTGACTGTGGGAATGCCTCCATTTTTGTAATGAGTCCCTGAGCAATAGCCAAGTAAATAATGAACTGAATTATTTTTTATGAGGTCAGGCCGTTAATAATGAAGGAATCAGTTGGACTCTAACCTATCATTATTATGTGAACTTTGTTATAGAGATACAAATGAGAGTTTTAACTGTTTGGATAAATCTACAGAATATTGAGCTGAAACAAAACTGCACTAGTAGTCCAATTTGTCACTTACTATTTATATTCCACGGTGGATTGGAAATCAGAATCGTTAATCTGATGATTTTCAGTCCTCTACCCTACCAATCTGGTCGAGAAAAGGCGCGATTGGACTCTATATCTTGCTCCTCCTTCATCCACCGATGGATAAAATGCTTCAGTTTTCCATTCTCATATGAGGCCGGAAAAAAATGATTTAAAACGTGAACTTTGAAACTTAGACATATTCTCCTTTCTCAAATCCAGTGTTTCTATCTTTAAAAAAAAGGGGGCGTATATGGAATTTGCATACGGTAAAGCCAAGAGTTACATCCTACTAATAGCCTGTTTGGATGGGTCGGAAAAAGTCACTTTTAAAAAGTATTTTAAAAAATAATTTTTGCAAGTGGTGAAGTTTATTTTAAAAATAAACAGTTACGTATTTAGATAAAAGTGTTTAACTCGAAAAAAAGTTGTGTGTTTGGTATATAAGTGTTGTTAAACACTTTTTTTAATCAAAATGTGTGAAATATCCTTAAGTTGTTACACTTATAAAATGTAAATTATTACTCTAAGTTTTTATTTTTTAAATTAGATTAGAATTAATTTATTTTAATTCAATATCAATATAAATTAATTATATAAGTTAATTTATATGCATAAGTTATTTTTATTTTTAAAATATATAATTTTGATAAAACACATGAAATATTTAAAATATTTATTTTAATTATATTTAAAAATAAGTAATGGTTACATTTCTTCTTTATTATAAATAATATATAAAAAAAAATAAAAGAAAGAGAATAATTTAGAACAAAAAGGAAAGAAAGAGAGAGCAAGAAAAAGAAATAAAAATGGAAGAAAAAAAAGGTTACTCCCGCCGTCATATTTTATATTTTACGTGACACTTTATTTTTCAAAATTAAATAGTTAGGTTAAAAGTTTCCATTTTAAAGTAATCCTTAGAAAGGAAAAAAAAAACAATCCTTGAAAATTTATTTGGCTGTGAATCAATTTATTAAAAGTAAAATAAAAATTTTAAAGTTAAATTGTTTCTAACTATAACTATATTATATAAACCACAATCTTTAAAAGTTTTCATTTTAAACGAAATAATGCCACATAAAATTAAACGGAAAAAATATCATAGTAGGCCCTTTGACCAAGTGGTTTGGGACATTAAGAACAACTTTGTGGGTGGAACTAGGTTCCATGCACTTGAGAAATCACTTTCAGTGTATGTGTGATGGTTGATAGGTGAATGAACTTCACTTGTCCCTTTGTGATTGATTCCTCTTCCTAGGATAGGGGACCCTATTTTTACATTATATAATTATGTTCGATGCGGAGAAAAAGATTTTTTTTATTTATCAAATTTTTGAAAAATAATACTTTTAGGAAAATAAGGGGTCATGTGACGTTTGATCAATGATATTAAAGTATTATTTATCATATTAGGTTATATTGAAATTTATGTATTGTATTATACAATACAAAATATGAAATAAGAACGTGCTATAGTAATACGATTATAAAAGTGTTGATTGATCGATAGGAAATGTCCCAATTAAGTAATTAGCAATTCCTACCTACTATTCAATAATCATTTTGTTATTATTGGCCGCTTAAATTTGATTATTGTTCCTCGTATATGTATCACTTTCCTATGTATAATTCACATCATAAACAATGCTTACAATTTAATTCCTATATTATTAGTATATATATGTATGTGTGTGCATCATATATAATGAGAGCGAATAAGCAGATAATTTTTTGTTAACATGTCTGCTTGAGTTGTCTACTTCTTCGTTGTTATTATATGAGACCCACAAAAATATTTTGTGAGTTTCTTAATTTAATTTTTTCGAGACATGTATTTATTGACGTGTCTGCTTCAACTGTTTGATTATATTTCTTCAGTTGTTTCCACTATAATTGTACAACATTGACCCTAATAAATTATTTTTCTCAACTGCTTCAGTTGTGATTTTACTATATCATCCTAATCAATCATCTTAGGTCATGTGAATACTAGAATTAGGATAAAACAAACACAAATTTATAAATTAGGTCTTTCTTTTTTAAACTGAAAAGATAAAATAAAATAATAATTTTAATATTTTTCAACGATTACATTTGTGTAAAAAAGAAAGTACTTTTTTTAAAAAAAAATATAATATAATATAAATAAATCAAAAAAATTATGTATATTACTTAAAATGATGTAGAAAGTACTATAGGTCATAATAATTCTCAATTTAAAAATTTGATTCTTCAAATTTCATCAATGTCACATAAATTGTGACAAAGAGAGTGATATAAAATGTAGATACTATGAGTTTAGTAATTAACAACCAAAAAATTTAAAGATATATATAAAAAATCTATTAATATCAAATAAATCGAGACAAAAATAATATATATTGAGTCCGTACTTGCAACTAATATATATATATATATATATACACTAACGAACCAAATGATCCCTACGAATTCTTGCTTAGTTTATAATAATAAATTACTTTTTTTCTAGAATTATATTTTTTTTGCTAGACTTGATGACAATAGAAGGTGCTTTTGACTAGTTTGTTTTAAACATAATGGCAAAAGGCAAAGTTTAATTCTCATTTTATCAAAAGCATGATCCAATTAAACTTATCTATATCAAGTAGCAATTCTCATAAAAAACATTTATTTATTTTAAAATAAATTTTCATTTCATTTTGAAAAAAATAGAGTTTGACCATAAACAATTTCATATTCAACTTGAAGTTTTATTTTCAATTTGAAAAGCAACTTATAACCTATTTCCCAAATTTTTCACTTCTAAAACTGTACTTAATCATATTCAAAGCATGAACATGCATTAGTTCATTTCTTACAAAAAGAATTATAGTCAAAACACTATTTTATTTTTAATTCCAACTCCATAAATTTTGAATAAAATAACAAATATTTTGAAATCCCCTAAGAATATGGTAATAGGCAATTGACTTGACTAATTAAAGATGGAAACATGATGATTAAGGCTGCATAAATTAAAATTTTAAAGTGGGCACCTCTGATCCCTTAGTTTTGGTAAAGTTAAAATTTAGTCATTGGTTAATCATATTTAATTTTTAATTTTATAAAATATATACTTCTAATTATAAAATATGTACCACATTCAACTACTTACAAATCTTTTACTCTAATCTTCAGACTTCAATATTCATATCTTCCTAATTAGAATCATGTCATCGATATATTACAAATTAATCATATTTCATCTAATCATCTTTCCCGAAAACTTCCCTGTACACTTACTATAGCCAATTTCCCCCTAAATATTTGTGCATCTTATCTTCCTAATAAACATATTTTAATAAAAAATTAAAGGATAAATTACTAAATTCTCATTTTTAAAAGTTGGTCATAGTGTAAAAGTGGCAAATGGTATTACGTCTAACCTTTGTCTATTTCTACAAACAAAAAGAAAAAAAAAGTCTAACAAGAGGAAGAAAAGGGACCCTTTAACCCCTAAAAGAATAAGTCTAATTAATCCCAAATCTAGGCAAGGGGAGTTGTATGTAATATTAGGCTGAGCTACTAATTTTTTTTTAAAAATATATATAATTAATATTATTTTATATGCATATATATCGTAAATATTGAACCTCATCAACTTCTTCATGAGTTATCTTTTTCATATTTTAATTTTTTTTAAATGAAAATTCTAGCGCAGTCACCAGAGAACCTCTTCTATTTTCAACACAGCTTTGGCAAGATTTTATTTCTCAATTCACCTAAATAAAGAAAAACACAGCTTTGGCAAGAGCAATCCTATTTTATAAGTGTATTTTTATTTCTCAACTCGCATAAATAAATAAAACATTTTTAAGCGAAAAAAAGGCTTTCTAACGTGTGGTTAAATTAATCGGTTGACTAATTAGATGGCACACGTAAGCTTACTCAATAAACATTAGCTATAAGGAAATAAGATTAAATAAGGATTTTCTTTTTTACGAATCTAGAATTTTTCGAAAAATAACAATGTAGTGCTTGATATTTAAATTTAGAATATTAATGTGAATTTTAAACCCTCTCAACTATCAAGTCAATCTCTAATCTTATGTTATAGAGGTTCAAAATCTATCTATCTGTCTATATGTTAAAATTTTCAAAAGTATCTTATATATCATGTAATTTTTTATCGAATAAATCTTCTCGCAACCATCTAAATCCGCCACTAGTCCCTTTCTAACCTTTTCATCAGGAACATTCATGAATGACAGAGCTATAAAACACATTTGTCAAGAGATTTCTAGTTAATACCACTGGTAATTTTACTATGAGTGTTGATTGTTATTAGCATTACTAAGCTGACCATATATACCATATATAAAATTTCAGTAAGTTTTTGCTAAAAGGGGATTAGTTCAAGTTTTTGATTAAATTAATTGTAATTGACATATTAATTACTCCAGCTAACAGTTAACCAAAAAAAATTGTACAACAAGGTACTAAAAATAGTAATGAAGGGTTTCATCAGACATGTTACAAAAGGAGCATTATGGGTTGATATCCGGTCCAAAATTCGACTCCGTCACTCGATTTGGAACTCTATCCCAACATCTGATTTAAAACTCGACCTCAATATTTGAATATTTGAGATCCAACCTCGACTTTTAATCTGAGACGCAACACCTAAATGAGATTTGACTTCTATTTGATCTTTAGGAGTTTAGAAATTAGGTCTCGAATCGAGAGTCAGGAGTCGAATTCAGAATTCGTATCGGGAATCGGTACACGAGACTTGAGTAGGGGGGAAATTTGAAAAAGAGTTCTGAAAAATATTTTTCTTACTTTTTGGAGGTAAGCCATTTTCCTTAAATTTGAGAAAAAATAAATTGATTTGAAAAATATTTTTCAAAACATTTAAAAGTCAACCAAAAATGAAAAAAATAAAAAAAAATAAAAAAATGTTCATACCAAACACACTCTTAATTTTGCAGTCATGTGATTCAAAATCAATAAATACAATATTTTGAAAAATATAACAGATAAATAACTATAATTAATGGTAAAAATAAATTAAAAATTAATAAGTTTAAAATTATCTCTTGATTTTTATAAAGTGACTAAGTATTATTGAACATCTATTTTATAGTTAACCATTATTATTGGATAGAGAGAGTAGTTCACTTATTTTAAAATGAAAAGAATATCAATCAGTTGAGTTACTAACTCCTTGTTTGGATGGTTGTTAGTCGTTGTATTGTTAGTTTAAATACAATGTTTGCTTTAATAATATCTTCTCATTTTTTACTTTATTTATTATTTAATAATTCTAATTTATCATTTACCCTATCTTTTTCATGGTATCTACCACACACCTTATAATTTCTTATAGATTTATCATCCAAATTATGAATCCATGACATTATATAACAATGGGGAATAATATAATTTATTAAAATAATATAATACAGTATAATACAATACAGTACAATCTATTATGAAACAATACATAATAACGATGCAAACAAGATTTCCGGTGAACATAGATTTTAGCATAAACTAAAAAAAAAAAAAAGTTCACACGTGTGAAGTGCTTCACAGTAGAAGCGTGATTCGGGCGAGGAGTTTTTAAGGCCCTTTTTTTTCTTCTTAATTACTTCCCTCCACTTTACTTCGCTTTTAGTTGGGGGAGCTCATCTCGATAAACGCCGAATTTCCATAAATTAAAACCATTATATAATCGAAGAACTGAACGAAAATCCGATGGCCGCAAGCAAAACGACAGTTCAAATTCATGGAAATTCTGAGAATGATAAAGCAAACTTACATGGAGTAGTTCAGTAGAAACTGAGATCGCATTCTCCATCTCCATTTTTTCACATCGAAACAGTAATCGCTTTTCACAGATTTGTCTAATTTTGTTTTGTTTCATTGTTTTCTCCGGTTGAATTGATAAGATGATAAGATAAATACTTTGCGTGATCTGATTTTTATATTTTAGGTCGTTCACGGAGGAAAGGAAGTGAAAATGTGCTGCGAGACAGGATATGTACCGCAGCAGGAAATAGCATCTTAAAGGAAGGACGGAAACTCGAAGTTGTGGAATTTTCAGATTTTTTTTCTTTTGCGAGATTGTCTGGGAATTTTTTTGGTAAGAGCTTGCTATGCTTGAAGTATTTAAGCTTCCATTTGTCATAGATTTTGAAGTTGTGACTTTAAAAATTGAGGTTTTGAAGGTGTGATTTTTGGAATATGAAGTTTTTGTATTTGGAAACTTGAAAATATTTGCAGATCAGATTTTCAAAATTTGATTGAATTTTATGCCAAACAGATATTTGAAGGTAAAATTTTAAAATCTGATCCAAAATATATGGCCAGCTAAGTTATCTGTCATCTACTTTCTCTATGTTGTATCTCTTTCTTTTTTTTTTTTTTTGGTTAAATGGAATTTTGATATTGAACTGAATATTGTTGCTTTATTTTCGAAGTTGAAGGTTCTTTTGGGGGAGCATTTTTAGGTTTTGCATTGTAAATCTGTGGGTTAATAAATGGTAGAGATTAGCAAAAAATAAGGAGTGAATTTGGTTCTATTATGGTTTTGCTATTAATGCATAAATTTCTTCCAAATTGCTATTTTGATTCAAGAGAAGGATATGTACCTCCCTATTAGGCTATTACTCAGAGAAAAATGAAAATGAGTGTTAATTTATATTGGAAATTTGGAATGGATCCAAAACCTTTTAGATGCATAATCTTATAGCCTCATGGAGGTTGAAAAATCAGAGTTACCATTTAACAGATTAGTCATCAGAAAACAAACAGTTCTAAAGGTCTTATAGCTTTTTTTCCTTCTTTTATTGCCTTGTTTTTGTTTTTGCTTGGTAGTTGAGATGTCTAAATGATGAAAATGAAGGTGAATATTATCATAAGTATGTAGGAGCATTCCCCAAGGAGAAATCCTCTGATATCAAACACCAAAAAATGGCTTGGAGTTGGAGAAACACCATGCTCTACTCAATTTCTTGTTTGTTCTCCTGTAATTCCTTCCGTTCTAGTATGCAGTCCTGGATATTGTAAAGAGAATTCAAATAAATTTTCCTTCCGTTGGAAGATCAAGAAATTTCTACTCCCTTCGTTTTATTATACTTGGCCCTCATACTAAATATAAATTTTACTTTTTACTTGTTCTTTTTAGCGAATCAAGAGAACTTTATTGCTTTTTTCTATACTATGCTTTGTACTCCCCCTAGACCTTATTTAGTGAATTTTTGGGGCTTTCCTCATAGTTCAAAATAAGTGAAATTTTCAAAGTCAAATAATTGTTTGAACTTTTCTCCATATTTGTCTTTCCCTTTAATAAGGTTCTTAGCTATACTTCAATGCACTACTTACAAAGTCTTATTTATGATTTCACATTGAGTCATCTTTATGCGGTTAAAATTTCCAATAAAGGTCTAATTGGTACTCCTTTTAGTCCATGTTAAGTGAATTTTTGAGGTTTGACACATCATTTAAGAAAAATATTCATGGATATAATTCAATGCCTACTTTTCACTATTGTCCTTTTGATTATTCTCAGGAGATCATTTGGTTGGGAGTAAGTTATCCTATGATTAACCATTCCCAAGATAAGTAATCTCACCATGAATATGGTATAAGTTATTCCGTCACTAAGGTATTAATGATGGGATTAAATAATCCCATGACTACCTAATATCTCTAACTTAAATGTAGGATAAAATAATCCTACATTTTATCCTGGGTTTATTGTACCTTATACCTCACATTAAACGACTCCTAAAAGTAGAGATAATCATTACTCTAAGGGTTTGAGATTTGATTATGATAATCACTCGTAGAAGTTAAGGAAGCAATTTGAAATCCTAATACAAGATTTTCACAATCCTTGGCATCGAACTTTTCGTTTTGTATTGAAGCCTTTGACGTTAGCTTCATGATGAAAAGTTTGTAGAATTGGAGCCAAACTTTTAAATTGAAATTCAGCACAATAATAAACCTCAAAATTCAACTAGAAAATTTCTACAGCAGTCTTCAACATCGAAGTAGTGAACTATTCAACATTCTTCAATATTAAAATCCATGAAATCTTAACTCTCTTAATTCACTTTTCTAATTTATTTTTTTCAAATATTGATATGAAGGTGAATGATATAAAACAAAATGAACTCTATAAAGTGATACCATTTTGGCCGTTCTTGAAGCTTTCAACCACAAAAAAATGATTCAATATGAAATCATAAATATAACTTTGTAAGTATTGCAATTTATCTCCTAGAAAATGTAACCTATAGGTAAGACCTCATTGAAGAGAAGGACAAATATGAAAAAAGTTTCAAATAATTATCTTGTACTTCAAATAATGCACTTATTTGAACTATCAAAAAAGTCCTAAAAATTCATTTAATATGGACTAGAGGGAGTAGTACTTTTAATTTCATTTTTTTATCTCATTCATCTCCATATCTACATTTGAAAAAAAAAGTGAATTAAGAGGGAGTTAAGATTTCATGAATTTTGATATCAAAGACATAAAATAGTTCACTACTTTGATATTGGTTGAATTTTGAGATTTTTTATTGTCTTGAAAACTTTCAATGGTTGGCTCCAATTCTACAATCTTTTTATATGAAATCGACACTAATGTCAATGGTTTCAATACAAAATCAAAGGTTTAATGTCAAACAATGTGAAAATCTTACATCGGGATTTCAAATTGCCTTCTACGAGTAATTATCATAATAAAATCCCAAACCCTTTTGACTTTTGAGTAACGACTCTCTCTACTTTTAAGAATAACTTGGGAATAATCAGAAGGACAGGTAGTGGAAAATAGGCTTTATACTATATCCTTGAATGTTTTTTTTAAGGGGTGTGTCAAACCCCAAAAATTCACTTAATATGGACTAGAGGAAGCATTAAATAACCACATATAATAGTAGTAATAGACAAATTTAGAGTTTTACCCCTAATAAAAGCTTTCCTGTGTCAAATCAACATGGGTCAAGTAAAATGAAACAGAGGGAGTATTATTTTAGAATAACTGTGACGATGTAGGAAGCTTCTAAGTTCTTTCCTTAACTGCTAACGAGTGGTAATATAAAAGACACAGATCAGTCTTTTGGTTGCAATGATCAAGAATACTTGTAAAAGCAAGGACTAACAAATGTTTGTTCACTGCTAATGATTATTATGTTTATTAATGTCTCTTGATTCATTATTTTTCCCCTCAAACTGCTATAAGCAAATGGGTGCACTGCGCGACATAGATGTCATGGACAATGGCGTATGATTTGTTTGTCTGACTTTGTCTATTTTACTATTTATGAAGAACCATTCCTCATTCTGTCCTTTTCAGATTCTTTGGGACGAAACAAGAGGATGGAATCCTGTGATTGCATTGAGGCTTTACTGCCAACTGGTGACCTGCTGGTTAAATACCAATACCTCTCAGATTTCTTCATTGCCGTAGCCTACTTTTCTATTCCACTGGAGCTTATTTATTTTGTCCACAAATCTGCATGCTTCCCATACAGATGGGTCCTCATGCAATTTGGCGCCTTTATTGTTCTCTGTGGAGCAACACATTTTATCAGCTTGTGGACATTCTTCATGCATTCTAAGACGGTTGCTGTGGTTATGACCATATCAAAAATGTTAACAGCTGCTGTGTCCTGTATCACCGCTTTGATGCTTGTTCACATTATTCCTGATTTGCTAAGTGTTAAAACACGAGAGTTGTTCTTGAAAACTCGAGCTGAAGAGCTTGACAAGGAAATGGGTCTTATAATAAGACAAGAAGAAACTGGCAGACATGTCAGGATGTTGACTCATGAGATACGAAGCACACTTGACCGACACACAATCTTGAAGACTACTCTTGTGGAGCTAGGTAGGACCTTAGACCTGGCAGAATGTGCTTTGTGGATGCCATGCCAAGGAGGCCTGACTTTGCAACTTTCACATAATCTGAACAATCTAATACCTCTGGGATCTACTGTGCCAACTAATCTTCCTATAATCAATGAGATTTTTAGTAGCCCTGAAGCAATACAGATTCCACATACGAATCCATTGGCAAGGATGAGGAATACTGTTGGTAGATATATTCCACCAGAAGTAGTTGCTGTTCGTGTACCTCTTTTACACCTCTCAAATTTTACTAATGACTGGGCTGAACTGTCTGCTAGAAGTTACGCGGTGATGGTTCTGGTTCTCCCGATGAATGGCTTAAGAAAGTGGCGTGAGCATGAGCTAGAACTTGTGCAAGTTGTCGCAGATCAGGTTATAATTGCTAACTTCATCTAATTAATCACTGGTTAGTAACAAGTTTCCAGGCAGGTCAGTGATGGGTGGAGAGTTCAGTATGGTCTAAAAAGAGATGTCCATCATGCATTAGTTATTAGCAAATGAAAATCCATATCAATTTTTGGATTAGAATCTGTCATTTTTTGGATTAGAATCCTGTCGTTTTATGTGTAATCACGTAATAGTAGCCTTAACAGATCAAGGCTGCTCTATGTCATTATTGGAAGAACACAAAATGGATCTTATTAATTTGATTTCCTATTAGAATTGTCATTTTAAGTAAGTGCAATTGCTTATCAGGTTGCTGTCGCTCTTTCACATGCTGCAATTTTAGAAGAGTCCATGCGAGCCCATGATCAGCTCATGGAACAGAATATTGCTTTGGATGTAGCTCGCCAAGAAGCAGAGATGGCTATTCGTGCACGTAACGACTTCCTTGCTGTGATGAACCATGAAATGAGAACACCTATGCATGCAGTTATTGCTCTGTGCTCTCTGCTTTTAGAAACAGACTTAACACCAGAGCAGAGGGCTATGATCGAGACCATATTGAAGAGTAGCAATCTTCTTGCAACACTAATTAATGATGTGCTAGATCTTTCCAGACTTGAAGATGGTATTCTTGAACTAGAAAATGGAACATTCAATCTTCATGGAATCTTAAGAGAGGTAAATGACCATAAATCTATGCATATCTAGTGGACACCGGTAACACGTTGATTTCCTGTAGTAAACAGGTAGCATGAGTTTGTTCTTTACATCGATTGCAGGCCGTTAATTTGATAAAGCCAATTGCATCTTTGAAGAAATTATCTATAACTCTTGCTTTGGCTCTGGATTTACCTATTCTTGCTGTGGGTGATGCAAAACGCCTTATTCAAACTCTATTAAATGTGGCTGGAAATGCTGTGAAGTTCACTAAAGAAGGTCATATTTCAATTGAGGCTTCAGTTGCCAAACCAGAGTACGTGAGAGATTGTCATCCTCCTGAAACGTTCCTGATGCCAAGTGATGGCCAGTTTTATTTGCGGGTCCAGGTTGAGCATTTATATCCTCTTATCATGGCTTAATGGTCTTTTACCAAGTTTTCTTTCGGAAATGAGTTGGCATACAAATGCAGGCAGTTCCAAGAGTTGTTTGTTGGCTCATTCAGGGCAAAGTGTTCTCTGTCCTAAAGCCAGCAAAATCAGAAACCCCCTTTAATCGCTAAATCTTTCTGTTAATGAGAAGATGTATGTACCTCCTTTTTCTTTTGCATAGTTCGTGTCCTGTAGGACAGAATCTCCTTTTGGCTTCAATTACTTTTACGGTTGTGGGAGGGGTTTTCTTTGCAGTTCTGGATTGTTTATTTCATCTCAAGTAGAATATCAATCAGAAAGAGAGATTTATGTCATTCACTTGAAAATTAATCCTGTTCAGATTATATTCTTGCAGGTCAGAGATACTGGGTGTGGCATTAGCCCACAAGATATCCCACTAGTATTCACCAAATTTGCAGAGGCGCGACCTACGTCAAATCGAAGTACTGGAGGGGAAGGTCTGGGGCTCGCCATTTGCAGACGGTATGTTTCAAATTGTAAATTTGGGATCATCATTTTTTCCTTGTCCATATTATAAAGGCTTCTTTAAGACGTCCTCTGTTTACCCTCTATTATCTCTCAGTGCCTTCTTGTATGCTGCTTTGTATGCCTTGGTTATCATATTTGTACTCATTTGACATTTGAAACGGATGGATGCAGATTTATTCAACTTATGAAAGGTAACATTTGGATTGAAAGTGAAGGTTTAGGGAAGGGAACCACTGTCACGTTTGTAGTTAAACTCGGAGTCTGCAACCATCCAAATGCATTGCCTCTGCGACCTGTGCCTTCCAGAGGCAGGTTGAACAAAGGTAGCGATGATCTCTTCAGGTATAGACAGTTCCGTGGAGATGATGGTGGAATGTCTGTGCATGTACAACGCTATCAAAGAAGTCTGTAAATGACAACTCATTGGTGACATAATACAGTAGACCAGGACTAGTGAATTTGAGATTTCTTCACAGTTCTTTATGCTCCAACGACACAGTTTCTTGTAACTAACTTAACTTGATGCTCGTAAAGTGAGTCTTGAAAATTGCAGCATCTTCAAAGTGTAACTATCGAATTTATATATCGAGCTTTAGACAACAATGTGTTAGGCCTACAATGCTCTAAGGAGTATTATTCGAGAGAAACTGTAGTCGATGGATAGGATTGCGAAGCCGTGCTGTGTAGCAGTCCCCTTCGTAGGCCAGTTCCTTTTGTGAAGTAATACACGTCTCTTGCAATTGAGTTTCAAAGGTTATATGAGCATCAAACTTGTCTATGTTATTTGAACATCAAGGTGACAGATGAATGTGATGAATTTAGACTACTTAAAAAGTTTATGCAATCAAGTTTATACATTTTACCCTCCTGGGACTCCACTTGTGGGATTCTATGGGTATGTTGTTGATGTTTAATCATGATGAATATGAATTAGAGCCCGGTTGGATTAGCTCAAAAAGTACTTCAAAAAATGACTTTTTGAATATTAAAAAGCACTGAAACTTATTGAAAAATGACTTTTAAAAAGTACTTCAAAAGCACTTTTTAAAGTGCTGAAACTTATTTTAAAAATAAGCAATTATTTGATTGGATAAAAGTGCTTAAGCTGGAAAAAAATTTGTTAATATGCTTGGTACCTAAGTGTTAAGCTCTTTTTCGATCAAAATGTCTAAAATACTGTTAAGTTATTACACATTAGAAAATGTTAATTATTACTCTAAATTTTTGTTTCTACTTTCTAAATTAAATTAAATTAGAATTAATTTATTTTAATTCATCTTCATTATAAATTGATTATATAAGTTATATGTCCAAGGTATTTTAACTTTTTAAAATATACAATCTTTATAAAATACATGAAATATTTGAGTATTTTTAATAATATTTATAAGTAAGGTGTATATTTCTTCTTTAGCATAAATAATTTATAAAAATAAAATAAAATAAGGAGAAAATAATTTAGAAGAAAAAAAGAAAGAAATATGACATGATGATAGTAGGAGTATTGATGTCTTTACATCGTATGTTGCCATTATATTTGTTTACTTTTAACATATTTACATTGCCTTTATATCTTGTGTTGTCATTTTTCATTTTGTTATGTTAAATTTATAGTTTGCAGGGGAGGCCTGGTAGGATTTTATGGGCCTAGGAAGAGGAAACAAACGATTTTGACACTTTTCTGCGGGTGTTAACTCATGAATTCTGGCGCTGAAAGCACGTTCTTAATTTTGAGAATACATATTTAGATATCTTAATTTATATTCTTTTAGTGTTCGATACTCGTATTAAGAACTTCTCTTTCCATTAGTGAAAATAATAACATCATCAGCAAAGTTGAGGTGATTAACTTGAGGACCATTAACTTGAGGACAATTAGGTTCCATGTAGAAGCCATGATACTAAAGATGATTATGAAGTCTGTTAAGCAACCAGGTCAACACGTTTGTGGGTGGTGATGTTGGGGGCTATCATGTGTGTTGTGGTGAAGGACTGTTTGATGACAAGATTATCAGAGTGTTCCTGTTCCAAAAAAAAAAAAGGATCATTGGAATGCTCCTCAACTCCTTCATAAGGAACCCCCTCCTCAGACTGGGGGGCTACGGACTGGCTCGCTGCACGAGCCCTTGTAGTACGAGGGGAGTGAGGGGAGAGGTCTCCCGTAAATCAGACCTCGGACCCTCCCGAGAAGACATCGCCTCAAGACTAGAAATTTGATTTATTGTGATGCATTTTTATCCTCCATTGAACCCAAAAATGCAAAAAAGCCCTCAAGGATGCAGATTGGGTAATCACTATGCAGGAAGATCTACTCCAATTTGAGAGAAGCAAGGTATAGCACTTGGTTCCTAGCTTGTCCATGTTTTGAGCCCAATAGATGAGCTTTAAGTATTGGATCGGGTGCACTGACCCCGTCATGTGAGTTAAGCAAAATATAAGGCTTGGGTGGACAAGTTTATCCTAAGAAATGATAGAGGTTGGATGTTATTTGCCCTATTCAAGTTTCTCAGCTCATTGTTGTCGCGTCGATAATAGCCCGGCAAGATGCCCAGGCGGCGGCGGCAACAGAGGCCTAGTAGGATTTTATGCGCCAAGGAACAAGAAACAGGTAATTTTGACACTTTTTTATAGGTGTTAGCCCATGGATTCTGGCGCTGCGTGGGGGTCCAGCGCAAGTTTCTCAAAAAATCATACGAGTGGGTCCGCAACGAGCCCGACAAGAGGCCCAGGTGGCCTGACGGCGACGGGGGAGGCCTGATAGGATTTTATGGGGCAAGGAATAGGAAACAAGCGATTTCGGCACTTTTTTGTGGGTGTTAGCCCATGGATTTTGGCGCTGCATGGGGGTCCAGCAAAAGTTTCTCAAAAAATCATACGAGCGGATCCGCCACGAGCCCGGTGAGAGGCCCAGGCAGCGATGGGGGAGGCCTGGTAGGATTTTATGGGCCAAGGAACAGGAAATAGGCGACTTCAACACTTTTCTATGGGTGTTAGCTTAGGGATTCTGGCGATGCATGGAGGTTTGGCGCAAATTTCCTAAAATATCATACGTGTGGGTCCGCAACGAGCCCGACAAGAGGCCAAGGCGGCACAGCGGCGGCGAGGGAGACCTGGTAGGATTTTATGGGCCAAGGAACAGGAAACATGCATTTTTGGCAATTTTCTATGGGTGTTAGCCCGCGGATTCTGGCACTGCATGGGGGTCCGACACAAATTTCTCAAAAAATCAAATAAGTGGGTTTCCAACAAGCCCGCCAAGAGGTCCAGGTGGCCTAGTGGCAACGGGGGAGGCCTGGTAGGATTTTATGGGCCAAGGAATAGGAAACATGCGATTTTGGCACTTTTATGTGGGTGTTAGCTCACGAATTCTGGTGCTGCATGGGTGTCCGGCGCAAGTTTCTCGAAAACTCAAACGAGCGGGTCCGCAATGAGCCTGGCAAGAGGCCCAGGCGACGACGGGGGAGGCCTGGTAGGATTTTATGGGCCAAGGAACAGGAAACAGGCGATTTCAGCACTTTTCTATGGGTGTTAGCCGACGGATTCTGGCGCTGTATGGGGGTCCGACGCAAGTTTCTTGAAAAATCGTACAAGCGTGTCCGAAACGAGCCCGAAAAGAGGCCAAACCAGCCTGGCGGTGGCGGGCGAGGCCTGGTAGGATTTTATGGGCCAAGGAACAGGAAACAGGCAATTTCAGCACTATTCTGTGGGTGTTAGTCCACGGATTCTGGCGCTGCATGGGGGTCCGATGCAGTTTCCCGAAAACTCATACGAGCGGGTTCGCAACGAGCCCGAAAAGAGGCCCAGACGGCGAGGAGGCGGCGGGGGAGGCCTGGTAGGATTTTATGGGCCAAGGAATAAGAAATAGGCGATTTCGACACTTTTCTGTGGATTAAACCCACGGATTCTGGCGTTGCATAGGGGTCCGGCGCAAGTTTCCCAAAATATTATACAAGTGGGTCTGCTATAAGCCCGGCAAGAGGCCTAGGCGGCCCGACGACAGTGGGGGAGGCTTGGTAGGATTTTATGGGCCAAGGAACAGGAAACATGCAATTTCGGCATTTTTCTGTGGGTGTTAGCCCACAGATTCAAACGCTGCGTGGGGGTCCGACGCAAGTTCTCTAAAAATTCATATGAGTGGGTCTACAACGAGCCTGTAAAGAGGCCCAGGTGGCCCGACGGCTGCGAGGGAGGCCTGGTAGGAGTTTATAGGCCAAGGAACAGGAAACAGGCGATTTCGCCACTTTTTTTGCGGGTGTTAGACCACGGATTCTAGCACTGCATAGGGATCCGACGTATGTTTTCCAAATAATTGTACGAGTGGGTCCGCAATGTTCCCGACAAAAGGCCCGGTGGCGGCGGAGGCCTGGTAGGAATTTATAGGCTAAGGAACAGGAAAAAGGTGATTTTGACACTTTTCTGTTTGTGTTAGCCCACCAATTTTGGCGCTACATGGGGTTTCGACTTAAGTTTCTTGAAAAATCACACGAGCGGGTCCGCAACGAGCTCGGCAAGAGGCCCAGGCAGCCAGACAGCGGCGGGGGAGGCCTGGTAGGATTTTATGGGCCAAGGAACAAGAAACAGGCAATTTTGGCACTTTTCTGTGGGTGTTAACCCACGGATTCTAGCGCTGCATGGGGGTCCAACACAAGTTTCCCAAAATATCATACCAGTGGGTCCACAACAAGCTCGGCAAGAGATCCAGGCGGACCGGCGGCGGAGGAGTCCTGGTAGGATTTGATGGGCCGAGGAACAAGAAACAGGCGATTTCGGCACTTTTCGGTGGGTGCTAGCCTATGGATTCTGGCGATGCATGGGGGTCCGGCGCATGTTTTCCAAAAAATCATACGAGCGGGTTCGTAAAGAGCCCGGCAAGAGGCCTAGGTGTCCTAGCGACGACGGGGGAGGCCTTGTAGGATTTTATGGGCCAAGCAACAAGAAACAAGCAATTTTGGCACTTTTTTGTAGGTGTTAGTCCACACATTCTGGCTCTACATGGGCGTTCGGCGCAAGTTTTTTGAAAAACCATAGGAGCGAGTTCGCAACGAGCCCGGCAATAGGCCCAGGTGGCCTGGCAGCGGGGGGGGGGGGGGGGGAGGAGGGGGGCTGGTAGGATTTTATGGGCCGAGGAACAGGAAACAGGCGATTTCTGCACTTTTCTGTGGGTGTTCGCCCACGGATTCTAGCACTACATGGGGGTCCGGTGCAAGTTTCTCGAAAACTCATACGAGCGGGTCCGTAACGAACTTGGCAAGAGGTCGAGGCGGCGGCGGGGGAGGCCTAGTAGGATTTTATGGGTCAAGGAACAGGAAACAGGCGATTTCGACACTTTTCTGTGGGTGTTAGCCCAGGGATTACGTCGCTGCATGGGGATCTGGATCAAGTTTCCCGAAAAATCATACGAGGGGTTCCTTAACGAGCCCGACAAGAGGCCCCGGTGTCCCGAAAACGACGGGCCTTGTAGGATTTTATGGGCCAAGGAACAAGAAACATGCGATTTCAACACTATTCTGTGGGTGTTAGCCCACGAATTTCGGCGTTGCATGGGGGTCCGACACAAGTTTCTTGAAAAATCATATGACCGGGTCTGATACGAGCAAGGCAAGAAGCACAGGAGGCCCGACGGTGGTGGGGGAGCCCTGGTAGGATTTTATGGGCTAAGGAATGGGAAACAAGTGATTTCGACACTTTTTTGTTGGTGTTAGCCCACGAATTCTGGCGCCGCATAGGTTTCCAATGCAAGTTTCCTGAAAAATCATGCGAGTGGTCCGCAACGAGCCCGACAAGATTCTCAGGCGGCCCGGCGGCGACGGGGGAGGCCTGGTAGGATTTTATGGGCCAAAGAACAAGAAACAGGCGATTTTGGCACTTTTCTATGGGTTTTAGCCCACAGATTCTGGTGCTACATGGGGTCCGACACAATTTTCTCAAAAAATCATACGAGCGGGTCAACAACGAGTCTGACAAGAGGCCCAGGTGGCCCGGCGGCGGCGGGGGAGGCTAGATAGGATTTTATGGGCCAAGGAACATGAAACAAGCGATTTCGGTACTTTTCTGTGGGTGTTAACCCACCGATTCTAGCGCTGCATAGGGTTTCAACGCAAGTTTCCTAAAAAATCATACAAGAAAGTTCGCAACGATCCCGACAAGAGGCCTAGGCGGCCCGGCGGCGGCGGGGGAGGCCTTGTTGGATTCTATGGGCCAAGGAACAAGAAATAGACATTTTTAGTACTTTTCTGTGGGTGTTAGCCCAGGGGTTCCGGCGCTGCATAGTGGTCTGGCATAAATTTCCCGAAATGTCATACGTGTGGGTCGGACATGAGCCCGGCAAGAGGCCCGAGGCGGCACGGCACCAGTGGGGGAGGCCTGGTAGGATTTTTTGGGCCAAGGAACAGGAAACAAGCAATTTCGGCACTTTTATATGGGTGTTAGCCCACAGATTCTGGCTCTGCATGGGGGTCTGGTGCAAGTTTCTTGAAAATTCATACGAGAGGGTCCGTAACGAGAATGGCAAAAGGCCCAGCTGGCCCGGCGATGGCAGGGGAGACCTGGTAGGATTTTAAGGGCCAAGGAACAAGAAACAAAATATTTCTGCACTTTTCTATGTGTGTTAGCCCACAGATTCTAGCGCCGCAGGGGGGTCTGGTGTAAATTTACTGAAAACTCTTACGAGTGGGTTCCCAACTAGCCCGACAAGAGGCCCAGGTGGCCCGGCGATGGCCAGGGAGACCTAGTAGGATTTTATGGGCCAAGGAAAAGAAAACAGGCGATTTCAACACTTTTTAGTGGGTGTTAGCCCACGGATTCTGGCGCTGCAAGGGGGACCAGCGAAAGTTTCCAGAAAAATCATATGAATGGGTCCGTAAAGAGCGTACAAAGAGGCCCAGGTGTCTCGGCGGCGGTGGGGGAGGCCATGTAGGATATAATGGACGAAGGAACAAGAAGCAGGCGATTTCGGCACTGTTCTGTGGGTGTAAGCCCACAGATTATGGCGCTGCATGGGGTCAGGCGCAAGTTTCCCAAAAACTCATACGAGCGGGTTCGCAATGAGCCTAAAAAGAGGCCCATGCGGCCAGGATGGGTCCCGGCAGGGTTGGTGGAGGCCTGGTTGGATTTTAGGGGTCAAGGAAGTGGAAACAGGCGATTTTGGCTCATTTATGAGGGTGTTAGCCCACGGATTCTGGCGCTACATGGGGTTCCGGCACAAGTTTCCCAAAATATCAAACGATGGGGTCTTCAAGAGGCCCGACAAAAGGCCCATGGGTCCCGGCGGGGTTGGTGGAGGCCTGGTTGGATTTTATGGGCCAAGGAAGTGGAAACAGGCGATTTCAACTCATTTCTGTGGGTGTTAGCCCACGGATTCTGGCGCTGCATGGGGTTATGATGCAAGTTTTCCAAAAAATCATACGAGGGGGTCCGCAAGAGGCCCGGCAAGAGGCCCATAAGTCCCGGCGGGGTTGGTGGAGGCCTGGTTGGATTATTATGGGCCAAGAAAGTGGAAGCAGGCGATTTTGGCTCATTTCAGTGAGTGTTAGCCCAAGGATTCTGGCGCTGCATGGGGTTCCGGTGCAAGTTTCCCGAAAAATCATATGAGGTGGTTCGCAAGAGGCACGAAAAGAGTCCCATGGATCCTGGCGGGGTTGGTGGAGGCCTGGTTGGATTTTATGGCCCAAGGAAGTGGAAACAGGCGATTTAAGCTCATTTCTGTGGGTGTTAGCCCACGGATGATGGCGCTGCATGGGGTTCCAGCGCAAGTTTCTTGAAAAATCATACGAGGGGGTCCGCAAAAGGCCCGACAAGAGGCCCATGGATTCTGAGGGGGTTGGTGGAGGCTTGGTTGGACTTTATGGGCCAAGCAAATGGAACCAGGCGATTTCGGCTCAATTCTGCGGGTGTTAGCCCACGGATTCTGGCACTGCATGTGGTTCCGGTGGAAGTTTCCCAAAAAATCATACGAGGGGTCCACAAGAGGTCCGATAAGGGGCCCATGGGTCTTGGCGGGGTTGGTGGAGGCCTGGTTGGATTTTATGGGCCAAGGAAGTGGAAACATGCGATTTTGGCTTATTTCTGTGGGTGTTAGCCCAAGGATTCTGGCGCTGCATGGGGTTCCAGTGCAAGTTTCCCCAAAAATTATACGAGGGGGTCTGCAAGAGGCCCGACAAGAGGTCCATGGTGCCCGGCGTGGTTGGATGAGGCCTGGTTGGATTTTATGGGCCAAGGAAGTGGAAACAGGCGATTTCGGCTCATTTCTGTGGATGTTAGCCCACGGATTCAGGTGGTGCATGGGGTTCCGGCGCAAGATTCTCGAAAAATCATACGAGGGGGTCCGCAAGAGGCCCGACAAGAGGCCCGGCAAGAGGTCCATGGTTCCAGGCGGGGTTGGATGTGGCCTGGTTGGATTTCATGGGCCATGGAAGTGGAAACAGGCGATTTCGGCTCATTTCTATGGGTGTTGACCCACGGATTCAGGCGCTGCATGGGGTTCCAGCGCAAGTTTCTCGAAAACTCATACGAGGGGGTCCGCAAGAGGCCCGACAAGAGGTCCATGGTGCCCGGCGGGGTTGGATGAGGCCTGGTTGGATTTTATTTCCCAAGGAAGTGGAAACAGGCGATTTCGGCTCATTTCTGTGGGGGTTAGCTCACGGATTTAGGCCCTGCATGAGGTTCCGGTGCAAGTTTCTCTAAAAATCATACGAGGGGGTCCGAAAGAGGCCCAGCAAGAGGTCTATGGTGCCCGGCGGGGTTGGATGAGGCCGGGTTGGATTTTATTGGCCAAGGAAGTGGAAACAGACGATTTCGGCTCATTTCTGTGGGTGTTAGCCCACGGATTCAGGTGCTGCATGGGGTTCCGACGCAAGATTCTCGAAAAATCATACGAGGGGGTCCGCAAGAGGCCGAGCAAGTGGTCTATGGTTCCCAGCGGGGTTGGATGAGGCCTGGTTGGATTTTATGGGCCAAGGAAGTGGAAACAGGCGATTTCGGCTCACTTATGTGGGTGTTAGCCCACAGATTCAGGCATTGCATGGGGTTCAAGCGCAAGTTTCTCGAAAAATGATACGAGGGGGTCTGCAAGAGGCCCAACAAAAGGTCCATGGTGCCCGACGGGGTTGGATGAGGCCTGGTTGGATTTTATGGGCCAAGGAAGTGGAAACAGGCGATTTCGACTCATTTCTGTGGGTGTTAGCCCACGGATTAAGGCGGTGCATGGGGTTCTGGCGCACGATTCTTGAAAAATCATACGGGAGGGGGGGGGGGGGGTCCGCAAGAGGCCTGACAAGAGGTCCATGGTGCCCGGCGGGTTGGATGACACCTGGTTGGATTTTATGGGCCACGAAAGTGGAAACAGGCGATTTCGGCTCATTTCTGTGGGTGTTAGCCCACGGATTCAGGCGGTGCATGGGGTTCCGGCGCAAGATTCTCGAAAACTCATATGAGGGGGTCCGCAAGAGGCCTGACAAGAGGTCCATGGTGCCCAGCGGGGTTGGATGCGGCCTGGTTGGATTTTAAGGGCCAAGGAAGTGGAAACAAGCGATTTCGGCTCATTTCTGTGGGTGTTAGCCCACAGGTTCAGGCAGTGCATGGAGTTTCGGTGCAAAATTCTCGAATATTCATATGAGGGGGTCCGCAAGAGGCCCGGCAAGAGGTCCATGGTGCCCGGCGGGGTTGGATGAGGCCTGGTTGGATTTTATAGGCCAAGGAAGTGGAAACAGGTGATTTCGGCTCATTTCTGTGGGTGTTAGCCCACGGATTCAAGCGCTGCATGGGGTTCCAGCGCAAGTTTCTCGAAAAATCATACGAGGGGGTATGCAAGAGGCCCGGCAAGAGGTCCATGGTGCCCAG
This sequence comes from Solanum rostratum, assembly GCA_029948455.1. Lineage (NCBI taxonomy): Eukaryota > Viridiplantae > Streptophyta > Magnoliopsida > Solanales > Solanaceae > Solanum > Solanum rostratum. The sequence continues at coordinate 5,994,324 of CM057048.1, forward strand.
CGAGGTTGGATGAGGCCTAGTTGGATTTTATGTGCCAAGGATGTGGAAACAGACGATTTCGGCTCATTTCCGTGGGTGTTAGCCCACGGATTCAGGCGATGCATGGGGTTCCGGGGCAAGATTCTCGAAAAATCATACGAGGGGGTCCGCAAGAGGCCCGGCAAGAGGTCCATGGTACCCGGAGGGATTGGATGAGGCCTGGTTGGATTTTATGGGCCAAGGAAGTGAAAACAGGCGATTTCAGCTCATTTATGTGGGTGTTAGCCCACGGATTCAGGCGGTGCATGGGGTTCCGGCGCAAGATTCTCGAAAAAACACATGAGAGGGTCCGCAAGAGTCCCGACAAGAGGTCCATGGTGCCCGGCGGGGTTGGGTGAGGCCTGGTTGGATTTTATGGGCCAAGGAAGTGGAAGCAGGCGATTTCGGCTAATTTCTGTGGGTATTAGCCCATGGATTCAGGCGCTGCATGGGGTTTCGGCGCAAGTTTCTCAAAAAATCATATGAGGGAGTCCGCAAGAGGCACGGCAAGAGGTCCATGGTGCCCGGCAGGGTTGGATGAGGCCTGGTTGGATTTTATGGGCCAAGGAAGTGGAAACAGGCGATTTCGACTCATTTCTGTGGGTGTTAGCCCACGGATTCATGCGGTGCATGGGGTTCCGACGCAAGATTCTCAAAAAATCATACGAGGGGGTCCGCAAGAGGCCCGTCAAGAGGTCCATGGTGCCTAGCGGGGTTGGATGAGGCCTGGTTGGATTTTATGGGCCAAGGAAGTGGAAACAGGCGATTTTGGCTCATTTCTGTGGGTGTTAGTCCACGGATTCAGGCGCTGAATGGGGTTCTGACGTAAGTTTCTCAAATAATCATACGAGGGGATCCGCAAGAGGCCCGACAAGAGGTCCATGGTGCCCGGCGGGGTTGGATAAGGCCTGGTTGGATTTTATGGGCCAAGGAAGTGGAAACAGGCGATTTCGGCTCATTTTTGTGGGGGTTAGCCACGGATTCAGGCGGTGCATGGTCGTCCAACGCAAGATTCTCAAAACATCACACGAGGGGGTCCGTAAGAGGCCCAGTAAAAGGTCCATGGTGCCCGGCGGGGTTGGATGAGGCCTGGTTGGAGTTTATGGGCCAAGGAAGTGGAAACAGACGATTTTGGCTCATTTCTGTGGGTGTTAGCCCATGGATTCAGGCGCTGCATGGGGTTCGACGCAAGATTCTTGAAAACTCATTGGGGGGGGGGGGGGTCCGCACGAGGCCCGAAAAGAGGTCCATGGTGCTCGGCGGGGTTGGATGAGTCCTGGTTGGATTTTATGGGCCAAGGAAGTGGAAACAGGTGATTTCGGCTCATTTCTGTGGGTGTTAGCCCATGGATTCAGGCGCTGCATGGGGTTCCGGCCCAAGTTTCTCAAAAACTCATTCGAGGGGGTACGCAAGAGGCCCGAAAAGAGGTACATGGTGCCCGGCGAGGTTGGATGAGGCCTGGTTGGATTTTATGGGCCAAGGAAGTGGAAACAAGCGATTTCGGCTCATTTCTGTGGGTTTTAGCCCACGGATTCAGGCGGTGCATGGGGTTCCGGCGCAAAATTCTCAAAAACTCATATGAGGGGGTCCGCAGGAGGCCCGATAAGATGTCCATGGTGCCCGCCGTGGTTGGATGAGGCCTTGTTGGATTTTATGGGCCAAGGAAGTGGAAACAGGCGATTTCGGCTCATTTCTGTGGGTGTTAGCCCACAGATTCAGGCGCTGAATGGGGTTCCGGCGCAAGATTCTCAAAAATCATAAGAGGGGGTCCGCAAGAGGCCCGACAAGAGGTCCATGGTGCCAGCGGGGTTTGATAAGGCCTGGTTGGATTTTATGTGCCAAGGAAGTGGAAACAAGCGATTTTGGGCTCATTTATGTAGGTGTTAGCCACGGATTCTGGCGCTGCATGGGGTTTTGGCGCAAGTTTCTCGAAAACTCATACGAGGGGGTCCGCAAGTGGCCCGGTAAGAGGTCCATGGTGCCCGGCAGGGTCTATGAGGCTTGGCTGAAATTTATGGGCCAAGAAAGTGGAAACAGGCGATTTCGGCTCATTTCTGTTGGTATTAGCCCACGAATTCAGGCGGTGCATGGGGTTCCGATGCAAGATTCTCATAAAATCATATGAGGGGGTCCGCAAGAGGCCCGACAAGAGGTCCATGGTTCCCGGCGTGGTTGGATGAGACTTGGGTTGATTTTATGGGCCAAAGAAGTGGAAACAGGCGATTTCGGCTCATTTCTGTGGGTGTTAGCCCACGATTCAGGCGGTGCATGGGGTTCCGGCGCAAGATTCTCGAAAAATCATACGAGGAGGTCCGCAAGAGGCCCGGGAAGAGGTCCCATGGTCCCCGGAGGGGTTGGATGAGGCCTGGTTGGATTTTATGGGCCAAGGAAGTGGAAATAGGCGATTTTGGCTCATTTCTATGGGTGTTAGCCCGCGGATTTAGGCGCTGCATGGGGGTTCCGACGCAAGTTTCTCTAAAAAATTATATGAGGGGGTCCAAAAGAGGGCCCATCAAGAGGTCTATGGTGCCCGGCGGGGTTGGATGAGGCCTGGTTGGATTTTATGGGCTAAGGAAGTGGAAACAGGCAATTTTGGCTCCTTTCTGTGGGTGTTAGCCCACGGATTCAGGCGCTGCATGGGGTTCCGGCGCAAGATTCTCAAAAGCTCATACAAGGGGGTCCGCAAGAGGCTCTGCAAGAGATCCATGGTGCCCGGCGGGGTTGGATGAGGCCTGGTTGGATTTTATGGGCCAAGGATGTGGAAACAAGCGATTCAGCTCATTTCTGTGGGTTTTAGCCCACAGATTCAGGCGGTGCATGGGGTTCCAGCGCAAAATTCTCAAAAACTCATATTAAGGGGTCCGCAAGAGGCCCGACATGATGTCCATTGTGCCCGCCGTGGTTGGATGAGGCCTTGTTGGATTTTATAGGGCCAAGGAAGTGGAACCAGGCGATTTCGGCTCATTTATGTGGGTGTTAGCCCACAGATTCAGGCGCTGAATGGGGTTCCGGCGCAAGATTCTCGAAAAATCATACGAGGGGGTCCGAAAGAGGCCCAGCAAGAAGTCCATGGTGCCCGGCGGGGTTGGATGAGGCCTGGTTGGAATTTATGGGCCAAGGAAGTGAAAACAGGCGATTTCGGCTTATTTCTTTGGGGTGTTAGCCCACGGATTCAGGCGGTGCATGGGGTTCCAGCGCAAGATTCTCGAATTATCATACGAGGGGGTCCGCAAGAGGCTCGGCAAGATGTCCCATGGTGCCCGACGGGGTTGGATGAGGCCTGGTTGGATTTTATGGGCAAGGAAGTGGAAACAGGCGATTTCGGCTCATTTTTGTGGGCTTTAGCCCACAGATTCAGGCGGTGCATGGGGGTTCCGGCGTAAGATTCTCGAAAAATCATATGAGGGGGTCCGCAAAAAGCCCAGAAAAAGGTCCATGGTGCCCGGCGGGGATGGATGAGGCCTGGTTGTAATTTATGGGCCAAGGAAGTAGAAACAGGCAATTTCGGCTCATTTATGTGGGTGTTTGCCCACAGATTCAGGCGGTGCATAGGGGTTCTAGCGCAAGATTCTCGAAAATTCATACGAGAGGTCCACAAGAGGCCTGGCAAGAGGTCCATGGTTCCAAGCGTGGTTGGATGAGGCCTAGCTGGATTTTATGGGCCAAGGAAGTGGAAACACGCGATTTCGGCTCATTTCTGTGGGTGTTAGCCCATGAATTCAGGCGGTGCATGGGGTTCCGACACAAGATTGTCGAATAACATATGAGGGGGTCTGCAAGAGGCCCGAAAAGTGGTCCATGGTGCCCGGCGGGGTTGGATGAGGCCTGGTTGGAGTTTATGGGCCAAGGAACTGGATACAGGCTATTTCGGCTCATTTCTGTGGGTGTTAGCCCATGGATTCAGGAGTTGCATGGGGTTCCGACGCAAGATTTTTGAAAAATCATACGGGGGGGGGGGGGGGGGCGGTCAGCAAGAGGCCCGACAAGAGGTCTATGGTGCCCGGCGGGGTTGGATGAGTCCTGGTTGGATTTTATGGGCCTAGGAAGTGGAAACAGGTGATTTCGGCTCATTTCTTTGGGTGTTCGCCCATGGTATCAGGCGCTGCATGGGGTTCCGGCGCAAGTTTCTCAAAATCTCATATGAGGGGGTCCGCAAGAGGCCCGACAAGAGGTCCATGGTGCCCGACGAGGTTGGATGAGGCTAGGCTGGATTTTATGGGCCAAGGAAGTGGAAACAGGCGATTTTGGCTCATTTCTGTGGGTGTTAGCCACGGATTCAGGCAGTGCATAGGGTTTCAGCGCAAAATTCTCAAAATCTCATACGAGGGGGTCCGCAAGAGGCCCGACAAGATGTCCATAGTGCCCCGCCGTGGTTGGATGAGGCCTTGTTGGATTTTATGGGCCAAGGAAGTGGAAACAGGCGATTTTGGCTCATTTCTGTGGGTGTTAGCCCACGAATTCAGGCGCTGAATGGGGGTTCCGACGTAAGTTTCTCAAAAAATCATACGAGGGGATCCGTAAGAGGCCAGGAAGGAGCTTCATGGTGCCCGGCGGGGTTGGATGAGGCCTGGTTGGATTTTATGGGCCAAGGAAGTGGAAACAGGCGATTTCTGCTCATTTTCTGTGGGTGTTAGCCCACAGATTCAGGCGCTGAATGGGGTTCCGGCGTAAGATTCTCAAAAATCATACGAGGGGGTCCGCAAGAGGCCCAACAAGAGGTCCATGGTGCCCGGCGGGGTTGGATAAGGCCTGGTTGGATTTTATGGGCCAAGGAAGTGGAAACAGGCGATTTCGGCTCATTTCTGTGGGTGTTAACCCATGGATTCAGGCGTTGCATGGGGTTTCCGACGCAAGATTCTTGAAAAATCATACGGGGGGGGGGGGGGGGGGGTCAGCAAGAGGCCGACAAGAGGTCTATGGTGCACGGTGAGTTGGATGAGTCTGGTTGGATTTTATGGGCCAAGGAAGTGGAAAATGGTGATTTCGGCTCATTTCTTTGGGTGTTAGCCCATGGTATCAGGCGCTGCATGGGGTTCCGGCGCAAGTTTCTCAAAAGCTCATACGAGGGGGTCCGCAAGAGGCCCGACAAGAGGTCCATGGTGCCCGGCGAGGTTGGATGAGGCTAGGTTGGATTTTATGGGCCAAGGAAATGGAAACAGGCGATTTCGGCTCATTTTTGTGGGTGTTAGCCCGCGGATTCAAGCGGTGTATGGGGGTTCCGGCGCAAAATTCTCAAAAACTCATACGAGGGGGTTCGCAAGAGGCCCGACAAGATGTCCATGGTGCCCGCGGTGGTTGGATGAGGCCTTGTTGGATTTTATGGGCCAAGGAAATGGAAACAGGCGATTTCGGCTCATTTCTGTGGGTGTTAACCCACAGATTTAGGCGCTGAATGGGGTTCCGGTGCAAGATTCTCGAAAAATCATATGAGGGGGTCCGTAAGAGGCCCGACAAGAGGTCTATGGTGCCGGGCGGGGTTGGATAAGGCCTGGTTGGATTTTATGGGCCAAGGAAGTGGAAACAGGCGATTTCGGCTCATTTCTGTGGGTGTTAGCCCACGGATTCTGGCGCTGCATGGGGTTCCGGCGCAGGTTTCTTGAAAAATCATACGAGGGGGTCTGCAAGAGGCCCGGTAAGAGGTCCATGGTGTTCGGCGGGG